>OY728165.1:1867985577-1869235577 GCA_963277665.1 Viscum album | reverse complement strand
AGAAATTTATATTTAGCGAGGAAATACATTAATTGAAGAATCTATATAACAAGAACCAATAAAAAAAATTAAACAAAAAATAGTTCATCAAATGGAAAACATCCCTAGATATTAACATTTGGTTGGAAACTATTGTGTGATAAGAGATAAGAAAATTAGTACCGAGTTGACACTTTCATTCCATTGAATTATTCTATTTTTTTTGAAAGTATCCTTTAATAATTTACCATAATTTAGTTTTTTTACGGTTATTCAAGATGAGGGATATTTATTTCCACTTTTTGAATGGTGGCCAAAATTTATTTTTGAAGTGATTCTTCTTGCAATTTCTTTGATTCAATCGTAAATGATGGAAATGGTGGTGGTTAGTCATTCTTTTCATATTTTTTCTTTTGCAATGCTATCTCTTATCTCTTCCTCCCTATCATATAATTCCAATCCTCCACCTTCCATTCTTATTCTATGATCATTTTAATGAATTTTCCACATCCCAAAATTTTTCTCCCTCAGATTAAATGGTTTTTTAGGTTCATGGGATGGTATTGGTGAAAGTCATTTCCCACTTTTTATTATTATCATGATGAAATTATTTTTTGGGTTATTTACTTTTTTTGATGGATGTTTTTAGGGTTCTTGGACAAGCTTTTAAGAAACATCCCCCTGTGATTTCCAAATTATCAACCTTATCCTCTAGTCCCTCAAACATGGTTATAACTATTACGATGAAGTTTGTGTACTAGTGGATGGTTACTGATAGGGTCTCTAGAAAAGTGGGTTATTTTTTGTATAAAGGTTTTTTATAAGTTTGATTTTTTTCGAAAGGGTGGTGGGTTTTGGAGCTAGTTTTGGAATGCAGGTCTTGCATGATTCTGCTAATTTCTATATACATATTGGGCCTGGTTATACTCCCACCATCATTGATTTTGTTGGTACTTACATTGTTGAAATCCTTCCTCACATTTTTCTATTAACTATATTTTAGCACACTGGTCAGTGAAATGATCTTGTGATGAGAATATACCATACACCTAATTTTTTTCTTCTCGGTCACCCACTTGTTTCAAGGACATATGTCTTACAGAATCGGTTTTCTCTTCAATACTAGTTTCTATAAATGTTTATTTATTACTAGTTAATACCTCATAATGGGTTTCTCTAGATGACTGTTCGATGGTATAAATTTCCATTCTTATGGCCATGCTTCTAGTATCGGGGAAGAATATTTTCATGAAGCATATCTCTATGTCATTCAAATCATGTACATTTCCTGGTTATAGTTCATAGAACCATTCTTTTCTATCTCCATCCAATAAAAATAGTAATTCCTTTCACTTTACCTACTCCTAATTAACTTCTATGGGTATAAAAGTAGTAATGACATGCATGAACAGTTTATTATTCTTCTTTTGTTCTTTAACATCCAAGACATGAAATTTTTTAAGTAACAAGATCAGGTTAGGTTTCATATAAAAATAATTTTCTGACTTTGGCATGACAAGTTAATTTTTTTCATTAAGTAATTATGTTTCAAATAGGTCTCTAAGGGGTTTTTACTCATTTCCAACCCTGATGAAAGGCTCAGAGTGACCACCTGAAGTTTCACTCTTGTCATCAAGAGGAATTTACAAAAAGTTCAAATGAAAATTAAGGTTTATAAATATATTAAACAAGGTTATTTAATTTTCATGTTCTAGATAGAAGGTTTAATGGTTGAGGTTCTATTCATGAAATTTTTAGGAGATGAGACAGAAATAAGAAAGATGATGAAAAAAATAGAATGTTACCACTACCTCCCAGAAAGTGACACCATGTTTTAAGATATTCCTATCACTATCATTGGGTGTGAAAAAATATATATATCCTAAGTTAAAATTAGATATAGTGGGTAAGCTTGTGTATATATAGAGATGAGTGCACATAAATCACTTTTTCACTTTATATTATATAAAGAATTAGAGTATTTTTTCAGAATTGAATGATTTTAAAAAGAACCAAAGCATTAAAAATGAAGTTTGAACCCAAGTGGATAAAGGGAGTGATGGGATATGGTATGATCACCTATTCCAATTTTATCATAATTATAAAGATCAATCCTTATATCTTCCTATTGAATGAAAAGTGAAATAATACTTGATCTGGTTATCAATCACCCCTGGCTAAAGGAAGAGATAGTAACCACTCCTATGTTCATAAAAATTCAGAAAATATTCAAAAATAAATAAATAAAGTAATGATAGATAATTATTTATGCTTAAAAATATAGAAAAATTTTACATATTCCACACACATGCCAAGGATCACTAAACACTCACCACCTAACACAATCTGCTCAACAGAGACAAACTACACTACGTGGAGGGAGTTTAAAGTTACTCATCCAAAGATATAGAAAATGAATGAAACCAAATCCCAAAATACAATAGAATTAATAGAATTATAAAACACTAAAAATTGAAACCATTCATTTAAAAAATGTGGTTTACAATTAAATCTCAAGACTTCAACATTACAAAAGTAAAACCACCCTTCCCTGATCACTCAATGGTTTTACTCCTTTATGTTAATAAATGGACTAATATAGAGCATATTACTTTATAAAATCTGTTAATGTCTCTATTTTTCATGCTCCCTCAAAATATCATATTTTTTGGACTAGTGGGAAAAAATTTATGCGCAAATTAATGAAGAGAACATTTTATGTGTGAGAAGACTTATCAACTCCCTCCACTTTGTAGCATTAACTAAATGCCAAAATGATATAAGTTATCCATGAAATTTAATTTGGACAAGATTTATAGATTAATTTTTCTAATAAATCTTAAAAAACTTCATTTATATATCTCTAGACTGAGATATTTCTCAATTACTATATTGGGGTCCATTCTGTCAGCCAGCAAAATTTTATCACTGGATTGATTTTTCTGGGCTACTGTGTTTCAAATATATCTTGGTCCAGAAGAACTAGTTAATGACCACAAAAAAAAGGAATAAAAAAAATAGTCAATAAGTTTAGATCAAAACTGTAAAAGATATGCCTAAAAAATAGATTATTGAGAAAACTATTAAATTTACTAAATTAAGTAATTTTCAAAATTAAGCCCAAAATTTACTAGAAAAATTAAAATGTTGAAAATAAGCTCTAATTTGTTAATCGTAAGGGATTAAATAATTGTAAAAAATATGATTAATTATTAAAATTGTATCTTTTTCAATTCCACTACACTTAGTACTTGTACTCCTTGACTGGTTCACATCAAAATCAAATCAAAGGAAATTCAAAACACATATGCATGAGATCCACCAATTCCACACAATGAAACAAAAAATATCATGCCTTATCAAATTCCATTATTTCAAGTCCTCCATTAAAATCATTATATATATTTAAACTTAATTCATCCTTCTATTCACACAAGACACATACCTATCATGAATTTTCTCTCATCTCATAAATGTAAATGTTTAATAATGCTTTTATCATCCAAAGTCATGAAAGGGTCACCATAGGTTTGATAAATTCATAAATATCCAACCAATTTGAGTCAATGATATGTGTTTATCATGATGTATTTTTTAGGTATATCTTTTGTAATTTTGTTGGTATGATTTTGAAATAAAAAATTCTGAGGCAGAATTTGGAGGGCTTGGTTATTTTTGAAGCAAAGTTGTAAGATTCTAATTTTCACTCAAGTATTGTCTCCTATACACTAACATTTGAAGAAAATAAGATCCATCATCATGAAAAATCAATGAAATAACAAATAATTCATCATTGTTGTAAAAAAAATTCTATCATCTCAAACATATTTTTTCTCGAAAGCTCAAGATAGTGAATACATTCTTTCTACATTGGATTCTCTAGAAAAAAAAATTTTCCCTTATAAAAAAATCTCCAAAAAAGGAAATACATTAAACATAATTTTTTTCAATAGAAAAAAACATATATTGATCATTTTATTTTCAACCCAAAGTATCACAAAATGAGGTTTCATAACACAATATAGCTTCCCCCAAACAAAAGTTCAACTAGATCATTCAATTTCACTTCAAGAGGAGGTTGGATATGGAATATTTTATCATAATGTGGCTATAATAAGATATTTTTCTTGGATTATAAGTTTTAAAAAGATTAAATGTACAAATAATTCCTAAATTAAATATATTCTCCTGAAAAGGGGGATTTAAAGCCAAATAATTTCCTCAATAATTTAAAACACAAGTACCTGAAACCCTAATGTTTTGATAAAAACATATAAAATTATGGTTAAAGAGAGCATGTTATGGTTCTCTCAAGAAGTGAGGTGAATGAAATTAATTTGAAAAAAATGATTAAAATCATCACAAAAGAGTGACTTCTAAGATAAGATAGTGAGATGTGGCATGAGATTCAAAAATTAGATTATTTTTCATGAAATTCTCTAAGACTTGAACTTGAAATAAAGTCATTTTTAGCATTAATTTATGACCAGTTTCAAGGAATGAATTATTTCAACCATTGAACTCGTGTTCAAAAATTTCAATGATAATCATTTCATCTCACAAGATTTAAAAAACACACAAAAAATTGAAACGAAACAAACAAAAATTTAAAAAATGCAATATCTTTTGGAAAATAAAAAACAAACAATAGAAGAAAATCTTAAACTAAAATGATAACTCCCACACACTTAATTAATGTAGTCTACTCAATGAATTATAATGTATTTAATATGTATGAATATTTGAAATTGAATCATAGAAATCAATAAAGTGTAAAGGAGAGGTATGAATTGATTTATTTTATTGATAAACCGGTTAGTGGAGTGTGATCTCCTGCACTAGATCAGTTTGAATGGTACCGTGGAATTTCTTCAGCCTATGTTCATTAATAGTGAATGAATCCTTCAATATATGCTTCACAATCAAAACAACACTAAACTTATATATCATATTAACTACAAATAGAACTTCCCATATGAAATGAAGTTTACATGGCATCAAATTGAGTCCTGATTTGAACAACAACTCTTTGTATCCATGATATAAGTCTTTTTGGTGGATCATCTTGTCATGGTCAAATTTTTTCCTCTATTTGTAAATACAAGAATTTTTATAATCTTTCATTATAATTTCCTCCATCTCATGAAACTACAGTCATCTATTTTTCCCAATGATTTTAAGATCCAAATTTATCTTCCTCATAGCCCTGTAACCCTTCTATTCCAATTCCAATGAAAGTTAAAATCTTTTACCATAAATCAAACTATATGGACTCATTATAATAGGGGATTTTTAGGATGTCCCATATTATCATAAGATTTCTTCAATATTTTTTCTCTTATGCTTCCTGTTTGGATTAACATTCTTTTCCCACATTCCTTTGATTTCCCTATTAGACACTTCAACATTCCCATTAGTGAGTGGATGATAGAAAGTTTATATTTTATGATTCACCCCATACTTTTTTAATAAATCCTCCATTATCAAATAGTAAAAGTGAGTCCAATTATCACTAAGTATAGATCTAGTAACTCCAAACCTACAAAATATGTTAGCACTAAAAAAATCAAAAACAACATTAGCATCATCAGTACTTTAGGATTTTTCTTCCAACAATTTTAAAACATAATTGAACGAAAGAAAAATATATGAATTTATAAATGAAATTTGGAAGGGGCTCATAAAATCTATCCCCAAAATGTCAAAATTTGAAAAACATTCAACACATTCTAGTGATTTTTTGTTTCTTTGATACATTTATAAAAACTAACAATTTTTATACCTTTGGATTAAATCATGAGCATATTTAAAAAGAGTGGGATAATAAAACCCAGATTATAAGGCCTTCCTTATTATCATTTGAAGTACAAAGTATCATCCACAATCTAAATTGGGAAAAAAATCAACGATAAAACGAATTTAACTTACAGGAAAACTTCTTATTATTAATTGGTCATTACGAATATTCCATTGAAATGGATCATCTAAAATGTAACATCTATGTTATGATTTTATTTTTAGAATCTTGTGATAATTATATGGATATTGGACCTAAGTTGTTACCACAAAATTGACCATGTCATCATACCAAGGTACTTCTCCATTAATCATTTACGACTACACTTCTGGAAGGTGATAATTTAGTGGCTCTTTCTTTGGAATTTATACTTCAAAAGTTTTGGTTAGTATACATAAGTGATCAGCCACTGGGTTCCTTGATCCCTTATTTAATGATTATTTCTACGTAGATATCCTATAGTAGTAATATCCATCTCACTAGCCTTTATTTAGCCTCATGTTTCTTTATCAAGTACTTAGGATCTTCACAATTATAAAACACAATGACATTAGTTCAAATAAGATATTATCTAAATATTTCTAAAGAAAAAAATTAGTAAAAAAATATTTTTTAATGGTTGTGTAGTTGAATATAGATACATTTAAGGTTCTTGAGTAATATTCAATGACTTGTTTGTAGTTTTCAATTCACTGAGAAAGGACTACACCAACCGATTATTTAGAAGCATAAAAACATATCTCAAATGATTCATCCCAATTTTGTAAATTCATCACTCATGGTGTAATAAATAACATATTTAACTCATTAAAGTATTCCATACATGAACCATTTAAATCTGAATCAGCATCTTTATAATGTAATCTTGAGAGAGTGAGAGCAATATTTCTAAAATCTTTGATAAACATCTTGTATAATCCGGCATGTCCAAAAAATGATCTAACATGTTTCACAAAAGTTTCATAATGAAATGAATTTATCCCTTCAATTTTTTATTTATCCACTTTAATGACTTTTTTAAATTGAAATTCCCCTAAAACATTCCTCTCCCAATCATGAAATATAACTTTAAAAAGTTTAAAACAAGATTCTTTTCATTGTAGTTTTTCAAAACCCTTTCCAAATTTTTCTAATAACAGTCAAAATAATTTTTATAAACTATTATTTATTCCATGAAAACCTCCAATAAATCTTGAATTTTATCAGAAAAAATACTTAAGATGAACCTATGAAATGTATATAGATTATTACATATTCCAATTACAATACTTTTATATAAAAAACAACCTAAGAAACTAGTAGAGGTTGCCTTATCTTGATCATTGGTAGAAATAGGTACTTGAAAATACCCAGAAAACCTACCCAAAAAGAAATAATGAGTTCTCCCTACCAATCTATCAATCATATAGTCAATTAAGGGGATGGGGAAATGATTTTTCCGAGTGACCTGATTCAAATTCCTAAATTCAATGCACACTCCCCAGATATTATAAATTCTCAAAGGCTTCAATGGAATCTTTTTATTCCCCACGATGGTTAGTCTAATATTTTGGAACTACATCAATGTGGATATCCCTTTGTGAATCTAAGATGGGATAGATGATCTCATATTCCATGTTTTTCTCAACATCCTTCTTCATAACCTTCATCAAGTTGGGATTCATCCTCCTTTGGGGCTGTCTGACTGATTGGGAATATCCTTCAAGAAGAATTGTATGTGAGATTATTTTTTTGGTTTATTACTAGGATATCACCTATGCTCCACTATATTTCTTGTAGATTATCTCTAAAAAGCTTAGTCAAATATTTTTATTGGGTTTGACATATATTTCGAGTAATTATCATAGTTAATTTATCTCCATCCCAAAGGTACACATATTTCAAATAACCAGGGAGGGGTTTTAAACCTAGATCAAGGGGCTTCTAAAGGGGTAAAACTAAAATTACAGTCACCAATTCAAAAGGATGGACCTCATTCACATTAGAAAACATATAATCATCCTAATTATTTTAAAAATCATCAGTAAAATCATATTTTACATCTTCATCCCACATGAAACCATGATCCTTTATGTTTTGGACATCCACATGTTCAGTGATATTTCCCATTAAATTTTTTTATCCAAATAATAATAATTCATGTAACAAACCTATTTATTAAATTGTATGAGTACCAAATTGACGGGAGAGTGAAGAGAGTGAGTGATCATCTGATGGTTGCCTCATGGGTTTAATAATATTGAAGAAAAAAATACTATCTCCAAACAATATGGTGAGTTCCCCTTCATGGAAATTGATGATGGTTTTGGTCCACATAAAGAAAGGTATCCCCAAAATGATGGGTGTGTGTGATAGGATCATATCTTCTTCTATATTTCGCACATACAAGTAAAATGGAAATAAAAGATATTTGAATTTTATGATAACATCCTCCATTACTTATATTGTTGAAATTGAGGAACTATTTTAAAGATGGATTACTAATATTGTGGGAATTAAGTCTCCTATATATACCTAATAATATATAGAGTGAGAAAATATATTAAGTGAACCACATAGATCAAATAAATCATTATATAAATTTAAAAATACAATGGTTCTTAGAATGGAAAACATCCCTAGATCTTAACATTTGGTTGGAAACTATTGTGTGTTAAGGGATAAGAAAATTAATACCAAGTTGATCATTTTATTCCCTTAGATTATTATCTTATTTGTGATATGATACTTTAAAAAATTATCATACTTTAATTTTTTAGTGATTCATGTAGAGGGATATTTATTTCCACTTTCTAAAAGGTGACCATAATTTATTTTTGAAGTGATTCTTAATTAAATATATTTGATTCAATATTACTTGATGGAAATGTAGTGGGTTAGTCTTTATTATCTATTTGTTTATTTTTCAATGATGTTTCTTCTCTCTTACTATTCATTCTATCCTTCTATTCCTCCACTTTCCTTTTTTATTCTTGGTTTATTTTCAAGGAATTTTTCACATCACTAACTTCACTCTCCCTTAGATTAGGTGGTCTTATTTTAGGTTCATGGGATACTGGTGGTGAGAGTTATTTTCCACTTATTATTGTTATCATGATGAAATTATTTTTTGGGTTAAGGATTTTCTGAGAAGGAATTTTTCCCCGATTTTTGGACATGATTTTGAAAATACTTCCCCCAGTGTTTAATAACTAATCAAACTCATCCTTTATTCCCTTAAAAATGAATTGTAGATATTCCAAGAAGGTTGTTTTATAGTAGATGATTAGTGATAGGGTCTTTTGAAAAGTGGGTAGTTAGTGGTCTGATGATTGTTTATAATATTACTTTTTTTGAAATTGTGGTTGGTTTTGGAACTAGTTTTGGAATGAGGGTCTAAGCTGATTCCACTGATTTCCGTATCTATATTAGACATTGTTATTATATCACAATCCTTTATTTTTTTGTACTACCTTGGTTGAATTCATTCTTCCCGAGTTTCCATTCCTTTCATGTTATCTCACTGGTCAGTAAAATGATCTAGTGATGAGTATAAACCATATAACTTATTTTGTGCTTCTTGGTGACCTACTTATTTTAAGTCCATATGTCTCACCAAACTAGTTGCCTCTTTAATCCTATATTATAGTAAATGTGATGGATTACTAGTTCATACCTCATGAATACCTCCTGTGATAAAACCTCTTCTACTAAACCATTGCGAGTTCTAGGAGATATTTTCTATCAGGACCTTGTCCTATTATGGTAATATTTAAATCACTATGCCTCTAGATGATACATGCTGCTGGTACCTATCATTTTCTAGTAAATATTGTTATACAAGTCAATAATGTGATTCTACTCTATTTCTTGATTTGGGTAACTGACACATAGATTTTTAAATCTTTCTAAGTACTAGTAAATGGTTTCTCCAAATAACTATCTGGTGGAATATATATCATTTTTGATGGCCATGTTTTAAGAAGTGGGGAAGAATATTTTCAAGAAGCATATTTCTATTTCAATAAATTCATTCATAAATCCTAATTGTATTCAATGCAACCATTATTTGGTATCTCTTTCCAATGAAGATGAGAATTCCTTCCATATTACCTGCTCCTCACAAACTCATTTCACTAGTGTAGAAAACGTTTTTTACGTCGGTTATTTTTAATTTTTTATGTCGGTTTCTAGCCGACGTTAATACGTGCGATGTTATAAATAATGTTTTTAAGGTCGGTTATTTAAAAACCGATGTCAAAAACATAAAATCGCGATTTTTATCACATTGGTTATTTTAGAACCGACGTGATAAAGGGCCTGGAGAATGGTTGATCACGTCGGTTATTGAATAACCGACGTGATGAACGGCCTGGACAATGGTTTATCACGTTGGTTCTTAAACAACCGACGTGATAAATAGTGGCGAGGGGGTTTATCACGTCGGTTCATATAGAACGGACGTGATAAACTGGGGTGAGGGTGGTTTATCACGACGGTTCTATAAGAACCGACGTTATAAACCAGGATGAGCGTGGTTTATCACGTCGGTTCATATAAAACCGACGTGAAAAACCGGGGGAGGGGGATTTATCACGTTGGTTATTATATAATCGCCGTGATAAACCGGAGGGAGGCAGTTTATCAAGTCGGTTATTCAATAACTGACGTGATAAACCATTGTCCAGGCCGTTTAGCACGTCAGTTATTCAATAACCGACGTGATAAACCATTTTCCAGGCCCTTTATCACATCGGTTATTAAATAACCGATGTGATAAACCATTCTCCATGCCTTTTATCATGTCGGTTATTAAATAACCGACGTGATAAAACATTCTGCAGACCTTTTATCACATCAGTTATTAAATAACTAACGTGATAAACTATTTTACAGGCATTTTATCACGTCGGTTATTAAATAACCGACGTGATAAAACCAATTTTTTTTAAACAGAATGTAGTGATCTTCTCTCCACCAGAATCAACCAGAAAACAAATCAAGAAATCTAACCACAAAAACAGAAGTACATCAAAATTAAGCATGTACATAGATAACATATAAAACATACCCACTAGACACCATCCACCCTCATTTATACCCCATGGACAGCCCTCCGCCACCCCGTTGGATCCCTCACCCTCATGTATACCCCCTGGACAGCCCTCCCCCACCCCATTAGAGCTCCCACCCTCATGTATACCCCTTGGACAACACTCCCCCACCCCATTGGATCCCCCACCACACTCCTGGATTTCCCCCGACCCCCGGACACCCACAAACACCCCTCGACAACCCACCACCGCCTGAACAGCACCTCCTCACCCCCTCACCCACTTGACAGCCCCCAACACACCCCTGGACAGCCCCAAACACCCCTAGACAACCCCCCACCCCTGGACAGCACTCCCACACCCCTGGACCGGCTTCCCACACCCCTGGACATCCCTGCCACCCCCCAGGACTGTCCCCCCACCCCACCAGACAGCCCTCCCAGACCGCTGGACACCCCCAACCCCACTGAACACACCCCCACACCCTTGGAACACCTCCCCCACAGACCCAAATCCATACCAGAAGAACCATCAAAAGTAGACCAAAACAAGAAGTAGAGCAAAATTAAACATTCAATTATATAACAATCAAAACATACACTGTAAACTTCGAAAAAAACTAAATCAAACCTAAACAACTACCAAATACACAATTAAAACGACAATTTTCAAAATTACATTTTACATTACAAACAACTAAAATTCAATCAAACCTGTAAAATAATTTGACCACTCTACTTGTACGTGTTTGATGTCTTCAGCAGTATAGGGTTGAGGGTCATCAAAAAGCTACAAATGTAAAAGAAGATAGTTAACGTGTATAATGAATAAATCAAATTGAAATATTATGGCAAAGTTTAAGAGGAAATCGTACCAGGTCAAAATTCACAACTGTCCCAATTGTTATTATTTCATACATAAATCTTAACATATAACATCCTCATTCGATGAGGCCTTGATGTTCATGACAATTCTGTTTTGAATGAGTGTAAATTCAATATATTATTTTTATGTAATAAATAAAAAAGTACAAATTATAAATGGAAATTTACCTTCGCATTTACATATTTGATCATTGCATTTCTTTTCTTTGTGTTTTTTCGAAAGTAGACCCATGCACTGTTAGAAAATAATACAAATGGGGTAAATTTAAAATTCATTATAATATATAAAACTATTGAGAAATTGAAACTTACTTTTCCAATATATTCTTAAAACTTTCCCGCACATCACCATGAACAGAGCATATCCAATAAAGAGCTTTCTCCCTTGGGAAAAAAATCCCTAACATCCAATGATCACTGATAAAAGGAAATTTAATGTTAGTGGTTTTTTATGTTAAAATATAATTAACTCTTTGAGAGAAATGTGTTTCATACCTCTCACAAAAAGGCATCATCCAACATTGTCTGATTATATTCTTTTCAAATCATTCAGCAATATAAACCATTCTTTGGTCCTCAGTCAATGCACATGCTTCAGGGGAAATCAATTGCGGGTCCATGAATCCATATACTTCTGTCAGTTCATTCCTCTCAAAAATTTTATAAAGATACCTAAAACAAAACATATATAAGTATACATTTTTAATACATATAACGCAGGGAAAAGGGGTTAAGACTTACATGGAAAAAAATTACACCACGTTGATGCCCAACTTATCTCTAGTAACAAGCTCCATGATATCAGATTTTGTAATCCCCACACTTATTTCACATCCACAAACATGAGATTCCATTGGAAACTCATAAAAACCCAACAACAAATGTGAATATCTTGACAATCTGTCAAGACCACTAGAATCTGTATCTGATGTCATAGCCTGTTGTCTTTGTTGTTGTCTATATAGTATTTCTTTACCTTTGAAGTATTCATGTGAAAAAAAATTGAGAAATAAAGTAGTTTTCAAAAGATAAAACAACTTTATTAAAAAATAAATTACAAGATATAGCATTCATACCTCTATGGTAATGAGTCGAAGAAGTCTGGATGGCCAAACTAAAAAATGGCCAATACTCTGTCCAACTATCGCCACCTCATCTGTAGGTATTGGTACCCTATCTGATCTATCTATAATATCCTGTACAGTGACCCTCTGATTCTCTACCTCTAATTTTTGATGATGAACTGTATCTCCTATACAATATACCAACCCGTATGCTACTATATGATGTTGAGAATCATCAACATACAAATCGAAATATGTATGAAGCTGCGGCGGAGGCGTAGGATAAAAAATAGGGTCCGCAGGCTGATGTGGGGGAGTGGGAGCTACTGGCGGAGGTGGAAGATAAATAATAGGGTCTGCAGGGGGAGGTGGAGGAGTGGGAGCTGCAGTCTGAAATTGTCTTTGCATTTCTACAAACATAGACTGCACCGACTCTCTAATATTGTCTTCCATCGTCGCATTAATATTTTGAACTTCAGCCTCCAAGGATTCTATTTTTTTTATAAACCCCTTCAATGTTAGAAGTTGAAGAACGTGGAAACACTTTTCTTACCGATACACCTGCCAGATATCCTCTTACACGACCAGGATGTTCGGGCCTTCCCAATACTGCAAATAAAATATCTTCCCTCCCAGTAGCTATAAATGTCCCCTCTGAACTCGGATCCTCAAGAGAGTCCTATATTAATTAATTGAACATTTCTTAAATGATTGAAACTTATATGAAGAAAAAAGTTAACTTAAATAAATTAAATAGATATCTTACAATACTCTCAGCTAAGATTCTCGATTCTTCTGAAAGATATTGCCCTTTTTTTCCCTTCTGAGCTCTCTTCCATTTTTCATGTCTAGATGGAGGGGATGGAGGGGCCACCTCTCCAGAGCTTGAAGACTCAGCTCTTAGTTGTTGAAATGTTTCTGCCATCATTTTTTCTTCCAATAATGTATACCCTCCCCGAGATAAACTATGAGGGTATACATTTTTAGATTGGATCTCTTGATGAGCTTTCCTTGTTTGCTGTAATTTAAGAATAAGAAATTATTAACAAAACATTAATAAAATCATTTATATAAGAATGTTTATAAAAGTGTAGATTGCCCTTACCAGAAATGACTCTTTTTTTCTACTTTCAAAAAATTGTCTCCATGTGTCTTCATCTATAAAAGGATATATACGACATGGATTGTCATGAATCCTATTACTATAAATGAAATCAGAAGAGAGGGTTGATTTGAAATCCCTCCATCTCCTGGTATCCAACGATAAGTATTTCTTCCTGACTCCTCCAATGTCAGGAATATCAAATGTCATCTGATAAAGAAGAGGTTAAACATATTATATATACTAGAAACATTAAAAGAATGGTCAAACAATGACAAAAGATCTTACCAAAATCGTCTCCCATAACTGAGAGATAATCGCTTTATCCACACCTCTCCAATCATCATACATAATGCTTACTTTGGTCTTATCCTGAGTTGCAACAAAACTCTTAAAATCTTTGGCATTCAGACCTCTAGGAATATCATCATCATCAAACTCAACTACTATCCTCTGATCTTGTGTACGGTAAAGTGATAATTTTGGTAAATGTGTGCACCCATGTTTACCAACCTTTGAACTCTTTGTCGTAATAGGAGCATGTGAATGTTCATCCCCAGAGGTATGACCAGCAATATGCTCCTCTCCAGAATCATGTGGTTGATCATCTGAATGATCTGTCATTATCCTTCAAATCAAAAAAACAAATGTCAGTTCACAAATATACAAATTCAAATATTTTAATAATACTGTAATCAGAAAATAGAAAAGTGTACTAAGTTACATAATAGTAAACATTGGTAATAAGGTAAGCATGTTAAACAATGGTAAAGATTGAAAAGATGGTCAAGATGGTCAAGATGGTAAAAATGGAAAAAATGGTAAACCTAGTAAACATTGTAAACATTGTAAAGTAATTTTCAGTGAAAAAATATACAAATTCAAATATATTAATACTACTGTAATCAGAAAATAGAAAACTGTACTAAGTTAAATAATAGTAAACATTGGTAATATAGTAAGCATGTTAAACAATGGTAAAGATGGAAAATATGGTCAAGATGGTCATGATGGTAAAAATGGTAAAAATGGTATACTTGGTAAACATTGTAAACATGGTAATGTAATTGTCAGTAAACAAAAATAAGCATTTTAAAATTCATGCAATTGTTATAAACATGATAAAGTAAACTAAACAAACTTAAAACAAACAAAAACAAAAACTTATTTTATTTTAAAGCATGTTTTAATAAATAAAAAACTTACAATATGTAACATTTATGGAAAAAATAAATGTAAACAAGAAATAAACATATGTTACCTGTAATTTTAGGAATGTACAGATGGATTGTTTTCCCAAATTCCTTCGTCGTGATCGTTCCTTATGGCACAAACTATGTCTTCAACATGATCATCATTATGTTCTGTTAATATTTCCATTGAAGTAGGGATCTCACATAAATCAGCATATTCATCAAGTTCATCCTCACCAACATATTGTTTTTTCCCTTGTAAAACAACATCCCACTACATATCTGATTGATCTACTACATAAAAAATTTGTTTTGCATGTGTTGCCATTATAAAAGAATCAGCTGTGTCTTCCAATCTATTCTGATTAACAAGTGTCATTCCAAATTCATCGTGTCTGACACTATTGTTACCGTTAAACCATTTACAGTTAAAAATGGGAACTTTAATTTTAAAGTAATCAACCTCCCATATGTCTTCAATCACTCCATAATATGCATTTGATGCAGAAATTGGGTTTTTGTCTTTAGCTCTCGAAAAATTCATTGCTTCTGCAAACACCAATACACCACTATTCTGAACTGCACTTCTGTTGTCCTGAGCTTTTGTATGAAATGTATAACCATTAATTTTATAAGCAGACCATGTTATCACATTTAAACATGGACCACCCACTATCCATTTTAATATATCTGATACATCTGATCTACCAAGCAGAGTCTTTTTAATCCCTGAAAAAAATGTTTTGTTGTGCTCATTCAAAATCCACATTTCTTTCTTCTTTGGATGACATTGTTTCAACTCATTAATATGCAATGTGATATATGGTTTAGCATCAGCTATGTTATTCATGATGTATGATTCTAACTTCTTCATCTGTTCAGCTGACAATGATTTGACTTTCAAGCCGTGAATCCCCTTTCCCTCATTATTAACTCGTTCATGGCGAGATGGAGGCAAACCTATGTGTTGCGCCGCTTCCAAGTAGCTCGTACAAAACTCTGCTACCTCTTCAGAAATATACTTTTCAATAATGGAGGCTTCAGGTCGATATAGATTTTTAACATACCCCTTTAATATTTTCAGAAACCTTTCAAAATGATACATCCAACGAAGATATACAGGTCCACAAAGATTTATTTCTCGAACCAGATGAATCATTAAATGCACCATTATATCAAAAAAATTTGGAGGAAAATACATTTCCAATTGACAATGTATAAAAATTGCATCCTTTACCAAAATGTTCAAATCATTCACATCAATCGCCTTGTTACAAATTGAATTGAAAAAATAACACAACTTCATTATAGTCTTTCTGACACGAATGGGAAATATTCCATGCAATGCAACTGGTAGAATTTGTTGCATCATGACGTCACAGTCATGTGATTTCATACCTATCAACATCAAGTCCCTCAATGAGACAAAAATTTTTACATTATAAGAATAACCTTGAGGCACTTTGGTATCATGAAGACACTGACAGAAGCTAATTTTCTCCCTCTTCGATAATGTATGGCAAGCCGGGGGAAGAAATGTTCGTCTTCCTTTAGGAGTGGGAGCAAAATCCAAACGTATTCCCATTGATAGTAAGTATAATATTGCATTCAACCCATCTTTAGTCTTTCCTTTAATATCTAACAATGTTCCAATCAATGAATCACAGACATTATTCTCCACATGAATGACATCAATATCATGTTTAACTTCATGATACCTCCAATATGGTAGCTCAAAAAAAATGACCTTTTCTTCCAAATATGTCTATCATTACCAGATTTCTGTGTCTTTCCCAATGTCACGTCAAGGTTTTTCACCCTCTCAAAATACAGATCAGGGGATAAAGGTTTTGGAGTAGTATCAATTTCTTGTGATCCATTGAATGCCTTTTTTAGTCTTCTATAAGGGTGTTCCATAGGCAAAAACTTTCGATGACCCATGTACACTGTTTTCCTCCCATGATGCAATTGACAATAGGATGTCTGTTGTTCGCAAATTGGACATTCTTTATTCCCTTTAACACTGTATCCAAACAAATTTCCATACATTGGGAAGTCATTTATAGTGAACAGAAGCACTGCATGTAGTTGAAAATATTCCATTTTATAAGAATCATACACCCTAATACCATCAGCCCATAACAGTTTCAAATCATCAATCAACGGTGACAAGTAATCATCAATATCATTACCAGGTTGCTTTGGACCAGAGATCATTGTACTCAACATGACATATTTTCACTTCATACAAACTTCATGAGCGAGGTTGCAAATTACCAATAAAACAGGCCATGAACTATGTGTGCTACTGAGTGTTCGGTATGGATTCATTCCATCTGTGCACAACCCTAGTCTGAGATTTCTAATTTCATTTCCAAATGTAGAATACTGCGCATCAATTTTCTTCCATTGTGGACAATCATCTAGATGACGTATTTTTCCATCACATACCCGCTCTTCAGCATGCCATCTAATCCTTTTTTCATCATGTGAATTAGAAAATAAACATTTGAAACGATTAATTATAGGAAGATACCAAAATACCTTTGAAGGGAGATTTGTAATCTCTACATCACCCTGTGATTTTTCTTTCACCTTATACCATGATGTCCCAAATTTTGGACACTCTGACAGAAATTCATATTCCTTCCTATATATAATGCAGTCATTCGGACAGGAATGTATTTTCTTATATCCCAATCCCATAGGGGATAATATTTTCTTGGCTTTGTAATATGAATCTGGAAGATCGTTATCTTTTGGAAGAATGTCTTTCATCAATTGTAGCAGCTCTGTAAAACATCTGTCACTCCATCCATGCTTCGCCTTCAGGTTAATCAATCTTAACACCGCCGAAAAAACCGTAAAATATGTATAACCGGGATATAATGGTTTTTCAGCATCACCATATAGATGCCCAACTGTCGGTTCTATCTCAATTTGTTCTTCTACAATATCACGAATCATTTCTTCAATTCCATCAGAGTTACCATCTTGCGAATCATCATCATCAGTGACATTCCGTCCAGTTTCACCATGCCAAATCCAAGGGCTATAAATCGGATTAAAACAATGACATATCAGATGATCTTTTATCTCTCTACTTTTCAACTTCTTCATATTCAAACATTTCAGGCATGGACAGAAAAAAATGTCATTACTTGGAATATTTCGTTTTGTAAATTCCAAAAAGGCATCAACACCTTCCTCAAATTCATTGCTCATTTGATGTGCTGTAATCCAACTTCGACTCATTATTACCTATAACAAATATCAACAAAAAATATATATTTTTAAGATAAGACAAATACATGTTTATATGAAAAAAATCATAATTTGAATGTAAAACAATTTAAAATATAACACAAATCTATAGGTATTTAATAAAATATGCTTGAATATTTTTTTTAAAACAAAATATAGTTAGATATAACAGTTTTAAATTTCATTGAATCAAAGAAAACCATGATGCCTACATAGATTAATATTGATTGCGGTTTTGATGTTTTAATATATTAGATAAACAACCTATTTTAAATGGCGTGCAGACCTTGATATTGGTCTTCATCACCCTTAGGTGTGACTGGCAAAAAGAGGTCTACCAGCATGTTATTATTTTATCAGCAATTCACTCATTCTTGTTTCTGATGATCGTTAATTGCATTGGTAGGCTGAGAGGGCCGCCCATCGCGTCCAACACTAGTCTGCTCAGAATAACAATAGTCCCACTGATTCGGTTTAATCCTTTATTTCTGCTTTTTAATCCCATGTAACATATCTTGTGGGGATTTGATTTTGTACTTGGCCTTCAGCTTTAACTGTTATCAATCAAAATAAAACTCGACTAAAAACTCTGTTTATTTTAGGTTTTCAAAATCAAAAAACGAAAACAAAACAACCTTGGACAAAAACTGAATTCCAATTACAGGAAACATGTTCAGAAATTCTAAACCCCAAGAATTAACAAATATCAACAACAATAGTGAACAGCCTGGAAATTACAAGACTAAATATGTATATGTATATGATTAACAATAATATTGTTTTTTATATTCTCAAGTGAATGTTCTAAATGATATGGTAATTCATATGGTTTAATATCATTGGTAACATGTTTTCGATTCCAATGAGACATAGGTGTGAGAGCCATTGATAATGGAGTAGTGGCCTAATCTCAATCTAGGTCCAACATCCTCAACATATTCTTCTAGGGGTAGAATTTAGTATGGTTTGTGTTATTTTAACACCTCTATATTTATTATAGGTTATTAAATCAAATTATTTTGATTAACTTTTTTTATTCATCCTTGTATTATTATTTTTTGACTTTTTAGGATATTATAGTTTTATATTCTTATTCATGGTTGGAACATGGATAATGAATACCATGAGGTTCTACCTAGGAAACATTTTACATTTGTTTACAAATATAATGGAGGAAATATATTTTGTACAAACCATACTTATTTATCATGAAATCACACAGCATAATGCATATACATTTTTTAGGGTTGGTTCTAGGTTTTCCATACTGTGTGGTTAAACCATGGTACTCCTCCAATATCATACAATGGGGATCACATTTATTGTTTTAATTTATAAAAAAACCGATCCAAAATATGATATAAAAAGTAATTATTATTTATTTCCCTTTAAAGTAACGATGCACGTCTTTTTTATCTCATTATTCATCTAGTTTAATGTTCCCTCAACATAGTCTGTTATATCAACAAAATAGTCTGTTATATCAAAAAAAATTCTACGAGATTCAAATAACCATTTGCAATAACAAAATACAAACAACCATTTGCAAATAACCATTTTCAATAACAAAAAATTCCACGAGATTCAAAAACGAAAGAAAAGCACATCAAGAATCGAAACAAAAACGAACGAAATAAATTCGTGGAAGGATTACTTGAATGTTACGAGTTGAGATGATAGATACGAGAGGAGTGAAGAAGATAAACAATGAAGCCAAATTGAGTTTAACGCAGGTCGATCGATGAGCCGATTAGGGTTTACCGCGCGAGAGAGACGAGTCGTCGGACTGTCAATCGAAAAATCGTAAATGACAGTCCACAGGCTTTAATTTTTTTAAAAGTTTTATAACGTCGGTTATTATATAACCGATGTTATAAAATATTTTTTAAATTTATAACGTCGGTTATTTCAAAACCGATGTAAAAAAGCTCCCGCGCTTTGGTTTTTTACGTCGGTTATTTTATAACCGACGTAAAAAATGAGATATCTTGGCATTTTTTACGTCGGTTATTTTATAAACGATGTCAAAACCCCCCCTCGTGCTTTGGTTTTTTACGTCGGTTATAAAATAACCGACGTAAAGAACGCGTAGATATCTCTTTTTTTACGTCGCTTATAAGATAACCGACGTAAAAAACCAATGCGCGGGGGTTTTTTACGTCGGTTATTTGGAAACCGACGTAAAAAAACCCGATATCTACGCATTTTTTACGTCGGTTATTTTATAACCGACTTAAAAAACCAAAGCACTGTGGGTTTTTTACGTCGGTTATTTGGAAACAGACGTAAAAAACCAAAGCCCAGAGGCGTTTGTTACGTCGGTTATAAAATAACCGACGTAATAAACCCCGCGCTTTGTTTTTTACGTCGGTTATTTGATAACCGATGTAAAAAATGCGTTGATATCGGGTTTTTTACGTCGGTTTCCAAATAACCGACGTAAAAAACCCCCCGCGCATTGGTTTTTTTACGTCGGTTATAAGATCACCGACATAAAAACCCAACAGGCGCGATTTGTAACGTCGGTTATTAAAATAACCGACGTTAAAAATCTACTCGCCGCATTTTTACGTCGGTTATATATAACCGATGTAAAAAATGGTGACGTAAAAAACGATTTCTACACTATTGTTAGGGTCTGAAAGTAGTGAAGAGAAGTGTGAACTCTTTAATATAATTTTTTGGGTGTTTAACATCCAATCCATGAAATTTTGGAATCAACTGGATACTGTTTGTTTTCATATTTAAATCATTTTGTGACAATGGAATGGAATGTTTATTTTTTTGATTATGTAATTGTAGTGTGCATGGGTCTTTAATGGTTTGGTTCTCATTTCCAACCATGAATAATGGTTCAGAGTAAACACTTAAACTTTCAATCTACTATGCAAGAGAAATTTCCTCAAATTTTGATTTCAAATTATGGTTTTTATGTCTACTAAAAACTATTATTTAAATATCATGATCTAGGGGGAAAGGTTTAGTGTTTGAGGTTCGAGTAATTCAATTTTAATGAGAAAAGAAGGAAAAAAAGATGAAAAAGATGAAAAAAAGAGATTATTGAAACCTCATCCCTGGAAATGGCACAACGTTTTGAAACGTTCCTATCATGGAATTGGACAAAAACAAATATATTATAAGTTAAAATGAAATATTAATGGAAAACTAAGCTGTCTTCATGTATGAGAGCACAAAAATCACATTTTCACTTGAAATTAGAGAAAAAATTATAGTTTGTTTTTGAAATTGATTGTTTTTAAAAAGAATGAATGTAATTAAATGATGTTAGAGCCCAAGTGGATTAATTGAGTGATGTGGTCAGGTTAGGATCACCACTTACAATTTAATCATAGTTTTATTGATTATTTTCTCTCCATTCTTATTTATTTACAATTAAAATACTCATTGATCGAGTTATCAACCACCCTTGTTTAAAGTAATCCACATAAACCACTCTTATGTGAATGAATATTCTTAAACTATTCATAAATAACTATGGAATTTCATGCCTGGGTAATGTTTCTCCTTCTTAATCTAGAAAAATTTAACTTATTAAAAACACCTGATAACAACACTAGACACTCACCACCTAACAAAATGTACTCAATTTCGAAAAACTACACTCGGCTGAGGGAGTTTAATGTTATTAAACCAACTATATAAACAATGAATGAAACCAAAACACAAAATACAATTACATTAATAAAATTACACAATTCTAAAAATTGAAATAATTAAATTTAAAAAGATTGTTAAAAATTAATGTTTAAGACTCCAACATCCCAAAAGTGAAACCCCACTTCCCCAATCACTGAATGGTTTTCCCCTCCAAGTGAATGATAATAGATTTGAAAGGGGTATAAGAGAGAATAATGAAACAATGAAAGAAATAAAGAAGAAAATAAAAATAACTTCATGATTCTAATCCTCCAACAAATACCCTACTGACTCTTCTTCAACACCATTTAATAGAAGTTGGCATAAATATTTATAGGCATGAGGGGTGGAAAATTTCCCCCCCAAATTGATTCCTCCAAAATATTGAGTCCATTTCACATAATAAATGGAATAATATAAAAAATATGTCTTTATAAAGGTTGTTAATGTCTCTCTTTTTCATGCTCCAATAAAATATCATCTTTTTTGTACTAGTGGGAAGAAAGTTATTCTCGAATTAATGAAGAGAACATTTTCTGTCTTAGAAGACTGCTGAACTCCCTCCAATTTGTTGCAATAACTGAATTCTTTAATGAAAAACATTCTCCATGAAATTTAATTTTGATGTTAGGTGTTGAATACTATTTTTAATAAAGCTAATATAACATAATTTATATGTCTTTAGAGGGAGGTATAAATCAATTAATATATTGGGGTCTATACTGTCAGCCAACAAAATTACTTTACTTGATTAAATTTTCTAGGCCAGTGTGTTTCGAATTAAATCTAGGACCAGAAGAAAAATTAAAATTACAAAAACAAAGGAAGCATAAAAAACATAATCAATAACATTTTTTAAAAATTGTAAATTTCTTTTTTCTAAAAAATAGAATATCCATCAAAATATTTAATTTCTAGAATTAGTCAATTTTGACAATTAAGACCAAAATTAATGAAAAAACTAAAATGAAGAAAATAAACTCAAATTTATTTCATGGAAAGAATTAAATAGTTGAAAAAATATTATTAATTATGAAAATAATAGCTCTATTAATTCCAAAACACATTTCACTTAGACTCATGAACAAGTCAGCGTTAAAATTAAATTAATTAAAATTCAAAACACATACCCATGAGATCTACCAATTCAAACTGAAGAAAAATAGTTATCATGCTTCATCAAAAAAAATCATTTCAAGTCTTAAATTCAGATAATTAAATATATTTCTATGTTATTTATCCTCCCATGCACACAATACACCTACCTCAAAGAATTTTCTCTCATCTCACAAATATAAATTTTCAACACAGCTTTTCTCATCTAAAATCATAAAAGGGTCCCCATAAGCTTGATAAATTCCTACATCTCCACAGAATTTTAGTCAAGGATATATTTTCATCATGAGGTATTTTTATGGTTATTTTATAGATTTTGTGTTTTATGATTTTGATGTCAAAAGTTCTGAGGTAGAATTAGGAGGGCTAGGTTACTTTTGAATGAAAATTGCAAGATTCTGAATTTCACTCATGTGTGGTTTCCTCCTCACTCCCCTTAGTATAAAATCAGCAACATAATCATGAAAAATAATGGAATGTACAAAAAATATATCATTTCATCCACAAAGAATTAAATCATCTTAAACTTAATTTTACTTGAAATATTCAGATTGGACCAATATTCATTCTCCATTGAAAGCTCTAGAAAGGCACAAATTCTCTAATCATGAAAGCTCCAAAAGTGGGATAGATTTCAATGTATTTATTTCATATGGTAGAAAAATAATATCTTAATAATTTTATTTTCCACCAAAAGTATCACCAGATGAGGTATCCTAACACAAGATAGCTCCACCCACACTTAAGTTCAACTAGATCATGAAATTTAACTTCAAGACCATGTTGGATAGGGAAAATTAGCTTATAATGTGGATAAACTAATAGGTTTTTCGTGTATTATAAGGGATAAATGTATTAAATTTACACGTTAGTATATAATGGAAAGGACTATCTTGAAAATGGGACATTGAAACCCAAGAAATTCCTCAGTAATTTAAAACACAAGTACATCAAACCCTCATGTTTTGATCAGAATTAATGAAATTATGGTTAAAAAAATAATTGTGTAGTTCTCTCAAGAAGAGAGGTTAAATAAAATAATATGATATTTTTTAAAAATAATAAATGGAAAATTATCTCAAAGATAAATAAAGTGAGATGTTTCATGGGATTCAAAAATCAGTGTACCATTCAAGAAATTCCTAAATATTTGAACGTGAAATAAAGTCATTTTTAGCATTAATTTAAGATCAGGTTCATGGAATAAATTGTTCCACTAACTGAAATGGGTTTCAAAATTGTAATGATAATCATTTCAACTCATAAGTTTTAAAATACACTTAAAAAATGACAATTGAACACACAAAAATTTTAAAAGCACATTTTTTTGGAAAATTATATAAAGAACAAATAAAAATCCAAAAACTAAAAATTCCCACCACACATAAATGATGTAGTGTCTTAAATTAATTCAAATTGATTTAACATTTATGTATATTTGATAATGAACCAATGCAATAAGGATATTTACAACATGATGGATTTTGTAGACAAACTGGTTGGAGGAGTGTGATCTCCTCTACTTAATCTGATGGAATGATCCCATGGAATTTCTTCAACCTATGTACATTAATAGTGAATGGATATTTCTATCCATCATTAAAAATATATATATAACTAAAAAGATATATATGATTAACTATAAATGTACCTTTCCACATGGAAATAATTTTACTCGACACCATCTTGAGTCTTGAGTAAAGTAGAAAAACCTTTTCTCTAGGATAGAAGTATTTTCATTTGATCAGCTGGTTAGATGCAACTTATGTTCTCTATTTGTAAATACTGTAATTTTCAAAATATTCTCTTCTTTTTTTATTTAAATCCTACAACTTCAATATTCTCCCTTTCTCAGTGTTTTCATGATCTGAATTTATCTTCCTGATAGTCCAATATACATTTTGTCCTAATTCTTCTCAAAGATGAATTTTTTTCCATAAATCAACCTATTTATACTTATTCTAGTCAATTGTTTTTAGGATGTCATATAATCCCAAAAAGTGTCCTCAAATATTTGGTTCCAATCCTTCATGTCTGGATTAATAGTCTTTTCCAAGATTCCTTTTATATCCCTATTAGATATGCCAGCTTTCCAATTAGTTTTTGGATGATATGCGGTTTATGTTTTATTATGAACCCCTTATTTATTCAGTTAATCATTCATTATTCTATTACCAATATTCTTCCAATGATTATTGATGATGGTTATGGGAACTCCAAACCTTCAAAATATGCTTTCCCTAACGATATCAAAAACAACTTTAGATCCATTAGTCCTGGATGCTTTTTTTCCACCCATTTTGAATCATAATCAACTAAAAGAAATATTTATGAATTTTCAAATGAAATTGGTAATGGTCTAATAAAATCTATCCCCCAACCATGAAAAATTTGAAAAAAATTCAGTGTATTTTTGGAAAGGTCTTATTTCCTTAAAATTTTTCCATAAAAAGCATTTTTTAAACCTTTTGGAAAATTCATGAGTATCTTTAAAAAATATTGGGATAATAAAATACAAATTCTAGGACCTTCCTTGTTGTCCTTGAAGGAAAAAAGCGGCCTCCCAATCTAAATTATGAAAAAACTCAAGGACAGAACCAATTTCCCTTTTAAGAAAATATCTTCTTATCACTTGGTCATTGTATATCTTCCAAAGAAATGGATAATCAAAAATTTAATATCTAGATTCAACTTTTAGTTTCTGAATTTGGTGATATTTAAATGAGCTGGGGATTGAGATGTTACGAGATAATTGACCATGTCATCATACTAAGGATCCTATTTCAGATTTTAAATTTGGTGAGAATTAATATGATATGGGGCTCTAGAAGTTCCTAGATAACTGGACATGATAGTATAACAAGGCACTTCTTCTTAAATCAAGTAAAACTGATCTCTTAGAATGCGATCATTCAATGGCTCTTTGTCTAGAATTTCGGCTTCAGTGTTTTTGGGTAGTCTATTGAAGTGATCAAGAACTCGATTCCTAAATCCCTTATTGTCTTTGATTTATATTTTGAACTCATGTCGTAGGGACATCCATATCACTAACATTAGTTTAGATTTATCCTTCTTTATCATGTACATAAGATATAGATGATCTGAAAACACAGTGACTTTAGTTCCATGCAGATATGATCAAAATATTTCTAAAGAAAAAAACTTCTAAAAAACCTTTTTCTATGGATGTGTAATTGAATTGAGCCACATATAATGTTATTAAGGAATATATAATGTCTTTTATCCTGACCTAAATTTTCTAATAAAGGACTCCTCCAACTACTTAGTTGGAAGCATCACAAATTAGCCCAATAGTTTCTTAATAATTTGGTGGACGCATCACTATTGGTGTAATCAATATCCTCTTTAACTCATCCAATGATCCCCTACATGAACTGTTGATATAAAAATTAGAATCTTTCAAAAGAAATATTTACATAGAAACGTTAATCTTACTGAAATATTTAATATAACTCCTCTAGATTCTTACAGGTCCAAAAAATGATATAACATGATTCACCCAAGTTGGGTAAGGTAATGAATACATCAATTAATTTTTTGATTTATCCAATTTAATTCATTATTTATGAAATTACATTCCCAAGGAAAATTCCTCTCTCAACCATGAAATGAATCTTTTCAAAATATTAAACTAGATTCTTTTCAATTATGTTTTCAAAACATTTTTATGATATTTCAAACATTGGTGAAAATAATTTACAAAAATGATGCAATAATAGAAGAAAAAATCCAAGAAATATTAAATGTGATTAGAAAAAAATAATTAACATGAACCTATAAAATTTTCTTTGAGAATTACATAATCAAAATGTGATCTTTTATATGAAAAAGTGTTGATGGGAAAAGTAAATGTTTTCTTACCTTGATCCTTAGGAGAAATAAGTACTTCAAAATACCCTAAAATTCCAATAAAAAAGAAATATAGACCACTCCATACCAATATATCTAACATATGGTCAATGAAGGGGATGGGGAAACAATATTTTGAGTGACCTGATTTAACTTCCTAAAATCGATGCACACTATCAAGCTATTCTGAATTAATAAAGGGATTAATTAAATCTTTTCATTCCTCATAGTGGTTAGGATAGTTTTTTGGAACTATTTGAATGGGCCTAATCCAGTGTGAATTTGATATGGGATAGATGATCACAGATTCCAATAGACTCTTGATATCCATATTTATAACCTTCATCAAGGTGGGATTCATCCTCCTATGTGGATATATGATAGGATTGGAATCTCCCTCCAGAATAATTATATGTGATCATATTTTTGGGTTTATTCATTGGATATCACCTAAGATCCACCATATTGCTTGTAAAATCTCTTCCAAAAGTTCAATCAAATATTTTCTTAGGTTTTAGATAGATTATTTGCAATTATAAATAGTAATTTATCTCCCCACCTAAGGTATGGATATATCAAATTAGTGGAAAGGGGTTTTAATTCCAAATCATGGGGTGGATCAAGGGATGAAACTAAATTGGAGTTCCCCACTTATAAAGTTTGGGCCTCCTGTACAAAATTAACCATATCATCTTCCTAATAATTTTTGAAATCATAAATATTTTTTACCTCTTCTTCCCACATGAAATAAGAATCTTCAATGTTTTGAGAATCCATATGTTCAGTGATATTTTCAATGGAAAAATTCTCCCCTAAGTATTTTAATTCATGGAGCATACTTGATTTATCAATTGTCTCTGTACCTTCATCATGGGATACTGAAAAGAGTGAGTGATCACTTGATGGATTCCTCACAAATTCAAAAATATTTAAGTTAATAGTAATATCTCCAAACTCTATGGTGATAATCCCTTCATTGAAATTGATAATGGGTTTTTCCATTTTCAAGAAATTTTTCCCCATAATTATGGGTGAGTATTATGGACTCATATCTTCTTCTATATTCAGTACATAATAATCAATTGGGAATAAGAGATATTTGAGTTTTAATAGGACATCATCCAAAACTAATGCTAGGAAGGCTATGGATATATTTGCAAGCTAGACCACCACTATTATGGGATTCAAGTCTCACATATTCAAAGAAGTTTATAAGGAGCGAGGAAATACATTAATTGTTATTATACGAAAATTATCTTTTCGATTATGTATTATATGGGAAGGAAGTTTTCCTAATTTTTTGAACATGATTTCAACATAACGTCCTACTATATTTTCTATCTAATCAACCATATCCTTTAGGCCCACAAACATGGATTGTAGCTATTCCATAGAAGGTTGGGTTTTGGTATATATTTTCTCATAGGGTCATTGGACTATAGATTTTTGGTGGTTTGAAGTCAGTTTATAATATTGATTTTGTTGAAATGGTTGTGGGTTTTGGAACTATTTTTGGGAATGTGGGTCTTGCTAGATTTAATTGATTTCCATAACTATGTAGGAAATGGTTATACTATCACCACACTTGATTATTTTGGAACTTCCATTGTTGAAAGGATTACAAATAAGTTTTCATTCCATGTATTTTCGAACACTAGGCAGTGAAATGATTTTGCGATGAGCATAAACCACATACCTTAGCTAGTGCTTAATGGTCACCCGTTTTTAAGGCCATCAGTCTCACTAAACTAGTTCATACTTCAAAAATAGTTTCTAGTAAAGGTGATGGATTAGTTGTTTATGCCTCATGATTACCTTTTGTGCCAGTACATCTTATACCAATCTATTATGAGATCTAGGAAATCATGTCAATCAGGCCCTTAGCTTCTTTTGGAGACTTTTCAATCAATGAATCTCTATATGATTCGTCTAAAATGTTTTTGTCATTATACAATAAACATTGGTAGAAGATGACAAGAAAGTGATGCTCCTTTATTTGTTTATGTGGCACCTGTTACGTAGTTTTTAAAATATTTCCCAGTACTTATAAAGGGTTTCCCAAGATGATTGTCTCATAGAATTTATATCCTTTATGATCTTCATTCTTCTAGATGTGGGGAATAATCTATTCATGAATAATCTCATTACTTAATTAAAATCACGAATATATCTTGGTTATAGTCCATTGAACCACTCTTTGGTCGCTCATTCCAATGAAAATAGGAATTTCTTCCACTTTACCCACATCTCAGTAACTCTAGGGTGTTTAAAAGTTGTGAAAACATGAATGAAATATTTAATATGCATGTTTTGGTCTTCACCCATCATGATATGAAATTCTTTAAGTAATGGTATCTTTTTGGGTTTCATCTAATAATATTTTTTTAACTATGGATTAGATATCTGATTGTTTTTATTAAGGAATTATGGTGAAAATAGGTCTCTAAGGGTTTGGTTCTGGTTTCTAGCAGTGATGAAAGGATAGAAGTGAACAATTGAAGTTTCACTTTAGTTTATAAGAAACATTTCCACAAATTTAGACAACAAATTAAGGTTTATAAATCTATAAAACAAGTTTATTTCTATTTTAGTATTTAAAGGGAATGTTTCAACGTCTTAGGCTCTAGTCGTGCAATTTTGAAGAGAAAATAAAGAAATAAGAGAGGAGAAAAAAAGAGATTGTTGGAACCACATTCCTGACAACAACCCCATGTTTTAATATTTTTCTATCATGGGGCTTGAAAAAAAAAATCCTAAGTTAAAATGTAATATTTTGGGTAAACAAGTTTTTCTCAAGATATGAGATCACAATAATCACATTTTAATTTTAAATAAGAGAAATAATGTTACGTTTTTTTTTGAAATTCATTGATTTAAAAAATAATGAAGGAAATTAAAATGATGTTCAAACATAATTAGATGAAGAGAGTTATGGGTTCAGGGTAGAATCCCCTATTATAATGTCATCATAAACTAAACGATAATTCACCCTCTCTTCCCATTGAATTACAAGTGAAAGACTCCTCGACCGAGTTATCAACCATGCATGGTTAAAGGATGAAATGGAAAATGCCACTATATGGATGAAAATTCATTAAATATTCTCAAATAAATAATGAAAATCCTGATATGGAATTTTTTTCACTATAAATATTTAAAAAGTTCACTTATTTGACACACTTTCCAATGATATCTAGATACTCACCACCTAACTCAATCTCCTTGATCATGACAAACATCACTAGGCAGAGGGAATTTAATTTTTTTCAAATTATGTTATAAACAGTGAATGAAACCAAAACCCAAAATGAAATTGAATTAAGATAATTATACACAACAAAAAATAGAAATCATTAAATTGGAAAAGAGAGTTTTAAATTAAATCACAAGAACCTGACATTACAAAAGGGACACACCCCCTTCCCTGAACACATAATGGTTTTTCCCCTCCATGTATAGGGTAAGTGACTTGTAGGAGAAGAAGAGAGATTAATGAAACTATGAAAAAAATAAAAGATAAAATAAACATAACTTCATTATTTCAATCCTCTAGTAAAAATCCTCCTTTATCTTCTTTAAATCCCTTGAATGTTAGTTGACACACATATTTATAGGGTTGAGGGATGGAATCTTTTCCCTCCATGTTCATTCCTCCAAAAGATTGATCATGTTTGACATAATAAATGGCCAAATATTATAAATATCTCACCATAATATTTTTACATCTCTCTCATTTTCATGATCCCTCCACATATCAACATATTTGGACAAGTTGATAAAATTTATGCTCAAATTAATGAAGAGAAATGTTTCTGTCCGAACAGATTTCTCATCTCCCTCCACTTTGTTGCATTAACTGTATGTGTTAATAAACTAATTTCTCCATGAATTTTATTTTGGATATGTATCATGGTGTCATATTTATAATAAATATATAATCATTTAATTTGGATGTATCTATACCTAGATATACATCTATTACTGATGTTGGGTCAATTATGTTGGTCAGAAAAATTTCTCCCCTTGAGTTATTTTTCTAGGACAGTGTGTTTCAAATTGGACTTGGGTCCAGAAGATAGAGTTGAATCCCAAAAAAAAATCAAGAATAAAAAAAGAATCAATTAATTTAAATCAAAATTTTATGTTATATTCTTTAAATACAAGATATTTAGAATACTGTTAAATTTCTAGAATTAAGAAATTTTCCCAATTATGCCCAAAATTCTCTAAAACTAATAAAATGATTCAAATCAGAATATTTTTTTAATTAGAATGAACTATATCATAAAAAACATATGATTAATTAGGAAAATTTAAGCACTTTAAAATATCACTTTGAACAAAAATAATTTAGAGAATATTTTCTCTACTGTTCATTGATAGAGGGATAAGAAAAAATATATATTCTTCCATGATGTTTTATTGAGTTCAATAATATAGGATTCCTAAATTATCATTTCTAAATCATCTCCTCAATGGAACTTAGCAACCACATCACCTTGAAATGTTATCACCACATCATTGTGCACACATTATAAAACTAAAAATAATAATTATTTGATTGATTGACCATTAATTCTTCATCTTGTGATTTTTAGAGTTACCTTAAAAAATTCACCTATCATATGAAAAAACCCATTATTCTCATAACAACCACGATGTAAGGACTTGATTTTAGATATTATTTAAGAGTTATAACATGATTTTATTTACCATAATAAAAATAATATATTTAATATATATATTTTTAAAAATCTGTCAATATGGAAATTAAACGAACCAAATTTATGACTACCTAAAAAAAGATTATTTAAAACATTCACATGAATTATTATAAATATTTGGGTCACTATATTGATGAAATAAGTATGCATCCTACTTGATGTGATATCATTTAACAAATAGATTATCTTACCTAGTTTCATTTAATGGATATTTGTTGCGGTTTTTATACTGACATATTTCTCTTTGTGTGCTTCGACATGTATCTAATTAAAAATATTAGACTTTAGGTAATTTATATCTATTTACACTGAGAAAAGGGACTTGATGGTCACAAACTATGTGTATCTACATGTTCATTAATTTATTTTAAATTTAAATTTTTGAATAAATTTATTCTCACCATGTGGAAATTTTTTCATTCAAGTTAAGTTGATCATATGAATTCAATCATGAGATATTCCAATTTATAATAAGTGAGTTGAATTTAATCTCTCGTTTATTTATTCAGTGTTTTAGTGAATATTGTAAATTTAATATTTTATTTACATTATTTTAATATATTTAAATGTATATTCATTCACAATTCTAGTGAATATAATTTTAATTTTATCAAATTAATATTTTCTATTATTATTAATGTTTTCAAAAAATATTAGTTGAGAATATGGATTGGGTTTAATGGTGTAATGGAAATGATATATTTTATTTATTATCATTTAAATAAATAAATATTTATTTACTTTAGAAATGATATTAGATGAAACACATACCATGTAAAATAAATATAATAATAATAATAATATTTTATTATATATCATGTTGTAAATGATTTAAAATTAATAAAAGGATAATGGGATTTTTGTAATTATATTATATAACCTATTTGAGTGTATTAAAATATTCCATTTCCACCATAGGGGGTTCATGTATTTTTTAGTTATAGTGACATTTTCTAACAATATCTATATCCCTAAAGGGAATTCTCTCCTTCTACCATCTCTAAAAAACTAAGAGATATTCAAAGATAGAGGTTGTCATTGTGAAAATTGATGAATGATATAAATGAATTACTATTCTTATTCATGCAATTGAGATGTCAAGAACATCACATGGAAGTTCATGGAGAACACGTGGGTACGTCTACAGAGATATTCAATTGTATTTGTCACTATAATGATATTTAAATTGAGTGGTGGAAACTATATATTGACTAGGAAGAATATTAAGGTTGAGGTAATTTAATTTAAATTAATTTAAAATTAAATGTTCATGATTATATCTTTAACATTACAGGGATAATTCATCATGTCTTTCATTCTATTAATATGGAATTTTTAGAAAAATAAAAAGCAAGCATTCACTTGATACTTTTTCAACACCTATAAACCCTTATTATTCATCTATTTGATCAAATATAAATTAATGATAAGAAATGTATAAATTATAAAAAAAATGTGACTAAAATAATAACTAATATATATTTCAATTTAAAACTTATATGTTGAAAAAGATACATATAATACAGAACTTTTAAGGGTTGAAGTGTTTTACCCCTCAAGTGATTAACCGAATTCTCCTTCTTTGATCACTTATAACACACAGAATATAATCTCCACTATGCCCAACATGAAATAGTTGTAACATCATAAGGAAATGATTTTATTTATATGAATTGATTTCTGATTCCATATTTTATTTTGTTTCTAAATTATCAACGACCCAATTTTCATATACAGGATCACATATACAAATAACTTATACTAATTGCGATGACAATATAATGGGTGAATCTTTGAATCTTTATAGAAATTCATTCTAAAAAATCCAAGTTCATTTTTTATTTAAATCCGATTATTAAGAAATCTATATTAGAATATTAGCCCAAGGAATGTTGTATAGTCTAACTCCATTTATTATTAATATTGTTAAAAAATATATTTCTATCCTTAACACCCAATACATGCATTATTTCAACAACAGCAGTGAATAAATTAATTTTAATTTTATTATATTAAACATTTGAATTTTTATAAAATGTTTAAATATTAGTTGTTAACCATTATAAGATAATACCCGAACCTTTATCCCTTTGGATAACCATCATAATTTTCCATATACTGATTCAAGAGTTGCGTATAACATTTTAAAAATATATCATGAAACCAAGTAATAAAATGTTTCTTATGTATATTTAATGTCCAACCTTCAACTCATATTGGATTAAAATTACTACGAATTTCTTAATGAGTTTGAATGTGTGACACAACTGCTGTACTATCTTTAAAAACATATAGGTGAACTTGTTCCCAATCTACGATGGATATTTTCACAAAACCTCCTCCTAAATGTCTTTAACCATTGGTATGTTGTTGTTAGGACTATCCAATTGTTTGTTTATTTTATTATGTTTAACTAGATTGCATAATTTAGGGTCAATACCTAAGGTAATGTTTTTTAATATTACTAATAAACAAATACTTGAAGAATAGAGAACCCAATGGAAGAAATAAATAACAACTAATCATTGTGGCAGATGACAAATGATGTGATGAAATAATAGTGAAGTGATGAAAGTGAATAGATGAATAAAAATCAAGGGAAACAAACATGTAGTAGATGTAAGAGTGATAATGGTCTGGGAAGTTTCAAATTCGTGTGTTTAAATTGGTTTTAAATTTTTTTCTTAAGGGAGTGACAATTAGGTCTCTAGCATCCAGGGAATCATAAAAACCTTTTATTGATGGAATTAGTGCTTTGGTGGGTTAATTTTAGAAGTTTATCAAAAATAGAATTGAATAATATAGATATAGGTAAAGTAGGGTTTATAAATATTAAATTTTCATTTTATCATGGAAAATAATAACCCAAGAAAAAATGATTTAGGTATGTAGTAACGAGATGAAAAGAAGAACAACATTTTGTCTTTTAAAGAATTTATCCTATAAAAATGTTGAAAATAATAGAGGAAAAAAATTAGTAAAATAAAAAATAAAATAGATAAGGAATTAGGATGAATGGATTCTCCTCTTATCGAGATGGTATCCCTAATTCCCATCAACAGGTTGCTTTATTTCTTATTTAAGTATTGGGTTGTGCCACCCAAATTGGACCGATGTAAGAACCTGACTTTTTGTAAGAGGTATGAATCCGTTATTTTTCAGTTTGAATTCTTAATTATGTGCTTCTATTAGTACCCAATTTGATAAATGGGTTTTCAGGTGGTGTCGAGAGTTTTTCAGAGCCCAAAACCTAACTTTTGGGGTAAAATAGGCCTATTGTTGGGTTAGTAGAAACCATGCGAGGATGGTGGAAAGGCATGCTTATAACATATAAGGCTAAATAGCAGAGTCCAATAAGACTATCAATTAGAAAAATATGTGATATAGAGTGAATTCTTGTGCAATAATGTTTCCAGTTTTTTTCCAGTGGTTGAGACACAATTTGTGCATTATTTGTCAAATCGTATGAGCAAACCATGTGATGCAACCCTTTACTTCAAAACAAAGTGTATGGTCAGCACAAAATTTGGTCAAAAGAGCATCCAAACTATATGAACAATGGATATTAGTGAATTTAAAATTTTCTCTTAAATTTTTTATACATTTGACAATAATTTTTCTTATTCTCACACTAGACAACCACATGATCATCAGAGCTCCTTTGAAGGTGAATTATAGGATTTAACACCATTTCTCAATATGATATTGGAATTGTGCTCCATCAGTCTTATTGGATCCACATCAGTGAGTTCCCTATTAATTTTGTGCCATTCCTTGTTTTTCATGGTATGAACTATGCTATTTTGGTTCAATATAATATGCCCCAATTTTAGGTTCTTCTTCCATTCTTCATTTTTACTCTAATCAAAGTTGAATAAGATGATGAAAATGGATTATAACACCACTAATGAGCTATGATAGGTGGTATATACTTTTCAAATTTGGTTTAGTTCTTTATAGAGCTACCTACTTTTGTTCCACTCGTTAGACTATGTGACATAACCATGAAATTGAATTGGTTAATTGATTTAAATTTAATGGAATATATCAGAGATTTCATTTAGTTACCTTGAGATGAGCATAGGGTTTTTTCCCATAATATCCCATCCATGAGGTTCACCATACAATTTTCTATTATAAATTCCTTGTTAAACCACCCAAGGGGTGTGTTTTTGAGCTCTCCCAGTTAGAGGAATCCCATAATGAAATGGAATGGATTTATTTTCATAATTAAGAGATGTTTTTCCTCCCTTAAAAATTGATGATTTGAATTGAAATGAATTTATAGAAAATTATAAATGAGTGGTTATACTCATTGGTTAACCTTGAAGGTAAATTTTTAAATATGTGGGCATACTCATTATTTGAATTGAATGTGAATTGTTGATTGCAATGTAACGGTGATATGAAATGTTAGTGGATTCCTTGGTAGGAATACGACGGATCTTGATTCCATTTAAACATCATACATGTTTCACATATAGGCCTTGAACATTGTAGAAGATTACTTGGATAGAGATTCCTCCATGGGTCTTGATTTCTTAGGATTAGTTGGGCCATGATACCCATTGGATATGAGTTGTCCTGGGATCGAAAAAGATATGGTCGGTAGACCGGCTCCTTGAACCCCGTATCATGCCTTACCAAAATTCCATTGAGATGATCATGAGAATTAATGAGGATGATTTAGTCTTCTACACGTTTTATCTAGACCTTCATTGTATGAAACATTGATTATATGGCACGACCATGCTAAATGTTATACACTTGACTATATATCTTGACCAAGGTTGTTCTGACACCACTCGTTATGTGAGAAGGTCATGGTTGAAATGATATTTATGGATGTACAACAAGTCCATGTTTTTCATTTATGTTTACCTTAATGATTACTTATTACTAGAGTTTGAACTATTTTTAAAGGAAACCCAGTTGGGCTATACAGGATCACCTCTTTGGTTGGAGATCTTCCATGGGCACTTTAAATTTTTTTATGTGTTACTTTATTTACTTTCACACTTTTTAGATTGTTATATTTCATAACCAAGACTTGTTATTGATCTTTGAGTGGTTACCTACCAGGATTTTATCTCACACACAATTCATTCTACAGTTGGATATTCAGATTGAATTTATGGAAGAAGTTAGGGATAGGGAAAAGTGGCCCCAATTTGATGCTTGATTTTGTACCATGCTTTAGAGCAGGGGAGCACAAGACCAGGATGAGGCTCATGATTCTATCCAGATATAGTACTATTGATCTTTTTAGTATTTTGGGACATGTATTTTGTTATATTACTATGTAATAATTTTAGATATTTTGTAGAGACATGTATCTTTATTATTTCATATGAGACACTTATGGCTTTGTTATATATACATGTATTGTTTGTTTATATATTTTAAAATTGTTATACTAATTCCTCTATTGACAGTTATTGATATTACATTATTTTACACTCTGGTAATGAGGGAATAATCTCTCCTTGGACAAACCCAAGGCCTTCATTTCTAGTTGGTATCATTTGGCATTTTGGGAGATGTACTTGAGGTCATGTTGCCAATTGGGCTTGGGGAATTACTGAGTGGCACATGGGTTCGTAGTGTTTGAAAGTGGTATTAGAGGTTTTTTATTTTTTTGGTTTTTTATTTGGTGAAAACAGATAGGGATCAGAATGATTAGGAATTTGGTAGTGATCTATTCCTAGGAATAGCTAACCCACCTTAGGAAAAATCCAAATTTCCTCGATTGAATTTTCTATTTATTGTATTTTGAAAGATAAAATTGATTTGATTCCACCATTGGGTGATGCACTTGATTTGTGATATTATTTTGGATACAATTGTGGGATCTATTTTTACCCACGAGATGATATGAGGGTATTAAATCTCATAAATCATTTTAGGCACTTTCAAGAAATCACGTGCAATGCATTATATCATGCCATATATGATGCATTTCTTATTTTCATGTAGTTGTGATAGTTGTTGTAATATATATACCCTCTATTGTGATATAATTTTGTGCTAGGTACTGAGAAAAACAATTGTAAATTAGAGTGCCTATCGTACTAAATATGTAACACCCCCAGCTTTAATGGTACGTTTCTCTTTGAATAATCCAATAGCTTGTGTTGTACGCATACAGAGTTTTAACACACCACGACCAATCAAAATAGCCATAATGAATACTAATAACATCTTTTTGAAATTTTATAAATTTTAATTTTCAAAATGGACTTTAGTTTTGGATTCATAATATTAAAATTAGCTTAGTGTGAATTTTTGGTATTTTTCTGAAAACATTCAATTTTTGATGAATAGTGAAAAACACTACATTATTGTTTAAACCAGAATTTTTATTTAAATAAATATTTATTTTATTTAATTTTTTTTGGTAAAAATAGATACATAATACCAATATATGTTCAATTTAATTCTTTGGAGTCATTTTATAACAATATTATATATATAATTTTCTTGAACTTTTTACATTCTTTTACCCACCTTCTTGGCACATTTTCAAAATTACATAAAACGTAATTTTACCGCTTATGTGAGTTAAATTTAAAAAATCCGAGAACATGGTTGAAATTATCAAGTAAAATTTTGTTCAATAAGATGAAAATAATTTTTGTTGAATAGTATCTTTTGAATTTTATTTACCACGGTTAAAAGTAAATAGGTCAATGAAAGGTAAATAATGATATTATAATTACCCTAACACATGTACTAAATCTATTGGATAAGTTTTTTTTACCATAATCATCCCAAATAATAATATATAATCCTTTTGGTTTACTTTTATTAGATAAGGACATTTATTATTATTTTAATTAAAGGAGAGTTAAAAGTGTTAAATTCAATGTTTCATAATTAAAAAAATTTTAATATAGGGATACACATAAGATATATTAGACTATATATGTTAATTATAAATATAAAATGATTTCATACATAATGTTATTTTATTTATAATTTTTAAACATTAAATAATTATATTTATTAATTTCACAATGATGATGCATTAATTACCTTATTAATGAATCATTAAAATAATTGATATTATAAATATCAAAATAAATGAAAAATGATAGATTTGATGCATTAAAAGAATTTAAAATATTTATATGACATTTTAGTGTTGATTCAATTAATATTATTCTAAGTAATAATGATGTTATGACTTTAAAAAAACAGAATACCAAATAGTGTCAAAATAGAAATAAATGAGTTTTTAAAACAAATACTATATTATTAAATGATATAATAGTACTAAAAATATAAGGGTCATCCAAAGGGATTTTAATATAATATATATGTCATTAATGGACTACATGGGGTTATCGTGGGATTTTATAATAAGTTTATTAACCATATATTATAGAAATACAAGGAGACATGGTAAATGTTGAAATTTTTAACCAGGAGTCAAATCTAACATATAAGGATAATATTGTGACATAAACCTTTCTAAAACCTATTGGTTGAGAGTTTTTAGACCCATAATCACCTTAGCATCTAAATAAGTCATTTTGGAGCCATTATAAACCGAATGTTATTGTAAAATAAAATTATATTTCACGCTTTTCCTAAAGTGACCCTCACCTCTCTTATAAAAGTGTATTTCCCCTTCTCTCAAAATCACACCTCCATAGCCATTTGGCTTGGCCAAAAACTTATCAAATATCATCCCAATTACCCTCACTTCTACATGTAGTACTTACTTTGATCAAAATCCAACCTAAGGAGCCCTTTTGATCAACTCAAAAGGAAACACCCAAAGAAGAGGTAACAATTTCACCACCTCTTTCAATGTTTTTCTTCTTCCACATCCTATTTATTTATTATTTCAAAACCAAAATAATAATTATAGTAAAACATACATAATTTGATGTCATTATAAATATGTTACATCCATATTAATTATTTTATCCATCCTATTAATGAAAAGTCACCATACACGCATACACATGGCTTACCATCTCCACGTTGTGGTGTAGTTTTTTATTCGAACACATCATTATTTGGACGGGTATAATTATGAGTATAACTGATGTAAATAATAAATATCACATGTTAATAAGTCTATATATATGATATACCGTCCAATTAAATATGATTTCACTGAAAATATAATGATATTGTCGCTCATGCATTCGTACAGATTACCGTCTCCATGAACGTGGTGCGATTCATTCCCCATAGTAATCATTCTAGAATAATTTTTATTTTATAATTAAAAATAATTTTTACAAACTTAATATTATTTCAGATATTAATCAAATAAAAAATTTCCATAATAAACATAGATTACATAACCATCCATATAAAGGAAACCAAATTAGTTAACACCAGAAACAATGATACTCTAGAAGTAATATTAACAAAGAAATATTAGAAGATCATATATGTTATAATATTTATGTATATGGTTCTTGTATAATTTAATAACAATTATTTAACTATTATACAGAATGTTAATGTACCATTGATCAAGGAAAAGAACAAGGTAAGGGTTAATTTTACAATCTCTTTTTTATCCGAGGTTGTTTATCTATGAGTATCTACTAGGACCTCTTTATCATCCACAACTGTGTTTCTTAAAAATGTATTTCAAATTTTTTTTAATATTTATGAGACTATGACTTAATGGAATTTATACCCTTTTTTGACTTTTTATCGAATTTTTATAATGAAATCTTTCTTTTGTTTTCCAAACAAGGTTCTTTACGACCTTTTCAACAAAATCAAGGAAATAATTTTTTTTAACTTATACGGAGAGTGTGGCTATTTTCCTCCGTTATATTATCATCAAACCTTCCCTTAAAATATTATAATAACATTTTAAAAATAAATGTTTTCTTTTATAATTACATAACTTTAAAATGATTTGAAAATATAAAGAGATACTTCTCTCAAATAGTTTTGGTTTTATCTATGCCAACATCCTTTGATGGATTTTACACTTATTTGAAGTTTATTTATTATGATAAAATCTTCCATATTGTATTGAATATTTTGTGATATGTTTGACTATGGATGTGTTATTTTTATACCATTCATGGTTTATTGATAAATTATTGACATTTCTTATGCACATACGAATGTTTATGTTACGTTTCAACCTTTTCATACGAGGAATGCATTAGACTTGGTAAGTGACAGTTAGAGCCTCCTCTAACTCCTCCATACATCGGTGGGTCTCATGAGACAAACTAGTGTCTTGGCATAAGGCCATGATAGAATATTATTTGTAGTCTTTCCACGAGGCCTTGAGTATGTGGTTATGAAGTCTGGCATTATGCATTCCATCATTATAAAATTGGCTATTTGATATTACATTTGATTATTAGACTTTTCAAATATACATGTGAATAAGTAAATGGAATTTATTGATTAATCATTTCCATATCATGATGAAGATTATGTTTAAAAGTATTGTGTTTTATTCTTAGGCATTTCCTTACATGTTTGTGCTTATTTAAAAGGGATTCTGCTATATTGTTATCCTTACTGAGCATCTAATCTCACCTATTTATAGGTTTTATTTTTCCCAGGACGTGAAGATATATTTTATAGTTGACTTGTCGGGATAGACTAAGGTATTTCAATGTATTCAAATGGGGAAAAATATTGTTGTTTTTGTTTTTATTTCAGAATGTAACATAAAACTTATGTATATATCGAGTACTTCTAAGGATACTAAACTAATTAATCTTTCGAGAATTGATCTCTTGTAATCATTCCAATGTTATGTAATAATGCACCAACTCTGGGTAACTAGGGTCAATGAAATATAGTTGGTATCAAAGTAATTTTAGAAAAAACTTTGGAAACTAGATTTAGAAAAACATTGATTACAGAACATTACCCTAAGATAGACTTTGCAGATTAGTATAAAATAACTTACTAGAATTTTGGTAATGTATTGATTTTGTGTATTTTACATGAAATATAAGCTAGTGTAGATATGAGATGGTAGAGGTGGCTCTGGTCCAGATGTACCTAGGAGTGAAAACTCCAACATGGTGTTTCGAGCTTGACCTAGGGTATCCTGGTACACGACAATGGTTCTTACTGCACTCTTGGTTACGACACTCTCGGGGGATATGCTTAGGATAATTAAAATTTTCCTTACAAACCATTATGAAAGATTAATGAGTATATATCCTCTCAAAGAAAACATTTTTTATGATTATGGATTATATCCTTAAACTGTTCAGTTTATGTTAAGTGTTTTACAAGTTTGGAATTTTGTATTGCGATTCATAAACAAATATAGTGTATGCCATTGTTTAGAAATGGTTCCAATTGGAAGGAATGGAAACTATATAAATGCACATAATATATGTAGGAATTTACCTCCTACTCAAGATAATTATAGTGGAGCTGGTGATGCAACTGGTGCTGATGAGCTTATCACCATACTAGGACAACTCACTCAGGTTATGAATAATAACCTTACTAATATGGAGCACCTTGATCGATAACACGGAGGATCAATGATAGACCAATTCATCAGAAAAAACTCTAAAATTCAATGGGGTTACAAATCTATTTGTAGCTGAGCAATTGATATGTTCCATAGAGAAAATATTTCATGCTCTGGGGAGTTGTGAAAGGGAAAATGTTTTCATGGAAGTTTATCACCTCACGAGAGATTCAAATCAATGGTGGTCATTAATTGAAAACACAAAGGAAAATGATGAAGTGTAAAATATTTAATGGAGGGAGTTTAAAGATATTTTCTTAGAAAAATACTTTCTTTGTGACTATTTATCAGATATGGAAAGAAAATTTCTAAGACTGAGGAAAAATAAGGATGAGAATGCCGCAAAGTATGAGGATAACTTTTCAAGGATATGAATGAATGCAAAAGATTATATACCTAACCAAAGGAGTAAGGTTGATCAATTTTTTTATGGGTTAAAACCATTCATCCATTGAACTTTAGTCTCACAATTCGTCTGATCATACAATGATATTGTTTCATGTGTTATGAAGATAGAAAATGAATTCTCTGTGTCTTATGACTTTAAAACAAAGAAAGAGAAGAAGATATCTGCTAAAAACTATGGAAATGGAAATGAGGGGGAGAAGGGGAAATTTTAATCTCCATTCAGTAGTAAATGTGGGAAGAAACACACTGGTACTTGCCTGAAGGGAATGAGAGTTTGTTACAAGTGTGTTGAAAAAGGCCACCAATCTCGGGATTGCATGGGAATAAAAGAGGCTATCAATGTTGAATGCAACAATTGTCATGAAAAGGGGCATTATGAAAATAAATTTCTTAAGTTCCAAAGAATCTTAACTTAGAAAAGGACAAGGTAGAAAGGCTAAGCTTTTCTGATCACTACTATTGAGGATGAAACTCCAAAAGGCCTGGTGGTGGGTAATTTAATGGTTTCCTCAAGTTAAGCCAATGCATTATTCGATTTTTGATCATCACATTGTTTCATATCTTCCCAATTTTCTAAGAAAATTACATATTTCTGATTTGATTTAACAAGGGAGTTGTCAGTCAAAACACCTAATGGAAGTATCATTACAATAATGTTTTGTGATTAAGTTCCCATTAGGGCATATAAATATTCTTTATCTACTGATATCATTGTCATACCAATGATTGAATTTGATATGATCCTTGGACTGGACTAGAATCCAGACCATGATGAAAATATTTATTGTAAGAAGAGGGAGGTTACAATTTTCGATGATGATAAGGAGTACGTTATCTTTAAAGAAAAAATGTCACCACCTGATTCTTATCTAGATCCACCCATGTAGGTCTACAAAATTCAATTATTGGAGAGGAAACGATTGCAATAACTATGGGTTAGGAAAATAATGTTCAAATAGAGGATGTACATATTGTAAAAGAATATGTTGACATGTTTCCAAAGGATTTATTTGGACATCCTATAGAATGAGAAATTGAGTTTTCTATTGATTTAATTCCTAGTTCAAGGCCTTTATTGAAGACCCAATATAGAATGACCACTATTGAATTAGTGGAACAAAAGAAACAACTAGAGTAATTGAGTAATAGCGGTTTTATTCCCCCTAGTTTTTCTCTATGGGGATCCCTTATTCTTTTTGTTAAGAAGAAATATGGATCTATGAGGTTGTGTATTGACTAGAGGGAGATCAAGGCTATAACAATGAAGAATAAGTATCCCCTACCCCAAATTAATTATTTATTTGACCAACTTCATGGATATAAATATTTTTCAAAGACTTAACTTTGATCTAGATATCATTAGTTGTGTGTGATGAAGGATGACATTCTAAAAACAAAATTCTGAACTAGGCATAAGCATTATGAGTTTACAGTAATGCCTTTTGGATTGACTAATTCACCCTCTATTTTCATGGATCTAAATAAAATAGTTTTTAGGGAATATATTGTTGACTTTGTAGTGTTATTTATTGATAATATCTTGGTATACTCAAAAAGCTATGAAGATCATGAAAATCACCTGTGCACTCTTATAAAACCCCCCAAAAGAAATGAAAATATGGTATTTTAGCAAGTGTGAAATCTAGATTTAGGATATTTCTTTTCTTGGACATATTTTCTCTGAGGATGGAATCTCTATTTATCCTTCTATGAAAAGAGCAATAGATGAATGGCCAAAACCAATGAGTATAAATAAGGTACACAGTTTTATTGGTTTGGAAGGTTATTATTGACGCTTCTTCCAGAATTTTCCCCGATAGGCTAACCCATTAACCAAGCTCACATGTAATGGGTTTAAATTTGTTTGGAAAAAAGTGTGTGAATAATGTTGTTAAGAACTGAAGAAAATATTAGTCAATTCTCATATCCTGACATTACCATCGGGTAAATATGGGTTTGTTTTTTATAGTGATGATTGAAATAAAGGACTTCATTGTGTACTTATGCAGAATAATAGAGTTATTGTATATGCATCACGATAGTTAAAAATTCATGAGAAAAACTATCCAACTCATGATCTTGAGTTAGAAGCTGTAATCTTTGTTTGGAAAATATAGAGACACTATCTCTATGGTAAAAAATGTGAGATATATACCAATAAAAAGAGTTTAAAGTATATTTTCTCATAGAAAGATATCAACATGAGGCAAAGATGATGACTTGAAATACACAAGGATTATGATTTCCCTATACACTAACACCCGAGGACGGAAAATAATGTGGTAGATGATTTGAGAAGAACGGATCATGGTGTTTTGAACAAGATTATAGTTGAAAGGGATCTTTTTTTCATGGATCTAGTAAAGATAGATATGGGAATAACAATGGAAGGTGAAACCTCAATACTTTATTCAAATAGTTTCCAAACTATCTTTACTAGAAAATATAAAGTGTTCTTAGAATGATGATGAGAAGTTTCAAAAGAAGATTAAATCTATTAATGATGGAAGATTGATTGACTTCATATATGAAGATGGTATTTTGAAATTTGAGAAGAAACATTGTGTTCCTGATATACCTGATCAAAAAATGGAATTGTTGGATGATGCTCATAGTTCCAATTTCTTTGTACACCCTAGAAGAACTAATATGTATAGAGGTTTGAAGGAATATTTTTTTTGGAAAACATAAAGAGATATATTGATGATTATGTGTCAATATTTATATTTTGCAAACAGGTGAAGGCTGGAAGACAAAATCCTTGAGGAGTCATGCAACCTCTTCCCATAACTGAGTTGAAATGGGATGGTATTATGATGGAATTATTCATGGTAATACCAAATAATCCATGAAGGAATGATGAAATATGGGTCATTATTGATCACCTTAGAACGTAGGCACATTTTATGGAAGTAATAGAAGATTTACCACTTGAACGTCTAACAATACTATATATTAATGTAGTTTAAATACTTCATGGAATACCTCTATCGATTCTTTCTGGTCATGATCCCCATTTTACATCAAGATTATGGAAATGTCTTCAGAAGGCTTTGGATACTGAAAATCATTTGTGTACTTCCCACCACCCTCTATCTGACATAAAATCAAAATAGAATATTCAAACCTTATAAGACATGTTGATACATTTCTGAAATTATTTACAAGGTATTTGGGATCAATATTTACGTCTGTTAGAATTTTCTTATAACAATAGCTTCCGTTTAAGTATTCAGATGTCACCATATGAAGAGTTATATGGACAAAGATGTCGCACACCAACTTTCTGGGATGATTCTGGTGAAAGAAAACTTGTAGGCCCAGAACTTGTTGAGGAAACAATGGAAAAGGTGAAAGTTATCCAAACCCGCATCAAAGCAGCTCAAAGTAGGAAAAAGTGGTATTCCAATAACTGAAGTAAGGATTTAAAATTTCAAGTAGGAGATCATTTTTCGTTAAGGTATCTCTATGGAAGGGTGATATATGTTTCAGTAATAAGGGTAAATTATGTCCTAGGTATATTGGACCTTTCAAAATTCTTGAACCAATTGGTGTTGTAGCTTACCACTTGGCAATGCCGCCAAGTTTCTCCAAAGTTCATGATGTGTTCCACATATCACTGTTGAGAAAATACATGAATACCCAATGCATTTAATCTCCTATAAAGAAATAGATCTGGAACCCAACATGTCTTATTATGAGGAGCCTATCAGAATTCTTGATACTAGAGAACAAGTGTTTAGAAACTAGATGACTCATCTGGTGAATGTTCTATTGAGAAACCATAAGATGAAATAAGAAATGTGGGAACCTGAGGAACATATGATAAAGAACCACCCCAATATTTTTGTACAATAATATTCTAGAAATTTTGAGGACGAAATTATTTTAACGAGAGAATAATGTAACCCCCCAAGAATCCACGATACGTTTCCCTTTGAATATTTCAATAGCTTGCGTTGTACGCGACTTGGAGTTCTAACACACAACGACCAATCAATATGGCCATTATGGATAATAATAACCACTTTTGGAAGTTTAATATATTTTATTTTTCAAAATGGACTTCATTTCTGGATTTGGAATATCAAAATTAGCTTAGGGTGATTTTTTGGTATTTTTCTGAAAACGTTCAATTTTTGATGAATAGTGAAAAACACTACGTTATTGTTTAAACCTGACATTTTATTTACATAATTAATTATTTCATTTAAATTTATTTTAGGTAAAAATAGATACATAATACCTATATATTTTCAATTTAATTCATTAGTGTCATTTCATAATAATATTAGATATATAAAATTTTATTGAACTTTTTACCGTCCTTTACCCACCTTCTATGGGCATTTGTAAATTTGAATAAAACATAATATTAATGATTCTGTGAGTTCAATTTCAAAAATCTAAGAAAAATAGCTGACATCATTAAGTAATATATGATTCAATAAGATGAAAATAATTTTTGGTGAATAGTAACTTTTGACTTTTATTTACGACTGTTAAAAGTAAATAGGGTAATTAAAGGTATAAATGATATTATAATTAACCAAACACATGTCCTAATTCTATTGGATACATTTTTTTCATCCAAAATAAACCGTAAGAATAAAATATGATTCTTTTAGTCTACATGGATTAGATTAGGACATTTGATATTATTTTATTTAATGAACAATTAAAATTGTTAACTTTACATGTTCATAACAAAAACATTTTTAATATAAAGTTACACACAAGATAAATTCGACTAAAAATATTCATTATAAAGATAATAATATTTCATACATAAAGGTATTTTATTTATAATTTTTAAACATTATATAAATTAATTTATTTATGACATAATGATGATGCAGTATTATCCTTACTAATGAAAGATTAAAATAATTTATATTATAAATATAAAAAATATAAATTTATACTTTTGAGTAATTAAACGAATTTTATATATTAATATGTGATGTTAGAGTTTATTCAATGAATTGTTTTCTATGTAATCATACTGTTATAACTTTCACAAAAAAATACCAAATAATGTCAAAATTGACATAAATGAGTTTTTTAAAAAATATTATATTATTAAATGATATACTAGTCCAAAAAATCTACGGTTCAGTAAAATGACTTATATAATAATATATATGTCATCAATGAACCACATTGGGTGTTCTTAGAATTATATAGTATTTTTATTAACCATATAATATAAAAATATAAGGAGACAAGGTAAATGTTAAACTATTTGACCAAGAGTTCAATCTAAAGGATAAGGTTAATATAGTGAGTTAAACTTGTATAAAATCTTTTGGTTGAAAGGTTTTCAACCCATCCCCACCATCGCATCGAAATAAATCATTTTTGTGGCATTATAAACCGAATACGATTGTATAATAAAATAGTGTTTCATGATTTTCCTAAAGCGACCCTCACCTCTCTAATAAAAGGTTACATCCCCTTCTCTTAACATCACACATCCAAAGCCATATGACTCAACCAAACCCTCCTAAAATATCCTCCCAACTACCCTCATTTTTACCTAGAGGCCTTACATTGATCATAAAGCCAACATAAGGATCCCTTTTGATCAACTCAAAAGGAAACAACCGAAGAAGAGGTAATAATTTCACCACCTATTTCAAAGTTCTTTTCGTTTTACACTTCCTCTATATTTGTTGTTTCTATACCAAAATAATAAATAGTGTACCTTATAAAAACTGTGATTTTATTATAAATATGTTACAACCATATTCATTATTCTATCTATCCTATGAATGACAAGTCACAATTGGTGTGCACGTATGGCTTACCGTCTCCACGTTGTGGTGTAGTTTGTAATTCAAACACATCATTATTTGGATGGTTATAAAAATGAGTATAACAGATTTATATAATAAATATTACATGTTAATTATTCTTTATATATTATATACCACCCAATTACATATGATTTCACCATAAATATAATGATATTGTCGCTCGTGCGTACGTACAGATTACTGTCTCCATGAACATGATGAGATTCATTCCCCATCGTAATCATTAAAGAATAATTCTCATTTTATGATTAAAGATAATTTTAAAAAACATAATATCATTCTTCATATGAATCAAATACATCCTATACATAATAAACATTTCTTACATAACCAGTCATATAAAGGAAACCAAATCATTTAATAACCGAAATGATGATACTACTCAAATATTATTAACAAAGAAATATTATAACATCATATATGATATCCTATTTTTTGTATATGGTTATTGCATATTTTAATAAAAATTATTTAACTATTATACTTGAGGTTATCATACACTCGATCGACGAAAATTACAAGTTAAGGGTTAATTCTGCAATCTTTTCCTTATCCGAGGTTGTTTATATGTGAGTATCTACTGGAACCTCTTTATCATCCACATAAATTTATCTTAAAAATGTATTTCAAAACATTTATACTATATCCTAGACTGTGGTTTAATCTCATTTATACCCTTTTTTGACTATTTATAGAATTTTTATAATTGAATCGTTCAATTTTCATGCAAACAAGGTCCTTTACGACATTTTCAACAACATTAAGGAAGCAATGTTTTTTAACATCTAAGGTGAGTGTGACTATTTTCCTCTATTATAACAATTTTGAATAATCCCTTACAAGACTAAAAAATAATTTTCAAAATTAATGTTTTCATTTATAATTATGTGACTTTTAAATGATTTCAAAATATAAATAGATAATTCTATCAAAGAGTTTTTATTTAATCTATGTCAACATTCTTTGATAGATTTTACACTTATTTGAAGTTGATTTATTATGATACAATCATCCATAATGTATTGAAGGATTTGTGATATGTCTAACTATAGATATGTTTTTTTATACCATTCATGGTTTATTAATAATGTATTGAATTTTCGTAATATAGTTTGAATATGAATGTTTATGTTATGGTTCAACCTTTTCATATGAGGAATGCATTAGACCTAGTAAGTGAAGGGTGGAGCCCACTATATCTCCTCAATGAATCAGTAGGTCTCATGAGACAAACTACTATCTTGGAATAAGGCCTTGACAAAATATTATTTTTAGTCTTGGCACAAGGCCTTGACTATGTGGTTATGAAGTCTAGCATTATGCATTCCATCATTATAAAATTAGCTCTTTGATATTAAATGTGACTATTCTACTATTAGAATATCCATGTGAATAAGTAAATGGAATTATTTTATTTATCGTTTCCATATTATGCTGAAGTTTATGTTTAAATGGCTTGTGTTTTTGTCTTATACATTGCCTTAATTTTATATGGTTAATCAAAAATGTTTCTACTATATTGTTATCCTTACTGAGAATTTGAGCTCACCCCTTTCTAGGTTTTATTTTTCCCATAATATGAAGAATTATTTTATTGTTGACCTTAAAGGATAGGCTAAGTGATTTAAGTGTGTTCAAATGGGAAAAATGTTGTTGTTTCGTTTATTTCAAGATTTAATGTAAAACTTATATATGTTTGTAGTACTTCCAAATATATGAAACCAATCAGTCTTTTGAGACTTGATCTCTTGTGATCATTCCAATGCTATGTAATAATGCACCAACTTTGGGTAACTAGGGTCATGGCATTACAAAAGAACTGTTTTCCTAATTGGGCTATAGAAGACACCATGAGCATCCAATTGTGGCATGTTGAGTTATGGGCCACGTGTCGCATGAATTTCACGGTATTATGGTGTTTATTTAGTGGATGATATATTTTAGTTCATAAATATTATGGTCCCTTATGGATTGGAAATTGACATACAATTTGATTCAAACATTCAAAATGAATCTGAAATGAAAATGAAATTAAAATGGGAAAATTAAATGATTAATAGAGAACTGAACCTAGACCCGACTTTTGAGTGTGAAAGAGGTAGTGTCTCTAGTGTTTTTTTAGGAATGTTCTTTTATAGTCCTCAATTTTTGGGGAAGGTTTTGTGTTATGACTAGGTTATTTGAATTTTTTTGACCTATATAATGCTATGGATCTAAAAAATTTGATATCAATCTTTTTGAGGCATTTGTTTGGCATTGTAGAGACATGCCACCATAGCGAACTCCAGTCATACACCATGAGGGTGGTGAAGACAATGCTCTAGAGGTGATGGGAACTAAGCTATTGGTGGATCCTCATTTAGTTCTTGTTATGACAATAGTTTCTATTCTAGACACAAGTTCTGAGGCATATTGTCCTGGGGGTGGGTTTACCGATTTTCATAGACTTTTCAATGACAATTGTATCCTTACTTATATATGGATGAGTAGAGGAATATGTTCTAGAAGATGCATCCTCCCCTGTTTTTGGCGGATAGTGGTCCATAGGCTAGTAAGATGTGGATTGATACTATGCTAGAAATTTTCTAGTATATGGAGACACCTCTTGAGAGGAGAGTGAAACTTGGGACTTATTCTATGTGGTGTAGTAATGTACTAGTGGGATTTAATGAATCAGGAGGAAAGGATACGAGAAATGGTTTGTGTCTATTTCCAAACCAGGTTTTATGAAAAAATTTATTATAATACTCTTAGGGGAAAGCAGTATGGCATGTTCATACATCTAGAGGTGGGTGGTGTGACAAATATGGAGCATTCAACACGCTATTCAGAGCTATATTTTTTTTCACCGATATACCATTATGATGAGTTATCAAGGGAAAGTCACTTCAACGAAGGTCTCTAACATGCCTCTTGATCTTAAGCAAATGTGTTTCGATTGACCTTTATCACTAAAATTGTGAATTGGTTGCTAATTACAAAGAATAACATAAGGGAAGATGGGGTTGGAGAGTAGAGTAATAAAGTATTTCAACAACGTCGTTTGAATTGTAGTGGTAGGTAGAGACATTTTTAGGATTCCTTTGAGTTGTGTACTAGCCAGGCTTCTAGTGCTAGATGTGCAATGTTATATCATCATTGTGGAAGACAGATTCACATGAAGAGTCAGTTCTATCATGAACCATATGAGTGCCAAGATTGTGGTAAGATGGGCCATGTGTCACATTTCTGTAGTACATTCCCTACAACAATGAGTGGCAGGGTGTCCGCTCTGACACCAATTTTAGGAGTAGACTTCTCAGCACCATGTCAGCCATGGATTTGGATCAGTACCAATAGATTAATATGTCATAGTGGCGGTCATGGATGAGGAATAAAGACGGTAGTTACACAAATACATAAGAGTGGGCCTACTTTGGGCTGTGAGGTTGTGTCATAGGGTTGCGGTTTAGGCCAGATATAGTGTTTGAATCGTACACTATGGAGCAACATTACAAGACATCTTTGGTGGGAGGTATGATTTTGGTAGACTCAACTCTTGTATTTTATCTTTTTGATGTTGGTTCTCCACATAGTTTTATATCTTCAAATGTGGTGAAAATCCTTGAAATCATTATACTAATTTATGTGGGAGTTATAATTCTAGAACCTATGTTAGGAATTATGAAAGAGGATGCACATAAGGGTAAAGAGTTTCCCCCTTATGATTGGTGGGTGTCACTTCATCGAGAATCTTTTTGTCCTAGAAATGAACGTGTTTGATGACATAATAAAAATAGAATGGCTATTATCTTATCAAGACATTTTGGATTACCATCAAGGGAAGGTGACTTTCAAATCCCCAAAGGGCACAACTAATAATAATAAGGGTCAGTGGTATGCACAAGAAATATGAGTTGGACCACAACACTGTGGGATGGGATGGATGAAAACCCAAATTTTTAGTTTGTATCTAGATGATGAGGGAGTGTGTTAAGAGGACTTTCCTCTATTGGTTGCTCATTTCTTGGATGTCTTCATATATGATTTTTCTTTTTTAAATCTTGAGATAGATGTTGAGTTCTCCATAAATCTAGTTCTAGAAGCTATAGCAGTAGCTATTCCTCTTTACAGAATATCTATGATGGAGCTAAAGGTGATCAAGTGGCAACTAGAGGATTTGGGGGCAAAGGGGATTATTTTATCAAGTACTTATCCATGGGGTTTGTTGGTCCTATTTGTAAAAAATGAGGATGATACCCTTTTGCTAAGTATGGATTACCAAAATTGAACCTGTTGACAGTTAAGAATCAGTATCTCTTACCATGAATAGATGATTGATTTGATCAGCTTTGAAGAAATGATGTATGATGTGTCCAATATTTCAGAGGCTCTTGGGAGAAGCTTATACACCTGGTTTAATTATCCCACAATAACAACTATTAGTGTATGATACAAATGGAACCTTATGAGGCTTTATATGATAGGCCCTATCGATCTCCCCTGTACTAGTTGGAGAAATCTGAGGAAGCTTTATTGGAACAATATCTCACGTAGGAGACTTCTAAACTGGTCTAGTTGATTCAAAAGTATATGGCTATTGCACAGCCTCGATAGAAATCATGTACTAATCGATGAAGACAAAATCTAGAGTTCAAGGTCAAGGATTAAGTATTTTATTGTGCTTCTCCAAAGCTGGGACACCGACGGATCAGGAGATAGGTTAAACATTCATTATGATATGTTGGTCCATTTGAGATTCAGGGTAGAGTTAGGCTGGTGGCCTATCAGTTGTTGTTACCTCAAAGGTACCGAGCTATACAAGACATCTTCCATGAACCATAGCTATGCCATTATCATTCAGTTCCATATTATGGTTTTTATCATGAGGAGGTTGAGTTATAGGTATATACATCCTTTTAGGAGCATACATTTTTTATCGTTGATAGGAGCATGAAGGTTCATTGAGGCTAGTTAGTTCCTCTAGTATGAGTGATATGGAATACTTATTGTTTAAAGAATGATACATGGGACTAGGAGTGTGATGTACATGATTAGGGGATGGATTTTTTCTTAGATGAATCTTGACCACCATTGAGATGGAAATTGAAGGACTAATTGCTTTAAGGGGGTATATTGTAAGAATCCATGTTTTCATATAAGGTGTAGATCCATCCTTTATTAGACTTAATGCTCAATTAAAACCTAATATGAGTTCCCAATTCAATAATTAGAGTTTCAAGGGTGTTTGGGGCTTGATCGGAGCCCGGAACCTAACATTATTGGTGAAATAAGATGGTATCATTGTAAGTAGAAACCACACGTGGAAGGTTGAATGATTACTTGTAGTTGTTAAAGGTTGGATAATGGAGTCCAACTTTCTACATATCTTGAAAACATTTAAATTTGTGGAATAAACCCATGAAAGAATGTCTTCAGTTTTTTGATAGTGGATGAGACATTATTTTCACATGGTTAGTCAAATAATTTTAGAAAACCATGTGATGTTCCCCTTTCTTACATCTAATGGTGCGTTGTTGGCACACAATTTGGCTAACCGTGCAGCCAAATCACGAGACACATATATATTAGTGAATTTACCATTATCCCTTAAAACTAGTTTAAAATCAAACCTAATTTTCCTTCTTCTCTCATTTAATAACTACATGAACATGAGAGCTCCATTTAAGGTGAATTCTAGGATTTTACACCATTACTCAGTCTAATATCAAAATCGATCTCTATCACGCTTGTTGGGTCCACAATGGTGAGTTCTCAATTCCTTTTATACCATTCCACATTATTTTATGTATTAACTATTCTATTTTTGTTCAAGATAATATGCCCCAATTTTTGGTTCTTTATTCGTTATTCAATTTTCATCTAATATAATTCAATTCAGAAGATGACACTGAATGAGAACCCTACCACCAATATATGGTAGGTGGTCTACAATTTTGTCATTTGGTTGGGTGCTTTGTAATTCTACCTACTAATGTGGCACCCACCAGAATATAGTTCTTGGTGGGTTAATTTTAGTAATTTATCCACAACAGAATTGAATAATATTTAGAGAGGTAAAGTATGGTTCATCAAGTTGAAATCTACATTTTATCTTGGTGAATAATAACATAGTAAAATAATGATTTATGAATAAAGATAATAGATGAAAAAAATTACAATTTTTTCTATCCTAAATAATTTAGCCTATTACCATAATGAAAATAATAGAGGAAAAAAAATATGTAAAATAGAAAATAAATCATAGAAGGAATAGAGAACAAGGGATTACTCTCTTATCAAGATGGTGTCTCTTCTTTCCATTGATGTGTTGCTTCATTCTTTATTTAAGTGTTGGGTCCTATTACCCAAATAGGACCGATATAAGAACCTTAGTTTTTATTATAGGTACGAATCCTTTATTTTTTCTATTTGAATACTTAATTTTGGCCTACTAGGAGTACCCAATTTAATCATTTAATTTTCTCAGGTTCGTGGGGATTGTTTGAAGCCCAAAACCCAACATTTGGGGTGAAATAGGCCTTTCAAAAAGTTACTAGAAATAGTTCAGGGTTGGTCACACAGCTATTTCTTACCATGCAAGGATGGATAGTGGAGTACTACAAGATTCATGATTAGAAAAACCATTCCATTTGGGGTGTGCAACCATACATGAATTTTTGTAGTTCTTTTACAGTGGCTTAGACATGGTTTGTTCATGTTTTTTAAAACTGTTTGAGAGAACCTTGCAATGTTCCCCTTTACTACAAGAAAGAACAAAAGATTTGCCCACGGTTTGGATAACTGTGAACCCCAACTATGAGACCTAAGGATTTTAGTGAATTTACCATTTTAACTTAAAATGTTTATAAACATAAACATATTTGTTCTTTTTCTACTACTCGATAGCCACATGAACATGAGAGCTCACTTGAAGGTGAATTATAGGATTTTCCACCATTACTCTATCTGATATCCGAACTGACCTCTGTCAGTCTTTTTGGATCTACGTCGGTGAGTTCTCAATTATTTTCGTGCCATTACTTATTCTTCTTTGTATCGAATGTGCTATTTATGTTCAATGTAATATGAACCAATTTTAGTTTTTTCCCTTTCCATAGATTTATTCTTATTAAAATTGAATAAGAAGATGATATTAAAAGATCATTATACTACTAAGACTTGATAGGTGGTATATCCTTTTTCCAATTTGGGTGTTTTATAGAACTACCTACTATTGTTACTCCTACCAATGATTCCAGAACAACCCTGAAATTGATTTTTTTAATTGAATTAAATGAAATGGAATCAATTATGGATTATTTTTAGTTACCTTGAGTAGAGATGGTGGTTTTAAAAACCAATTCTACCCATGGGGGGATGTAATTTCCTATGCCAAATTACTTTATAAACCACCTAAGGGGTGTGTCTCTGGGCTTTCCTAGTTAGAGGATGGTTGTAATGAAATGGAATTCATTGAATTTCCAGATTTATATATGTTTTTTCTCCCTTACACATTGGTTATTTTAATTGAAAGAAATTTATATATAATTCTTTAATGAGTGTGTAAAATTATTAGTTTACCTATATGGAAAATGGTAAATTGAGTGGATATACTTACTAGTTGAATAGAATGTGACTTGTCGAATTGAAAGTAAAGGTGTTATGAAATGACATTGGATGACTTGGCTGGATTTACAAGGGTATTTATTCCATTTAGACATCATATATGTTTATCATATGGGTATTTAATGTGGTGGTTAATACCTTGGAAAGATATTTATCTTTGTGTCTTGATTCTGTTGGAATCGTTGTGCCTTTTATACCCCTTGGATACGGTTTGTCTTGGGCTTGCATTGGACATGGTTGGTAGAAACGGTCCTTCGACCCCATCTTAAGCCTAACTGAGTTTCTATTGGGATTCTACGGGTAATCGACAAGGATTACTTGGTCATATAAATCATATATCCCACCCTTCATGGTCTAACAATTTGATTATAATATATGACCATTCTAAATGTGATATAGTAGATTACAAAGATTAACCATTATTATTCTAAGACCCTTGGTTATACAGCAAGGTCATGGTTGAAAGGGTCTGTATGGATATAAGAAGTGTCAATGTTGGTAATTTCTATTTACTTTACTGTTTCCTTGTTACAGGAACCTAACTTTTGTTTTGCAGGGAGACTTATTGGGCTATATAGGATCACCAAGTTAGTTGCAGATATTTAACGATATCTTTATTTTTATTTAAGGCTTACCTGGTTTACATACAAACTATTTATCTTTTTTATATTCCACAACTAGAACGTGTTATAGATATTTTGGTGGTAGCCTATTGGGATGGTTTGTCACAACCTATTCGGGCTATCGTTGGGTACACGAACAGACATTATGTATATAATTAAGGACATGGGAAAGCACCCATAGTTCATTTTTTGATTTCATGAAATGTTTAGGATAAAGGGAGAATGAGACCATGTTGATGATTGTGATACTATTGGGAGATATTACTTTTTGTATTTTTGGTATCTTGGGACATTTATTGTATTGTACCATTGTGCACCTATTTTGGCTATTTTGTTGAGACCTATATCATCATTATTGTATATGAGACTCTTTTAGAATTGTTATATATACCTATATTGTTTTTTATATATTATCTAACCATTATACTGTTTCCTCTATTGAATGTTATTGATATTATAAAAAGTTACACTATGGTAATGTGGGCATAGTCTCCCCATAGACACAACTTAGGAAGTCAATATTAGTCAATATCCTTTGGAATTTGTGGAGATATGCTTGAGACCATGTGGCTAACTTGGCTCAGGGCACTTTTGAGTGGAATCTGGGTTCTATATGTTGCAACTAACTCCTCAACTGTCAAATTAAGTCAATTTCTACTTCAATAGAATTGTATTTCTATGGAATTATATGATTCAACAAAGTTACACTACTCTCCCATTTTAAATAATATTTCCATAGAATTAGTTTCAAAATACACCATGTAAATTTGTAAAAATTTTAAAAAATGACCTTCCTACACTTGAACGACTTTAAAAAATGTTATTTCTTATAGTTTATTAACACCGGATACCCAAAACAATATTCCATAAATACCACAACCGAAAATTATTAACAATTAGGACAACTAACAATTATTCCCCATTATAAAATTGTATTCCCTTGATGCATGTCCAATCCACCTTAATTGACATCACCTTACAGAAACATAAATTTATTAGTTTTTCTAAAATTCGATGTAATATATACTAGAAAAATATATTCATCATGACTTCTTCTTCAACACCAACTCATTTTGTTAGAAAATGTTCAACAAATAGGCTTAAGTTCTCTAGTTTTCACATGTTCAAATATCCAACTCAGAATGAGTGGTACTTTTGATTTGAATCTATTAATGACACAATATTCACTGAAACCTTATCTTATGTAAATGATATTCAGTCATAGTATTTACCAATTATTCCTCAATATGGATTAGATGTTCTTATACTGGATTCAAAAACAACTTTAATGATACCCATAAATACTTAACATGACATCAAAATATCTATCTGTCCACACAAATTAGCAATATATTGTTCAATATTTTTAAATTATCCAAGGTGTGGAAAAAATGGTTACGACATCCATTTCCTCTACTTGATATCAATTATTGTTCATCAATATTGGAAGGAATTTCTTTATCCTAATTTATCTTGATCAGTCTTCACTAATGAACTTGATCTATATAGAATCCCATTGGGGGTATTTCATGTAGCAGAACATATTTTCAGGCCATCTATTCTAATTAGACAACATTAGGGAACAATGAGGCCACCTCCATTCTTCATTATCAACCCAGAATCATAAAGAAATTCCATTGATCCACAATTCATCATTATATTCATTAGTCAAACAGAACATCAAAACATGTCAAAGTATCAATTTTTGAATCTTCTATAATTTAAAAAAAAATCATCAATCTCATCATCTTCTATGATAAGGTTCACTCTCGATGATCATATAATGAGTTTGATGAAACTTCTCCATATCAGAATCTTCTTTCTATATGTAGATCTGATGTTCAACATCAGTTCAATGAACACAGACCTTGATTAAACTTCATCCATGGTGAAGTTACAAGTTTGTTGACAGTTTATTTCATGCATATGAAGCTTGGGGGGAATATGACTCTTCTGCACAATTATTTCACTCACATTTAATTTTTTTTGATATATTTTCAGTTGATGTTCACTCATATACAAGTGAGGCATTCACCTAGGTACTCGTCTCTATAGTCAAATTTTGTTTCTTCTAACTCTAACATTTTTCCTAGTATTACTCAAACTTCACCACCACTTTGACTCTTATAAGAATATTTCAATTACTAAAACGAAAATATGTTTTAATTTTATAGAGACAATTATTTTCCAAAATCCACAACCTACACTTCAGAAAATGGTTATTAAGAAGAAACACATATAGAGTATATTCAATACTTTTAGAAAATATCAATCTAAGATAAAAATATTGAAAATGAAAAAAATAATAAAATTGGAACAATAAATTTAAAAATTAAAATTAAAGATGGAAAAATTGAGTATTGGAAGTATTGAATGAAAATAAAAAAATCAAAAAAAAATTATAGTTTAAAAAATTTGGAATTTAAATTGATGACTATATGTTCAATTTGGAATAAAAATTAACATAAATTCATAATAAAATAAAGGATGAAAATTTCCATTTCGAATGATGAAAACCAAACTATTTATGAATTAAAGATCATTTTCACATTAAAAACTGAATAAATTAAAAAAATGGATATAGAATAAATTTATAAAATCAAGGATACATCAATTTTCCCCCAAATTAACTCATTCTTTTCCCCAAAAAATCAACATATAAAATTTAGTTGAAATTAATTAATTATAATTTTAAGATATTTTCAACTCTAACTAAAATGATATTTAAAAATTGACTTCCCCCATGAAATATTCCAAATAATATAAATGATATATCTTCTAAAAAAAATTGTTTATCCAAGATTTGGTTATTAGTTTTATAAAAATTATTGAATTTGAAAATTGTAAAAGGAATTGGATAAACTCCACTTTGTGTTTAGTTGTTCTTCCTAAATTCTCTTTATAACCATGGGAAAAAACTCACATATTTTATGACATAGAATAATTATACAAATCTTAAAGGAGGAGTGAGTTTAATAATTATAAAGAAGGAAAAATTAATCATAAATTGTTTTAGATTAAAGAATAAAATCTCATCCTATATTAGGAGACCATTTCATATATCTTTCAAATGAAAATCCTATAAATTTAAATTTGACTTAGAATTTTTATTTTAATAAAAATGGTAAATATTACTCCTAAATTTTTTAAAAATGGAAATTGTAATGAGAAAAATGTAAATGATGTTATGTAATTAAATCCAAGGTAGAATATAAATTATTTACCACGGAAAGTCAGATAACATTTGTCAAATTTAATTAAAATATACAACAACTAAAAATTAAAATTTTAAATGAAAAATGTCAATTTTAAAAATTTTATTTTATGAATTATTAATGGAATTATGTTAATCCCAAAAAACACCCCCTTTACTTAACGTTATACATTCTCCGAAATTTTTAATTCCATGATGGGAAATAATTAAAAATAATTTAATGATAAAATAAATTTTTAATTCATTGCTGAAAAATTATATTTATAGGATCAAAAGAAGGCTTAAAATTTATATGTTCTACTCAAAATAAATTCATATAATTTTAGAATATATAAAATTTTACAAGCTAGCTACCTTTAATTTTTAGATTTTTTTCAAGAAACATGCATGATTAAAATAAAATTAAAAAATAGTTTTCCAATAATGATAAAAATTAGAATGAAATGAAACTAATTCACCAAAAAGAAAACATAAAAACAGTAGTAGAAACTAACAGAGTTTTCCATGTGATTTTATCCTCTTACATTAGTTTAAAATAATTGAAAATATTGAAATTATTAAAGAGAAAGAATTTTATTTTAAAAATATTGAATTTAAAAGGTACAAGAATTTTATTAAAATAATGAATATAAGAATTTTAAAAATATAGAAAAAGGGGAATGTAATGTAGTTCTTCCATCATGAGGAAAAATTTCAAACAACTATTGAATCCCTTATGTAATATAAAGAATTTTTTCTTCTAAGAAATATTTCAATTTTTTTATCATAAATATTTCCAAAACCATAGATAGAATTAAACTTTATACCGATAAATTTAGCTCGAAATTAGTTTAAAATCATATCCGAATAGTTTTGTAACCCATTGTAACATCCAGACCCGGATCACCTCTAAAACGGTGGCTCGACTGGTGCGTCAAATAAACTCAAGCGCATCTCCTCGAATGCTATAGGATGATGAAAAGTAGTGAGGGCCCTTTTTGTGTATTTGGGGGAGACTATGCCCTCATAGGTAACAAATAATATCACAGTGGAAGTAAAAACAAAAAATAATAAGTAGTGAAAGCATGTGAATAAATAAACTGCAGTAGAAGAAATGTAAATTAACCAACTGAATAATAAAAACCAAGTGTCGAAACTCACAAAAGAGTGTCATGACATGATATGATTTTAAATTGAATGTATGGAAAACAAAACCCAAACACACAGTCAGCTAAAAGAAAAGACATAAGCCGCAACTGAATCATAAGCAAGGTCCAGTCCTCTGCCCTAGTCTCCATCCTAAGCAATGATGAAGATTCATGAATCAGAAGTAGCATGATTCTTATTGTCAATACCTGTAAGAATGTAATATACTCAGGTGTCGATGACTCCCGAGCAGGGTGTGAGACAAAATACCAGTAGCCCAACACCAAAAGTGTCTAAACCTTTACACTTCGTGCAAAAATAAAAATGCAGTGTGCCATTACATAACCATTTAAAATAAATTAATTACAGTGCGATGAAATAAATTAATCTCCTCGGGTCCCAAATGGAACCTGTGCCTGGTCACCTTCTTTAGCCTAAGCTACTAGTCTCAAAGGGTACCTATTGGCAGAAATGCACGAACACACACACACACAAATATATATATATATATATATATATATAGAAACCCAAAAAATCAAGGTAAAACTAGGGAAAATTATACCTGAAGAACGCTCTTTAACTTGGGGTTAAAGTCCAGTGCCAACTAGGCACTCTTCCAGATATCAGGGGAAATATATCAATTCTAAATAGACTCAATTAGAAATAACATAAACCTTATGTGCATCATTATTTATGGTTCATGTTGAGAGTTGGAGTCTGAGACCGTCCTAAAGGTATCACTATAGAACATTTTTCAATTTATCCAATGCAAACGAGCCTGTCTAATGAAATATTTCGAATGAACCAGTATCGACTGAGGCATGTCATTAACCTGAGTGAATCTCGATCTCGCAAAAAGGGGTCGAGTGTCATTTGAAGCTAACTTAGCCACATTGCCAACAAATCAGTCTTGATGGGCCCTTTTGGAACCAGTATCACTCAAAAGTATTAGAATATCTGGGGAAGTCTCAGTCTGGAAAGATAACAACATCACCCCCAGACACATAGAGGTAACCTGTCAGGATGGAGGATCTAATCATGAACCATAATTCAAGACCCTCCTCCTTTCACCGCCCTAAATTTAATTAATATTTTCATAGCAGCAGATATGAAATAATTAACATATAATGTCACAGCTCGAATACTAACCAGATACACCTATGCATCACAAGGCATAAATTTAATAGTACAACACAACAACTAGAAAGGCAATATACATAATATATCAACCTCAGTGGATAATGGATATATAAGTAATAAATAGTTCAAAAAAACAAGTGTCAATGATCCAACAATTGAAGTTCATGCTCAAGAAACTATTTATTATATTTAATGACAGTAAAAAGTTGCTTTGCATCACCTGAAATTAATCAAACAACAAAATCGGTTAATGCCAGAATACACTAATCATGTCAGCACGCCCAAAGGGGTGTCCAAAATTATTGCAATAATTTAGAAAACTATTCATTTAATTAAAAAACAATAAAATATGGCTGCACAATACCTGCAGCTAATTAAATTAATAACCTGGAAAACAATACAATTAAACAAAACCGTTAATGTAATTAAATGGGTAAAATTGCACAAATCTGGTAGGCACCAACTAACGACAAAATTGTGCATTTTTTATAAATTGCAACAAAACGGAGGGAAAGTGAGTAGGAACCCTACCTTTTAGTTTTAGATGACTCTATGATCTGAGGATGGCTTCGATTTGACCTAAAACAGATGAAAAATGAAGGATTTTAGAAAAACCCAAAAATAGGGTAAAAATATTGTGCAATGAACAACATACATAATACTCAACATAATTGAATGATTCTACTTGTGCAACATTATCCTTTCCTTAAGGTGTACTGCTCTCCTCACGGTGGATGAATCAGATGTCAGACGGGGGACTAGCGGCCTTTCAAAAGGTCTGTTCGTTGTTATGACCAGATCGTGGGGTGTGACGTGATGAGTGGGAGAGGGAGAGAGGATATGAAAAAAGAAAATTGGTAATAGAAATAAAAATAAATGAAATGAAAAATAAAAGAAAAGTAAAATATAAGGAAAAAATGAAATAAAAGAAAAATAGAAAATTAAAAAAAAATAATGGAAAGAAACATAGTAAAAATATTTAAAAATGAGAATCCCCCATTTTTATTATTTCCATTTTTCCATAACCCCCTCTTTATTTTATTTCATAATTTATTTTTATCCTTTCTTGATTTCTTTTAAATCATCTTTAAATATCTTATTTCTCTTTTCCAATCCATAATTAATTCTTTAAAACCCAATCACTGCGCCAATGGGCGATGTCGCATTTTTTATGAAACATCTGCAATTATTTAAATTAATTAAAAAGCTCTCTGGGACCCACAGTGAGGTGCAAAGGAGTGCAGAATGGGTCCATAAATTAATTTGACTGCAATAATGTAACAACGGTCTATACCTGATTTAATCCAAGACGTTACAACCTTTCCTCATTAAGACAACTCATCCCAGAGTTTCCCTTTCAAGGGTAGTCAAACGTCGCCAGAGAAGAGTTCCGGCCACTACGGACGTACATCTGTCTCTCACTCCTTGGTCTTGTCTTGAATGCGTCCATGTTTGAAAGACACCTGGACTAGTGGGACTGACTTGCCTCGAAGGAATTTCATGCTACAGTCAATGATACGGATCGGATGCTCCACAAAGGATTCATCAACTCCAAACATGATGTAATAAGGGTCAAAAGAATGAGACATGTCTGGATGATATTTTCAAAGCTGAGATACATGGAAGACTTCGTGCATGGAATGATACGTCGGAGGTAGTAGTAACCAATAGGCTACTGACCCAACTCTCCCCACTATCTCGAATGGACCGACGTATCTCAATGATAACTTCCCCCTGCCTCTTGATCCATCTGTGACCCAACCTCGGAGAAACACACAGAAAGACTCGATATCCCACATTGAACTCTAGCAGCCTGCGATGAATATTTTAATAAGAATTTTTCCTAGAATGAGCTGTAGTAATACACTTCTGAATCAGCTGAATATGCTTAGAAGTCTCCGGAATGAGATGAGGACCCAACAGAGCTGCCTCACCTGCTTCAAGCTAGCATAAAGGTGAACAACACAGTCTACCATAGAGTTCCATATATGGAGCCATTTGAATTGTCATTTGGAAGCTTTTATTATAGGTAAACTCAACAAGAGTTAAATTCTAATCCTAGGAACCTCCAAAATAAAGGATACAAGCCCGTAACATATCCACTAACACATGTATATCTATCTCAGATTTCCCATCGGTCTGGGGGTGATATGTAGTAATCAAAAGTACCTGTGAGCCCAGTGCATTTTTCAACCCTTTCTAGAACTATGAAGTTAAGCATGCATCCCTATCTGATAAAAAATAATAGTGTACACCATAAAGTCGCACAATTTCGCGGTTATACAGCCTTCCCAACACATCAATCGTAAATGTCCCTCAGATAGGCAAGTAGTGAAAAACATGGGTCAACCTATCGACAACCACCCATAATGCATCGCTACCTCGAGAAGATCTTGTAAATCATGTAAAGAAATCCATGGTGATGTCATTGCATTACTATTCAGGAATGGATAGAGGAGGTTGGAGTCTATCAGGTCACTGGTGCTCTGTGTTTACCTATTGGCAGGTGGAGCACTGAGTGATAAAACCTGATATCTTATTTTTCATACCAGGACACAAATACTGTCGAAAGATGTCTTTATACATCTTGGTCAGCCCAGGATGAACTACCCAAACTAAGCTGTGAGATTCCTTCATCAGCTCTTCCTGTATACCTGAAGGTACCCATACACGACCATGGTAAGGGAGAGTTTCACTGCCATTAATAACCCAACCAGGGGGTGGGTTTTCTCCCGCAACAATTTCAATCAAAATGCTACCCTCAAGGTCAAACAACTATTACCTTCAGACTTTCTCTAGAAGAGAGGATGTCACTGTAAGAGTTTCTCGAACTGGTTGTCCACTCTACTCTTGATCCTCTAGATGCATCTATGAAAACAAGGCCCTTATCTCTCACTACCTACTGGCTACCTATACAGCCTGTGTCTATATCTTGCGGCTTAAAGCATCCGCCACCACATTTCCCTTCCCATGGGTATAAGTAAGCTCAAAATCGAATGACCACAATTATTCGACCCACTTGCGTTTCCTTAAGTTCAAGTCTCATTGAGTGGAGATATATTTCAAGATTTTATGATCTGCGTAAACAATGAATCTCTCACCAAACAAATAGTGTCTCCAGCAATGTAGAGTATGAACCACAACTGACAACTCAAGTTCATGTGTAGGATAATTCTTCTCATGAGGTCTCAACTGTCCGAATCCATAAGCCATGATTCGATCACCCTGCATTAAAACTAAACCCAGTCCAATTCCTGAAGCATCACAATAAGCTGTATAGATCTTACCAGGATCGGGAAGAATCATGAATGGGGTTGAGGTCAGTATTCCTTTCATCTCTTCAAAGAAATTTCACAAGCTTCTGACCAGATGAACTATACACCTTTCTTAGTCAAGGGTGTGAGAGGCACTGCTTAGCGGGAGAAATCTTGGATGAAACACCTGTAATAGTCTGCAAGCCCCAAGAAACTGCGGATGTCAAAGACACTCTTGGGCTGCTCCCATTGAACCACGACACTCACCTTTTTGGGTCAACTTATACCATTGCTTCAGATATAATATTACCCAAGAAGTGTACCTTATCAATCAAGAAGATCCATTTACTGAGCTTAGCATATATGTGGTGCTCTTTCAGTTTGACCAACACGATCACAAGATGGGTTTCATGGTCATCTATGGAACGTGAATACACTAAGATGTCGTCCATGAAGAATACCACAAAGGATTCAAGATACAGATGAAAAAGCCGGTTAATCCAGGATATAAAGTCTGTTGGCACATTCGTGGGGCCGAAAGGCATAACTAGATACTCGTACAAGCCATACCTACTTCGGAATGATGTACATGGTATGTCATATGGGCGCACACGAACCTTGTGATATCCTGACCTCAGATCAATCTTGGAGAAAACAGTTCCTCCCCAGATATGGTCAAAGTCATCATCTATAAGAGGCAATCGATACCGATTCTTTATCATGATCTGGTTGACTTGATGATAATCCTCGCATAATCTTTGGGCACCGTCTGCCTTCTTGGAAAAAAGGACAGGTGAACCCCAACGGTGATGTGCTAGATCTGATATAACCCTTAGTATCAAGGTCTTCTTGATTCTTTTTGATTTCCTGCAGCTCGATTGGTTCCATCCTATAAGGAGGGATAGACACTGGTGCCACCCCTGGCACGATCTCGATAGTGAACTCCATGTCTCTCATAGGAGGTAAGATAGAGAAATCGTCAGGGAATATGTCTATAAAAAGATCCACCACTTGAGGGAATTCAACTAGTTGAGTTCCCTGATCGACCATGAAGAGAATTTCCAACTGAGTGGTCACTCTGCCCAACCCTGTATATTTAGGCTTAGCTAGGTCTTCCAGCATGTTACATTCTCCTTTGACAAGATATGTATCTCCCTCAGCAGATGTGAAGGACACCTGATGACGATAGCAATCCACTTGGGCATGGTAAGGACAAATCCAGTTCATACCAAGAATGAATTTGATTCTAGACATATCAAGGATATAGAAATTCCAAAACAATTGGTACCAGCCTATATTGAGGGGGTACTCTTGGAATTGGCATATGCCCTCTGTCCCGACACCAAGCGGATTGTCAAGTGACATGACACCATAGTGGTACTCAATTGGAAAACCAAGACTTTCAAAAACAACAGCTGATATAGAGGAGTGTAATGTGCCTATATCAAAAAGAGCAGTAACTAAGGTAGAGGCTACAAGAATAGTATCTCTCACTGTAGATGGTCTTGCACTATGATCCTCTGGTGCTAATTGCACTGCTTATATGGTACATGAGCCATGACCCTAATACTTTACCTGGTTGGTATGAGCAGGTCCACTTTGCTAATGCTAATAGTCTAGAACTTGATTTCCACGACCACGACCTCCACTATTTCCTCAGCCAGATTAACCAGTGGAAAAAGAACTTCCAACCAGCTTTGGAGTCAAAGAGCCCATACACGAAGGAGTTGCAGGTGCGGATCCTCTACCATTGGATGTTGAAGAGAAGGAATGATAGAAACATATAAGGTGACCCATCCTGCCACAAGTTCAACAATCCTTCAGATCTCTCGTGCAATATAGCTTCTTTTCACCATCCATTCTTCACTAATAACATGTGATAGAGCTATCATGATATGTTGTTTGGATAGGATTCCCCCACGTGCACTTTCAAAATGACGTTTCCTACTGCCAGAAGAGACATCACCTAATCTCGGATGTAAACCACCCTGGCTAACTAGTTTAGCTTCCTTGACATTTCACTATGAGATTAGAGCATTATTTACGATCTCTGTAACCATGGTCCAATTGAAGATGTTCACCTGCGAGCAGATAGTATACTCCAGTCTGTCCTCAAAATGCCTCACAATTTTCTGTGCGTTGTCAGTCAGAGACGAGGCAAAATTCTGAAGTTCCATGAAAAGAGTATAATACTCTAACATAGTCATAGATCCCTATGGAAGATATAGGAACTACCGTGCATGATCATATCTCAATGTCTACAGAAAAAAAAGTGATTGTAGAAGGCTACATGGAAATCGTCTCAAACCATGTCACTAGCGTGCTCATCCTGAGAAACAACGCCCCCAGCGTTTGGAGGTTTCATGAGGCATTTAGACAGCAAGCATGATCCTTCACTCTGAAGGTGTCTCAAGATGGTTGAAGATAATCCATACAAATTTTATCCACGATTCTACAGCATGAAGTCCGCCACTCCCTGAGAATGTGAGAGGGTGATACTGCAGAAAGTCCCGTGTACGGTCTTCTATAGAAGGGGAAGGTCTAGTAGTATTCTGAACTAACTGCATAAACCTGAGGAGACTATCTGTGAACTGATCATCAAGGTCCCTCGAAAGATCGATAGGAGGTAGTGCCACAGGTGGCTCTATGAGAGGAGCCAATGGTGGTTCAGGACCCATCATCTATGGAATGCACTCATTGCCACTATCTGGTGACACATCACAAAGGAATCATGACAAAATTTGTCTATAACATCCAAACACACCCTTAGACAAGGAGTAAAGAAGGTGAAAACCAGTAGGGTGAAAAAGAGGTTAGGTATATCGACTTCCAACGAGCACTAAACAACAGACAACCCACCTCAAGAGTTGGGTTTTGAAATAGAAGAGACAACTAAAAAGGATTACTGAACAGTTCTATATCCCACTCTTAGGTTGAGTTAGGCTAACATATAACAGACTAATACAAAACTATATTCAATAAACTATGAATTAAAATTTTTAACACTAGGTATAACAACACTCACATGAAATAAGAAAATACATGCTGAAATTATATATGGCATGAAAATATGCATGGAATTTAAATCCTATACTGCCTATCATGATGCATGGGATTTTTTTCCCTCATATCATCGGGCTATAATGGTAAACCCATTATTTTAATAATACCAGCACAATGAAAACGAGATACAAGTGAGTAACCCAAGGTGAAATCATATCAATAGTAACTAGCATAATCAATAACTACAATCCCAACCCCGTATTTTGAGTTTTCCAATACACATAGGTTCGATACGTCCAAGCATAGAGCACATCCCAAATCCCTATATCCAAGTCTTTTGTCTAACCAAAATATTAAGACAAAAGGAAAAACTAGCTTTGATACCACTTTGTAACGTCCTAACCCGGCACACCTCTAGGACAACGGCTAGACCGGTGTGTCACATAACCTCAAATGCATCTCCCCGAATGCTAAAGGCTCTCGACTAGCAGCGAGGGCCCTTTTTGTGTCAATAGGGGACACTATTCCCACATAGGTAACCGATAATATCACATCGGAAGTAAACAAAAACAAATAATAAGTAGAGGAAGCATGTGAATAAATAAACTGAAGTAGAATAAATATAAATAATCCAACTGAATAATAAAAACCATGTGCAGAAACTCACAAAAGATTGTCATTCCATGATATGAGTCTAAATTGAAAGTACGGAAAATTTAACTCAAACTGAAAGTCAACTAAATGAAAAGTCACAAGAAGCAACTGCATCGCGAGCAAGGCCCAATCCTCTACCCCAGTCTCCATCCTAAACATTAATTAACGATCAAGCATCAGAAGAAACACACTTCCCCTTGTCAATACCTACGTGCATGTAATGTACTCAGGCATCAACGATGCCCGAGCAGGGCGTGAGATAAAATCCTAGTAGGTCGGAACCCACGATGTCTAAAACATTCAGTTTTGTGAAAAAATAAAAATGCAGTGTGCCATTACATAAACATTTCAAATAAAATAATTTTATTGTAACGAAATAAATAAGTCGGCCCAATTCCCAAACGCCACTCGTGCCTGGTCACCTACTTCAGCCTAAGCTTGTAGTCTGAAAGGGTGCCTGCCAGAAGAAATGCATGAAGACACACACACACACATAAACACACACATAAAACCCAGAAAGCATGGTAAAACCAGGAAAAATTATACCCCAAGCTTGTACATTAACTTGGGGTTCAAGTCCAGTGTCAACGAGGAACACATACACATATCATGGGAAATATCTCAATTCTGAATAGACTCAATTAGAAATAACATAAACCTTAAGTGCATCATTATTTATGGTTCAAGTTGAGAGTTGGGGTCCAAGACCATACCGAAGGTATTGCTACAGAACATCTTTCAATTTATCCAATGCAACTGAACCTGTCTAAGGCAATCTTTCAAAAGACCAAGTATCGACTGAGGCATGACTCTGCCATATGTCCGTCTAGATCTCACAAAAAGGGGTCGAGTGTCATCTGAGGCTGGCTTAGCCACATTTCCAATGGATCCATCATGATGGCCCCTTTTGGAACCGATATCACTCAAAATTATTAGAAATTCTAGGGAAGTCTCAGTCTGGAAAAGAAAACGGCACCACCCAAGACACAAAGAGGTAACTTGTAAGGAAGATAGAATCTATGCATGACCCTTAATTTAGGATCCACCTCCTTTCACCGCCCGGAATTTAATTAATGTTTTCAAAACATCAGATATTACATATTCAACATATAATGCCACATCTTAAAAACTAACCAAATACAACTGTGCATCACAAGACATAAATTTAACAGTACAACACAAAAACATGCATGGAAATATACATATATTTTCAACCTCAGTGGATAACGCATATTTAAATAATAAATAGTTCAACAAAACAAGTTCCAATGATTCAACAATTGAAGTCCATGTTCAAGAAACTATTTATTTAATTTAATTATAATAAAATGTTGTTTCACAACACATGCAATTAATCAATCAATAAAATCAACTAATTACAAAATACGCCGATCTTTTCAGGACACCCAAAGTGGTGTCCATCTTTTTGGCAATAATTCAAACAACTATTCATTTCATTTAGAAACAATAAAATGGGGCTGCGCATTACACACAACTAATTAAATTGATAACCCGACTAACAAAAAAATATGCCGACTATGTCAGCAAACCCAAATGGGTGTCCAATATTTTTTCAACCATTCAAAAAAATTAATTTAAGATTATTAATGCTGCAACAATTAAATAGAATCATTAAAGTAATCAAAATGGGAAAAATAGCACAAAACTGGTTGGAACCTAATAACGACACAACAGTTTGTTTTTTATAAATTGCAATGAAACATAGGGTAAATGAGTATGAAACCCACCTTGTAGTCATAGATGACTCTAAGATCCGTGGTAGGTATTGATTTGACCTAAGATGGATAAAAATGAAGGATTTTAGAAATGCCCCCAAAATAGTGTAAGAATCATCCATGATTAACCGCGTGAAAAATACTCAACAGAATCAAACAATTCCACTTGTGAAACATTACACATTCCCTAAGGTTTACTGTGCACCTAACGACGAAGGAATCAGACGTCGGATGGAGGAGCAGCGGCCTTCCAAAAGGGCAGCTGGTTGGTGTGACGACATTGAGGGGTGCGACGCGATGAATAGGAGAGGGGAGAGGAGAGGAAAAAGAGGAGAGGGGAAAGAAAGAAAAATAAAATAAAATAAAAATAAGAGAAAATTAAAAGATAACGGAAAAAGTAAATAAAAAAAAGATAAAATAAAACAATATAATAGAAAGGAAAATAATAAAAATAATTAAAAACTGAAATCCGCCATTTTAAATATTTTTATTTTTCCCATAACTACCTCTTTATTTTATTTCAGAATTTATTTTTTTCTTTTATTGATTACATTTAAATCTTCTTTAAATATCTTATTACTCATTTATAATCCCTAATTAATTATTTAAAAACATGAACACCACGCCAAAGCGCAACATGACATTTTTCATGAAACATCTAAAATTATTTAAATTAAATAAAAAGCTACCCGAGACTTGTAGCGAGGTGCACTGGCATGCACCCCGGGTCACTTAATTAATTAAACTACAATAAAGTATAAATAGTATTTACTTGATTAAGGCTGAAATGTTACACCCACCCCACACTTAGTTTCCATCTCGAATAGATTTTATAAAAATAATTCAACTTGACATGATTAAAAAAATATGGCAGTATGAAACAAGTTAAACCATCATAAAAATTAAAATAGAATGATTTCATTATAATGAAACCCATTTAAATTTTATTTTATCTTATATCTATCTAATGATAACTCTTTTCTGTAAAATTTGAAACTCAATTTTGTTTCTATATTGTGCTTTATATAAGAGTAAAATAGATCAACAACAATATCAATCAATCAAAAATATAATACCAATTGAAAATGTGAGAGTATTTAAAAATAGTGCTCCTAGTGTACAGAGTTGTATAGTTTTTTTAGAATAAGATATAGATAAGAAGGGTGTATGAAAATTAGTGAAAAAACAAGTAAAAATCCTATAGAACTATTATTTATATTAAAAAAACAATGTTTTATTACATAATGGGTTGCATCTCTGGTAGTGTTATATTTATTTTCATCTGACATACATTACCAGTGAACCGACCATAGTCACTAAGAGTGTTAATTTTCCTATCCATAAATCACCACATGGGAGATACCTATTTTTTAGGTAAAAAATATGTTTCATGGGATCTAAAACATTAATTTAGACAAAAAAAATTCATTAATACTTGTTAGATACCCATGGAAACACTGTTTGACACCCATGGACATCTTGCTATATATCTCTTGAATTGATTCAAATTTGATATATTTTAATCTTTCTTGAACATAATCTAATATATATGGTATTTCTATGTTTTTATTTGGAATCTAAAATCTCTCATCCCCATTTTATGTCAAAAAGTCACTAAAAATATTATGTGTATGGATGATATTAGAAAATGAAGATTCAAGAAGATAGATTTTGAATGCCAGTTTATGTAGTTTTTGAACTCTAAAAAGCAATAAATGAACATACATTCAAATAAATAATAGAGTTTTAGTGTTGTTTAATCCCGAAATCTATTGAGGGATAAACAGAATAATAGGGGAAATTTATTTTTTCACTTGAATGTTCAAGTTTTAGAAAATTGTAATTTTGTTCAAAAAATTCCTCATCTGAATATATAAAATTATCAAACACTGCTTTCATATAATTTATTCTTCTAAAACCAAATAGTGTGTGCTTTACCCTTTTTTATAGATCATTTTTTAAATATTTAAACCAATTTGAGACATAATATTATTTTGTTCCTCAAAAATCTCAGATGTCTAAACTTTCTTAGAACTCAGTTATTCTAGAAAACCTCTATGGATTAAGTAAAAAATTATCTAATCTACCACCAGTTCAAGTTTAAATCTTAAAATTTTACCCTATAAATTAATAGTAAGATAATTTGTGTATTCTAATTCATATTGGATGGGAGGAGATAATTGCTGCATTAATAAGATTAAAATTAGGAAATTCCAGAAAAATCATATTTTTAATAGGATAAATAGAACCAATTTCCATGTATTTGGTAAGTAGTTTTGAGAAATTATTTGTCAGAGTATTAGGAGGGAATTTTTTAAAAATAATACATTGTAACGCCCCGACCCCAGCTACCCAGAGTCAGTGCATTAGTTCGTAACATTGGTATGATCACAAAAGATCAAGTCTCGAAAGACCGATTAGTTTAGTAGCCTTGGAAACACTAGATATATTCATAAGTCTTTCATTACATAAAAAAGTAAACAAACTACAATAACATGGTCTTCATAGTCCACAATCATATACCTTTCTGACTACCCCTACAGGTCATTCATAAAATACTTCTTCACATCCTGGAAAAATATTAAAACATTGAAAGGGGTGAGCTCAGATGCTCAGTAAGGTTAAAAATATTGTGGAAGCTTTCATAAATAAACATTAACATTTAAGGCAATGTATAACTAAAACAAAAGCCTTTTAAACTTGAACTTCAACATAATATGGAAAAAGTAAAATGAGACCTGCCGATGCATCGATGAGCTATAGCGGGCTCCACCCGTCACTTATTAAGTCCAATGCATTCATCATATGAATAGTTTTAAACATATCATAAACCATAACATAATCGTATCACATAAAACAGGCATAAAGGAAACATAACATTTCCACATTTCAATCACACGATATCAATACAACACATTGATATAATAAAAACTCTTTAAAAACCATTTTCAATACCAAAATAAAAGAAAGTTAAAACATTGTATTTATTTTTCATTAAAAAAAATGATGGCTTGTAGAGGAAGCCAAAACTCAAATAATGGTCACGGCGGCAGAGAAGTCGTTGTCGCCGCATATGTACGGAAAGAAAAACATTCCCTTTTGTCGTTTAGCAAAATTCTTCGTATAAAAAAGATTCCATTTGAATAAACATAAAAGTCAAAGGGGTTTATACACCGTATAAAAGAAATTTGTGTATAAAACCAAATATGCCTCAATGAAAGGAGATTGAGGCGAAGTCCTTAAAAAGATCATTTTTAAAATAAAATATATCTATTATGTGTATTCACTATAGGTACACATAAAGAACGTAAAAATACAAAATAGGACATAATAATATCATGACATAATTTGAAAGTAGGAGATTAACCCAAAGAATGGAAGCTGGGTTAAGAAATTACCTTACAAATAAAATAGATCTATTATGTGTATTCACTATATTTACACATAAATAAAGTATAAATACAAGATAGGACATAATAATATCATGACATAATTTTAAAGTAGGAGATTAACCCATAGAATGGAAATTGGGTTAAGAAGTTCCCTTACCTTGCGTCCTGTCCTGACTCGACCGTTCTTTAACCTCCTGAATAATAAACTAGAGTTAATTTATATTTACTTAAGAACCTTTTTCATGTTCATTATTCCTTTTATATCCCTTATTACCATGTTATGAACATTATTTAATTATTTATGTTAATAACGGTCGTTTTGTCGATCTTTGGTACTTGAGTCAAAAATGAACTTCTTATAATTACAAGTTGTTCATGTGGTGAAATATCCTTTATATCCAGAATTATATTCATGATGTATATATCATATATATCATATATATACAGTATATATATTCATTCATAATGTCACGTAACATTTAGAGGTAAGAAATGAAATGCACCGTTCATGGAGACGGTAAGCCGTACGTACGCATGAACGCTACTTTCATTACTATTTCATATTTAATGAAATCATAATGATATAAATTTATAATATAATTTACATTATAATATAGTGTATAATACCATTTAATCCATACTTTATACATCCCACATATGGAATTAACGATTCAAATCACTTTGAGGGGGCGGTAGTCCGCACTTCCTAAAATGAAATTATCGCATTTTACCCATAATGGAAATCATAAAGTATGCCATAAATGAGAAATACAGAAGCATAAGTAAAACATAAACATATTTTATATCATATATAAATATAGTGACATCTTAATGGCCACCTTTGAAGGTGTTATATGAGGGTTGAACAATCATCGTTTCGTGAGGCAGAAATTCGCCATCCACAGAAACTGTATGTTCTTTAACCATTAGATGTAGGCGTGTGTAAGTGTAGCTCGAATCCTTCTTATAAACAAATCCTAGTATATTGAGGATACTGGTGTTGTTACAAAAGAAATGAATAAAAAGAGTTTAGGGGGTTGGAGGAGAAAAATAAAACAAAACAACATTAGAGAAGACATTACCTCAAAATTGGGTAACTCTTTTTGATTTGAGCCAAAGGCTTCCTTGGGAAGAGTTCTGCCCAAAGTGAGTCTTCTAGGAGTACGAGGGGGAAGTTGGGAGAGTATTTGGGCAGAGGTTGGCCGAGACAAATGGCTTGAAGGTGTGAATAAGGTGGGAGAGGTGGGGGCCTTTTAGAAGTGGAGAGGAGGGGCTCTTTTGGAAAGAATGAAATGCTACATTATTACACAATGCTTTTCGGATTCTAAAAGTCCCACACTTATATAATTCGTGGATAAGGTGATAAGGGTTCTAAATTTACCCATCCAATAGTCTTTGGACAAGTTTAAGCCTTGTATTTTACATTATCTTTTCATTTTATTAAAATCGTTAAATAATGAGGTCATCACTACATCATCATGATGTAATAAATAATTTAATTTATTTAATGTCTAAAAATTATAAAAAAATACTATGATGTATGAAATCTCTTTATCTTTCTAATGAATATTTATAATCAAAATTTGGACTTGTGTAACCCCTCTTAAAAACTGTTTTAGTAAAACAACTCATGTTTGTGTCAATTTAATTTTAACATTAAATAAATATATATTAATGTCATTTTCCAACTAAAGTGGCTCCATGGGGTCCCCAAGTTGACCCATGGGTTTTCATGGTCGGTCATGACTCATCCAATAGGAGTAGGACAAGTTTCATGCTCATCTCATATTATTAAAACATTATTGTTACCTTAAACTACACTAATTACCTCTAATCGCGATTAAGAACTTAAAAGATACTATTCACCAAAAAAATATTTTAATCTCATTGAACCAAATTTTGCTTCTTAATGACAACCAAGTATGTCGGATTTTTGAAAATAAAATCACAGAAGTGGTAATATTTCATTTAAACGAAAAATCAGTTATTTAACTACCACTTAGTGGTTTCACTATTCATCAAAAATTGAAGTTTTTCAGAACAATTCCAAAATTTCACCCTAAGCTATAATTGATATTCCGAATTCAAAAATGATGTCTATTTTATGAAATTCCAAACATATAATTTTCATTAATTAATTTTATAATTAATTCCCGCTGTCACAACAAATAGCGTGTTTTTAAGAAACAATTTATATCAAAAGATTGACAATTGTTTATGTCCAATTTCAATGTTAAATTAATTATAATGACCACCATTGGATAAAATGGTAAAAATATTTTCTAATTATACTTTAAAACAACTAAATAGTATAATTTATCACTATAAATTATTTTGATTAAAAAAGTTGTTTTTAAGTATTTTTCACTATTTATAAAAAATAGAAGTTCTCAGAAAAATACCAAAAATTCAACATAGGCTAATTTCGATATTACAAATCCAAAAATGAAGTCCATTTTGATAAATAAAATTTATAAAATTTCAAAAAGTAGGTATTACTATTCACAACGGCTAGTTTAATTCGTTGTGGTGTGTGTTTAGAGCTCGAGGTTGCGTATCACACACACTATTGCATTATTCGAAGTGAAACGTACCGTGGAAGCTTGGGGTGTTACATTCTCCCCTCCTTCAATAAATTGCGTCCTCGGAATTTGAAATTTTTCTTTGTAAATAAAAGGTTGAAAAGAGAAAATACCTTTGTGGAAAACCCACATCGGAAATAAGATTAATAAAATTTAGCCTTAATAAGAGGGAAAGGGAAATGAAAAAGTCACCACCCAATTATGATCTCGATTAGGAGAACATTGGTGGAAATTAAAGACATATAATTGGAGGAAAAAAATAAATATTTGTAGTGAGTGATTGAGGTCATCAATCACAATAAACTGTCAAATTGAGGGCCTCAAAGACTTCAATCTATGTTGATTTAAAAAAATCATCAGTTCAACAAGACATAAGGTATTAGGATAACACATTTTTTGTTTTAATATCCCTTTACTAAATTTTAAGAATTAATTTATTCATTGAATAAGAGATAGGTATATATATATTTATGCTTGACAATTAGAGTTTCAACCTTCAACTCATCTTTCACTCAAAAAGATAATAGAACTCAAAAATATTATACTTATCCTAATTGTATAAGGTTCCAAATGTTAACACATAACATTTAGATTAGTAAAATTATTTTGTAATAACCAGGGACTTCCTGTAGGCTACTGGTAGAAAATAAAGGCCTGTCGCACTATGATTGTGGGTTCGATTCCTGCAGCTTTGTCCGATGCGACGGGTTATGCCCCGCCCTGCAGGTTGTCCTTTTCCTAAAACTATAGTATTATAATATTCAAAAATAATCTTCATAAATTTTTAACCTTAAACAATACTATCCAAAGATCAACTTAATCCACTCCAACCTTTATAGTTATCCAAAATACCTCTTTTCTGACTTTCTCTAAAAGGTCTCTTAATTCCAAAATCAATTTATCAGATTCCCCAAACAAAGTAAAGTTTCTCTTATTGTCACATACTAAAAATATAATTACCTTCATCATATTAAAACCTTACTGAAATCAAAAAGTACTGCAGTACAATCCTTATATATATATCACATTATTCTTATAACCAGAATATAATCATTGAGTCCAAAATCACGAATACATTAATTATTCTGCTTCAACTGTAGTCACATCATAAGATTGGCCTTGATCCCTTGGCCTTTTCCGAGGTAAGTTTCCCTGACACTTAGAACATTCATTTGCATAATGACCCATTTCCCTACAATTGTAGCATTCAACTTTGACAACATCTTTCTTTCCCTTGCAATCACGAGCCTGGTGACCCTTTTCTCCACATTTATAACAAACTCCCATTCCTTTTAGGCACGTACCAGGGTGATTCTTCCAACAATTATCACATAATGGAAAATACTTCTTTCCCTTTTTCCCTTTATCTGTCTCTTGTTCCACCGTTCTCTTCTTCTCTTTCTTTACTTTTTTGTCATAAGACTTAGAAAAATCCTTTTCTGTCGTGATAGCACACGAGACAATATCTTCGTATGATGAGAAGGATTGTGATACTAAAGCTCGACGGAGAAATGGTTTTAACCCATCAGAGAAACGATCAATCTTACTTCCTGGGTTACGTATATAATCTCCAGCATACCTTGCTAACCTTGTAAAGTTAGCCTCATACTTTGTGACATTCTCATCCTCCTTTTGTCTCAGACTCAGAAATTGCCTTTCCATATCTGCTCGATGGTCGCGAGGAAAGTATTTTTCTAAGAAAAGCTCTTTGAACTCACTCCATTCCATATTCGATATGTCATCATCTTCCTTTGTGTTTTGAATCAGCGACCACCACTGATCGGCATCTCCAGTGAGGCGGTAAACTGCCATGAAATCCTTCTCCCTTTCGCTACTCCCCAAGGCTTGGAATATTTTCTCTATGGAGTTTATCCATTGCTCAGCTACTAACGGATTTGTACCCCTATTAAATGTTGGTGGTTGTTGCCTCATGAAGCAGTCTAACATTGATCCTCCACGTTGTGGATCAGGGTGATCCATACGAGTAAGGTTATTATTCATAACTTGAGTGAGTTGTCCCAGTATGGTAATAAGTTGATCAGCACCAGTTGTATCTCCAGATCCACAATAATTATCTTGAGCAGGAGGGCAATCCCTACACGGAGTGCGTGCATTGATATGATTTCCATTCCTTCCACTAGGCTCAATTTATAAACAATGGCATAAACTAGATTAGTTTATGAATAAAAATACATAATTCGATACTTGTAAAATACTTAACATAAATTGAACTATTTATGGATATAATCCATAATCATAAAAAGGTTTTATTTGAGGAAGTATATACTCATAACCGTTCATAGTGGTTTGTTAAGAAAATGAGAATTATCCTAAGCATATCCCTTGGGATTGTCGTAACCAAGAGTGCAACAAGGCCCATTGTCGTTCACCAGTTCCCGTTCGAGTCTAGCTCAAAGTGGTGTTTTCGGGTTTTACCCCTAGGAACATCTGTGCCAGAGCCGCCTCTACCTTCTCGTATCCAGACAGGGATGTATTGCTCGGAAAACTCACAAAATCTCTACAATACCAAAATTCTAGGAAGTTCTTCTATACTAATCCTCAAAGTTCATCTTAGGTATACATGCTCTAATCAGAGTTTATCTAAATCTAGCTTCCATGGTTTTTACTAAACATCCTCTGATACCAACTATAATGCCCCGACCCCAGCTACCCAGATTCGGTGCATTAGTTCGTAACATTGGAATGATCACAAAAGATCAAGTCTTGAAAGACCGATTAGTTTAGTAGCCTTGGAAACACTAGATACATTCATAAGTCTTTCATTACATCACAAAGTAAACAAACTACAATAACATAGTCTTCATAGTCCACAATCATATCCCTTTCTGACTACCCCTGCAGTTCATTCATAAAATACTTCTTCACATCCTGGAAAAATATTAAAACATTGAAAGGGGTGAGCTCAGATGCTCAGTAAGGTTAACAATATAGCGGAAGCTTTCATAAATAAACATTAACATTTAAGGCAATGTATAACTAAAACAAAAGACTTTTAAACTTTAACTTCAACAAAATATGGAAAAAGTAAAATGAGATAATGCCATTTACTTCTTCACATGGATATTCTACTGGTCGAATAATCACATGCAATATCAATAACCACTTTCATAATGATGGAATGCATAATGCCAGACTATCATAACCACGTAGCCAAGGCCTCGTGCCAAGACCACAAATAAGATTTTGTCAAGGCCTCGTGCCAAGACACTATTTTGTCTCATGAGACCTGCCGATGCATCGAGGAGCTATAGCGGGCTCCACCCGTCACTTATTAAGTCCAATGCATTCCTCATATGAATTGTTTTAAACATATCATATACCATAACATAATCGTATCACATAAAACAGGCATAAAAGAAACACAACATTTCCGCATTTCAATCACAAGATATCAATACAACACATTGATATAATAAAAACTATTTAAAAACCATTTTCAATACCAAAATAAAAGAAAGTTAAAACATTGTATTTATTTTTCATTAAAAAAATGATGGCTTGTAGAGGAAGCCGAAACTCAAATAATGGTCACGGCGGCGGAGAAGTCGTTGTCGCCGCATATGTACGGAATGAAAAACATTCCCTTTTGTCGTTTAGCAAAATTCTTCGTATAAAAAAGATTCCTTTTGAATAAACATAAAAGTCAAAGGGGTTTATACACCGTATAAAAGAAAGTTGTGTATAAAACCAAATATGCCTCAATGAAAGGAGATTGAGACGAAGTCCTTAAAAAGATCATTTTTAAAATAAAATATATCTATTATGTGTATTCACTATAGGTACACATAAAGAACGTAAAAATACAAAATAGGACATAATAATATCATGACATAATTTGAAAGTAGGAGATTAACCCAAAGAATGGAAGTTGGGTTAAGAAATTCCCTTACAAATAAAATAGATCTATTATGTGTATTCACTATATGTACACATAAATAAAGTATAAATACATGATAGGACATAATAATATCATGACATAATTTTAAAGTAAGAGATTAACCCAAAGAATGGAAATTGGGTTAAGAAGTTCCCTTACCTTGCGTCCTGTCCTGACTCGACCGTTCTTTAACCTCCTGAATAATAAACTAGAGTTAATTTATATTTACTTAAGAACCATTTTCATGTTCATTATTCCTTTTATATCCCTTATTACCATGTTATGAACATTATTTAATTATTTAAGTTAATAACGGTCGTTTTGTCGATCTTTGGTACTTGAGTCAAAAATAAACTTCTTATAATTACAAGTTGTTCATGTGGTGAAATATCCATTATATCCAGAATTATATTCATGATGTATATATCATATATATCATACATATACAGTATATACATTCATTCATAATGTCACGTAACATTTAGAGGTAAGAAATGAAATGCACCGTTCATGGAGACGGTAAGCCGTACGTACGCATGAACGCTACTTTCATTTCTATTTCGTATTAAATGAAATCATAATGATATAAATTTATAATATAATTTACAGTATAATATAGTGTATAATACCATTTAATCCATCCTTTATACATCCCACATATGGCATTAACGATTCAAATCACTTTGAGGGGGCAGTAGTCCGCACTTCCTAAAATGAAATTATCGCATTTTACCCATAATGGAAATCATAAAGTATGCCATAAATGAGAAATACAGAAGCATAAGTGAAAAATAAACATATTTTATATCATATATAAATATAGTGACCTCTTAATGGCCACCTTTGAAGGTGTTATATGAGGGTTGAACAATCATCGTTTCGTGAGGCAGAAATTTGCCATCCAAAGAAACCGTATGTTCTTTAACCATTAGATGTAGGTGTGTGTAAGTGTAGCTAGAATCCTTCTTATAACAACATCCTAGTATATTGAGGATACTGGTGTTGTTACAAAAGAAATGAATAAAAAGAGTTTAGGGGGTTGGAGAAGAAAAATAAAACAAAACAACATTAGAGAAGACATTACCTCAAAATTGGGTAACTCTTTTTGATTTGAGCCAAAGCCTTCCTTGGGAAGAGTTATACCCAAAGTGAGGCTTCTTGGAGTAAGAGGGGGAAGTTGGGAGAGTATTTGGGAAGAGGTTGGCCGAGCCAAATGGCTTGATGGTGTGAATAAGGTGGGAGAGGTGGGGGCCTTTTATAAGTGGAGAGGAGGGGCTCTTTTGGAATGATTGAAATGTTACTTTATTACACAATGCTTTTTGGATTCTAAAGGTCCCACAATTATATAATTCTTATCTAAGGTGATAAGGGTTCGAAATCTACCCATAAAATAGTCTTTGGACAAGTGTAAGACTTGGATTTTACATTATCTTTTCATTTTATTAAAATCGTTAAATAATGAGGTCATCACTGCATCATCATGATGTAATAAATAATTTAATTTATTTAATGTCTAAAAATTATCAAAAAAATACTATGATGTAGGAAATCTTTTTATCTTTCTATTGAATATTTATAATAAAAATTTTGACTTGTTCAACCCCTCTTAAAAACTTTTTTAGTAAAACAACTCATGTTTGTGTCAATTTAATTTTAACATTAAATAAATATATATTAATGTTATTTTCGAACTAAAGTGGCTCCATGGGGTCCCCAAGTTGACCCATGGGTTTTCTTGGTCGGCCATGACTAATCCAATAGGAGTAGGACAAGTTTCATGCTCATCTCATATTATTAAAACATTATTGTTACCTTAAACTACACTAATTACCTCTAATCGCGATTAAGAACTTAAAAGGTACTTTTCACCAAAAAATTATTTTATTCTCATTGAACCACATTTTGATTCTTAATGACAACCATGTATGTCGGATTTTTGAAAATCAAATCACAGAAGTGGTTATATTTCATTTAAACGAAAAATCAGTTATTTAACTACCACTTAGTGGTTTCACTATTCATCAAAAATTGATGTTTTTCAGAACAATGCAAATATTTCACCCTAAGATATAATTGATATTCCGAATTCAAAAATGATGTCTATTTTATGAAATTCCAAACATATAATTTGAATTAATTAATTTTATAATTAATTTCCACTGTCACAACAAATAGCGTGTTTTTAAGAAACAATTTATATCAAAAGATTGGCAATTGTTTATGTCCAATTTCAATGTTAAATTTATTCTAATGACCATCATTGGATAAAATGGTAAAAATATATTCTAATTATACTTTAAAACCACAAAATAGTATAATTTATCACTATAAATTATTTTTATTAAAAAAGTTGTTTTTAAGTATTTTTCACTATTCATAAAAAATAGAAGTTCTCAGAAAAATACCAAAAATTCAACATAGGCTAATTTCGATATTCGAATCCAAAAATGAAGTCCATTTTGATAAATAAAATTTATAAAATTTCAAAAATTAGGTATTACTATTCACAATGGCAAGTTTAATTCGTTGTGGTGTGTGTTTAGAGCTCGAGGTTGCGTACAACACACGCTATTGCATTATTCGAAATGAAACATACCGTGGAAGGTTGGGGTGTTACATTCTCCCCTCCTTCAATAAATTGCGTCCTCGCAATTTGAAATTTTTCTTTGTAAATAAAAGGTTGAAAAGAGAAAATACCTTTGTGGAAAACCCACATCGGAAATAAGATTAATAAAATTTAGCCTTAATAAGAGGGAAAGGGAAATGAAAAAGTCACCACCCAATTATGATCTCGATTAAGAGAACATTGGTGGAAATTAAATACATATAATTGGAGGAAAAACATAAATATTTGTAGGGAGTGATTGAGGTCATCAATCACAATCAACTGTCAAATTGAGGGCCTCAAAGACTTCAATCTATGTTGATTTAAAAAAATCATCAGTTCAACAAGACATAAGGTATTAGGATAACAAATTTTTTGTTTTAATATCCCTTTACTAAAGATTAAGAATTAATTTATTCATTGAATACGAGATAGGTATATATATAATTATGCTTGACAATTAGAGTTTCAACCTTCAACTCATCTTTCACTCAAAAAGATAATAGAACTCAAAAATATTATACTTATCCTAATTGTATAAGGTTCCAAATGTTAACACATACCATTTAGATTAGTATAATTATTTTGTAATAACCAGGGACTTCCTGTAGGCTAGTGGTAGAAAATAAAGGCCTGCCTCACAATGATTGTGGGTTCGATTCTTGCAGCTTTGTCCGATGCGACAGGTTATGCCCCACCCTGCAGGTTGTCCTTTTCCTAAAACTATAGGATTATAATATTCAAAAATAATCTTCATAAATTTTTAACCTTAAACAATACTATCCAAAGATCAACTTAATCCACTCCAACCTTTATTGTTATCCAAAATACCTCTATCCAGACTTTCTCTAAAAGGTCTCTTAATTCCAAAATCAATTTATCAGATTCCCCAAACAAAGTAAAGTTTCTCTTATTGTCACATACTAAAAATATAATTACCTTCATCATATTAAAACCTTACTGAAATCAAAAAGTACTTCAGTACAATCCTTATATATATATCACATTATTCTTATAACCAGAATATAATCCTTGAGCCCAAAAGCACCAATACATTAATTATTCCGCTTCAACTGTAGTCACAGCATAAGATTGGCCTTGATCCCTTGGAATTTTCTGAGGTAAGTTTCCCTGACGCTTAGGAACTTCATTTGCATAATGACCCATTTCCCTACAATTGTAGCATTCAACATTGACAGCCTCTTTCTTTCCCTTGAAATCACGAGCCTGGTGACCCTTTTCTCCACATTTATAACAAACTCCCATTCCTTTTAGGCACGTACCAGGGTGATTCTTCCCACAATTATCACATAATGGAAAATCCTTCTTTCCCTTTTTCCATTTATCTATCCCTTGTTCCACCGTTCTCTTCTTCTCTTGATTTACTTTGTTGTCATAAGACTTAGAGAATTCTTTTTCTGTCTTGATAGCACACGAGACAATATCTCTGTATGATGAGAAGGATTGTGATACTAAAGCTCGACGGAGAAATGGTTTTAACCCATCAAAGAAACGATCAATCTTACTTACTGGGTTACGTATATAATCTCCAGCATACCTTGCTAACCTTGTAAAGTTAGCCTCATACTTTGTGACATTCTCATCCTCCTTTTGTCTCAGACTCAGAAATTGCCTTTCCATATCTGCTCGATGGTCGCGAGGAAAGTATTTTTCTAAGAAAAGCCTTTTGAACTCCCTCCATTCCATATTCGATATGTCATCATCTTCCTTTGTGTTTTGAATCAGCGACCACCACTGATCGGCATCTCCAGTGAGGCGGTAAACTTCCATGACAACCTTCTCCCTTTCGCTACTCCCCAAGGCTTGGAATATTTTCTCTAAGGAGTTTATCCATTGCTCAGCTACTAATGGATTTGTACCCCCATTAAATGTTGGTGGTTGTTGCCTCATGAAGCGGTCTAACATTGATCCTCCACGTTGTGGATCAGGGTGATCCATACGAGTAAGGTTATTATTCATAACTTGAGTGTGTTTTCCCAGTATGGTAATAAGTTGATCAACACCAGTTGTATCTCCAGATCCACAATAATTATCTTGAGCAGGAGTGAAATCCCTACACGGAGTGCATGCATTGATACGGTTTCCATTAATTCCACTAGGCGCCATTTCTAAACAATGGCATAAACTAGATTAGTTTATGAATCAAAATACATAATTCCATACTTGTAAAATACTTAACATAAATTGAACTATTTATAGATATAATCCATAATCATAAAAAGGTTTTATTTGAGGATGTATATACTCATAACCTTTCATAGTGGTTTGTAAAGAAAATGAGAATTATCCTAAGCATATCCCCCGAGAGTGTCGTAACCAAGATTGCAGCAAGGCCCATTGTCGTGCACCAGTTCCCGTTCGAGTCTATCTCAAAGAGGTGTTTTCGGGTTTTACCCCTAGGAACATTTGTGCCAGAGCCGCCTCTACCCGCTCGTATCCAGACAGGGATTTATTGCTCGGAAAACTCACAAAATCTCTACAATACCAAAATTCTAGGAAGTTCTTCTATACTAATCCTCAAAGATCATCTTAGGTCTACGTGCTATAATCATAGTTTATCTAAATCTAGCTTCCAAGGTTTGTACTAAACTTCCTCTGATACCAACTGTAACGCCCCGACCCCAGCTACCCAGAGTCGGTGCATTAGTTCGTAACATTGGCATGATCACAAAAGATCAAGTCTCGAAAGACCGATTAGTTTAGTAGCCTTGGAAACACTAGATACATTCATAAGTCTTTCATTACATCAAAAAGTAAACAAACTACAATAACATGGTCTTCATAGTCCACAATCATATCCCTTTATGACTACCGCTGTAGGTCATTCATAAAATACTTCTTCACATCCTAGAAAAATATTAAAACATTGAAAGGGGTGAGCTCAGATGCTCAGTATGGTTAACAATATAGCGGAAGCTTTCATAAATAAACATTAACATTTAAGGCAATGTATAACTAAAACAAAAGCCTTTTAAACTTGAACTTCAACATAATATGGAAAATGTAAAATGAGATAATGCCATTTACTTCTTCACATGGATATTCTACTGGTCGAATAATCACATGCAATATCAATAACCACTTTCATAATGATGGAATTCATAATGCCAGACTATCATAACCACGTAGCCAAGGCCTCGTGCCAAGACCACAAATAAGATTTTGTCAAGGCCTCGTGCGAAGACACTATTTTGTCTCATGAGACCTGCCGATGCATCGAGGAGCTATAGCGGGCTCCACCCGTCACTTATTAAGTCCAATGCATTCATCATATGAATAGTTTTAAACATATCATAAACCATAACATAATCGTATCACATAAAACAGGCATAAAGGATACATAACATTTCCACATTTCAATCACAAGATATCAATTCAACACATTGATATAATAAAAACTCTTTAAAAACGATTTTCAATACCAAAATAAAAGAAAGTTAAAACATTGTATTTATTTTTCATTAAAAAAAATGATGGCTTGTAGAGGAAGCCAAAACTCAAATAATGGTCACGGCGGCAGAGAAGTCGTTGTCGCCGCATATGTACGGAAAGAAAAACATTCCCTTTTGTCGTTTAGCAAAATTCTTCGTATAAAAAAGATTCCATTTGAATAAACATAAAAGTCAAAGGGGTTTATACACCGTATAAAAGAAATTTGTGTATAAAACCAAATATGCCTCAATGAAAGGAGATTGAGGCGAAGTCCTTAAAAAGATCATTTTTAAAATAAAATATATCTATTATGTGTATTCACTATAGGTACACATAAAGAACGTAAAAATACAAAATAGGACATAATAATATCATGACATAATTTGAAAGTAGGAGATTAACCCAAAGAATGGAAGCTGGGTTAAGAAATTACCTTACAAATAAAATAGATCTATTATGTGTATTCACTATATTTACACATAAATAAAGTATAAATACAAGATAGGACATAATAATATCATGACATAATTTTAAAGTAGGAGATTAACCCATAGAATGGAAATTGGGTTAAGAAGTTCCCTTACCTTGCGTCCTGTCCTGACTCGACCGTTCTTTAACCTCCTGAATAATAAACTAGAGTTAATTTATATTTACTTAAGAACCTTTTTCATGTTCATTATTCCTTTTATATCCCTTATTACCATGTTATGAACATTATTTAATTATTTATGTTAATAACGGTCGTTTTGTCGATCTTTGGTACTTGAGTCAAAAATGAACTTCTTATAATTACAAGTTGTTCATGTGGTGAAATATCCTTTATATCCAGAATTATATTCATGATGTATATATCATATATATCATATATATACAGTATATATATTCATTCATAATGTCACGTAACATTTAGAGGTAAGAAATGAAATGCACCGTTCATGGAGACGGTAAGCCGTACGTACGCATGAACGCTACTTTCATTACTATTTCATATTTAATGAAATCATAATGATATAAATTTATAATATAATTTACATTATAATATAGTGTATAATACCATTTAATCCATACTTTATACATCCCACATATGGAATTAACGATTCAAATCACTTTGAGGGGGCGGTAGTCCGCACTTCCTAAAATGAAATTATCGCATTTTACCCATAATGGAAATCATAAAGTATGCCATAAATGAGAAATACAGAAGCATAAGTAAAACATAAACATATTTTATATCATATATAAATATAGTGACATCTTAATGGCCACCTTTGAAGGTGTTATATGAGGGTTGAACAATCATCGTTTCGTGAGGCAGAAATTCGCCATCCACAGAAACTGTATGTTCTTTAACCATTAGATGTAGGCGTGTGTAAGTGTAGCTCGAATCCTTCTTATAAAAAAATCCTAGTATATTGAGGATACTGGTGTTGTTACAAAAGAAATGAATAAAAAGAGTTTAGGGGGTTGGAGGAGAAAAATAAAACAAAACAACATTAGAGAAGACATTACCTCAAAATTGGGTAACTCTTTTTGATTTGAGCCAAAGGCTTCCTTGGGAAGAGTTCTGCCCAAAGTGAGTCTTCTAGGAGTACGAGGGGGAAGTTGGGAGAGTATTTGGGCAGAGGTTGGCCGAGACAAATGGCTTGAAGGTGTGAATAAGGTGGGAGAGGTGGGGGCCTTTTAGAAGTGGAGAGGAGGGGCTCTTTTGGAAAGAATGAAATGCTACATTATTACACAATGCTTTTCGGATTCTAAAAGTCCCACACTTATATAATTCGTGGATAAGGTGATAAGGGTTCTAAATCTACCCATCCAATAGTCTTTGGACAAGTTTAAGCCTTGTATTTTACATTATCTTTTCATTTTATTAAAATCGTTAAATAATGAGGTCATCACTACATCATCATGATGTAATAAATAATTTAATTTATTTAATGTCTAAAAATTATAAAAAAATACTATGATGTATGAAATCTCTTTATCTTTATAATGAATATTTATAATCAAAATTTGGACTTGTGTAACCCCTCTTAAAAACTGTTTTAGTAAAACAACTCATGTTTGTGTCAATTTAATTTTAACATTAAATAAATATATATTAATGTCATTTTCCAACTAAAGTGGCTCCATGGGGTCCCCAAGTTGACCCATGGGTTTTCTTTGTCGGTCATGACTCATCCAATAGGAGTAGGACAAGTTTCATGCTCATCTCATATTATTAAAACATTATTGTTACCTTAAACTACACTAATTACCTCTAATCGCGATTAAGAACTTAAAAGTTACTATTCACCAAAAAAATATTTTAATCTAATTGAACCACATTTTGCTTCTTAATGACAACCAAGTATGTCGGATTTTTGAAAATAAAATCACAGAAGTGGTAATATTTCATTTAAACGAAAAATCAGTTATTTAACTACCACTTAGTGGTTTCACTATTCATCAAAAATTGATGTTTTTCATAACAATGCCAAAATTTCACCCTAAGCTATAATTGATATTCCGAATTCAAAAATGATGTCTATTTTATGAAATTCCAAAAATATAATTTGCATTAATTAATTTTATAATTAAATCCCGCTGTCACAACAAATAGCGTATTTTTAAGAAACAATTTATATCAAAAGATTGGCAATTGTTTATGTCCAATTTCAATGTTAAATTAATTATAATGACCACCATTGGATAAAATGGTAAAAATATATTCTAATTATACTTTAAAACCACTAAATAGTATAATTTATCACTATAAATTATTTTGATTAAAAAAGTTGTTTTTAAGTATTTTTCACTATTCATAAAAAATAGAAGTTCTCAGAAAAATACCAAAAATTCAACATAGGCTAATTTCGATATTCTGAATCCAAAAATGAAGTCCATTTTGATAAATAAAATTTATAAAATTTCAAAAAGTAGGTATTACTATTCACAACGGCTAGTTTAATTCGTTGTGGTGTGTGTTTAGAGCTCGAGGTTGCGTACAACACACGCTATTGCATTATTCGAAGTGAAACGTACCGTGGAAGCTTGGGGTGTTACATACATACTTCCAACTTCAAACCCTCATCCTATTTATCAGGATTCATGTGATTCCCCTTGTTTTAGGTATGTTACTAGTTTTTAGGTGTACTGTGTTTTTTTATATGGGATTGGTTTTGGGAGGTTTTCAAAGTGTATACTATTGGAGAAGGGAGTCTTATATAAAATGGATTCACCATGACATGGTGGTTTCAATGGCGATGACTGTGTTCTAATCTATATTACTACCATGGGTGTGGTATTTGACTGTGGTGTGTCTGGGTAGCCAACATTGTGAAATAATTCCTCCATGACATAGGGTCTCCATTTATTTGGGTTTTGTACACAAGGATTCTGTTTATGGGAAATATTTTGAGAGCAATAAGGGTAGATGTAGCTGTAACTTAGGGGTGTCATTTCTATGGGCATGGTGGGCGGTTTGAATGTTGTATGGAAATCTATGATAACTAGTACATAACTTTATAGAGTTTCTTGTTGGGAAGATTCACATGTGAGAAACATAGATACCACCACATCATGTTAATTGACCTTATGGACATGGTTGATATAGGGGTGGTCTATTTTTATGTGGTTTATAAATAATATGAGATCAACCACAATGCTATGTTCCATGTTTTTGAGCCTCAATAATAGGTAATGGTTTTCTAACAAATAACAGGAACCATCATGGTGGATGTTCATGGGGCAAGGTGTGATTGAAAGAACCACGACCATTGTTCTCATCATTATATTTTTTATATGGTCATTAGGATCTGTAAAATGACAATTCATACTGCTTATTATATTGGGGTGGGGGCGGTCTGGAAACTATGTTCAATATTTGTGGAGGTATATAAACAAAAAAATTTACTTTATTAATCCTTATAAAACATTTCAATCTCCTCTACTCACAAGGCCACTCAAAAAGGAATATTCTATTGTTGATTTTGGACAAATATCCTCGATATGTACTAATATTTCTTGGCATGTGAAGGATGAGAGTATTAGACGTAAGTTGATTATCAATCAAAATAATTTTTTTAAAAATAGAGAGATTAGATTATTTTAATTAAATTTAGTTTATTTTTAATTAACAAATATGGAAAATATTATTGTAAATATTAATTCTATTTATTTTTGATTTCAAAGAAGTCCTTCGGTGTGTGTGAACTATAGATAACAATGGGTTTGTTATGAATTAAAATTTCTTTGAAACATGAATTTTGTATTACAAAAATTACTATCATTCAATTTGGGGGAACATTTGGTTACTCTTCTAAGTGACAAATTGGGTGGGAGGAATAGGGGTATCTCTCACATTTTGTGTCTATTTTTTGAATCCCATTTTTATGTGGGATTCATTGAATAGATTTAATGGATATATATGTGGGGTTTTAGGTGAATATCACAGTTATTTTCTAAATTTGTTTCAATACATATTCCTAGGACATTTTTTACTCTATTTATCTCGGTTATATATATACATATGTTTCCTGATATCTTGTTGATATCTTAGTGGTGTGTATGAGAAGTGTTTAGTCGATTACCTAATGAGTTTTATACCCAAAATATCTATATAAACCTTCTTGTATATGGATACATTATTTATCATGATACTCGTAATGGAATGATCTTAGTTCTATAGTGGAGTACCTTTAGTTGCTGGTCATGGTTTATAGAGTTTGGATAATGGAGGCAGTTGTGGGATAAAGTATAGAGTAGTGATTCCAATGAAATAATTTAATCTAAGGAAGTTTTATATCAAGTTGAATTATGTACTGTATTTACTTTCATTATTGTAAAATTATGATTAATTCTTACTATCACTATCTTTATTCTGTTATTTTATTTCTATATCATATTTATATTATATCATGATATGTGGTTATTCAAATAGGATTTCTTACTAACGGTAAATGGTCACACAATATTTTCATATACTATAGTCATTTTTTTTCAAAATTTACTGTTTGGTGGAGGCACATAAGGTTAGTTCCATACCTATCCTACCTAAGCCAATAGGTTTGGGGTGAGGATGTTATAAATTATATGAGTTTTGTATGGTATATTACTTGGGATGATAGGGTTGGAGATAAGATGTGTCAAGATTTGAAATTTGAAGTATAAAATATTGTATAAAATATCTTTATATTAAATTTATGTTGCCATGGTGTTAAAGTTGAAAAGTGTTCTTAAAAAATTTTAGGTGTGTCATCACCTCATTGTATTATGTTTAGATTATGAGAGTAATATATCATGAATTGGTATGATATTTACCTATCAGACTTAATAAATAATCTGATATTTTGTGATTATGTTTTTGTTAGATGATATATGGTGAAAATTGTTACTACAGTTGGATGGTGACTAAGTGGAAAGTTATTCTTTGGTTATATAAAATTTCTAATAGTGAGGCAGTTTAGGAATATATAAGAGGGATCCACTATGAATGTGGTTCTACCTAAAATATAGGTAAACTAAATAATTCTAGTTTCCTTTTAAAACCTTTTAGGTGGTGAAAAAAGGAATTTAGATGGATGGAACATGATATTTGGACTACTTATTTAAATTTCATCGGTAGAACCCACCAATATTTCAGGGAGACACAAGACCTGAACATACTAATGTATTGCTAGGGATAATAAAAATAATCTTCAATTTCCATTGTACACTATTATACGTCAAAGAAAATATATCAGGGTATATGATTGATTATTTGGAACAAAAAATGATGTGAATAACTATTTAAGATAATGTTGACCTTTGAATTACATGGGAAAGATCTAAAGAATTATTTAAAAAATAAATCAACCTGTATACCTTTTTCTCATACAAGAATAAATAAAATTTATAGCTAAACCATAGATACCATTTCGTTATGGAGTTTAGAGATCAATTGACATACATGTATCACTTTTCCCCAGAAGTGGTAACCAATGACGCTATTAAAGTGTGTATGCTCAAATCAGGCTGAAAATTAGTCATTCCCTCTAGTTTTTTCATGTTCTACATTAAAAATTATAAAAATATGGTTAATAAGGAGTTGGTTTCAGGAATTGTTATTATTGGGAACATTTGTGGTGGTAATATCTTTTTTACATCTAGAAATGGGAGGAAATTACAGAGGGGGAAATACGTTTGTGATGGAAAATTACGTGTAAGGTAATAAATCACCCAATGGAAAATACTCAGGGTCTGTTTCTATTCCATGATGAATTAATAACCAACATGGTTATTTATAATGTGGTTCCTTGGAAAACTTAAATATGGAATGTTATACACCTCTTCGGTAGTTTCATAACTGTGTTCACATGGGGAACCTCAATAATATCTTTATTTTTTCACTAATATAACTCAGGCCTTGAGTGGAACACTACGATTACCTATTTAGAATAACACTCATCCTCAACATCGAACTATTAAAAGTGATCATAGTAACACCTCAACTTATCATGTGACCCTCTCTCAGTATTAGGGTTTTAATAATCATGTTGGGGTTTTCCATTAACCTTTTAGAGTCAATAATTCCATGATTAATGACGAATTGGGTCCCTAAATGGTGTGTGGTTTTATTATTCCAAATTCTACTTTAATGAATTACTTATTTTACATTGAGAAATATTATTATTTTATCAATTATTGTGTGGATACTCAAATATGCTTACATATAGAGATGATTACTTTCACATGGAGCACTAAAAAACCTCTCAGCAGTTTAGGGAATTTATATCTGTATAATTTTCTATCATCATTACTGAAACCTGTGTTTCATTGGACTTCATTGTTTTGGGTATATACACTTTATTATGATCTAGGTAATGGATTGGTTGGTGGAATATAAAGTGAAATAATATATTAATATAGAGAAAGCATGAACTTTAGTACTAGTGGTTGGAAAAATATCATATCTATTGATAACAATGACTATAGGGAATATTAATGGAAATAGAATTAGGGATCTTCCAAAGATTGTTGAAAAAATTCTATATGTCTTCTTTGAATACTTCTCTATACTAAATCCTGAGATATAGGTGGGGTTTACTATCAAAATCCTATTAATAACAAGTTCTATTTTTTCTTCTTTCATATATAATGAAACTGAAGGAACTATGAGAATTAATAAACTAGTTGGATGAATTTGAGAGAAAGAGTTTTATAGGACAAAGTATATAAAATTTTACAGTAATAATTTAAATCATAAATAAAGAGGATTTTAATATTTTACTATGTGTCGATTTTTATAAATTTAATCAAGTGATGAAAAATAAACATCCAGTTCTTTAAATTGATGATATGTGTAATCAATTTAAGGGATCCAATTGGTTCTATAAGACTAATTTATGGTCAGGGTGTCTATAAATTTGGGAATGGATGGAGGGTATTGTAAAAACATTATTTTATATTGTTACGACCTATAAGTTTATTTAGTAATTCCATTTGGTATTAAAAACACACATATGTATTTATAAATTTAATGAATGGTGTCCTTCATAAAAACATTAACTCTTTTGTGATGGAGTTTGTGGATGAAATCTTTGTGTGTTTCTAAAATTGATTTGAATATAAAATTAACTTGGATATTATGTTAGGAATTCCATTAGATCATTTTCACAAATAAAAATTCTATAAGTGTGACTTCATGATACGATAATTTCTTATTTCTTTGATAAGTCTTTTATAGGAATGGAATATTAGTGGAACATGAAAATATAGAATTTTTTATCTTTTGGGATCCAAATAAGATTTTTTTATAAGACGCTTCATTGGGTTTGTAGGTAATTAAAATAACTTTTCTATGATTTCTCAAAAATAGATTATCCTTTGTCAACATTAACCAGAATGGGAATTACATTACATTAGATCAACTAATACAGGAAATATTTCTTGGTGATAAAGGATCATCATACATTGGAACCTATTATAGTTTTTGTAGAAAAGAGTAAGTGTTATGTGGTCTATTGTGGTGAATATGGACTTGTATTTGGTTATATTATTATGTAGGGAGACCATTTTTTATCCTTTCACTCACAATAGTTGTATGTAAATGAAAATAACTATGAAATTCATTAATTGGAGGAACCTGTAGTGGTCTATGAATTAAAAAGATGGTGCTACGATTTGTTTGGTGAGAAGTTCACCTTGTTCACCAATCATGAAATCTTGATTAATATATTTTAGCCAATGGATTTGAACCTAACACAATTATGTTGGATAGGGTACCACAATAATTTTGACGCTAAATTAGCTTATACATTAGGAAATAGGAATCAAGTGACTGATACATTAATAAGTAATCTGTATAACCAAGTGGTTATTGAATATAGAGATAATTGGAAAATGTTGGATGTTTTCATGGATATTTATTTGAATTATACTGAATAAAAAAATCCCGTTTACTTATTTAGGAATATCCTTATTTCAAATTTGGTGGAGTATGTTTCGGTAGGTGAATTGTCAGACCCCTATAAACTTCAATTATATTAATCCTGAATGGTGGTTAGGCTATTAATGGATGGAAAAATGTTACAAATGTAGTGTTACTATTTTTAGAACTAATGGTAGTTTCTCCTTCTTTCCTGGAAAAAATAATTTTGGATTTTCATCATTAATGTGGTCTACCAACCTGGGTATAGTGAAAATGTTCAACATGATGAAGGATCATTTTTATTGTCTAGGTAGGATATGGAAGCTGGGAGGGTATGTGTGTAAAATCCCAACCAATCAGTGGGTGAAGGACTAACATTAACAACCAATTGGCATATGAAAAATGATTTAAATTCAATTATTGGTATGGTAATGAATTTATATACAATTCATCATTTTCTTATGAAAACTTCCTCGGAATAATGATTCCATTTGTGCGATTATCAGTTGATTTTACAATTTAACACATTTCACCCTAATAAGGGATACAAACTCTATTGAAAAAATTGAAAAGTTGTACATCCCCAAACCAATGATGTATCATTATGTACTAGTTTATATTGTTTTGATCGATATCTTATTTTTAACTAATGATTTTGGTAGCCTTTGAAATATACTCTGGTAACCAAGTTGTCTATTAGAATTGTTTACTATCATCATACTGATAGGAAGATTGAGTGAACAATTCTTATGTTGGAGGGAATTCTATGATAATGTTTCATGGAAATTTATGTTTCTTGGGGATACCATTTTCCATTAGGGGAGTTTTCATATAACAATAGTCATCAAGCTTTAATACATATTCCACTATTTTAAAAATTATATAGTAAACCATGTTATTCTAAATGTTTTCAATAAATACTGAGGAAATCTACATGATCTAACAAATTATTTTCTATAAACAATACAGAATGTCAAGATGAATGTAATTTGATTAAAATGAAACAAATCTGGAAGAATTCATATTCGTATCACAATTATCTTCCATTGTGTTCTTTACGTGGGAGATAATTTTTTAATGTAACTCATAGTTTAGGGAATTTACAACATTTAAGTTGGAAAATACCTATCTTGGATATGTGGGACCATTTTAAATTCTTATGTGTATTGATGAAGTTTCCTACTAGCTAGATTTTCCAACATGATTTAGTTCAATCATTAATGTTATCCACATATCCCAACTAAATACGTACTAACCAATTCAAACTCACATTATTATTTAGGATCATGTTTTTCTTAAGATAGATACTTCTTTTATTCACAGTCGAATAAACATTCTAGTTAGATGATAAGGGGTCTTACGAGGTAGATGAATCTCCTTGATCCATATGTTATTGATGCATTTCCAAGTGAAATAGAAGACATGGGAATGTGAGAAAATGATAAAAGTGTAATAGTAAGAGATTTTACAATAAGACACCAACATTCTCTATTACAAGGATAGAAATACTAATGGTGAGGAGAATATAATACAAATTATTTGAGTTTTGTTTCTAGTTTATTGTTCATTTCGTGTTATGTGGCATCTAAAATAAGTTTTGGGAAGTCCTGAAAGGGTTCATGTTTTGAGAATGGAGTCTTGGATCAATTGGATCCACCACAGCATAGTTGAGTAAATATCAAAGGCTATGGTCCAAGATATATTACTAGCTTGGTAATGATGTCTAACTATGGTGTTCATGGGGAACCAGACATGCATAAAGGTCATCACTATGTTGTGGGATCTATGTTTTATTGGATGTTGTATGTTTAGAGTCTACCTATGGGAAAAATCATAGCACCACTTGTATAGTGGTAGTTGCAGCCTGGGTGGTATCACTGCTACGGAAGTGGTGGATAGTTGGAATATTGGATAGAATACCATGATGTATGATACACTATTTCAGAGGGTTTTGTGTTGCGAAGATACAGTTTTGGGAAATAGAGAGACCACCACACCCAATTAGTGAGTATTGTGCCTTCAGTCGAGATAAGGACTGGTTCTATTTAAGCAGTTTATAAATGGTTAGGGATGAACCACAATGTTGTGTTAAATGGTATGGTAGGTGAAAAAAATGTGAAGGATTTCCTCAATATATAATTTGCTTATCATGGGGGACCAAAATGGTGTGAGGAATAATCGACGTCACCTTGAAAGTGGTGGGAATCCCCACTTCTTAGTTTTTGTGATCATGTTTTTTTAAATTGATATGTCTATTACTCATGTTAGTGGGGGGGGGGGGAGTTATGAAACATTTTCGAAGCCACAATTTATATTTTTAGAGTGATCTTAACTTAATTTTAACATCATTACTCTAAGTAAAATCTCTCAATACTCGATCCTCTCTATGCCCCTTAAAGTAGATGATTCAATAGTCAATTTTAAAGGTATCCCCTTGATCTAAACTGGTTATTCATTGGACCTATATAATGAGTGTATTGGATATAGGTGGATTATGTCCAACTATACTTATTTTGAGATCTTGAATTATTATTTTATTTTAATTAGTTTCTTTTTCTTAGTAATGTGGAATTTTGTTAAATACTCTTGAAAATGTGTATTTTGGTTATTTTTTTTCAAAGAAATCCTTTAATTTAAATGGAATAGATGTGGGAAAGGTTTTTTAATTACCATTTCTTGGGATAGTTAGTAGTTTATTCTTACTTGGTTATATTCCATCTACGGAGGATTGGGTGACTGTAGCATGCGATAGATTAGGTTAGAGAAACATGGGTTCCACTCATGTGTTTGGTTTGTTCATGGAATCTCATTTTAATGAGGGATGCATTAGATTCATGTAATATATCTATGTGGGAGAGGTTGGGTTCATATTATGGTTTTTTCTCCATATTTTTCCATACATTTACTCACGATCATTGGTTATTCTACTCATCTATGTAATATATATATTTTTTATGAGCTAACTTTTTCTTTTCTTATGGGTGTTCATGGGAAGCATCTGGTGGGTTTTTTTCTCCCACTATATATAAAACATAGTGAATTTTACGATGAATTTTATCATGTTCAATTCATGGAAATGATTTATTATTTCACTAGGGGAGCACCGTTAGGTGGTAGTGATGGTTTGTGGGGTCCGAAGAACTAATGCAGTTGTTGGGTGGAGTCTAGAGTATTGTTTCCCCCATCACTTTAGAATCATTATAAGTATTTGATCCGGGTGAATAATATATTGTATATACTTTATTTATAATTTAACACAGATTGGTTCGTGTTTTGTATATATTCGTTCGGTTGTTTTATTCATGCATCATATTTATATTATTTCTTCATCCATATTTTTTCCAATTAATGTTTTTACTAAGGGTGAAACCTCAACATTTTTGTATACTCTTTACATTTATTTTTGGTCTTTTCTATTCCTTAGTTTCACCTAATTTTAGTGTTATACCAATCCTATAAAAGCAAATTAGTTTGGGGTTGGGATATTACAATCCCAGATAAAATGTAATGGGTTGGATCTATCAAAAGAGATATGATTAGTTTTTAAGTAATGGGAATTTTTTCAGAATTTAAATATTATTATATAATGTTTTATTATCTTAAATTAATAAATGAAAACATTATCCCAATAATCATTAATTTAAAAATATGGGTTTAATATTGTTTAAATTTTAAATTCACCTGTTCAATATTTTTATCAGTCTGTGACATCATACCCCTAAAACTCTTATAGCTGTTTGTTTTTTAGTTTAGGTAGTTTGAAAATAATAGGACATTTCTGTTATAGTTATTTCTATTTATCATGATCTTATACTTCACTCTATTTTAATTCCTCCTAATAAATAAAATAATTAATCTTTTCATTTATTTAGTTGATTAAAGTTTCAAATTTTTCTTCTTTGATTCAAAGCTCTTCTAATTCAGTTGTTTTTCCATTAACTTATGCCCTACTTTCCACTGCACAATCATTATTAATGTCCAAAAATTCATTATCCTCATTATAAATTTAATTTTTTTGATGAAATTATATTTTATTACTTAGATCTATATTTTTATATTATAATCTATTGATTCTATATTCTTTAATGATTTTATAAAATTTAGAAATCAATTTCAACAATAAATATTTTAGAATTAGATAATTTTCATTTTTAAGGTCATAAATGTCTTGGTTTAATTCATAGTATTAGTCCTTATATGGATGATTATAGTCACAATACCCAAAAGTGTGCCCATAATATAAAATAAAACAAAATATACTTAATTTTACTGATTCAGTATCCCAAAATGTTCAATTTTTAAACCCAAAAAGAATTTGTAGCGTTCACAGACAAATAATACAACTTCGAACTCAGAAAAAAATACCAATGGTAAAAAAAAAAGAGTTAAACAAAATAAATTCAATATATTTATATATATTTCATAGTAAAAATAAAAATATTGAATGCACACTAAAAGGACTATATTTTAAATTTCAACACCCAACATCAAATTCAAAATGAAAATTTTACCATTTTTTGAGTTTTATATTTTCTTGGTCACATACAGCATTCCCATGAAATGATCCCAAAATGTGTTATCATTACATAGTTACTATCAAATTGTTTATTAATATTAGAACTGTAAACTAAATAATATCAAATAGGAAAAAACTGACCAAGGAGGGTTGTGTAAATCAAAGAAACAACAAAAACATAATGTGAAGAGAAAAGAAAACTAGGATGATACAATGGTAAAATTATGGTGGTGTGTTGTGTGAGATGTGATGAAATAATGGCGATCAATGGAAATAAATAACCAATAAAATAACATGTAATATGGGTAGGGGAAGTTTTAATTTCTTGTTGTTAAATTTATTATCCAGTATATTGAAGGTATTGAAAACTGGGTCTCTAACATCCAAGAAACATCTAACTCATTAGTCAAGGGTATTAGTGATGAAAAGTACAATAATAGTTTATTAACTATTTAATTCACTAACAATGATACCAGTGATGTACTATTCTTCAAGATCAAATTTTCATTTGATATTGGAAAATAATAACCTATTATAAGAATGATTTTAGAATAATGTAAAGAGATGAAAATAAGAAAATTTTTATTTATTCTTACAAATTTATCCAATAATAATATTGATTATAAAATAGGACAATACGAGTAGTAAAATAGAAGATACAATAAATAAAGAATAAGTAAGAGGGTATTATTATTTTTTATCCATATAGGATCTCCACTACTCATAGATCTATTGATTCATTCATTTTTGAAGTGTTGTTTGGTGCATACCAAATTAGACATTTCCATATGATCTTGAAGTTAGTTGAAGTATGATAATAATAATTATTTTTTAGAGAATTAAATGATTTTATATAATTATTATGTTCTCCCCTTTGATGTAGATATTTATATTGACTTTGGTGCTAAATACATCACTTCAATTAGTGAAAATTTACAAAAATTTATTTTCTACTCATGCATGGATGTTAAACCATATATTTATCACTATGGTTTTTTGTATCCTCCTATAATAGCATATTCCATAAATAATCCTCCATATAATGATTAAAAATTACGAAAACAGGAAATTATTCCATAAAAATTCCATTCCCTTGACACATGTCCAATCCTACATAATTTGGATAAACTTTATATGACTTTAATTTAATAGTTTTAAATCAACTTTTAATAATATATATATTAACATGATTTGAATCATTTCTTATTTTAAAAAATAGCTCAGTTGGTGATAAAATAATTAATAAATTGAATCAAGACCCTTTTATTCCAAATCTTAAAATATCAAACTAGTCAAGAGCAAGACATTTGATTTGAATATGAGAAAAAGACATCATTCACTCATTTTGTATACATAGGATATTGAGATTCATCCAAGGTTTGTCTCAATTTATCTTTAATTAGGATTGGATGTTCTCTTGGAGACTTGAAAGACAACACAAATCCTACACATGAGTCTTCATTGTGACTTTGTAAGAATCACTTAATTCACTCAACTCAAAAATAATGTTAACAAATTTTTAATTTTCCAAGGTGTATTCATGCAGTGGTTACAACTTCATTCTGGATTACTTGACATTATTTATTCTTCATAAATCTTAAATATCCTACCTTCATTCAGATTGTTTTGACCATGCATCAACCATGCACTAAAATTTCCAGAATTACATTAGAGCATTTCATAAAACACCATGTGTGGGTGTAGGTTCAATTACAATGAAAAAAATTGGGAAAAAATGAGGCACCCTCATTTATTCATTCTATACTTGATAACATACCAAATACACCAACAATTAAAATTTCTTCATTAACTTCACTAGTCAAGCTAAATAGTGCAGTAATTCCGGAGAATCAATATCCACATCATCCTTATCATTCAAACAACATTTCTATATCATCATTATCAAAGGTTGGGCTCACTGTCAATGATCAACAAATGAATTCTAGGAACCTTCTACATCATAAAATAACCATTCAAAAAAAATACAATGTTTGACCATGTTATAATGAGTGTAGATGTTGGGAAGCCTTATTATATGGTAAATCTCAGTGTTTACTGAGGCTCTTTTTCCCTTGTATGATAATAAGGGAGAGATAACTCATACACACATTTATTTTTGCACATAAGCGTGTTTCTTAAAATAATACACAATTTTGATTCACATGTAAACAAGTATGCATGGTACTTATAGAATTTATTCTCCACTCATACATTTTTAAGAGTGTTGCTTTACTCACTCCAATGTTACTTCCCAATTAAATCATATAAGGCTACTATAATGACTCAAACTGAACAATGTTTTACTCATATAGTGAATTTTTTCCCAAATATAAAATATGTACTTAAATATATGACTCTTATAAAGTCACGCCTTTATAGTAGATGCAATACTTTGGGAAAATATCAATCCAAAATAAAACCATAAAAATTTAAAACAAATTTGAATTTGTATTAAAAATTTCACATTAATAATTAAAGACGGAAGAAATAGAGTATTGGAAGTATCCAATGAAATTAAAAGAATAAAATAAACTAATGATTATTATTTAATAATATATATATATAAATTAATGTTGGGACCATTAATTAATTTAAGAATGAAAACCATTTATTTTCATACAAAAACAAAATGAGGAGTATTTTAATAGATAATGATAAAAACCCAATTTTATTTCAATTAAAACTCATTTTGTAATTAAAAAATAAAAAAATACCAAAATAGATGTGGAAAACATGCATCAAATTAGGGACACATCAAACTTTGAATCACTTTTATAGGCCATACGTTGAAATATAAATATTGTAACACCTCAACTCCATTAATACAGAAATTTTGGTTCTTTTATAACATTGGTACATAATACAAGAGATCACATTACATAAGATCAAATAGTTTAGTAGTATTCATAAACTATAAACATACATGATCTTTATGTTATATTTAAAAACCTGAAAAGAATCATAAAAATAAAATGAAAACACTTTTATTCCTATGAAAATATCCTTTGATAATTCAAAATACACTTCTTTGTTTCCTAGGAATAAGAGAAAAAAATAAATTGGTGAGATTAGATGCTCTATAATGCTACCGTATAATAAAAAATATCATAAAATAAATAAGGAATTAATAATTTGTAATGAATATGTATCAATAAAATGATTACATAAAAGAATAACATGATCATGAAATATATCCATGGATATCATAATAATGAAAATAAGAGATATTATAGTTATAGAATGCATAATTTCTGACGCCATAAACAAACCATCAAGGGCACTCACTAAGAAATAATATATATATATATATAGGTAAAGAATACATTTAATATCTGGGTTTTTTTGTGTCATGTGACAAAATGATATATTTAAGGGATATACAATTTTGGAACCTACACATCACTTAATTTGTTCATTTCATTAGCCAACTTCTAATTCTTATAAAGTATATTCAATAGTCAAGTCATCCAATTCTATAAAAATATTGATTTAGTAAATATAATATGTATATAATATATATTATAATACATGTTGTGTTTAATATATATTTATTTAGTGGTGATTAAATTTTTTGTAACTGATATGTACTTCCTCAAAAGAGATTCAAGGAATAATTCAAGCACTTTAGATAGGTTGTGGGCATAACTAAATGGTAATCCACAACCCTAATTATCTCAAAAATCTAAAAATTCCTGATTGACATTGTAATTGGTTTCTCTTTCTTACCAAGCCTTATAAATACCTTCCATTGTGATAATTTTAAGAACACATAACCCCCTTGTTGGAATTCTAGGTCCTTTCTTTGATTATTCACCGGACTCTTCTATATGATTTTGTGCCATCTTGATATGATTTTGAGTGGATTAAACTTTCTCAATTTTCTCCTCAATGACTTCTGGGACAACTTTTTTCCTTTCTATAAATTTATCCCAATAGGATTGAATAAATTTATTCATATTCCTTTATTTATATAGTCCCATTTGAATGCTTAAATGGAAGCTATTATCAAATAAAAATTCTACTAATTATAGATTCTAATCTTTTATTCCTGTAATGTCAAGTGAGAATGATCTCAAAACGTCTTATGATGCTTGGATTTTCATTTAAAACTTCACATTAGTTTTAGGATGAAAAGTGATCCTCAAATGTATTTTAGTATTCAAATCAATCTAAAGACACCACCTATAATTTTAATTCAAATAAGGGTTAAAATTAGATACAACTGATATAGGTCTACAATGATGTATTACCAATTTATTAATAATTAAACTTATTAAATGATCCATGGGAATATCCTCTCTTGTTACTACGAAATGTGAATATGTATTGAGGTGATCCACAATATATGATATAAAATCATTCATCTTAGATGTCTTGGATATAAAAAATGTTAATTATTATAATATATCAATTTCTCATTGGTATATATAGAGGTTTCCTAACATAGTTAGGATGTGGTCCCCCGCAGTTTATTTGTTCACACACCAAGAATCTATATGTACATCAATTAATTATTTAATTATTTTTTCCTACTAGAAATACTATCATAAATCAATGTCCATATTGGTGTTACCAGGATGCAACAATAAATTTGAACAATGAGATTCATCTCACCATACCCTCTTCAGATCATTTACAAATGGAACACACATCCACTTTTCATATTTCAATAAACCATCTTCATATATGAACTCCATAATTTTCTCATCATTCATGAAATAAATTTTCTTCTTCAAACAATTTTCAAGATATTGAGACTTTTTTATATTCTATAGTAAAGGTCATTGGGAAATCATTATGTAAAGTGGTAATATTTACCCTTCCATAATAATTTCCATTTACAAATTTACTAAATAAATTTATATTGGATCCTTTTCCATCATCATCACAGATAGAATAGAATTTTCCTTCATACATAATTAATTAAACACCATGATTTCCTTCTTAGAAGGGTAGTGTTTCATGAATTTATAGTTTAGAGTAGTTCCAACCATCCATTTTGTATAATGTTTAAATTTTTCTATGTGAATATGTACTATAGTTCCAAACTCAAGATCATGAGTTGGATAATTTTTTTATAGGTGTTTATTTTCCATAACTCTTAAGAGACGACACTTTTATTTTTCAAAAGAATGGGGCCCAGTAATTTATTTATTAAATCTATATATATCATAAATACTTCCTTCCAGAATAATAAATTTAACAATAGTTAATTTACAATTATATTATCAAAATCCAAAAAATAATTCTTCACGTTCCGCTGACTGTGTGAATTTTACCAATTTACAACTCAATTTGGATTACAAATTGGGTAATCAACATTTTTTTTAAAAAAGTCACTAGTAATGACATACTAAAACAATGTAATAGTGTATCATATTAATATTAATTGGTCAGGGAAATTCATTCATTTCATTGGTCTTTAGTGGGTAAAAAAATATTTTATCCTTAGAGATAATATGAACACAAAAAGAAATCGGTCAAAAAAAATTCAATATTAATAATTTTTCAATATAACATATTTTATATTTTATAGTATCTAAAAAATTTCATAAATGTTTATCATTATCTTTATTTATTTTAGAATATATCAATATATCATCAAAAAATACTATAAATATTTATCAAGATAATCATCAAAACCAATATTAATCATATCGATAAACACTGATGGTTCATTTTTAATTATATAGTGAATTATTGAAAAATCATAATGTCTATAAAATATATGAAATTTAATATTTGATATATCATACTTATTTATCTTAACTGTTGAAACCAGAATCAAGATCAATTTTTGATAATTATTGAGCATCTTGATGTTTATTAAAAAAGGTATCAATGCATAGTAAAAGATGTTTTTTCTTTATAGTAATGAAAATAATTTCTCTATAATCAATGAACAACCTCATAGAACCATTCATTTCTTATAAATAAGACTAGTTCACACTAAGGTGAGATACTATTGAAAATTAATTCTGTATCACAATACATCAGAATTGTTTTGGGGAAAAAATCCCTAAAGGTAACATTGATGGATTTTTGGGTTGATTGTGTTTGTTGAAAAGGAGGGTTTCCATGATGAGTTGTGGAATTACAGAGATCTTTTTGACAAACAATGTTGTCAAATATCTAATATAAAGTAATATATGTTTTGGAGGTGGTAGAAAAAATATCTTATATAAGATTGATGGTGGTTCGGAATGTTGAACGCAAGTCATGTTCAATGATCACAACATCAAAATATGGAAAAGGCATGAAGTGAACAAAAGATTGATATTTTCATGAAAGAATTGGTTTCATTAATGGGACCTATACCCCAAATGTGACTTCAAATGTGGTTTTTTTTATTGGATATGATCTTACACACAGAGCTAGACGCGTCAGGATCTTGCACATAGGGTCGTCTGAGTCTATAAATAGGTAGCTACCCCCCTCATCTCAAATGCTCAACATTGAGATATAATCCGTGGTCTAAAGTACATAAGAATTACGTGAAAAGAAATTTTCACATAATAGAGGAGTTTCATGAAAGAAAGATGTTTCCAGCAAGATGTTTTATGTGACAAAACATAAATATTGCAAGCAAGTAATTAAAGTTGCATCCAAGACACCGAAAAGCTGCATGAATGATAGTTGTTTCCCCATAATATGGTGGTAACAGGGTATTCATCAGTTGGATGAATGTGAAATTTAATGATACCATAAATGAGTTGTTAAACATGTTGATTCAAGTCATCAAAGTAGATTCTTCGGAAGAAGCATTGGAAAAACCTCAGTTGACCGAGCAATGTGCTTTCAATTTGTGATTGGGAATATACCAAAAGGGAAAGTGGATCTGATCCAAACATTGTAAATAATAGATCACATTTAGTGGATTTGGTTTATTGACACATTACCATTTTATGCTCCTTAGACGTAACCCAATGAGGTTACACCATGTATAATTTTTGTGTCTCATGAATTATTTAATTTATGTTCATACTTTATTGTGGGAAAGAGAATGAATCTCATTTTCTTCTAATAATAAACAAGATTAAAAGAGAAATTTGTTTTAATATATCATAACATGATTCACCCATTTCCCTGGGTATTTTATTTAGTAGGCCTAACATTTTTATCCAACTCCACCAATTCAATTAAGTACATTATGTAGGGAGGATTCAATATAGGGTTTTCATTAGGGATCAGTTCAATAGAAAACTCAATTTCTAGATCAGGTGGATATATAGGTAATTATTAAGAAATAAATCAATGAATTCTTTTAAAATATCTATATCATTTATTCTTAAGGTAACCTTACCTTATATAGATTGTGTTTCTTCTTCCCCTTCTCTATGAAATTCATTAATATGAACAAGAAAAGGGTTCTATAGAAATGATTTTGATAATGAAGTATCTCTTCTATTGATAAGGGATTATATTCATCCTTCAGAAAATATAATATAATAGCCTTAATAGTGAATTATTTCATTATTGTTTTAGATAAAATACATCCCATGTATTATGTTAAAGTGAATCATTGGTAAAAATCAAAATTTCAACTAAAAAATCTATATACATATTAATAAAAACTACCCAATATATCATTATTGTAATAAGATTTACAGTATTTGCTTCAATTATAAATTCCCCCGTCAATGTTTTGGGATATTGTTAAATATTATTAATTATTTTATAAAAGTTTACGTCGTTATAGAACGAAATAAAACATTAACTAACATTGAGTTTCTGATCAAATTTAATTTTATATTTTTATTTACGACATAGAATTATGTTGTAGTAATTTAAAAAGTGTATACATTCTTAGAGAAAGTTTGGTTTCTTTTATGTAACCCTTAAATTTTTTTAAATTATATTTAGGTACTCTTTGAGTTATCAACCTGAATTTTCAAGGATCTGAGAACCTCAAAATTAATATATTAATAAAAATATATTATTTTTAACTGATTTGTATGAATAGTTTAGAAAATTAATTATCCCTTAAGTAGTGAATCTGATCTTAATTTCAAAATTATGGTTGAATCTATAATTTATGTTTTAACTTAGGTGTGTTATGACTTATGTTTTCATTGAGGACACATGCGGCTTTGCATCATTGGTAGAGGAAGGTATTATTTAAAAGGGAAAATTTCATATATATTGATAATTACTCTAATGGTGAATAATGTGTAGAAACCTTGAATTAAATCACATATAATCAAATTTACCACATTTCCTAGGGTTTTCCATATGAACCCTAGGAATTTTGACTGTATACAAAGGAGATAATTTTAGGAGGAATTAAGGAAGTATTCATTGGAACCAATGATAATTGTTAATGTGAACACAACCTTCTTTAAAAAGCGACCCCTTTTTCATTATTGGACATCATGGTACTTGTTACCAATTCATTATGAATTCCCATTGAAAAAATTGATACAATATTGTGTTTCGTATGTTTATCATAAATTTTTTTTGTTAAAATTATTTAATAGGATTTGAATTCCCTCATTCTTGAATACCCAAAATTAAAAGAGTTGGATTATTTATATAGGGTTGATTGAATTTAAACCAAAATTTATTTTGATTGTGAAAAAAATTAGGTGGATCAATGAATACCGATCTAATTATTTTTTCTATATCCTCCCTACTCTATTATCATTACCATATGCTCTCGCATCCCACTCTACTATTCTATTATAGATATTAGTGAGGTGGAAACTAAGATTTAGCATGAAGATGACCCAATGAGGGGAGGGGGTGCTGATGTAGACATAATTCTATCTATGGTGTGACCAGAATGTCCTGGGATAAGTTATATTCTTTGTTATAGTGGTACTTTCTAAGGTGGTAGTGGGTACCTGGATGCCACATCACAATGTGGTGAGGTCGACCTCCATTATTACTACTATTGGTGGATGAAGGTTTATCTTTTGTTATTGCTGGAAAAGTGATATAGGATATTGTTACTATCATGGTCTGTGATGCCTATGGGTTTTTATGTTACATTGAATGGAGGTGGAATCCATTTGGGTTCCATAATGCACACCCCACTAATAAGACCAGTTCAATCAGTGTAGGCTAGGAAGCATGGTCATATTGATATCTTTTGTCTATCAAGTGGTCTGGGACACATGCTCAAATAATGAGTCTATGATACCTAGTAAATTTGGTGGTTGATATGGGATATAATTAAAGAATTACATATGAATCCCAACGATACATTGTACCATGCGAGGGAAAACAATCCCATGCCCAACAAGATTATTGGAGTTGCATTCACACACATGCCCCATCGCTACATGCCACTTGGCATGCCTCAAGGAATGTCATATGGCATGCGCCTTGCCATCACGGAGTTTTTGGGTTACATAACCAAGTAACCATTTTAGGAAAATAAATACCCTATATTTCACATATACCACAATGACATAGTCAATTTGTCCATAAGAGGACATTTTCATGGTTTGAAAGGTAGACAATAGAATTAACTCTATAGAACCAATAGTGTGATATGAGTATGATGATCATAGAATTCACAAGACCAATAACTCTCTCTGTCATCAACTATGTTCTCTCATATTATAATCGATCAATTATATTGTTTGATATCATTAGATAGTTTTGTTCCACCCCCATCTGTTGTGTCATTTCTAATGAGGTATATGTTCTCTCTTATGACTCTAGATAGTAGTCATGGATAATCATTAAGAACATAAATTTCTTGAGGTTGTGTGATGATTCTCCTTGGGCCATGCTATGTGATGAGTTAATTCCTTCAGTTTCATGGATTCACACTCCTTAAATCATATATGAGTTTATAAGAGTTATTATTTACTTTTTACCTTTGTGGTTTCAATTTGACTTTTCATATGGTTTTTTGGGTGTCCTACTGGGTATGTATATACTCACCCCAACATGGGGGTGTTTTCCAACACATTTTATGTATTATGTAGATGAAAATAATTTTGATGGTTACCATGATAAACTAGGAATTATATGAAGTTAGTTGTGTTTAGTTTTAGTGGTTGGTGTTAGTGGACACACCTAGAGATATTATTTTGTGCGGGATATTCTCCATCCTAGTTGTTAAGTTAGTATTTTTCCCATGGTTATTTTTGGTAACATATTTCCACCTTTTTACCATTTTGTTTTTCATTGATTCTATTTTTTGGACCTTAGTGATGAATGTATGAACTTTTATCCATAAACTTCAATTCCTCTTTTCATTATTCAGATATATTAAATCTTTGGTGGTGGTGCACCTTATATACTCATTCATCGTGCCAAGGCATCCCATTTTTCTATATATATTTGCATACTTGGTTTTAGTCACGAGATATTGGCCCATTGGAGGTGTTCATGTGGTGGATCTCTCTGTTAACCATGACCCATGTAGGGTCTTGGTGGGTTGGGTCATACTAGAGTGGTATCGGAGAATTTTTTATCTTAAGAAGATGTTTGGAGTTAGGCATCATTTGAGGATGGATGGGAATTTATGGAAACATTTTCAAGGAATTTCAAGTTTATCTTATAAGCTAGGGAACTCAATGACTTTGAAGCAACTAATCTATCCATTCCCCATATCTCTGGTAATCTCCTTTTCAACTTCATTCTAATAGGAACTAATTATAGGAATCTATAATGGTAAATTTATCATATAGTATTTCCATGCCATTATTTATCTCCTAATATATTATTTGTTAGCAATGTTTTATCTTGTTAATTGTATAATTTCATCACATAGATAAGTGTCTAGGATTTCTAGGTAGGGTCATGACTTACTAGGGCCTATCATTAATCCTCTTATTGATGAATCATTGAGCGATGAGTCTTCCATTCAAGGGCCAATTCATGAGATAATTTCAATGGATGGAAAAATATTAATGCATTTTCTGGTTTTCAGCTAGTAGTCCATTCTCCTATAGTATGGGTTGATGATTTATTCCGTGTTGCGTATCTGATTAATTTTTTGCGTTAGGATGGAGGCACACACATGGCTATTATGATGCGTGAGTTTTATTTATAGAGACCATATAGCTTCTGATGCAAGACTAACCCTCATATTAGATAATGGTTTTAAGGATCGACACACCAAATGCTAGTCCATACAACCATTTATCTTCACAGTGCCACAGGTCACTGAAAGGGAATGATCATCTGAGCCTACGATTAGTAGATGCACCCATAGAATGAGTTTTATCACCTATTTCACATAGATTACTACTCATAAATTTCATACTCTGTATGCATTTAATATCTTTTAGAGCCATAATAGAGTAGTATGATAGTTATTGAGTATGCATCGAGTTTCACCGATGTCTATGATAATCGCATGATATGATCCATGATGGCCTCTTATAGGCACAAAACATTGAGAAAGGTCTCTCTAAGTCTGGGTTCAAATGCATGATTTGGATATCAAAAAAATGATACTTGGATTTATGATTTGGATACCTTAATCCTATAGTAAAAAATGGACAATATATGCTAATCGTGAGATTTAAAGTATATATAGACATAGAAGGAGTTGAAAAATTCATAAAAGGGGATGGTAGGATTTGGGTAAAGACTATTACTAAATAATACATTACCACCCATGGAAGGAACATAACATGGTTGATTCTATGAGAAGAAAGTTTCATGCAACTTTATTAATGATATGGATCAAATGGGACCCAATACTCATGGATTTGAAGAGGATAGATCTAAGAATCAAAAGGGATAGAGAGAAATAATATCTTTCCGAAATGACAACTCAATCATCCATCCATGTAAAGATAAAGGAGGTATATCCAATTGTAACGTTGTATAATTGAAAATAATATAATTTATTACTAACAATATAAATCTAGAATGAAATAAAATGATAATATTTTCTTAATTTACTATACAATATATTTTTTATGTGTTAAATATTATTATTAGTATTATTAAATAATGATTTGATGAAGTATTAAAATTGAAAGAATAATTTTTAAAATAATGGGTTAATATATTTAAATATTTAGAAGATGAATAATACATTTTAATTGTATATAATAAAAAATATTTAAGGTTTAAAACTAATATTTTCCTAAGAAGCGTTTTTCTTAAGTATTGATTATTTTTATATAAATAAATTAAAATTTTCACTATTAAATTATGAATCTAATTTAATATAAACAAATATATTAACACATATTTAATTATTAATTTATCGGAAGTAAGAATAACAACAGATAATGTTTTTTTCTATAAAAATTGTTTTTACCTTATATATTATATTTTAATTAAAAAGTTAAATTTATGATAATTATTAGTTTAATTAGATTAAATGGAATAAATTTTTTTATTCATCTTGAAGAAATTTGGTAATAGGGTACATCTTATATTATTAGTTAAAGTATAATTACCATGGTAAAAAAATTCGATAATTTAAAACGGGGTAAAAATTGTAATCTACCTTGGCTTTAATTTTCTAAAATCATCATGAAAGATAGAAATTCAAGAAGAATTTTTTTTAATTTTTATATCATACAAAAATTTCACAAAAAATATTTTCTGACCTCACTCACCCAACTACCATGTGATTTTATCATTACCTTTCATATAACATTAGTTTCCCATGATATTTACCTCATTTCACCTATAAATAGTGCTAACATACACCCACCTCAAACCACTATATCCCTTCTAATTCATCTTGAATATCTTTTTATTTTACTTATCCTAGAAACCTCTTCCATTTATGGAATCCTCTAGTCACAAGAAAAAGCCTTAAGTACTTCATTCTGAGGGAAGTCATCATTAGACAAAGTGATTTCTCTAAAGCAGGCAACTAGTTCATATTATCATTGTAATTTAATTTATCATATCAATGATTCTGAAAAAATATATCCACAATAATGATGTTATATAAACATCATTATTATTCAATGAAAATTAAACTACTATTATATAACACCACAACCTTTCTTCGTCATTAGTATAACATGTTCTTATTTGTCTCAGATTAACCACCCACATGGACGGTTCAAAGAAAACTTCACCATCTTAGTCATAAATGATCAAAATACCAAAATAGTATTATTATATGATATTAAATAGAAATTAATTTTATTATTTTTTTTAAAATTTAAAAAAATTAAGGAAAAAAATAATGTAACTCATTATTGTTTAAAAATTACCCGAAAGAAGATTATTAGGGATTCAAGTTTCAAAAACTATATAAAAAAGTTCCATAAAATTAAAATGGGAATTCATAAATCATTGAATCACAAGTATGACAAACAGAACCCGTGATTTCAAGTTCAGTACATTAAAATTCCATATATGTTTTTTTATAAAAGTCATGTGAAAAATACATAGAGAATTTTACATACAAGAACCATTTTTGAAATAGGTTTTAGAGAATTAGATACATATATAAATATTTAGGAAAGATGAAAAAATTAAATAAAAAAATTCTTCATAGGCACTGCCTCCTCAAAGAAGATACAGATAAAAATGAAATTGTACGAAACCTATGGAAAATAAATTTAAAACAAAGGGTGGGTATTAATTTTCACAGTAAGGGATTTTCAAAATAATTAGTAATTTTTTTTAAAACATTTCATTTTTTCAAAAAGAATAATTAAAAATTGGTTTTCAAAACAATGAATACTAATAAGTTAGTATATTTTTTAAATCCATCAATTTTACAAAAATTATTAATATTTTCAAATGATTATTTGGATTTCTCCATTTGAAAATAATAATTTTGATGGGTTTATCATGATACTCAGTAGGAAAAATGAAAAATAGAATGTCATGTACCTGTATCATATGTGGGAAAATATCACCTATCCATTATGTGTTCACTCCCTATGCAAAATTAAATCAACCTATAATCTATTTCTATAAATGATAGAAAACATTTTAATGGTCCTTACTTTCACACTTATAATCGAAAAACCATTAAAAATTTGGACATCAATTAATTTTTTTGATGAAAATATTCTTAAAATTTCATTATAGGTTTCTAAAACATTTTTAGAATCCCATAACATCACATATGAATTTAACGTTAAAAAAATTATAAATAAAATTTTATAGAAATTTAAAACAATTCCATACACTAAATTCATAAAATGTTAATGATATATTTAAATTATTTCTCTATCTGATTTTGGATGAAACTAATGGATGTGTAAGAAAATTTTGCACATGAAATAATTACACTTATTTGAAATTATTTTAAATAAAAATCACACATAAAATGATCACTTCAATTCACATAAAATAATAACTATAAAATTGAATTTAAATCAAACAACATATTTAAATGTTTAGTCAAGAAATAAAAAACATTTTTATAAATTTAATAATATATGACTATAGATTGTATTTATAAGACTGATTCTCTTAAATATATAAGAGAAACCACTGTTTTATAAATTTAAATTAATTTATTTGAAAATAAGAAAATAATGATTTGATTTCTTAGATGAGATTTAATTAAAACTATGGTTTTATAACAAAATAGAATGATTAATTTCTAAAAACATAACCTGGGATAAATGTTCAAGAATATGAATATATATACATATATATTCATACATATATATGTATATATATTTATAAATAAAAAATACAACATTTACACAGTCATAAATTAAAACATAAATTGATTAAATTAAATAAAAAAATTAAAATAATCCCTTACATCAAGAATTATTAAAAAAACAGGTAGATATATATATATATATATATATATATCTTTTTAAATCAGACATAAATTGATAGATAAAAATAAATCAAACCCTTACCTGAAATGGGTGAATCAAAGGGCTTTTTGGTTTCTAGAAAATAATAAAAAGAAATTGAATGAATTGGGTGGAAGTGGTCAGGTCTCGTGGGTGTAAATAATGAGATATACATATACAAATATTTTATTTCTTGATGCTTGCGGTGAAAGCTTGAATAAGTGAGGTACGTGTTTGACATAATTTTATATAATTTAATGTATTTTCTTATATGAATTACATAATTATTTAATGATATGAAGACTTAATGTGAGTCTTTTTTATATATATTATTGTCTTTACATTTTTTTCCTTATATTAATGTGTTATATTTTATTTAATCATATCTTTGTCATTTTTTTCTCCCTTTCCACACAATCTCTCCCTCTATTAACATTTTTCTTCTCATTTGTTTCTTATATCACTTTTGTTAGATAATTAATATTATTATAATATATTATTATAATAATTTTTATTTTTGAAACATTATTTTACCATTTTATGTATTATTTTTTAAACAACAAAAGATATCAATTTTTTTTAAAAAATGTAGTGTTTTTACCTTATATATATAAATTCATTTTCATATTAATATAATTATATATATATATATATATATATATAATTTTAAAATTTTATAAAATAACAAATTATTATAAATCCATATATTTATTAAATATATTATCTTAAATATAATAATAATTTTCTTGAAGAAAATTTGTTTTTCTTTAGTTATTATTATTATTATTGTCATTATTATTAACATCGCATATAATTTAATAATAATAATTTAATAATATTTTCTAATTTTTTATTTAAAACAATTAAAATTTAAAATATAAAAAATATTACCTTAAAAATATATTTATTAAATTCTTAATTCATATTCTATAATTCAGATTAACTTAATAATCATAATTCAAAGCTGTATAAAACCAAATATATAAAAGTATGAATTTTGTAAAAATTAATCTAATAATATTTAAATCATAATTTATATGTAAAAACTTTATAAATGTATAATAGATATTTTAATAATAACATATTACTTTTTAATATAATATATATTTAAATATAATTATTTGTAAGAACTTCATAATTCAAAATTAAACCACGTCTACCAAAACTGTATAATTTGAATATAAAATTGAAATCAAATATTATTTTAGGAAAATAATAATCTATTTTAAGATATTATAATATAATAAAATGATAAATATATTTTTTCATAAAACATAATTAAATAACACAATATTTCACCATGCATAAAAGTGATTTTTTGAGAAATGATATTAATCAAAATAATTTTTTTAATTTTGACTGAATAAATTTACATTGTATCATAAATTTTTTTTATAACATAATTTATTAGAATTATAATTCATATATTAATCACTATAAAATTTATGAGATGTTATATTCATCCCCAATTAAAATAATTGTGTCTCTGGAATTTGTTCATCGGACTCAAGAAAATTATGAATTTCTATATTCAGATTTAAGTAAAATTTGGACAGTTAAAATTTTATACTCTAGATAATAGACAACTTCTTTTATCCAAATTTATCTTGACTATTTCTCTTATACTTACATTAATTAGCCGAACTCGTTCTTTCGGGTTCAATACATAAAAATCACGTGTTCTTTTATAAAGTTCTATGAAAAATACATTGATCATTTGCATACGCGGACATTTTCCTATTTAGGGTTTGTATAATTAGATACATACATTTCAATTTAAATAAATTATACAAAATTAGATAAAAGAAAGTTTTCACATGTGCATCCTTTGGAAATAAAATACACATCCCAAAAAATATTTTACTAAACCTATAGAAAACAAATTTAAAACAAAGGGTAACCATTAATTTTCTTAGAAAGGTGTTTTTAAAATCATTCATAAGTAATTTGAAAAAAAATCATTTGATAAAAAGAATAATTAGAAATAGGTATTCTAAAAATTGTAATATAATAAACTAATATAATTTTGGAAACCATAAATTTTCTAAGAATAATAATATTTTGAAATGATTCTTTGGATTTCACTATTTTAAAACAATTATTATTTTTGGATTAATCATGATACCCAGAAGGAAAAAAGAAAACCACATGGTCACTTAGCCTTATCACATGTGGGACATCATTACCTAGAGGCCATGAGTTCTCTCCCCTTACCATATTAAATAATCCAATAATGTAGTGCATATATTTTAGAAAACATTTTAACATTCATTCCTTTCTCACTAATAATCTAGAAACCATTCAATAATCACAAATAGTTTATTTTTCTTAAAAACACATTCATACAATAGCATAATAATTTTCTAAAACATTTTTCATAAACCCTTGAATTCACATTTTACTACAATTTAAAGAATAATATAAACAAAATTTCATTGTAATTAAAACAAACACATACACTAAATGTATAAAATGCCAGTGATATATTTAGATGATGAATGTATCTAATTATTCATGACATTCATGTATGTGAGTTGAAATTTTGCAAATAAAAGTATAACTTTTATTATAATTGTTGTAAAAAGAAATCGTACATAAAATAATAACTTATATTCACATAAAATAATAATGATACCATTGAACTAAAATCAAATACCACATTTAAATTTTAAATCAATAAATAATTAACGGGGCTAACAAATTAATAATATATGACCACATATTCTTTTTATAAGTCCAATTCTCTTAAGGTTTTATGAGAAATCATATTTATAAATATGTATATATATATATATTTGAAAATAATCATATGATGATTTTATTTCTTGGAAGAGATTTAATTCAATATAAGGATTAATAAAAAAGTAAAATCATTAATTTCAAAAAACATAACCTTTGTAAAATGTTTTAGATTATGAATATATATATATATATATATTTGTAAATAAAATATATAACCCTTACACGACAATAAATTAAAATGTAAATTGATTGATTTAAAAAAATCCATTACATTATAGATTCATAAAACAAATAGACATATATAGACACACACACACACAGAGATATATATATATTTTTAAATCAAACAAAAGATCACAGATTAAAAAGAAGTCAAACACTTACCTGAAATGGATGAATCAATTGGCTGGATGGATTCTGGAAACCAAGAAAAATAGATTGAATGAATTGGGTCGAAGTGTATAGGTATCATGGGTGTGTATAATGAGAGACACATATACACATATATTATTTATTGAATATTGTGGTGGAATCTTGAATGGGTGAGGTTTGGGATTGACATAATTCTGTATCCCTTAATAACATTTTTTATATGTATTATACATATTATTTAATGGCCTGAAGAATTCATGTAACTTTTTATCTATATATTATTGAAATTACCATTTTTTTATTATCTTCACATTATATATATATTCATATATTAGTCATTTTTTCTTCCTTTCCTCACATTCTCTCTCTCTCTAAGTTTTTCTTCTCATTTATATCTTATTTCTCTCTTTTTCAAGGATTACTATTATAAAAATATATTTTTTATATTATATTTTTTTAATGTTTTTTTATCATTTGACTACACATTTTTGTAATAAAAAATATCAATTTAATAAAAACATGTAACATTTATATATATATATATGTTTGAACGTTTTTTTGGCTTATATATATAAATTCATTTTTTATACTAATATAATTATAGATATTTATAATTTCCAAATTTTATAAAAAACATATTAAAAATTCAATTATTTTTTAAATATATTATCTTAAATTTAAAAATTATTTTCATAAAAAAATATGTTTTACCATTAATTGTTATTATTATTTTTATTATTATCATTACAATTATCATTGAATCTAATGTAATAACAATAATGAAATTATTTTCTTAAATAAAAACTAATTTAAATAAACTACAATTTCATATATAAAATATATTACATTAAATATTTTATTTATTGTATTCGTAAATCATATTTTATAATTCAAACTAACTTAATAATCACAATTCCAAGCTTTACATGACAAAAATTATTATCGTAATAATTTTATAAAAGTAATCTAATAATAATTATATGATAAATTATAATTCAAAACATTATAAATTTATAATAGTTATGTTAATAATAATATATTACATTTTAGTATGACATGTATTTAAATATAATTATTTATAATAACATATTAATGCAAAAAATACAATGTCTATAACAATATAATAATTTGAATATTAAATTAAAATCAAATATTATTTCTTGAAAACAATAACTTAATTAAAAATATTATAATATAAAATATGAAATCTACATTTTTCAGAAAAATAAAATTATTTAACGTAAAATTTTTTCATGTGTAATGGTAATATTTTAAAAAGGTAATGTAAATCAAAATAAAAAAAATATTATTTTGCTTTAATAAAATCACCCAGTCTTAGAAAAGATATTATGTAACTTAATCTATTTAAATTTTAATTCAATTATTAATCACTTTAAAATTTTTAAGATCTTACAAAATGGATTCCATGACCTTGATAATTTGAGAATTATGAATTTTTTTGTCAGGATAGGAGTATCAACTTCACCATTATGAAATATACATGTAACAATCCAAATTACACACATCCGATAATGAAAATAAGCAGTGTCTAAAAAATATTTGCATAATGAATTATTATAATTTAAAATTATAAATGGTAATATATATGAACAAGTCACTAAAAATATTTCTTAATATAGTTTTTTATTATAAACTAGGTTAATTTACCTTCATGGAAGTCATGAGTTAAGGTAAGGGTTTTCTTTCTAATTTCATTTTGAAATTGAGATCATCATGACTACGGTTCTATTAGGGGAAATTATATGATCATTACGTCCAAAAACCACTGTAAATTTTTATCTAAATTTTTCCATGATTTTTACATGACTTTCTTCCATTCCATATCCATTGGGTTCATAATTTACCTAAAGTAATGCTATAAAAGAAACCAATGTTACCTCTTCTTTTCAACTACAAAAATTTCTCTAACATGATAATGTTCTTCCTTTTAGTTTATGAATTTCCTTATACATAAATCAATGATTTCATTAGATTTTTTCAATGGAATTGAATTTTTCAATAAAATTATTCTTATTATAAAGATTTCGATGCATTCTTTTTTCTCCATCTTTGACCTTCTTTATAGTGTGAGAGGAAACCCATTTTTATATATTATCTATAAAAATAAGTTCTCCACCATATTCATTGATTTTATTTATGAAAATTAGTCCCCTTGATTTAGTGGTTTTTAATTTAATTTATATTCCATTTTTTATAAAATATTTTCTTTTAAAATAACAAATTTCTCAAATGTAAAGGTTACTTCTTCTTATTTCTCAATGTAATGTTTGATGATCTAAGAAAAGTTCCTTTTCATATATGTCCATTTAATTTTGTGTTTTTTATAATTCACTTTGAATATGATCTGATTATAACATCCACCTTTTTTCTATGGATGGATTATGGTGGTGTCATATAGAAGTTATCATATAACCCATTCCTTCCAACAAGTTAATTAATTTACGATGAAATTAAGAATGCTTTCAAATGACATGCATATGTACAGTTTTCACGATATGATTGATGTTATTTTAATTATATACCCCCTAATTATTGGGTAATTAATTATAGTATAAGATGACAAGGAATGGTAAGTGAACCCAAACCATTAAGTAATGTTTTCCACTTTTGATGGGTAGGTCTATAATTTTATGTCCCTCTATTGTGTTTGGTAAAGATTTATATCTCATGTGTTGAGATGTTATGGACTAGGGTGAAAATTGAATATACTATGGGAATATCTCTACTCTCTCATGATGGTAATTGTTTCAGTCCTCGATAAAAGGACAATTTTTCCATGGTTATGTATATTCCATATTCATATTCCTATCTAATGTTTTCAGGATCATGGTCATTGAATAATGCTTCTCCACTCTTATCTCTCATGACTTATGTTACACACAAATATTTATGTACTGGGCTATTATTTATAATCTACAATTTGTTGAATATGATTTTTTTTCAATATACCCTAATTATGTTCTCAAAAGAACATGATTATCTTATAAACACTTATGATATTTAATTGATATATCATATATTTACCTAATTTGGAATTTATGCTCACCCAATTATTATATTTCTATTCCTTGGGTAATAAATAAGAAAAGTATGTATGATATATCAAAATGCGATCTTGTGAGAATATTTTTTGTGGCATATATTGATGATGTTGTCAAATAATTTGATTATATATCTAGTGTCCAGAGACACTAAAACATTTGATTTTGGGTTATGATTTATTACCAGATGTTTTGAATACTCATATAAAATAATGTAATATGAATGTATGATGTGCTTGGGTTGGATCATTTTTAAAATCAATCCTATCTCTGAGTCTCCTTTGATTTACAAAAATGTGCGACGTACACCTAGAATCTGGAAACCAAGAATCATATTTTATTAAATTGGTCTCTATAACATTCACATTTAGATGATTAAAATATTTCACATTTAGAACACTTCTCAAACCTTGATACCAATATCTAACATTTTTATATGTTATACCTATAATATATCTCAATACAATTATCATGTGGTAATCCATAACCCATAACCAATGAATATCTCTATGTGAGTATCTTGTATTATATATTTTCATCAATGAGTTTAAATAAAAATAATTTCACTAAAATGTTTTAGAATATGAATATATATATATAAATATATTTGTAAATAAAATATACAACCCTTACATGAAAATAAATTAAAATGTAAATTGATTGATTTAAAAAATAAAATAAAAAAAATCCGTTACTTTATAGATTCAGAAAAAATAGATATATATAGAAACACACACACAAATAGATATATATATTTGTAAATCAAACAAAAGATCACAGGTTAAAAAGAAGTCAAAAACTTACCTGAAATGGATGAATAAATTGGCTTGATGGATTCTGGACACCAAGAAAAAGAGATTGAATGAATTGGGTTGAAGTGTATAAGTATCATGGGTGTGTAGAATGAGAGACACATATACATATATATTATTTATTGAATATTGTGGTGGAATCCTAAATGGGTGAGGTTTGGGATCAGTATAATTTTGTATCCCTTAATAACTTTTTTATATGTATTATACATATTATTTAACGGCCTGATGAATTCATGTAATTATATATATATATATTATTGAAATTACCATTTTTTATTATCTTCACATTATATATATATATATTCATATCATAGTCATTTTTTTCTTCCTTTCCTCACATACTCTCTCTCTCTATGTTTTTCTTTTCATTTGTTTCTTATTTCTCTTTTTGTCAAAGATTACTATTATACTAATATATTTTTATATTATATTTTTTTAATTTTTTTTATCATTTGAATTCATATTTTTGTAATAATAAATATCAATTTTAAAAAAAAACCATTTAACACATATATATATATATCTATGTTTGAACGTTTTTTTGGCTTATATATATAAATTAATTTTTTATACTAATATAATTATAGATATTTATTATTTCCAAATTTTATAAGAAAAGACATTAAAAAGTCATTTATTTTTTAAATATATTATCTTAAATTAAAAAATTATTTTCGTAAAAAAAATATGTTTTACCATTAATTGTTATTATTATTATTATTATTATCATTACTATTATCATTGAATCTAATGTAATAATAATAATGAAATTATTTTATTAAATAAAAACTAATTTAAAGAAACTACATTTTCATATATAAAATATATTACATTAAATATTTTATTTATTGTATTCTTAATTCATATTTTATAATTCAGATTAACTTAATAATCACAATTCAAAGCTTTACATAACAAAAATTATTATCGTAATAATTTTTTAAAAGTAATGTAATAATAATTATATGATAAATAATAATTCCAAACATTAGAAATTTATAATTGTTATGTTAATAATAATATATTACATTTTAATATGGCATGTATTTAAATGTAATTATTTATAATAACTTCTTATTGAAAAAAATACAATGTCTATAATAATATAATAATTTTAATATTAAATTAAAATACAATATTATTTCATGAAAACAACAAATTTTTTAAAAATATTATAATATGAAATATGAAACTTATATTTTTCAAAAAAATAAAATTAATTAACGTAAAATTTTGTCATGTGTAATTGTAATATTTTTAAAAACTAATGTAAATAAAAATAAAAAAATATAATTTTGATTTAATAAAATCACCCAGTCTTAGAAAAGATATTATGTAACTTAATATATTTAAATTTTAATTCAATTATTAATCACTTTCAAATTTTTAGGATCTTACAAAATGGAGTCCATGACCTTGATAATTTGAGAATTATGAATTTTTTATCAGGAAAGGAGTATCAACATCACCATTATGAAATATATATATGTTATAATCATAATTACAAACATCCGATAATGAAAATAAGTAGTGTCTGAAAAATATATGCATAAAGAATTATTATAATTTAAAATTATAAATGGTAATATATATGAACAATTCTCTAAAATTATTTCCTAATATAGTTTTGTTTATTATAAACTAGGTTAATTTACCTTCATGGAAGTCATGAGTTAAGGTAAGGGTTTTCTTTCTAATTTCATTTTGAAATTGAGATCATTGTGACTATGTTTCTATTTGGGGAAATTATATGATCATTTTGTCCAAAACCAATTTTAAATTTTCATCTAAATTTTACCATGAGTTTTGCATGACTTTCTTCCATTCCATATCCATTGGGTTCATAATTTACCCGATGTAATGCTATAAAAGAATCCAACGTTACCTATTCTTTTCAATTAAAAATATTTATCTAACATGATAATGTTCATTATTTCATTTTATGAATATCCGTATACATAAATCTATTATTTCATTAGATTTTTTCAATGGAATTGAAATTTTCAATAAAATTAATCTTATTTTAAAGATTTCGATGCATTCTTTTTCCTCCATCTTTGACCTTCTTTATAGTGTGATAGGAAACTAATTTTTATATATTATCTATAAAAATAAATTCTCCACCATATTCATTGATTTTATTTATAAAAATTAGTCCCCTTGATTTAATGGTTTTAAATTAAATTTATATTCCATTTTTTAAAAAATATTTTCGTTTAAAATAAAAAATTTCTCAATTGTAAATTGTATTTGTTCTTATTTCTCAGTGTAGTGTTTAATTACCTCGGAAAAGTTTCTTTTTATATATGTCCATATAATTTTGTGTTTTTTATGATTCACTTTGAATATGATCTGATTATACCATCCACCTTTTTTCTATGGATGGATTATGGTGATGTCTTACGAATGTTATCATAGAACCCATTCCTTCCAAAAAGTTTATTAATTTACGATGAAATTAAGAATTTTTTCATTTGACATGAATATGTACGATTTTCACGATATGATGGATGTGATTTTAATTATATACCCCCTAATTATTGGGTAATTAATTATTTCATAAGATGATAAGGAATGGTAAGTGAACCCAAACCATTAAGGAATGTTTTCCACTATTGATGGGTTGGTCTAGAATTTTATGGCCCTCTATTGTGTCTGGTAAAGATTAAATCTCATGTGTTGAGATGTTATGGAATAGGGTGAAAATTGAATATACTACGGGAATATCTCTACTCTCTCATGATGGTATTTGTTTTGGTCCTCGATAAAAGGACATTTTTTCCATGGTTGTGTATATTCCATATTCATATTCCTATCTAATATATTCAGGGATCATGATCATTGAATAATGTTTCCCCACTCTTATCTCTCAGGACTTATGTTACACACAAATATTTATGTACTGGGATATTATTTATAATGTATAATTTTCTGAATGTGATTTTTTTCAATATACCTTAATTATGTTCTCAAAAGAACATGATTATCTTATGACCACTTAAGATATTCAATTCATATATAATATATTTACCCTAATTTAGAATTTATGCTCACCCAATTATTATATTTCTATTCCTTTGGTAATAAATAAGAAAAGTATGTATGATATATCAAAATGAAATCTTGTGAGAATATTATTTGTGGAATATATTGATGATGTTGTCAAATAATTTGATTATATATCTAGTGTCCAGAGACACTAAAACATTTGATTTTGGGTTATGATTTATTACCAGATGTTTTGAATACTCATATAAAATAATGTAATATGAATGTATGATGTGCTTGGGTTGGATCATTTTTGAAATCAATCATATCTCTGAGTCTCCTTTGATTTACAAAAATGTGCGACGTACACCTAGTATCTGGTAACCAAGAATCATATTTTATTAAATTTGTCCCTATAACATTCACATTTAGATGATTAAAATGTTTCACATTTAGAACAATTCTCAAACCTTGATACCAATATCTAACGTTTGTATATGTTATACCTATAAGATATCTCAATACAATTATCATGTGGTAATCCATAACCCATAACCAATGAATATCTCTAATTGAGTATCATGTATTATATATTTTCATCAATGATTTTAAATAAAAATAATCCCACTAAAAGTGATGAACACATACATTATATCAATTAAGTATACCAATATCTATATTTTACAATGACTTACACTGGGAAACAAATAAATAATCCATTATTATATTTGGTGGAAAAAAAATTCAATTATAATATACATAATTCTTGGATAGTTTTGCTGATAATTTTTTTCCAAATTCCTTTTATGTATTCCCTCAACTCTATTCCTTAGGTATGCAGTCATTTAAGTTTTCCCATCTAAAATGAAAAAAAATGAAAATTCATCAAACAAGGAATCTAATGGTTATGTAACCGTCATGATTTTATTTCCTTACACAGGAAAATCCCTGGCCACATAATGGTTTCAGTTAACCATAATGAATGATAAATGTATTGAAATGCTCTACATAAGGAGAAATCATACACCATGTATTTTTTTTCCCATTTTCCTTTTAAAATTTTCACCAGATTAACATACATCACAATCATGTTAAACACTTTTCATCTCACTAAAACCTTATTATACCATGTTTTATTCCATTGTGCATGCATACTTCTAAACATTTAGTTTGGTAATTCTATTCAATCCACCAATTTAATGTGTTCAAACTTTGTTAACATGTTTTGTCTTTACACAACCCTTGAGTTTATGTTATTCACCAAAAAATCTATTCTAAACATCAGCATTCATATCAAAATACATCTCATGTGTAAGGTATATGTACTCTTTATGTATTTGTATAAAGGTAAATAATAATGAAAAAATTCATTTGAATGATCCTATAGAAAGATATATCAAACCCCTCAACTTATTGAATAGGTCATAATCCACCAAACAAGTGTGTAGTCTGATCCCGAGTTCCTCTCTCTTTATAGGATTTACATAAGAGAGAATTCATCTTGTGATATCTCAAAAAAAAAGTACATAAAAACTATATTCAACAATTATTCTCAATATTAGAACTGAAAAAACAAACCAAGGCTAGGGTTGATGAAAAATAAATCTTATGTTGTCATTCAAGCCATGTAATTCAAGACTGTATATAATAGAATCAATTTTCATATAAATTTAAGCATATTCATTATTGAAAATCTATAAACTACTTATAGAGATGAATAATATTATGTAATTAAATAATAAAGAAAAAATTTATTTATTTTTCTAAATCACGAGAAAACAATATAAATTTTAAATAATTTCTTTAAGCATGGAAAATTAAATTTCATAATTCCTCATAATAATAATTCATATAAAAATCAAAAAATTTAATTAAAAATGTTTAAAAATATAACATTTTTTTAAACTTTTCATATTTTATGTTTTATACTCAGTCAAAAAATATGATTGATAATAGAGAGATTGTATTCTTCATACTAATCATATTTTACATAATAACACTCAATCATTAATTATGATACATATAATTACAAAAATTAGGTGTAATCATACTACACCATTCATATTTAATGATATAGAGACATATTATTAACATAAAATAGTGATTTGTCTTTAAATTTTTTGAAGAGGATCCATATTTTATAATATTGTATATTATATTATACATTGTATTTCAGACTTGAGGATGATCCATATTTTATGATATATGTTAATCATACAATATATTTAATGAAAAAATAGGTTTTCAAAATACTTAATTTTTTCAAGAAACTAGATATGAATTAAGATATACATTATCTTAAAAAATAGTCAATTTAACATGATTAATCCTTGAAAGAACATTCTTTGATACCATTGATAGTTTTCAGGGAACCATCTTATGATAATTGGGAGAAGAAGATCACCCAAATTATGCATGATCTATCTTTAATAAAAAACATTCAAAATATTTTTAAAAAGAGGAAAACATGAATAGAACTTTTAGAAACCTCTTTGTTCTTGGAGTTGTTTGAATACGTTCATAGTACAATTAAACAATTGAAATTCTACCTCTGAGGGGATTCCAATATCCTTTCAATCCACAGTATAATCATGATGATTCCCATACACTATAATGGGTGTTAATACCTTCACTATACATGATAAATAATGATACATGAAGTAGATTTATTCTGAAATATTTGCATAAAACTACTTATCACCACAACCACCAATGATGGAACTCATTCCCTTTTACATTAATATTTAATGTTACAAATTAAATAATAATGCATCATTCATTTGAAACATATTGAGTGTCAAAAAATTTAACCCATGAATTAAGACTCATCAGAAAATCTATTTAACTCATTCAATGTTTATGCAATCCATGTTTAATATATTTTAAATTATTTAGAATCTAATGTAAACCATGTGGGATAAGAAGGTGGCAGATGCATTCACTTCATGCATATTATTTTATTTACTATCATACAATATGATATAGGTAATAGAATATTTTCCAGATTTTTTTATACATGATGATAGTATTCTACAATATACATGTCATTCACATCACACTACATGATTCAAGTCATTTGTAAAAATACAATTGACTTGTTTTAAGTGAATATTCTATATCAAAACACTTAAAAGTACACCAAAAGCGAGGATAATATTTGATTCTATCATATGAGATGTGATAATATAAGTTCTTATTCATTTTTTAATATATATATATATTCCCTCAAGTAAAATTATAATTTAACTCTTAATGATTGAATTTTACTTATCTCTAACTGATGTCCGTCATAAAGTATTATTGGATGTGATGAAATTTAAAGATTACCGTGATTTGGATTCATACATCAAGATAAAAAATATGCCTGTGAGGCACAAAATGAGTTTTTTCATGGTATAACCCATGATATATATCACATGGATTACCAAACACCTTTTCTGATATACTAGGAACTTGTGGTTCATATTTAGATTCCCCAAAACCTTGGTTTGGTGAGATACCTAGAATGAGAACCTTCAAACTTTATTACCTTAAACATGCTTTTTCATTTAGAAAATAAAGGGGTGGTTGGGTATGTTTCTGATCATGTAATTTTTGGAGCATAACCATGTTGGTAATTGTCATCTAATACAAAAATTAGGAAATTATGTCCCTCAATCTAAATATAATTTTTAGGAATGTAAATACTATCTAATGCTCCATTCTATTTCAACAAAAATAAGTAATACTATAATATGGGCCCAAATTTAGTTACAAAGTATTGGAAGTAGAAATATTCATATACCAAAGGTTTATTTGAATATGGTGATCCCCCAATGGTCATGTTTAATGGTCAATATAATGGAAGATGATGAAAAAAATCTATATTTTCCATTGAGTTATCAGATGATGATATGTGGGATCATTATTACCAATAATTTTATGTAAAGTATGGAATTTAGTAGCCACTCATAGATACATTTAGTGACTTTTAATAAAACCTATATGTTTTTGGTTAAAACATTGATTGATATAGGGGATCTATATTTACCTAGGAAAATAGCGATACTTCTTTAAATATGGGAAGTTTGTGAAACTAGATTACTAGATGGGCCATATAATATTGGAGGGGGTGTACTACTTTTACATGTGAAACTGTGTTATATAATAAATTATTAAAATATCAAAAATTTATTATTGTGAGTGTAGTTTTTCTATATCTTTTAATAGTAATAGGAAGAAAGAAGTATTTTTATTATTTATGTAGGAACCATATCCAAAATACATAAACTAAAGAGTCAATACTTTCCTTATATCATATAATTTTCTTTTATCACAAATTTTGTGCACTTGTTGTGTGAGATTTTCATTAATGTGTAGAAGGTTGACATGGTGAAATGAGTAGTGTGTGAGGTCTTCCATTTTTTGGATACAACAAGATCAAGCATGTAATTTCATTGGATATTTTTTTCAATATGTGGCATTGTAAGATGTAGTAATTTAGTTTATCAGAAGTTGGAATACATTCCTAGTAATTGTTATCGAGGCTCAAGATTATTTCAGCTTGCTCCTCAGCAAACTTAGAGGTATCTCAGTTAATTCCCACTATATTTCCTTGGTGCTGTATTGATTTTATTGAGAGGATACTATAGTCAGATGATACGATGTTAGAATAAGGTAAAGACCAGATAGATAATTTCAATAGTATGGATTTATGGTTTTGTAAAATATAGATAGAAGAATATTTCATTTAGAGGTATTTGGTTGTTCCATTATCTAGATTCAAATAAGATAAGATAAATTATGTGTAATGGGAATAACAATAATTAATGTTTCTTACATTAGTTAGGATTTAATTGGATATAATTTGGCTGTTAACATTTAGTAATTGAAGTCCATAATGGAGTAAATGAAGGCCCTAAAAGACAAATATGAGAAGTCAACAACAATTATCAAAATATTCATGAGGTGGTGATTATCAATAATGAGGCTATCAATGAGTAGATCCATGGTAGATCACATGAACGAAATAAACATGATATGGGGGTAGCTTGAATTATAGAAGGTGGTGTTTTTCGATGATATTTGGGTTCTTCAATTTTTATCATAACTTTAAAAGTTATGGGATGTGATTTTTATGATAGCTAGCGATTACAAAGGAAAAATGAACTCCATGTTTTAGGATGTTATGAATCTAATTCTGAATTAAGAACTAAAATAATGGGAATTCCATGAACCTCCTACAAAAACTCTAAATTGTTTAGGAAGATGTATATCACCCTAAATTTTAATCAGAGGATAGATTATGTGAAAGGATTCGATTCAAGTTGGATTGTCCTGGTCCAACACATTAATAGAATGAGTATATAGTAAATATAAAGAAGTATTATAATGTTTACAAAGAAACTAACATAAGGTCATATTTTGGATTCTTAAATTCCAAGAGTATAGCTTTGGGAAGTAGTAATTTTTTAATCAGTGTCAAAATTCTGGTTTATTCATGGGTTATTGGAATTGTATAATCATTACAATCAATTATAGAGTAGGGATACATGGTTAACATCAAGGTTGAGAAATTACTAAAAGTATATTTGGGTAATTATTAATATCTAGATGTTATAGGGAAGGGATATTTCAACATCTAGATGAATAATTAAAGTCTCTTTATGTTCAAAGATGTAAAAAATTTCTTGATACTTCAAATGAATATAATTTCCACTGTTTGACATGGTGTAGTGGATGATGGAACAAGCTACTCCAATAGTGATCACAATGAAAGAGACTTTTTGAATGTTTTTTAATATAAGGGGACTATAATAGAGAATTTTATGTTGGATACATCTTGAAAAAATGGTTTGGTAGAGTAAATAAACTATAAATTGACAGAAACATCATGAAACATACATGTAAACTTTGGAATTTCCAGGGAATCTAAGGTGGAATAAGTGAATATATAAGAATATGTGGTCAATATAAGTCTGTATTCTCATCTGAGACATGAAATTATAATGTATCCATGGTCTTTTAAACTAGAAAAATCTCTCCACCTAAACATCTCTATAGCATCATATATGTTCTTGTCAATTATAATGAAATAAGAAAACTTGATATAAAGATTTTGACATGATTCCATATGTGATATAGAAATGAAAATTTTGGACTCTGAATTTGGGATGATGAAATGAGACAATTCATTAGAAGTACACATGATCTCTTCTATGATAATTTTTTATGGGATTACCATAACTTAGTAGAAGTGTAATTTGAGAGAAATGAATCAACTGACCAAGTCCAAGATTTTATAAATAGGGAAACATAAAGGGGTTTATTTCTATAATGTTTTGATAGGAGAATTATAAGTTAGTAAATGAGATAATAAAAATATGTGGTAGAATTATATAGAATTGTAGTGGAAAAGAGTAGTGCTTTTGAAGGCGGGTCTTCAAAAGAGGAAGAACCTGAGGAATCAATTCTAGAAAGGGTAATGTATCAAGTTAAACTGTGGATATTTTCTAGATTTAGGATATGATTTCATATTTTGGGGTATAACATGAATTCTATACTAATAATGGATGTGGTAGAACCTGATATAAGAATTGAGGAAACAAAATTTAATGAATAAAAAATGTCGGAGTCATTTATGAATGATGAAATGTTTTCATTGGATTACATTGAAAGACACGGAAAGAAACATTTTACACAAAGGAAATTAAAACCTAAGATCATGTTGGGGATTAATTTAAAAAAATAAGTTGATGGAAGTTATAAGAACAAGGCTAGACTAGTGGAGAATGGATTCCATTAAATCTAAGAATTAACCCCTTTGATTTTTTTACTGTAAGTTAAGCATTCTACCTTCCAAAAAATAATGATCATGGTAGCTTACAATAAACAACACTTAGAGAAGATAAATTTAAAGATAACCTTTATTTATGGTGACTTGGATAAAGACACATACATGAAAAACCCATTAGGTTTTGAGGATAATAAAATAATGATATTGGTGTTTAAATAGAAGATGAGGCTATATAAGTTAAATAATACACCAATGTGGCATAATTTGATATTCAATGCTTTCATGTATGAGAAAGGTCTCATTTGGAGTAATGTGGATCTATGTTTCTACTAGAAGTAATTGGATGATGATACATTCCTCATTGTTCTCCAATATTTGGTCGAAATGTTTCTCGCTAGTTTTTAAATTACATAGATTTTGGTGCTGATGAATAACTTCTCTATAGGACTTGAGATGAAAGATCTCAATCAGGATAAAATTATTTTAGTAATAAAGTTTGGAAGAGATAGTAAATTTATGAATTTGTGAAATATCAAAGGTATTACATCCATATAAAAATCAAAACGTTTGGGTGTATGAATGTAATATGATCTTAACTATTTTGATAGAAAATTTAAATTTTCCATGGAGAAGGTGCCTAAAATTAAATATGAGGTATCTTTTATTGTGAACGTTTAGTTTTCAATAGTGGTTGGTAGTTTTATGTACTATATGTTATTTACTCAAATAGATAATATATTTTCATTGGGATTGGTGAGATGATTCATGTTGAATATTAGTTGGGATCAATTAAGGCAATGAAGTGGATCATATAGTACATGAAGGGATATGCAGATATAATGTTTTTCCTTGAGAGAGAAAACCCCTTTCAATTATATTTTCATTCATACATTTATATGGATTTAGGAAGGTATAATAGATCCAAAGGGGTTCTGGTGACTCATAGGGGAACAATGATTGACTTGAACTACTACAAAATTAATCTTTAACAGTGCTAGAAACATCCTTTATCCAAACAAGAAAAATGTAGGCTATATGAGAGAGATTAAAAGCGCATATAAATGGGCTTTTATAAGAACTTATCAAATAACTGATAAAGGGTACCTTTATGAGCACTTTAAAAAGATCTGAAAAATTATTCCTTTATTAGTGCTTTTAAAATAACTAATAAATGCGTCCTTTATCAATTCTTTTAAAAGTGATGATAACGGTCTATACTATAGTGTGTTGTAACATCACACTAAAACACTAGTGGTGTTGGGAAAAAATCTTTCAAGGAATCATTGAAGCATTTTTGAGGTGATTGTGTTTTGTTGACAAAGTGGGCCTCCGTGTTGTGATTGTTGACAAAGAAAACCGTGACGAAAAAATTTGTTGAAAAAGGGGATATCATTGTGGCATGTCAAGTTCAAGGGATGTTGTTAACAATTGAGGATTTATTCAGAAACGTCAACAATGGAATGGTCAATCTGGAGGCGGTTTAAAAAGAGCAGATACAAGGTTGTGCCATTTCCACTGTTCAAATATTTGGACCTCAATATTGACAAATGGAGAAAAGTGTTTTTGGAAAAGGGACTTGTGCTCCGGTGTCTTGGAGGTTTGGAAACCTGCACGCCATATGTTTTTCAAAATTAGAACATCAAAATATGGAAAAGGAAAAAGGGTTGCCTGAGTGTTATGTTTTGTTGCGCAAGAGACTAGGGCGACAAAGACTAGGGCAGCTAGACCTGCGCATCGAGATAAAACTTGTGCGCCATTTCTCAAGGTGTCTAAATGTTTATAAATAGACGTTAATCCCTCCAAATTCAGAAGTGAGTTCAATACATAGATAAACTCAGCACTCCCGTCATGTAGGTGTAGTGGTCGTGCATGTGGTGGTGCGGTCACGCAAGTATAAAGATTTTCAGAAGTTGTGCGCTAGTTGATAGTTGCACATCCAAAGTGGTCTGGGTGAGAAAGGTTTGGAGTCTCCCAAGTTTAGAGTTGAATAAGGGGGCGTCGTGCAAGTGGTTTAGTGACACATGCGCGCCAGGTTTTGAAGAAGCGTGGGAGTTTGTGGTTTCATGTCAAAATTGGTTTGGGCATAAAAGGGTGTGAGTCACGTAAGTTTGGAGTTGAAGAACCGAGTGTCTCACATGTAGTGGAGGTGAACATCCGTGATGGTTTGAACTTTTGCATTGAGACTTGTGTGCCGACATGGAGAAGGGTTCCAGGTATGGTTGAAGAATGATAGACATTTTAGGGCTTTGTGAAAGCGGGAATATTTCCCGATACCTTCGGCGCAAAGTGAGATTCATCTACGGGTGAAAGTTGGACATCAACAGAGCATATACATACAACAGAGGATGCATTCATTAGTGATATTGAAGAGACCTACAGGTCTATAAAATCTGATTGGATCCTTTCCAGAGCAGTGAGCAAAGGAAGAGGAAGAAGGTGATCCTCTCCACAGGCAGTGATCTAGAGAGAGAAACAGGGAGTGACCCTTGGGAAAGCAGTGAGATGACTCTAAAAATTATAAAGGCAGTGATCCTGGTATATGAAGTTATCTATCCCGAACTTTGTAAATATAAGTGTGATTTTAGTAGATTTGGTACATCGACACATCCCCATTGCATGCTCCTTGGACATAGCCCAGTGATGGTGAACCATGTAAAAATCATTGTGTCCTGTGTATGCTTTAGTTTTTGTTTATACTGTGCTGCATGAAAGAGAGAGAAGAGAGTCTTGCTTAACAGCGATACAAGATCAATAGGGGCAGTTGTTTTAATCTTTCATACCATTATTCACCCCCCCTCTCATGGTATCTAAACTAGTGGACCTATCAATTTGTATTAGAGGGAAAGGTTAATATCTGTAATTCTCTCTCAAATAGAGGTCACTAATCATAAGGGGATTCTGATCTTTGACGTGAACAATTTTCAGATATGGAAGAATCAGATGCAACACTACATACGATCTTTGGGAATGGATGTGTTCACAGCCGCAATGCATGGTATAACAGCTGACATCAACAGTGGGGCTTTATCAGAAGCCAAACGAAGATAATTGGATTCTGATGCCAAGGGCCTTAATTCTTTAGGGGGAGCCCTATCCAATGCTATCTATATGAAGGTGATGTAATGTAAAACATCACATTCCATGTGGGAAGAGCTTTGAATATATATGAAGGAGATACAAAGGTCAGATAGGAAAATCCACAAGTACTATGGAATAAGTATGAAGATCTGAAAATGAACCTGAATGGGTCTCTTGATGCATTCTTTGACAGGGAAAATATTATTGTGGAAGATATGTGAGGTCTTGGAGAAGTAATTGAAGACATAAATATCATAAAGTGCATCTTTTGGAAACTTCCACCTCGGTTCAATCTGAATGTTTCAGTACTAGAAGATAACGATCCAAAAGAGCTGACACTGGATAATTTTCATAGTACCCGTATGAAATGAGGAACGATGATAATGAGGCTCTGGAAAAGGGGAAATCTAAAGAGGTGTCATTTAAGGCCATGAAGAAGCTCACCATTGAATATTCTCTGAAACTAGAAGAGACAGATGAGGTAATGTCATTCCTCTCCTCAAATATTCAGAGAGGAAAAGGATAGTTCAAAGGGAAACTCACACTTTCTTGCTTTAGATGATGAAAATTTGGTCATCTTGCTGCAAGGTGCCCAATAAGTTTCATGAAGAAAATGATGAATATGAAGTTGAAATTCCCGAGAATAAATATTCATCCAATGTGAAAGGGAAGAAGTCGTTCAAGAGAATATTCTTCAAGAAGAAGAATATTCTTTCACAAGAAATAGACAGTTCAGATGAGTCTGATGTTGAAGAGGCTGAGGAGATTGAAAATTGAAAAGATCGCAGATAAAATGCTATGGTGGCAGTCATCGGTAGTTCTCAGGAGAAGAATGAAACTGAATGTGATGATAGAGAAGAATAAGTTGAGGTAATAATTGATATGCAAGGGGGGTTAGAGGAAGTTCTTGAAGGGATAGAAGTTTTGAGAGACAAAACAAAGAAAGCTAACAAAGTTGTTCATGATGACAAACTCGATATGCAGCAGCAGGAAGATGAGAAGTATGAGTTGATGGATGAAATTGAGAGACTCAAGTTATCAACACAAGAGAAATTATAATTAATTAGTGAGTATAAAATCAAGATTGAAGAATAGAAAAGGGAGACAGATGGCTTGAATAGAAAAGTGAAAGATCAAGTCAAGTGTATCGAAGAACTTGAAGAATAAGTCATCAGTCTGCGATGAAAATTGAAGGATCAAGAAAAAATCTTGACTCCCAATGTGATATCAGGAAAGTAGGTCCTTCATAGGATAGAAAAGACGAAAGAAGAGGCTAGTAGTTCAGCAGCAAAGAAGCAGCAATCAAGCTCAGACGCTAAGGCTGAATTGGGGCTTGATCAGAAACAAAAATCTGGGAAAATTGAAGTCAGACCGCAAGCACCCATCCCGGGGTTGAAGGTTGACTTGGGAACAAAGAATAATCATAATATTCAGAGATCATAATGGGAAACTCATAGTGTGGAAGTAACATGAAATAATGCACCTTATATAAGGTGTTATTGTTGTGTAAATATGGGACATTCACAATATGTGTGTTCCATAGCCAAGAGATATCATAGGGAACAAGAACAAAGGATGAAGTCAAACAGAGAACGACTCTCTAAATCATATTTCTAAGGACACTATTTTTGGTGTGGAGGATTTGGGCACATGTCCAGGTACTGCACTCCGACCATACAGAGGAATGTTCCAAATCAGAATCAAAATGTCTGCAAGCAGTAGAGAAATAAATCAACAGGTGAGTTAAAAATGCATAATAGATTTGCAGTGTTGAATGAAGAAGCTAGTCTATCATACTCTGAGAAAGAACAAAAGTCTTAATCCATTCCAAGTGTGAAGGAAAACATAGGGACCAAAAAGAATAAGGATGAGAAGGCTATGGTTATAGAAATTTTCCTTAAAGCATCATATCACTTTTGGGTGTGGATCCTTAGTAGTTGTTGCACATCTCACATGTCAGGTAATAAGGATCTTGTTACAGGTGTAAAATATGATAAAGAAGGAGTTTTCAAGTTTGGAAATGATGAAGGCATGATGATTATTGGCACAAGAAAGGCCGTGTTTGGGGGAAAAGAGATGAGACGTGCTGATGTCTTAGTAATAGAAGGACTTAGTCACAATTTTCTTAGTGTCAGTCAACTATGTGACTCAGAAAATCCTATAAGGATTACTAAGAAGATGTGTGTTGTTAATGGAAGATATGGAGAAATTGTTCTATAGGGAAAAACAACAAAGGTAAATCTCTACCTGGTAAGTGGAGAATAAGATATGTGTTTTTGTCCAGAGAGGAAGAAAACAAGTTGTGGCATAAAAGACTAGGTCATATTTTCCAACCATCCCTGGAAGATCTGGTAAAGTGTGAAGCAGAAAGAGTCCTCCCAAAGCTATCACGTGATCATACACATACATGCGACACCTGTCAACAAGGTATGATCATCAAAATGATGTACAAAGAGAAGAAAAAGAAGTCGACACGAGTTCTTGAATTGGTGTATGCTGATGTCTGTGGACCTATTTCACCTAGATCCATTGAAAGGAAGATGTATTACATTCTTTTCATTGATGAAGTTAGCAGAATGGAATGGGTATTTGTTATTTACCATAAGTCCGATGTGTTTAGATTCTTATAAAAGTTCCGAAGGGAATCTGAAAGGATTTTTGGACAGAAATTTCGGATGTTTTGTGTAGAAAATGGTACAGAATTCACAAACAGTCATATGGAAAAGTATCTAGAGAAACATGGGATAAGGCATCAGGTTTCTTCAGTAATAACTCTCCAATATAATGGAGTGGTTAAAAGGGGAAATTGGATCATCAAAAACATGTACAGAGCAATTCTTATAAAAAAAGACCTACCACAGAAGTTTTGGAATGAAGAAGTATTGAAATCAGTCTACATTTATAATAGAGCTCTGTTGTGTCCAAAGGAAGGATAGACTCCATATGAAATGTGGTACGAAAAGAAGCCAAATGAGAAATACTTTCAAATATTTGGAAGTAAGTGCTTCATTCTCAAAAAAGAAAAGAATAGAAGGATTGAATCACGTGGAGATGAGGGAATATTCTTGGGAAACTCAGGAAAAGTCAAATCATACAAATGATTTAATAAGAAGTTGGGAAAAGTAATTGAGAGCAATGACGTCACTATTGTGGAAAATGAAGAGAATACTCAATAGAACAGTGAGAAGTTTCTTGATGAAAGTGATGAAGATTAAAATAACACAGGAAGAGCATAAGTAGAAGATGCTGAATTAGAAGAAAACACTGATGATGAAAAATAACGTGTCAAGTCTTTGTATGCAAGGAAGCCAAAGAGTCGATCTGAAATTGATAGATAGAATGTCATTGGTGATCAGTCATCTCCAGGCCAGACAAGAAGAATGAAATAACTGAAGCATAAATCATTACAATCATAGGATGAGATGAAATGCTTCGCTGATGCAGCTGAAGATAGAAACTAGGTTCAGGCTATGAATAAAGGGATTGATCAGATTGGGAAGAACTAGACGTTGGAGATTGTTTCTAGACCATAATATAAGAATGTCATCATAACTAAATGTATATATCACAACAAGATGAATGAAGATGGAGCAGTGATTCAGAAAAAAGCACAACTAGTGTGCAAGGGGTACTCCTAGATAGAGGGAATAAATGTTGATGATACATTTTCACTGGTTTCAAGGCTGGAGACAATAAGATTATTCCTAGCCATTTCAGTGCAACGGAATTTCAAATTGTTCTAGATGGATGTCAAATATGCATTCTTGAATGGGGTTCTGGAAGAGGAAGTGTATATTGAGATGCTATATGGTTTTCTCATTCATGAGTTTGAGAACAAGGGTCGCAGATTGACGAAGGCGTTGTATTGGATGAAACAAGCACCAAATATCATGGTAGTCAAGGATTGATCAGTACTTGAAGAAGCTTGGTTTCCATTGTGGGGGAGTTGATTACAATCTCTATTTTAGCAACGGTAGAAATCATAGGTTGATGGTGTTGTTTTATGTCGATGAAATAATATTTGGCGGATCACATGAAGCTCAGTACAGAGCATTTTCCAAATTCCTGAAAAGTGAGTTTGAAATGTCAATGATTGGAGAGATAACATTTTTCCTTGGTCTATAGGTGACATAGGGAAGGAATGGAACATTAATTTTTCAATCCAAATATTCAAAGGATATTTTGAAAAGGTTTGGAATGAAAAATTACAAGGAGGTGAAGACTCTAGTTGCTACCCAGATGAAACTGTCCAATGATGAGGATGGGAAGTCAGTTAATATCATAGATTACAAGAAAATTATTGGATGTTTTTTGTACTTTACCGCAACAATGAATGAAATTGTACTCACCACATGACAAGCAGTGATATATCGGAGTAATCCCAAGGAGATACACATGCTTGGAGTGAGAAGAATACTTCTGTATATCAAGGGCATGATGGACATCGGCTTGACATATCATGACAAATATCAGATAGAGTTATTGGGATATACTGATGTAGACTGGGTTGGTTCAGTAGATGATAGAAAATCAATATCAGGTGGTGCTTTCTATCTTGGTGGATTGTTTATTTATTGGCTATGAAAGAAGCAAAATTGCATTTCATTGAGCACCGTGGAAGATGAGTATCTCGCAGCCACTCAAGCATGCACACAATTATTGTGGATGAAGCAACAACTTGGAGATATGAGAGTTGAAGTGAAGTCTCCGATCAAAATCCAGTGTGATAACTCAAGTGCTATCAATCTAAAAAAAATCCAGTTCATCACTGATGTACAAAGCACATTGAGATCAAATATCATTTCATCAAGGAGATGGTGGAGCAAGGGCTTGTGATGTTGGAGTATGTGACTATAGAGCTACATGTTGTTGATAATTTGACAAAGGCCTCACACAAGGAAGCATTTGAATGGCAGCGACTAGCTCTAGGAGTTCAGTCAACTCCCCACACATAAAAGAGTGTGGATGTGGTACCCCCATGTCCCTGAGGTATTATGTGTTTTCCCCTAATGTGCTGAAATGTGTTCTCTCCTCTCTTACAAACTGCAAAGGAGTGACCTTTGGGTTTGTTGAAAAAGTCGGAGAAAATAGTGATTGTTCAAGGGGGAGACAGTGTCTCTATTTGAGAAATCACGATAGATACAGGGAAAAGCTGATAGTTGGACCCTCTATCTAGGGGGAGTATGAAATCTGACGATGCTAGAAGTAATCGATTAAAGAATAGATATCACAATAGTTGAGGATCATGATAAAATCAGAAGAGTGGTGATGGAATATGGTAAGAATATTTCCATAAATTGGTATCAGTTTGGTGTCAATAGTGGTTGTTAGAGTTGAAGTGATTCATTTATAAAATTTTCATTTACAATTGTTTCTCATGTTGAGCATTGCTCATGTGGGCTTAGAGTATGTGTTGAGTAAATCCTTGATCGCTTTCGGAATCGTAATAGGAGAATGGTGGCTGAACAATTATCGATGTATCTTTTTATGGAAGAGTTGTCAATAAACCCAAAGGGGGAGATTGTTGGGAAAAATCCCTCAAGGTATCATTGAAGCATTTTTGAGGTGATTTTGTTTGTTGACAAAGTGGGCCTCTATGTTGTGTTTGTTGACAAAGAAAACTATGACGAACAAATTTGTTGTCAAAGGGGATTTCATGGTGGCATGTTGAGTTCAAGGGATGTTGTTAATGATCCATGAGTAATTCAAGAACTTCTACAATGGAATGGTTGATTTGGAGGATGTTCAAAAAGAGAAGATACAAGGTGGCGTTGTTTTCTTGTGTTCAAATTTCTGGACCTCAAAATTGAAAAATGGAGAAAACTATTTTTGGAAAAAAGGACTTTCATGGCAGTGTCTTGGAGGCATGGAAACTTGTGTGCCATTTTTTTCAAGATCAGAACATCAAAATATGGAAAAGGAAAAAGGGTGGCCCATGTTTTATGTTTGGTCGCGCAAGTGACTTGGGCGACAGAGACTTCGACGGTTGGACTTGCATGCCAAGAGGAAACTTGCGCACCATCACTCAATGTGTCCAAATGACTATAAATAGGAGTCAATACCCCCTCATTCAAAATTGAGTTCAACACTTATAGGAATTTAGATCTCCCGTCATGCAAGAGTAGTGGTCACGCAAGTGGTGGGGTGGTCGCGCAAGTATAAAGATATTCAGATGTTGTGTGCCAGTTGATAGTTGCGTGTCCAAAGTGGTTTGGGTGAGAAAGGTTGTGAGTCACCCAAGTTTAGATTTGAAGAAGGGGGCGTCGCGCAAGTGGTTTTTCAACACTTGTGCACTAGGTTTTGATGAAGCACGACAGTTGGTGGTTGCATGTCAAAATTGGTTTGGGCGTAAAAGGTTGTGAGTTGCGCAAGTTTGGAGTTGAAGAAGCGAGTGTTTCTCAAGTGGTTGAGGTGAACTTGCATGCTGGTTTGATTATTCATGTTGGTAATTGTGCACCAGCTTGGAGAAGGGAACCTGGTATGGTTGAAGCACGACAGTCAATTTAGGGCTGTGTGAAAGCTGGAAGATTGCTCGATACCTTCGGCACAAAGTGAGATTCATATACGGGTGAAAGTAGGACTTCAAAAAAGAATCTACATACAATAGAGGATGAATTAATTAGTGATAATGAAGATACCTACCGGTCTATAAACTATGAGTGGATCCTTTCTAGAGAAGTGAGTAAAGGAAGAGAAAGAAGGTGATCCTCTCTACCGGTAGTGAGCTAGAGAGAGAGAAACAGGGAGTGACCCTTGGGAAAGCAGTCAGTGGACCCTAAACATTGTACAAGCAGTGAACCAGGGGTTAGAAGTGATCTATCTCGAACATTGTAAACAGAACTGTGCTTTTAGTGGATTTGGTACATCGGCACATCACCGGGGTATGCTTCTTGTATGTAGCCCAGTGAGGGTGAACCAATTAAAATTCATTGTGTCCTGTTCATGGTTTAGTTGTTGATTATATGTATTACAGGAAATAGAGAGAAGAGAGTCTTCCTTAAGAGAGAGACAAGATCAATAGGGGTAGTTGTTTTATTCTGTCATACCCTAATTCACCCCCCTCTATGGCTATCTAACCAAGTAGACCTAACAGGTGTAATATGATGTAACTATACACTACAACACTAAATACACGCAAGATATCAACAATACATGTAACAATATAGAATATAAATGAAATGAAATTTACAACACAAATAAATGAAAAAAACAATATTATATACATTTCAAACATTTGGTTTATACAATTACATAAATGAAAATTACAATATATATTCAAAAACCTCAATTTATTTGTCTTTTAATCCTGTCCCCGACGCATGTTTTTTCCAAAAAAACACCCATACTTGAGAAAAAGAACAGACTTGTTTAATAAAAAATTCTTATGTTAGTAATAATATAAATAAATAAATTAACAGAATGTTTTAATTATAAAAAAATTAAACTTAATTTTACAAAAAATGATGCCAATTTTATAAAAATATATGAACATAGAGTTATAATAGTCACACAATGTCTCAGAACGAGGTGTGGATGATTAAAACATGTGTCAAATGACATTTGGATCATTTTGTTAAAATATCAAAACATACTCAATGTGTTTACTCATTTTTAATTGTGTTAATTTTCTTGTTTAATAAACTATAATTTTAAACTAGAAACACAAATTTTTGACTCAATATGATTACAAGTGCATCAGTTTGATATGAAATAGATTCATACACATCAAAAATTACTTATGAATAATTTTCTGACATTATCGGTAAAAGTCATCTGTGTTTGATTAGTTTTCAATGAGTGGCACTATTTGAACTAAAAAGTCAATTTTAAACTAATATGAGACACTTTAAGTAATATCAAGAACATCATGTATTATATTGAGTTTTGGATGATTCATACACATCAGTAATGACTTATTGATCATTTTCATAAAGTATGAAAATTATCCGAAGGCATTTTATTAGTTTTGAGTAGGTCAGTTTCCATTTTACTAAAATTGAAGACAATTTTCAATTAAAATGCATATTTGGATTCATATCGATCACACCTTGGGTCAGATTGAGGTGTGTCTTATTTATAAAAATATGAAATGATTAATTAATCATTTTTCTAATGCTTCAAAACAATATGAATTTGTTTTCTTGGTTTTGAGTATGTTAGTTACCTTTTTTTCTAAAATGTTATTTTAAATTGGAAACACGCACATTGCCTAATTTCTATTAAATAATGTATTGATTTGATGTAAGATCAATTATTACATGTCACAGATGTATTAAGAATGAATTTACCTAATTATCATGAAAACCCAAACATGTACGATCAGTTTTCAATGAGTGACACATTTGGTACTAAAATCCTGATTTTAAATTGATAATAAGGACTTTGAGTCATATTGGGCACATCATGTATTGGATTGAGGTGTGGCTAATCCCTAACTTTCATAAATGAATTAAATATAATTTACATAAAGTAAAAACAATCCAAATTCATTTTCTCAATTTTGAATATTTAAGATGACCATTTTACTAAAATTAATGAAAATTTTAAATTAAAAGAACCATTTCAATTCATACTAGTCACACCATGCATTAGATTGTGGTGAAACTAATTCCTACTTCTCTCAAATGACTTTTGGATCATTGTAATGAAGTATAAAAACAATTTGAATGCATTTTATTGGTTTTGTGTTTGTCAGTTGTATTTTTTACTATAATGTCATTTTAAACTAGAAACACACACTTTTGACACATTACAATCACATCGTGTATCGGTTTGACATGAAACAAATTCCTACATATAAAAAACGACTTATGAATAATTATCCTAAATTATCAAGAATATTTGAGTTTGTTTCATTGGTGTTTATTGAGTGTCACTTATTGAACTAAAATGCTGATTTTAAACTGATAACAGACACATTGAGTTATACCAGACACATCATGTATCATATTTAAGTGAATTTGATTCTTGCGCATTATAAATTACTTATGGATCATTTTATTTAAGTTTCAAAACTATATGAATATGTTTTCTCTATTATTAGTAAGTTAGTTGTCTATATACTAAAAATAATGTAGAATTTAAATAGAATTATGTACTTGGATTCATACTGGTCACACCATTTATCGGATTGAGGTGTGGATGATTCTTATATATCCCAGAGTCTATGGATGTTTTGGTATAGAATGGAATGAGAGATAGACAGACCACCCAAACTTGAAAAAAATAATCCACCTATATAGGAAAAAATTATTATGTGAGTAATATTAAAAATATTTAACTAAATCTTAAATATGAAGCAATACATTAATTTTATGGAGAATGATTTTACTATGAAAACATAAGGATTACCCCTATGATTGAGTAGATATATAATCTATTTTTCCCTATAGTTGCATGAAAAATGGATAAAAATATTCTAAAATAAACAAAATATACAATGAATAATGAAAATTAAATCAACGTTCCATTATATAATTTATTGGTAAACTAGAAAAATTATATCATAACATTACCTTTACATATTTCCAAATTGAATCATTCATTATAGATTATTCTTGTGAGGGATTTTTAATATCATCATGTGTAGAATACATTGTCTGCATGAGTATTCAAACATTTAATTTAGATTAGTGTAATGTAGTAGAGAACCTATAATATTATGAGAAAAAACATAGTATATTAAAAAACACTTTTACATTCTCATTAAAATCTCTTTATTTTTCTAAAGGTTTCAGGGATTTGGTTCCTCTATTGAGATTAAAAATCCCATCATTGTGGTCCCATCTATTAAACACGACATTTTCTACATTTGGACCGATATGAAGTGATTGTGATATCCCAATAAAAGGGTCATCCTCGATTGAATGTTCATATGACTCAAAATATGGTTTAGTCTATAGTAGGACAATTGAACAATTATTTTTTGCTAGATCACAGATATAAAATACATGCATTGGTTCTGATTCTATTATAAAAAACTTTCCTTTTTCCCCATCCATACAAAAATTCACTTTCATGAATCATATTTTGTCAGCTTTCCATGCAATGATAATATCAACCCATTTGAAATGGAAGATTAGAACGTGAAATGTAGTATAATCCAAATAATTTATCTATTTGATAACTTGAAAATATGATATATTTCTATAATACGAATTTATATCAATAGAAACAGATATGCACATCATTTCAGTCACAAGCGTAACACCGGTATTTTGCATCATACTATAGTGATCATGTTCTTTTATATTGAACATATAACCATTGATTAAATAAGTAGTGTAAGATATAAAATTTTCATTTGATACTCTATATATTCATTAAAGTTGTTTAATAATTGATTTATTATTGTCGGATAAGTCCTTAAAAATTCAATATTGGAACCATCCTATAAAACATTTATTGTGTGTATTTGATATGCAATGTTGATCCCTCGATGGATTAAAAAATCATTTAATTTCTTTGTGGGATTCAATGTACATATCAAAATCTTCACTGCCATGGAAAATATAACGGTGTGCTTTCTCTTGTTCTGTTAATGTAATAGTAATGAAATATATTCCTGAAATCTCTTCACCCATAAGGAATTATCTGTGATGAGACATTGGGAGACTGATGCCATTCGCTTCTAATAGGTAATTAGTAGAAAATTCAATAGCTTTTTCAACAATATATCATTCTGCAATACAACCTTCTGGACAAATTTGATTTTTGACATACCCTCTCAAAATCTTTATATATTTTTCAGTGGGGTACATACAACTATAATAGATAGGACCACATAGTTGATCCTCTCTAACCAATTTAACCATCCGTTGGACCATTATTTCAATGAATAAAGGTGGTAAGAATGTCTCTAATTCACATAATATGTCTATAACATCCTTATTCATGATGAGAAACTTCACCAAGTCTATCACTGTACTACACAAGGATTTTAAATAGAAGAAAAATCATGTTAATGTATGTTATACATTTTGAGGTAGAATGCAACAAAAAGAAGTAGACATTAAATCTTTCATCAAAACATTATAGTCGGGAGATTTTAGTCACCATAACTTAAAATTATTCATTTGAAAAACATTATTTATATTTGATTAATATTCCTGTGGAGCTTTTACACTATTATGAAAAATGAAAAATTGGAATTCTTCCAGTTTGGATAGAGTGTTAAATAATGGAATAATAAAAGTCCATCTTTTACCCTTCACTAGTGCCCACTCTTCACTTATTCCCATTTTAATCAATTCGATCATAGACTTGATTTCATATATCGTTTTTCTAGGAACATGTATTAATGTTCCAATAAAATTTTCAATCACATTTTTTTCTACATGAATGACATCATGAAATTTTTCGACATGTAAAGAATCCCATTACTGTAATTCAATGAAAATTGATATATTCTTCCTACCTGATTTTTTTAAGGGTTTTCAAAAATGGTCTATTAAAAAAAGTTTCAAAAAGTTTTACTTTATTTTACAATTTATCTACCTCTACTAAATATGGGGTTATACCTTGTTTGATATTCCCATCATATGATTTCATCTAGGATAAGTATTTATATCACCGGGGAAATAATTTTGTGATGTCCTAAAAAATTGTCTTTGAGTAATGTTTCAAGAAAACTGATTATGTCTATTTTTCACAAATTGGACACCCCAATATTCCTTTAATGCTATATCTTGAGAACTTTCAATAAGTGAGTAATTCATTTATCATTCAATACAACATGTTACTCAAAGAAAATTCTTTACTTCTATGAGCACCATACATTGTAACACTTGTATCCCATGAAAAATTCAGATCATTGATCAATGGAGCCAAATAGTCATCAATAACATTACCTGGTTACTTTGGTCCAAATATATGTTGAAAAAACATAATTTATTTGCACATAATGCATAATCATGGTGGAAAGATATAATTTTCCAGCATGACATGCCATGTACTATGAATACTACTCTGTATACCAAAAGGATTTATTCCATATGTTGATAAGACAAGAATGATGTTGGTCGAATCATTTCTAAATTCAGGACACACATAAACAATTTTCTTCCATTGATTAGAATCTTTCAGATGATGTACATTCCCATCATTAATTCTTTTATCTGTATTCCATGTAAATCGTCCCAGGGTTTCCTGAAATCCATATAGTAATCTAAACTATGTCATGATAGGAAAGTACCTTATATATTTTGATGGATTAGATTCATTATTCTTGAATCTATCTACAGAACACTAAGGAATATTATGAGTGATTAATAGTACTTGGAAAACAATGTGAAATAATTTGGACAAGCATGATTTTTTTAGAGATCATTCCCATTGAATATAAATTTTTTTAGTGTCATATGTTTGACATGGTATTTCATTTTCACTTTGTATCATATCATTCAAGAGACCGAATAGTACTGTAATGTTGGTTTCACTTCATCAAATTCCATATTTGAAATTATATAACTTCAATACAACTAACAATTTTGATTATTTAGAACAACCTATATACAATGGTTTCTTAGCACAACTTTGTACAATCATGAAGGTAATATTCAATTTCCATTATCATTTCTTCCATGCGATATCCATTATCATTTACACTGGTATCCATATCAAATGATCCATAAACTATTTTATTATCTTAAAAAGTTACCACATTCTTTTTTCTCCAAGTATAGTCAAAATTTTTTGGACTTGATCTATTTTAAGAAAATCAAGTGTTTTTACAACACATCCAAACTAATTTTTCTTAAATCACAACAATGTAAACATAGAAAGAGGACTTGAGAAGGGTCATATTCATGCTCTCTTGAAAATTTTATTTACACATTAACTCTATATTCATATTGGTTTTTCAAATGATTAACATGAATCAATTTTCAATTCATATCCATCTTATTAGATTCAAAAATGATTAATTTTTTATAATAAATAAATAAATACACATAAGAAATACTTATCAAAGGTGAATGTTATAGATAATTGTAAACATTCGAACAAAATATTTGACTATTTAAACGAATTTAAGTATGTTGAAGAAGATTGGTAATTGAATTTAAAAAAATAATTACACCACTATGCTGGGGGATGTCATGACCCCGACCCCAGAAGTCTGGAATTGGTGCCTGAAACATGGTGTGAAATTTTCAACATAAGCACCTGCATAAAAAAATCTCTCATCCTGTCCCAATATAGAGGAACATATCTGTTTAGGTCCTAAAAAAACCGATTCTGATAAAGCACTTCTTCCAAAAACATGATAGGGTTGAGCTTCAAATTGATGTCCTCACAAAGAGTACACAAAGTATGGGGAAAACTGCTAAATCCTTTAAAAAACAAATTAAAATGTAGGGTGAGCATTAAAATGCTTAGTAAGGGGTTTTTAAAACATTTAATGAAATTCCCTTTTTAAATCAAAAATCATTGAAATGATCTTAAAACTTCTTCTTAGGAGGAAAACATTACGTTTCGAGACACATCATCAATATCTTTATAGGTTAATTGAAAAAGTTTATTCTAAAAGACCATTTATATAAGATATTTGTACTTACATAAAAACATCAAATAAAAAATTGATCAGAGTGCTCATGGGTCTAAAAGAAAACAATGAGATTTGCATATTTCATAAACTGATCAATCCAACTCTAAAATTATAGTTGTAAACATAAGCATTTATATCATTATCCATTAGCATTTAACATGTAATTCATATAACCGTAACCTTAAGTAATCGTTCCCTGTATAACATGCCATTTTCATACATGATTATTCCTTATGCCTTCATTAAAATTATCATAGAAGATTCTTAGACAAGGAATATTTTGTCAGTAGAATAATCGCTTGGTTGATCACTTATCATTACGTAATGAGGGAATGTATAATGCCAGAATTTTTCAAGGCATTGCGCCAAGACCGTGTGGGTAGAAACCCAACATAATTGTGGTTAACTACCACAAATATTTGTGAACAAATCTAGCATCATGTTCACACATCATTTCAGATAACTCATGAGACTTCATCACTTTACCTAATGCATTGGAGCGCTGTATAATTCTGGGTGCACCGGTCACATCATTTTAAGTCCAACACATTCCTCATATTTCATATCATGGTCTCATCTTCATAGTGTTCATACTACATAAAAAACATAAATTCTTAATCCATTATCATTAGCATACATTAAATTAATTTAATTAAATTATGCATTGAGTGAAAAAGAACTAAATTTGTAAGTTCCAAATTTAACAATGACATGTAAGAACTAAAGCAACATACCATTACACATGTAGTAAGAAATAGTTCACAAAAAATGATGAATTATCACAAGAAATAACAACACTTGCATTAAACTATTAAGAACATGACCTTTTTCTAAATCCTTGTTTACATGCTTTGACAATGTAATACTCATTTATTCCAGGCAAAAGTGAATAGATTAAATCATAAACTATAAATGATCCAAATAATTTCTTGTGACGATTTGGAAAATAAAAAGTGTGGATTATTTTGTATAGAAATGTTCATGCATAAAAGAAATAATTAAACACGTGCACTCATGCATGAATGTATATTTATATATGAACATGAAACTTATCATACCATGAGTATGTATTTATGTGGATTTAAAACTCATGGAAAAATCTTATATATATACTTATATATGTACACAAGGTGTATGGTTGAAATATTGCATAACCCAAACAAAAATAGATAGATTCTTTCAACCGTTATATTCCTCATAATCAGGTTTTAAACCAATAAGGGTTGGTTTTATGGAAACTCAGTTGTTACTAAACTTATATATATATATACCTTTACACATAACTACAAAAACATGAATTATACTTAAGTGCACCTGATAACTTGATAGACTATAACCCTTGCATGTTGTTTCATGTATCGAAAAGAAAACAATTCACGAAAACAAAAGATCAATTATCAATGTTCATAAACCCAAAATAGATTATATGAAGAAACCATATAAGATTTTAAATTTTCAAAATAGGTTGGTATAATTGTATATAATCTGTGAAACTTTAAAATGGTCAAGAGGGATTCTCCATGTTTGAATTATGAACTCCTTCAATGTGTTATATAATCAAAATATATTTTAATAATCCATAGGAATTAAGGTTTAGAATAAACTGAATATATTCATATATATATATATATATCTTCATATATAAGTATGGATATAAGAGTTTTAGAAAAAAGAAAACATAGAAAATTTTATCCCTTACTTGACTTCAGGAGTGCAACAAGGTAGGCCAGTGAATGCTTGCACGTCGAGGGAAGGAAAGCCGGTAATTACAAGTACAAAATATAGGGTTAAAACTCAAACTGTGAGATATAAAAGTATAAATTATGGGTATACATAAGTATACATTATAAAAAACGCAATGCTAGAAAATAAAAAACATACTTTGGTTCGAGGAGGAGGAGAGCTCGAGGAGGATTAACTGGAATTTGCTGGAGGTTCAAGTTGTGGAAGAGCCGAGGGATCCTTGCAGGTGAAAATGGGTTTCTTAAATGCTATAATATTATAGATTTTTACTGAATATTTTAAAGCCAATTGCTTAGGATATTAGGCCACTACAATATATTAAAAGAACGTGGATAGGTCTTTGTGGAAACCGCGTAAAAGGTGGGGGGGCAGTGGCTATCAAGTGTAGAGAAAAATATGCAAGGATTGGGTGTAGGGTACTAGTGCAGTGCATGCCACATGGAAGAAGAAGACAGTTCTATGAGAAGAAACCAATAGAAAAACGGATGGTCAGGATCAAGTCCAGCCTTGATCTAATGGCTGGGGAGTGTCCATGTTATAATAAAGAATTTGGCAGCTCAGATTAAATTTGAGTTTGATCAGACAGTCCTGGGTTGATGTGACATTTAAAAAATATCAGATGTTCAAGATTAGATATAATGTTGATCGAACAGTCCATAAAAACACTATAGTGTTCCATATTTGATGAGGGTCGAACGCGAGGTCAGGATCGACGTTCTAGATCACGTGGGACGTGATCCAACGACCCAGATCTGATCCAAGGCAATTATTAGTCATCCCACATTGAAATGGTGAGGGGTCTTGTGGATCTGTATAATCCTGAGGCTCTGAATGAAGGATCAGAGAAAACACATAGCACACACCAATGGAGCCTTATACATGGGCTCCCACCCTCACAGGCCTCGACCTACCTCTATCTAGTCATGACATTGCACCCACGGTGGCGCGCCCATGTGCCCCTGCTCCCGTGCAACCTTCGGGGAACCTATTGCCATGCTCGACTATCCTTGGTTTGGGCTAAGGGATAGGCTCAGCCACTAAGCGTGAGCTTCCTCTCCCGGCCCAGCTATACAGGGCTGGCATAGTGGTTCTTTTTTTATAAAAGTCCATATTTATAAAGTCTCAAAAGAAATAATCTCTATATAGAAATTATCTTCTTAAATATGATGTATTTTAAACATTAGAAGTTTAATGAATACAAATTAGACTTTTTTATTAGTTAAATGTATTTATAAAATTATTTATAAACACTAAACCTTTAATATAAAATATTAAAAATCGAAAACTGGAAATTCTTAAACTAGTATTATAGAATTCAAAACTGAGTTTCATAAAAAACATAGTTTAACTAAAATAAATTAAACATAGTTCAAAACACTATTTAAGAAATTAAAATCATTACAATGTACAAGAAATATTTCCAAAGTGTTTTTAATTTCTTTAATATATTTCAATATTTCTTATGTATAATTAAAATTGTTTCACCATAATCAGAAGTAATCTTATTATTTCCAATTCATAAATTTGGGAAAACTAAGTTGTACTTAAATGTTTATAGTAAATTAACAACAAGACCAATGACTATAATTATAGCCTTTGTAAATCAACGGTCACCCAATGTAATGGACGAGTAGTTTCCTTATAAAACATTTTCTTAGGGATTTATAACATTAAGGTAATTGAAGAAGATGGAGCTCGTTATACCCCTGATGCTTAGTAAGGTTTTCCTGATCATATTGGTGATGTTCTTAATTTCAAATGACCCAAGGGATCTTCCTTATTTACCGGGACTCATAGTTGTATTTGGGGGTCTTCCCATGGATTTGAATGGGGTTTTAGTAGGAATATTCAGTTCGCATGATTACCCTTTTGATATCTTTGTATTGTAAACACTACAATGTTCTTATTTAATTGAAAATCCTTGTGTCCATTTTGTGTGTTTTACTCGGTTGCATAAAAATGTACATTAAGAACATATTATTACTTTTTAATGATAAAATAGTTTTGTTCGGTTCTTATGATATTCAAACAAAATGAAAACATAAAATTAACAATACATGTGGTTCATGTTTTTTTGTAGGTTTACTGGTGTTATCCAATGAATTAAATAAAAGGTGAAATTTATAGACAACTCATACTCATCAACTCATCTCCCAGAAAATAATCATTTCATTTTTTTGTTTGACAAAACCTTCATCTCTTGTGGGATGCACCTATGTTTCTTTAAATAATCTATGAATTAATCATCCATGAGATGATTAATGATCATATTTGTACAAGCAACAGAAATGTAATGGGGGATGAGTTTCAAGCAATAAATTGAAAAAATGATTGTCCAGAAGATGTAGTTGACATGGAAGAAAATTTTCTAAAAAATAGATGAGGGGTGAGTCTCAATCAAAAAATTGAAATAGTAACTATTGTTTGAAACAAATCAAGTCTTTCTTAGATACCATAAAAAATGAAAATATAATATTGGAAATTAAATAGTTATAATAAACCAGAGCATGTTAAATAAGAATAATTAACTCTCATTCATTCAACTAGAAGATATAAAAATGTATTGATAGAAAATTTTAATAAATAAAGACTTATTTCATATACATGGATAGTAATCAATGATTCGTAGGGGAGAATCAAATACTTGTATACCAAAAATTATGAATACCAAAAAACAATTTTATGTGTAGAATTTGATAATTTCTATTATAATTTTTTGGAACTAGTGATGTAGCAACATATTGAATTATTACATTTAAAATTAATGGTATATCATGTATTTGAAATCATCTCAAGACTCTTGGGATGTAAAATCACCACACTGACAAATCCCAATGATTCTTGGGATGTTATCACATCAGATCTACCAATCTGAAGTATTCTAGGGAGGCCATATAATAATCATTTACCCATCCTTCAGATTCTAGGGTGGTGCATAAAGAAGTTGGCATACAGAAATAATACACATTAATAAGATATATTACAAAAAGGGAGAAAAACACAACCACCCTTAAAATGTCTACCCCGTAAACATTTAATCATACACACACACACATAAAATGGAATTTATAATACACATACTTGAAACCCAAATGCACATCTAAACATAATTTGTAATGAAAATACATATAATCCCTTCATAATTTGGAAATCCAAAACCATAATTTGTGAATAAATTATTATAAAAACAATGTTACATTGTATGTTCTTTAAACACAAATAAATAGATAGAAATATTTAAATTTACGTATATTAATTTATATATATTTATATATCTATATATGAATAAATATCATTATAAAATAAAATGAAATTGATAAAAATTTATATAACCCTTACAACATAATATCCTAATATAGTAAAATAAATAAATACCCATACTAATTTTGAAAAAGGAGGGTTATTGAAAATAACTAAATATGGTATCTCCATTACAATGTTTTCTTAGAAAATAAAAGAACATAATTATGACGAAATAAAATTGTAAGGAAAAAACTTTTCCATTGAATATTATAATATAATTTAAATATATAAACTCCCTTACATGTATAACACAAGAGTAGCTTTTTTTGATACTTTAAACCATCACCAGTCTAAGAATTGGTTTTCTAAATCAATTTTCTTATTCATTAAAGTGTTTTATATCAAAAAAATCCACTATTTATATAGTGTAATTTTTTTTATTTATTTGTTTTATTTACGGACTAGATGTGATTCTAAAAATTTCAAAATAACAAAACAATTATGTTTGTGGATAAAGTGTGGGTATAGATGTAGACATCAGATCAAATTGATACAAAAGAATAATTTAAAAAAACTAAAATAGAATATCCAAAATAGTAGTAAAAAAAATGGATCATAAAAAAACAATATATAATGACCACCGAACAAATAACTAATTACATATTTGATAAAGAAATCAAAAATCAGTGACAAATAAATAATGAAAATCTTAAACAACAAAGGAAAACACATGAATACCACACAAGTTTGAAGAAAATTTGAAACCTGCAGATCTAAATCATTATGTTTCCTTTAGTAACCCTTACTGCAAGCGAAGTGAAACTAGAGGTAGCGGGTCTGTATGATTCAAGTGGGTTGATTCAAGCTTCGATTCACTGAGGAGGATCACCAATAATGGGTGGCTTCCAAGGAAATTTTTTGATATTACAAGAAGTTTTAAATTTTTGTGTTTTTAAATAGATAAGGACACTTTTATCGATGCTTAAGTAATAAGTTGTGAAAAAGGTTTATTTATCGATGCTAAAAAAGCACTGATAAAGATATATTTTATCAGCGATTATTACTTAATTACTGATAAAAGATTTAAAATTATAATTAATTTTTAAAATATTTGTAAATATTTATATACACTAAATAAATATATATAAATATAAATACAGTAAATATATTCATTATTTAAATATATTTATTAATATTTTATAATTTTTTAAATATATAATTATTTATTAAAATTATATAAATAATTTTAAGAAATAATTTTAATATCATATATATATATATATTGATAATTATATATATATTTAATAAATATATATAAATATAAATAAATAAAATATATGTATTTTTTATGTGAATTTATTATAAATATATTAAATATTTAAATATATATAAATATTTAAATATATAAAATTATTTATTCATAATTATATAATGTAACACCCCAAGCTTCTGCGGTACGCTTCTCTTTGAATAATGTGATAGCGTGTGTTGTATGCAACACCGAGTTCTAACACACCATAACTAATCAAACTAGCCGTTATGAATAGTAATAAATACTTTTTGAAAGTATATATATTTTATATTTGAAAATGGACTTCATTTTTGGATTTGGAATATCGAATTTAGCCTAAGGTGAAATTTTGGTACATTTCGGATAACTTTCATATTTTGATGAATAGTGAAAATTACTAAGTTTTAATTAAAAACAACTTTTTTAATCAAAATAATTAATAGTGATAAATTATGAATTTGAGTGGTTTTAAAGTATATTTAGAATATATTTTTACCATTTAATATAATATTGGTCATTGGACATAATTTTACAATTAAACCGAATATAAACGAGTGTCAATCTTTTGATAGTTATTATCTCTTAAAAACACGCTTTTTGTTTTGACAGCGAGAATTAATTTTAAATTAATTTCTGCCACTTCTGTGTTTTGAATTTAGGAAAATGGATTCCATATTTGGAATCAGGATGTTCAAATTGTTTAAATAGGTAACTTTTATTATTAGACATTTTGAATAATTACTGCGGTAAATATTTTATTTACCATGGTTAAGGGTAAATCCGGTAAATAAGGGTTACAAATTAATATTATAATAATACTAAATTACCCTAAAACGTGTCTTAACAATATTGGTTGATACATGTTCGACCATGGGAATCTTTGGGTCTATTTTGGGACCCCATGGATCCACTTGTAAGTGATAATGTCACTTTATTTTAATTTAGTTAAAATGAATACAAAAATGACACAAGCATATATGTTTTAGAACAACAATTGTTACATAGGGTTATATATGTTGGATTTTAGATTATAAAGATTCATTAGAAAGATAAAAATATTTCCTACATAATGATATTTTATTTATAATTTTTAGACATTAAATAATTTATTTTATATATGACACAATGATGATGCAGTAATTACTATAATAGTGAAAAATTAAAATAATTGATATTATAAATACCCAAATAAATATAATATGAAACTTTTAATGAATTAAACTAATTTTCTTGGATATTATTATATATTAGGATTGATTTAATTGACTTTTTTCGAAGTAATCAATCTGTTATGAGTTTCACAAAAATCAACTATTGAATAGTGTAAAAATTGACATAAAAGAGTTCTTAAAAACAATATTATATTATTAATTGATATTAAATTCCTAAAAATCTAAGGTTCTGCAAAGAGACTTATATTATGATAGGTTCATCATTAATGTACCACTTGGGGGTCTCTTGGATGTATATAGTATGTTTATTAACCATATTATATAAAAATACAAAGAGACATTGTAAAAGTGAAACTAATTAACTTAGAGTTAATACTTAAAGATAAGGTTAATATAAGTACCCAAACCTGTCTAAATTCTATTGGTTGAGTGTTTTTCGACCTATACCCACCTTAACCTTTGAATAATCAACTTTTGAGCCATTAGAAACCGAATATGAATTTATTATAAATTAATATTTCTAACTTTTCCAAAGGTGCCCCTCACCCCTCTTATAAAAGGGCACTCCTCCTTCTCATTTCTTCACACCTTAAAAGCCTTTTGGTTCGGCCAAACTCTTCCCAAATACTCTCCCAACATCCCTCACTACAACCTAGAGGCCTTAGTTTGATCATAAAGCCAACCTATGGATCCCTTTTGATCAAATCAAAAGGAAGAACCCGAAGAAGAGGTAATGATTTCACCACCCTTCTCCAAGTTCATTTCTTCTTCCACTTCTTCTTCCTTTGTTCTTACCATTCTAAAATAATAACTCCAGTATCTAACATATACTGTGATGTTATTATAAATATGGTACAACCATATTCAGTATTCTATCCACCCTTTGAATAACATGTCACCATACGTGCGTACGTACGGACTACCGTCTCCACGTCGTGGTGTAATTGTTATTCAATATAATATTATTTGGATGGGTATAATAATGATGTGTAACTCATGTAAATAATAAATATAACATGTTAATGATTCTGTATATATGATATACCATCCATTTATATATTATTTTAATATCAAAAGAATGATATTGTCGCTCGTGCGTACGTACGGACTACTGTCTCCACGAACACGATGAGATTCATTCTCCATCGTATCCATTCAAGTATAATTATCATTTGATAATTTAAAAATGATGTTTAAGGACTAGATATCATTCTGGATATGAATAAGATACAACAACCATGGCTTATGTAACAAAACATATTAAAGAAAATGAGTAAGTTAACTCCCGAAACGACAATAATTCTAAGATATTATTAACAAATCAATGTTAAAAGATAATATATGATATCATATTATTATATATGATTCTTGTATAATTTAATAACAACTATTTCACCATCATACAGGAGGTTAACCTACCCCAACCAAGGAAAAGTACAAGGTAAGGGTTTACTTTACAACCTCTTCATTATCCAAGGTTGTTTATATGTAATAATCTACTGGGATCTCTTTATCATCCACATCCATGTTTCTTAAAAATGCATTTCAAAACATTTTTTAATATTTACTAGAATATGAGTTAAAGTCATTTATACCCTTTTTGACTTTTATAAGTGGTTTATAAAGGAATCTTTCGGTCGTTTTCAAAACAAGGTCCTTTTTAACCTTTTCCACAGAATTAAGGTAAGAATGTTTTTTTTAACTTATACGGCGGGTGCGGCTATTTTCCGCCGTTATAAAATCTTCAAAGCTTACCTTACAAGCTTATAAGAATATTTTCAAAGAAAATGTTTTATTTTATATGGATCTTAAATTATTTCAAAATAAAAGGAGATATTTCTTTAAAAAGAATTTTGATTTCATCTATGTCAACATCCTTTGATGGATTTTAAGATTATTTGAAGTTGATTTATTATGATACAAAACTTCTATATTGTATTGAAGGTTTTGTGATATGTTTGACTGTGGATATGCTATTTTTATACCATTCATAGTTTATGGTGAAAGTATTGACATTTCGTATGCTAGTTTTAATAAGAATGTTTATGTTATGTTTAAACCTTTTCATATGGGAATGCATTGGACTTAATATGTGACGGGTGGAGCCCGCTATAGCTCCTCGATGCATCGGTAGGTCTCATGAGACAAACTAGTGTCTTGGCACAAGGCCTTGACAAAATCTTATTTGTAGTCTTGGCACGAGGCCTTGACTATGTGGTTATGATAGTCTGGCATTATGCATTCCAACATTATGAAAGTGGTTATTGATTTTTGCATGTGATTATTCGATTAGTAGAATATCCATGTGAATAAGTAAATGGCATTATTTCATTTTATTTATGCCATACCATGTTGAAAGTTCATGTTTGAAAGGCTTTTGTTTAAGTTATACATTGCCTTAAAAGTTTATTCTTATTTATGAAAGTTTCCGCTATATTGTTATCCTTTCTGGGCATTTGAGCTCACCCCTTTTCTATGTTTTATTTTTCCCAGGAAGTGAAGAAGTAAGTTATGAATGACCTGCATGGATATTATGTGGGGATATGAGTGTGGATTATGGAGACAATATGTTGTTGTAGTAGTTTTTCGTTTAATGATGTAATGTAAAACTTATGAATATATCTAGTGTTTCCAAGGCTACTAAACCAATCGGTCTTTCGAGATTTGATCTTTCTTGTGATCATTCCAATGTTGTGTAATAATGCACCGACTCTGGGTAACTAGGGTCGGGGCATTACAGTTGGTATCAGAGAAAGTTTAGTACAAACCTTGGCAGCTAGATTTAGATAAACTCTGATTAGAGCACGTAGACCTAAGATGAACTTTGAGGATAAGTATAGAAGAACTTCCTAGAATTTTGGTATTGTAGAGATTTTGTGAGTTTTCCGAGCAATACATCCCTGTCTGGATACGAGCAGGTAGAGGTGGCTCTGTCACACATGTACCTAGGGGTAAAACCCGAAAACACCGCTTTGAGCTAGACTCGAACGGGAACTGGTGCACGACAACGGGCCTTGCTGCACTCTTGGTTACGACACTCCCGGGGGATATGGTTAGGATAACTCTCATTTTCTTTACAAATCATTTTGAAGGGATTATGAGTATATACTTCCTCAAAGAAAACATTCTTATGATTATGGATTATATCCATAAATAGTTCAATTTATGTTAAGTGTTTTATAAGTATGGGATTATGTATTTTGATTCATAAACTAATCTAGTTTATGCCATTGTTTAGAAATGGCGCCTAGTGGAAGAAATGGAAACCGTATCAATGCACGCACTCCATGTAGGGATTTCCCTCCTGCTCAAGATAATTATAGTGGGGCTGGTGATGCAACTGGTGCTGATCAACTAATCACCATACTGGGGCAACTTACTCAGGTTATAAATAATAACCTTACCCGTATGGAGCACCCTGATCCGCAGCGTGGAGGATCAATGTTAGATCGATTCATGAGACAACAACCACCAACGTTCAATGGGAATATAAATCCCGTAGTAGCTGAGCAATGGATATTTTCCCTAGAGAAAATATTTCAGGCTTTGGGGAGCAGTGAAAGGGAAAAAGTTATCATGGCAGTTTACCGCCTCACTGGAGATGCTGATCAATGGTGGTCATTGATTCAAAATACGAAGGAAGATGATGAAGTATCAAATATGGAATGGAGGGAGTTCAAAGATCTGTTTTTAGAAAAATACTTTCCTCGCGACCATCGAGCAGATATGGAAAGACAATTTCTGAGTCTGAGACAAAAGGAGGATGAGAATGTCACAATGTATGAGGCTAACTTTACAAGGTTAGCGAGGTACTCTGGTGATTATATTCGCAACCCAAGAAGTAAGATTGATCATTTCTTTGATGGGTTAAAACCATTTCTCCGTCGAGCATTAGTCTCACAATCCTTTTCATCGTACGAAGACATTGTCTCATGTGCTATCAAGACCGAAAAGGAATTCTCTAAGTCTTATGACATTAAAGCAAAGCAAGAGAAGAAGAGACCTGCTGATCAATCTGGGAATGGAAATAAGGGGAAGAAGGGAAAGGTTGAATATCCATCTTGTGGTAAGTGCGGGAAGAAACACCCCGGTGCTTGCCTAAAGGGAATGGGAGTCTGTTACAAGTGTGGTGAAAAAGGCCACCAAGCTCATGATTGCAAGGGGAAGAAGGAAGCTACCAACGTTCAGTGCTACAATTGCAGGGAGATGGGGCATTATGCAAATGCATGTCCTAAGCGTCAGGAGAACTTACCTCAGAAAAGGCCAAGGGATCAAGGCCAGGCTTATGCTATCACTACTGCTGAGGTAGAAGCTCCGAAAGACGTGGTGGCAGGTAATTTAATGGTTTCCTCAAGTTTAGCAAATGCATTATTTGATTCTGGATCATCGCATTGTTTCATATATTCCCAGTTTGCTAAGAAAATTAGATATTTCCAATTTGATTTAATAAGGGAGTTGTCAGTTAAAACTCCTAAGGGAAGTATCGTTGCAACAAAGTTTTGTGAATTAGTCCCCATTAGAGCACATAAATTTTCTTTATCTGCTGATTTCATCGTCATACCTATGATTGAGTTTGACATAATCCTCGGTATGGACTGGCTTTCGGACTATGATGTGAAGATTTATTGTAAGAAGAAAGAGGTTACGATTCTTGATGATAATGATAAGAAGCACCTTATTTTTAGAGCAGAATCGTCACCACCTAATTCTTATTTAGATCCACCCCCAGTAGCTCAACTTAATTCAATTATTGGGGAGGAAGAGAATGAAATAACTGTCGGTGAGGAAAGGAATGTTCAAATAGAGGATGTACCTGTTGTGAAAGAATTTGTAGATGTATTTCCGGAAGATTTACCTGGACATCCTCCAGAACGAGAAGTTGGGTTTTCTATTGATTTGATTCCTGGATCAAGGCCTATATCGAAGACCCCTTATAGAATGGCCACTGTAGACTTAGTCGAACTAAAGAAACAACTAGAGGAATTGAGTAATAAGGGATTTTTTCTCCCTAGTGTTTCTCCATGGGGAGCCCCTGTTATTTTTGTTAAAAAGAAAGATGGATCTATGAGGTTATGTATCGACTACATGGAGATCAATGCTATAACGATAAAGAACAAGTATCCCCTACCTCGTATTGATGATTTATTTGACCAACTGCATGGAGCTCAATACTTTTCAAAGATTGACCTTCGATCTGGATACCATCAGTTGTGTGTGAAGAAGGAAGACATTCCGAAAACAGCATTTCGAACCAGGTACGGGCATTACGAGTTTACTGTAATGCCGTTTGGATTGACTAATGCACCCTCTGTATTCATGGATCTAATGAATAGAGTTTTCAAGGAGTATCTCGATGAATTTTTGGTGGTATTTATTGATGATATCTTGGTATACTCCAAAACCTACGAAGATCATGAAAATCACTTGCGCATTATCTTGAAGACTCTGAGGAGGCATGAATTATATGGGAAGTTTAGCAAGTGTGAATTCTGGCTTCAGGAGATTTCTTTTCTTGGCCATATTGTCTCTAAAGATGGAATCTTTGTTGATCCTTCTAAGACCAAGGCAATCCAAGAATGGCCAGCACCTACGAGTATAACTGAGGTACGTAGTTTTATTGGTTTGGCAGGTTATTATCGACGTTTCGTCCAGAATTTTGCCCGATTGGCTAACCCATTAACGAAGCTCACACGTAAAGGGGTAAAATTTGTTTGGACAAAAGAGTGTGAAGAATGTTTCGAAGAACTGAAGAGAAGATTAGTCAATGCTCCTATATTGACTCTACCATCAGGGAATGATGGGTTCGTTATTTATAGTGATGCATCGAAGAAAGGACTTGGTTGTGTCCTTATGCAGAATGATAGAGTTATTGCCTATGCATCACGACAGTTGAAAATTCATGAACAAAACTATCCTACTCATGATCTCGAGTTAGCAGTAGTGATCTTTGCTTTGAAGATATGGAGGCACTACCTCTATGGTGAAAAATGTGAGATTTATACTGATCACAAGAGTTTGAAGTATATTTTCTCACAAAAAGAACTCAACATGAGGCAAAGGAGATGGCTTGAATTACTCAAGGATTATGATTGTACGATACACTACCACCCAGGGAAGGCAAACAAGGTGGCAGATGCTTTGAGTAGAAAAGACCATGGAGTTTTGAACAATATGAGAATTGAAAGGGATCCAATTTTCATGGATCTAGTGAAGATGGACATGGGAATAACCAGGGAAGGTGAAACATCAATGCTTTTTCAAATGGTTGCCAAACCATCTTTACTAGAAATGATTAAGAGTTCTCAGACCGATGATGAAGAATTCCAAAAGAAGATTAAAGCTGTGAATGATGGGAGATTGAGAGACTTTGTGTATGAAGATGGAATTTTGAAATTCGGGAAGAGACTTTGTGTTCCCAATATACCTGATCTAAAAAGGGAATTGCTGGATGATGCTCATATTTCCAATTTCTCTATACACCCTGGGAGCACCAAAATGTATAGAGATTTCAAGGAACATTTTTGGTGGGACAACATGAAGAGGGAGATTGCTGATTTTGTGTCAAGATGTATGGTTTGTCAACAAGTGAAAGCTGGAAGGCAATAGCCTGGAGGAGTCATGCAACCTCTTCCCATACCGGAGTGGAAATGGGACAATGTTACGATGGACTTTGTCATGGGGCTACCAAAGACTCCTAGAAGGAATGATGCAATATGGGTTATTGTTGATCGTCTTACCAAGACAGCACATTTTCTTGCTATAAGAGAAGATCTACCCCTGGAACGTCTAGCAAGACTATATATTAATGAAGTTGTGAGACTTCATGGAGTACCCCAATCGATTATTTCTGATCGTGATCCCCGTTTTACTTCAAGATTGTGGAAAAGTCTTCAGAAATCCCTGGATACTGAACTTCATTTGAGCACTGCTTACCACCCTCAGACACACGGACAATCAGAACGGACTACTCAAACCTTAGAAGACATGTTGAGATCTTGCTCACTTGACTTTCAGGGTATGTGGGATCAATATTTACCTTTGGTAGAATTTTCCTATAACAATAGCTTCCATTCGAGTATTCAGATGGCACCATATGAAGCGTTATACGGAAAGAGATGTCGTACACCAACCTGTTGGGATGACATTGGTGAAAGAAAACTTGTAGGCCCAGAACTGGTGGAGGAAACGGTGTAAAAGGTGAAAGTAATCCAAAATCACATCAAAGCAGCTCAAAGTAGGCAGAAGAGCTATGCCGATAATCGAAGGAAGGATTTGGAATTTCAAGTCGGTGATCATGTTTTTCTGAAGATATCTCCGTGGAAGGGAGTCATACGTTTTGGTAAGAAAGGTAAATTGAGTCCCAGGTACATCGGACCTTTCGAAATTCTAGAACGAATTGGGGTTGTAGCATACTGATTGGCAATGCCGCCAAGTCTCTCCAAAGTTCATGATGTGTTCCACGTATCTCTATTGAGGAAATACATGCCTGATCCGACGCATGTACTCACCTATGAGGAATTAGAACTGGAACCCGATCTGTCTTATTTCGAAGAGCCCGTCAAGATTCTTGATACGAGAGAACAAGTGCTGAGAAACCGGACGACGCGTCTGGTAAAAGTTTTGTGGAGAAACCATAAGATGGAAGAGGCAACGTGGGAACCCGAGGAACTTATGATGAAGAACCACCCGAGTCTTTTTATACAGTAATACCCTAGAAAATGCGAGGATGCAATTATTTGAAGGAGGGGAGAATGTAACACCCCAAGCTTCTACGGTACGCTTCTCTTTGAATAATGTGATAGCATGTGTTGTACGCAACACCGAGTTCTAACACACCATAACTAATCAAACTAACCGTTATGAATAGTAATACCTACTTTTTGAAATTATATATATTTTATATTTGAAAATGGACTTCATTTTTGGATTCGGAATATCGAATTTAGCCTAAGGTGAAATTTTGGTACATTTCGGATAACTTTCATATTTTGATGAATAGTGAAAATTACTATGTTTTAATTAAAAACAACTTTTTTAATCAAAATAATTAATAGTGATAAATTATGAATTTGAGTGGTTTTAAAGTATATTTAGAACATATTTTTACCATTTAATATAATGTTGGTCATTGGACATAATTTTACAATTAAACCGAACATAAACGAGTGTCAATCTTTTGATAGTTATTATCTCTTAAAAACACGCTTTTTGTTTTGACAGCGGGAATTAATTTTAAATTAATTTCTGCCACTTCTGTGTTTTGAATTTAGGAAAATGGATTCCATATTTGGAATCAGGATGTTCAAATTGTTTAAATAGGTAACTTTTATTTTTAGACATTTTGAATAATTACTGCGGTAAATATTTTATTTACCATGGTTAAGGGTAAATCCGGTAAATAAGGGTTAAAAAATAATATTATAATAATACTAAATTACCCTAAAACGTGTCTTAACCATATTGGTTGATACATGGTCGACCATGGGAATCTTTGGGTCTATTTTGGGACCCCATGGATCCACTTGTAAGTGATAATGACACTTTATTTTAATTTAGTTAAAATGAATACAAAAATGACACAAGCATATATCTTTTAGAACAACAATTGTTACATAGGGTTATATATGTTGGATTTTAGATTATAAATATTCATTAGAAATCTAAAAATATTTCCTACATAATGATATTTTATTTATAATTTTTAGACATTAAATAATTTATTTTATATATGACACAATGATGATGCAGTAATTACTATAATAGTGAAAAATTAAAATAATTGATATTATAAATACCCAAATAAATATAATATGAAACTTTTAATGAATTAAACTAATTTTATAGGATAATATGATATATTAGGATTGATTTAATTGACGTTTTTTGAAGTAATCAATCTGTTATGAGTTTCACAAAAATCAACTATTGAATAGTGTAAAAATTGACATAAAAGAGATCTTAAAACAAATATTATATTATTAATTGATATTAAATTCCTAAAAATCTAAGGTTCTGCCAAGAGACTTATATCCTGATAGGTTCATCATTAATGTACCACTTGGGGGTCTCTTGGATGTATATAGTAAGTTTATTAACCATATTATATAAAAATACAAAGAGACATTGTAAAAGTGAAACTAATTAACTTAGAGTTAATACTTAAAGATAAGGTTAATATAAGTACCCAAACCTGTCTAAATTCTTTTGGTTTAGTGGTTTTAGACCTATCCCCACCTTAAATTTTGAATAATCAACTTTTGAGCCATTATAAACCGAATATGAATTTATTATAAATTAATATTTCTAGCTTTTCCAAAGGTGCCCCTCACCCATCTTATAAAAGGGCACTCCTCCTTCTCATTTCTTCACACCTTAAAAGCCTTTTGGTTCGGCCAAAATCTGCCCAAATACTCTCCAAACATCCCTCACTACAACCTAGAGGCCTTAGTTTGATCAGAAAGCCAACCTAAGGAGCCCTTTTGATCAAATCAAAAGGAAGAACCCGAAGAAGAGGTAATGATTTCACCACCCTTCTCCAAGTTCATTTCTTCTTCCACTTCTTCTTCCTTTGTTCTTACCATTATAAAATAATAACTCCAGTATCTCACATATACTGTGATGTTATTATAAATATGGTACAACCATATTCAGTATTCTATCCACCCTTTGAATAACATGTCACCATACGTGCGTACGTACGGACTACCGTCTCCACGTCGTGGTGTAATTGTTATTCAATATAATATTATTTGGATGGGTATAATAATGATGTGTAACTCATGTAAATAATAAATATAACATGTTAATGATTCTGTATATATGATATACCATCCATTTATATATTATTTTAATATCAAAAGAATGATATTGTCGCTCGTGCGTACGTACGGACTACCGTCTCCACGAACGCGATGAGATTCATTCTCCATCGTATCCATTCAAGTATAATTATCATTTGATAATTTAAAAATGATGTTTAAGGACTAGATATCATTCTGGATATGAATAAGATACAACAACCATGGCTTATGTAACAAAACATATAAAAGAAAATGAGAAAGTTAACTCCCGAAACGACGATAATTCTAAGATATTATTAACAAATCAATGCTAAAAGATCATATATGATATCTTGTTATTATATATGATTCTTGTATAATTTAATAACAACTATTTCACCATTATACAGGAGGTTAACCTACCCCAACCAAGGAAAAGTACAAGGTAAGGGTTTACTTTACAACCTCTTCATTATCCAAGGTTGTTTATACGTAATAATCTACTGGGATCTCTTTATCATCCACATCCATGTTTCTTAAAAATGCATTTCAAAACATTTTTTACTATTTACTAGAATATGAGTTAAAGTCATTTATACCCTTTTTTACTTATATAAGTGGTTTATAAAGAAATCTTTCGGTCGTTTTCAAAACAATGTCCTTTTTAACCTTTTCGACAGAATTAAGGTAAGAATGTTTTTTTTAACTTATACGGCGGGTGCGGCTATTTTCCACCGTTATAAAATCTTCAAAGCTTACCTTACAAGCTTATAAGAATATTTTCAAAGAAAATGTTTTATTTTATATGGATCTTAAATTATTTCAAAATAAAAGGAGATATTTCTTTAAAAAGAATTTTGATTTCATCTAGGTCAACATCCTTTGATGGATTTTAAGATTATTTGAAGTTGATTTATTATGATACAAAACTTCTATATTGTATTGAAGGTTTTGTGATATGTTTGACTGTGGATATGCTATTTTTATACCATTCATAGTTTATGGTGAGAGTATTGACATTTCGTATGCTAGTTTTAATACGAATGTTTATGTTATGTTTAAACCTTTTCATATGGGAATGCATTGGACTTAATATGTGACGGGTGGAGCCTGCTATAGCTCCTTGATGCATCGGTAGGTCTCATGAGACAAACTAGTGTCTTGGCACAAGGCCTTGACAAAATCTTATTTGTAGTCTTGGCACGAGGCCTTGACTATGTGGTTATGATAATCTGGCATTATGCATTCCAATATTATGAAAGTGGTTATTGATTTTTGCATGTGATTATTCGATTAGTAGAATATCCATGTGAATAAGTAAATGGCATTATTTCATTTTATTTATGCCATACCATGTTGAAAGTTCATGTTTGAAAGGATTTTGTTTATGTTATACATTGCCTTAAAAGTTTATTCTTATTTATGAAAGTTTCCGCTATATTGTTATCCTTACTGGGCATTTGAGCTCACCCCTTTTCTATGTTTTATTTTTCCCATGAAGTGAAAAAGTAAGTTATGAATGACATGCATGAATATTATGTGGGGATATGAGTGTGGATTATGGAGACAATATGTTGTTGTAGTAGTATTTCGTTTAATGATGTAATGTAAAACTTATGAATATATCTAGTGTTTCCAAGGATACTAAACCAATCGGTCTTTCGAGATTTGATCTTTCTTGTGATCATGCCAATGTTGTGTAATAATGCACCGACTCTCGGTAACTAGGGTCGGGGCGTTACATATAAATACTATAAAAAATATTTCTTTATTTATAATTATAAATATATAATTTTACAAATATAATATGTTCGTTTATAAATATATTTATTTAAAAAAAATCACAGTTTCATTAAAAAAATATTTTTTTAACATTATTAGTGACTATATAATTTTAAGTGAATGTGTATTAAAAATGATTTAAATTGAATAAATTAAAAAAAACAACACTTTAATAATATTGAAAAAATGGATAATTTTTAGGTGTGTGAATTACATATAAAAATGTGTTAATTATGTATATCTGAAACAAATATAACAATGATTTTATCTATGTTAAATTGAAAAAATCAAACAACATTCAATAATATGTCCATTAATCTATGCAATTAGTCTGTATTGTTAATTAATATTAATTTTTCATTATAAACCATTATTCACTAAATATATGACTACTTAATCTAATGTGAATATATATATTTTAATATATAAATCATATTTAGATACATTAATATAGACCTATATTATATATATATATTATTTATTAATATTATCAATAATCATATATTTATTAAATTTTTTAATATTTTTCTACATTTACTTAATTTTATTTTTAATTTGTTTAATTTTAATTTTTCATATATTTATATATTTAGTGCATACTATTTATTATAATTTTAAATTTTTTATAGTATAATGATTCTATTAATTTTTATCCGTAATTATTTAATTAATAAAATTTTGTAATATATTTTTAATGAACTCATTAATTATATAAATATTTATTTATATTTATTCGGACCTTTATCAGCCCTAACAAATAACCAATAAAGGATTCCTATATGAGTGCTAAAAATATAGTGCTGATGAAGGGTACCCTTTATCAACACTAAGAAAAGTGTTTATAAAGTTATAAATTTACCAGACCTTTTTTTACGGCCAATAAAGATTCCATTTATCTGTGGTTTTTTCTAGTGATGATAAAAAACATTGCTATTGGATGCATGTTTTGTAGTAGTGTTGATATATTTGTTGAAATATATAGTTGCTTTGTTAACAATGGAAGTTGAGTACGTAGGAGTAAAAAAGTGGGAAATTAACCCTTATGGTTGATACAATTACTAAAGGAACTACATCGATGTCAGATTGGTGGAGTGTTATTCTGTGATAGTCCGATTGTAGTTCACTAGGCTCTGAATTTGGGGTTTTATGAATGGATAAAACACACTGGTAAGAAATCTCACTTCATCCAAAATTTTATATAGGATAGGGTTTAAGAGTTTAATAAGATAGTTAGAAATAATAATCCAATGGAAATGTTCACCAAAAATTTAGTCTAGGAAGGTTTTAGACAATATTCATCCTTTGAGGGACTTGGGTGAATGGATGGTGGTGCATAACACTGACTATTATTAATATAAATGGTCTATAAATGCTTTAAAATGTTTGTGTTTTAGCCAAATTTATTTTTAATAATATTTAAGTGAGATATTCATTGGTAGGTGAACCTAAATTAAAGTTCCATTTCAGTTTGATCATAAGAAAAAATATTTGAATATAGATATTTCTTTGGGTACAATGTAGGGACAATAAAAATTTATTGTAGTGCCAAGTTTATCAGATGATGACTATATTATGATAGTCTTGCATAGTGGTAAGTTCGATGATAAATGATAAAATTTATTAATTCTTTCATTTTTTATGATGATCTATACTATCAATTTTGGTATGAATATTTGATAAATTATGGAGTATGAGATCCACTCATAGAAATGTTGAGTAAATTGAACTTTACACAAGATAATGGTTGTTACAAGTCTAATTTGATTATGGGATCGACAGTGGATGAAAAAAATGTTGGGACATCTGCAAATATCAATAGTCGATGAAACTGGATTAGCGCATATGCCCTATTATATAGGTAGGGTGAGACCACTTTTACATGTTGGACAATGATATAGATCAAAGTGTTATAATATTGGTAATTACATATTGTGATTGTAATTATTTTTGTCACATGATAATCATAAAAATGAATTAGTGTTTTAGTTATGGATGTAGGAATCATGCTCAATAGACATTGATCAACACGGTTCCTTCAGGTTCTGCCATCGTCTAAAACCCAAAAAGAATAGTGTGAGGGGAAAAATCATGCTAGGGAATAAAAAATATTAAAGGGGGAGTACCTTCAAAATATAAAATCTTATGGTTAATTCTAATATTGTTCCCATAATTCTAGGACTATAACCTATACATATACTTAACCGTAGGGACATCCTTATACATACCTTAGAAATATCTTTAGGGATGTCACTATGGTTTTTGCATCCACGTTTCCAAAGGTTAACTAAACCTTTCCTCTGATACCAATAATAGAGACCCAAATCTTGATGTACATGGACATTACATTACTTTTTTCGAAATACTTAATACATAACAAAGACAGACACAAAAGGACCATAATAGTTTAGTGTCTTTGGAAACATTGAACATAATCTTCTAATCTTGGTGAAAGATCTTCAACATCTCCCATAAATATCTTCCTTTATTTCTTACCTAAAACCTTTCTATATATCCTGGAGAAAATAAAACATATAAAGGGTGAGCTCAAATGCTCAGTAAGGGTAAGAATGGAGAAAACAAAACAAAGCATATACATTTGAACTTCAAAACATGAACATAATATTTAAACATCAAAATCTTGGGAAATGACATAAAAAATGGCAGTATGTAAGGCATATATCATAAAGAAACATTTATTGTGACAAAATAGAATGGGAATAAAACATGTAATTGTGGAAACCATTAAGAACATGTTTTGTTTTCTATAGTTTCCAAGGAATTGATGCCAAGACCATCTTAGTGGACAAAGTCCCTTTCTGAATCGAGTTCACTCCTCATTCCAGTCCTGTATAACTAAATCAAATTGAATTTCAATTCCATCCATGTCTATCTCTTGAGATATAAATTACCCCCCCCCCCCCCAATGAATTGGAGGAAGATATAGGTCCCACCCATCTCATAATGAAGTCATTCTTACGTGTGCCACAACATAAACATAAATCATTCATAATAACCCAAATAATAAAATGGGTTTCATAAATATCATCCCATCATAACATAATCCATATAAAACAAATGGATATCATTTCAACATAATAAAAGTGAAAATCCATTCATGTTGTATAAGTTAAAAAAACATTCTTCTCGTACTTTTGACTGAAAATTCAAAAAGTACCACGTATGGTAAACAAAAGAAGGATTCCTTCCATAACACAAAGTAAAAGTCCAAGAGGGGTAAAAATGACTTTAAAAATACATGGATGAATATTAATCACTTTATGAAAAACATTTTTATGGACATGGATGAAATATATAACCCCAGTAAATACTTACGAATAAACAATCTCGGATAAAAACGAGATTGGAAAAGTTATCCCCTTCCTTAGGTCCTATATGCTTCATACGTATCTGAACCTACTGTATAATGATTTAAATCATGTCATTTACTTTTTAAAGAATCATATTCATTGTTATGATATTATATATGGTTCAATTATGTCTTTATATTACCCGTTCTTTTGTAAATTCAATGTTAAAGCAGATTTTTGGGTAAAATCATTTTATTTATCGTACGTGTTTGGACTTGTTGTTATTGATATTATTATTAGTTATATCATGATTTAATAACTTCTAGAAAGTAAATCATGATTTATATATCATATATATTCAGTATATATTTATATATATATAATATAGATAAATGAAATGAAATACACCGTTCATGGAGAAGGTAGGCCATACGTACGCATGAACACTGTTTTCTTTTCCTTATTGACTTGAATGGAAGTATGTAGATGACGTATATATATATACAGTAGCTTTATATTGTCATATATTTCATTATTATTCATTATATATACTTTATAATCATTCTTGAGTGGTTAACATGGAGAATTAATCCTATCGCGTCGTGGACACGGTAATCCATACGTATGCACGAGCAATGATATGATTACCATAATTATTGAATTGAATTGAAGTGGATGATATAATATCTCAGAATTAGTATGATGTTATAATAACTATATATAGTTATTAATTGCACCATTATACCCATTCAAGTTGGGTGGTGGTGGAAAAACATATCACACCATGGCGTGAAGATGGTATTCTGTATGTACGCACGCGCGGTGATTTCATTTTTCGTAGGATGGATAGAAGGTGAAATAGGGTTGTTTCATTTTTTTAATAAAATATCAGTATATGAGTGATACTAATGTTATTAATTTATGATGAAACAAATAAATAAGAATATGTTTAAGAAGAAATAAACTTGAAAGATTCGGTAGAATAGATTACCTCTTCTTCGATGCACCTCCTTTAGACTTCTTCTTAGGTCACTAGAGTTTGTCTATTTAGAAGACCAGAACCTCTATGATATAACTAGATATTTTTAGAAGATTAATTTGAAGGGGTTGGCCGAGCTTCAAGCCTCAAAAGGGTGTGAAGAGAAGAGGGAAGGGGTTCCCTTTTTATAAGGGAGGAGAGGGGTACTTTTGAAAAAACATAAAATATTATTTTATAATAAAGTTATATTCGGTTTATAATAGCTACGAATTGATTTATTTCAAAGATAAAGTGGGGATGGGTCGAAATACTCTCAACCAATAGGTTTTAGACAAGTTTAATTTACTATTCTAACCTTATCATTTAGATTTATCTCTATGTTAACTAATTTATCTTTTACCATGTCTTCTTGTTTTCTTACACTATATGGTTAATAAACATACTATAACAAGCCAAACGAACCCTAAGGGGTTCATTATTAATATATATAACCTTATCTAAGTCATTTTTCCTAACCTTATATTTTTTAGGAATATAAGAACAATTAATAATATAATATTTGTTTAAAAAACTATTTTATGTCAATTTTGACACTATTTGGTAATTGATTTTTGTGAAAATAATAACAACATGATTATTTAGAAAAATGTTAATTGAATCAACAATAACATGTAATATTAACCTATTAAATTAGTGGAATTCATAAAAAGTCTCAAATTACATTTATTTGGGTATTTATAACATCAATTATGTTAATATTTCATTCATAAGGTAATTACTGCATCACCACTGTGTCATAAAGAAATTAAATTATTTAATGTCAAAAAATTATAAATAAAATATCATTATGTTTGAAATATTTTTAGATTTCCAATTAATATTTATAGTTGAATTTATCTTTTGAATAACCCTATATTAAAAATGTTTTAGTTATTAAACTTTGATTTTAACTATTTTTACTCTTCTTTAAATATAATAATAATAAGTGTCCTAATCTAATCCAAGTGGACTTAAAGGGTAATATTTTATTCCTAAAGTTGTTTTTCGTGAAATTAAACTTATCCAATAGAATTAGTACACGTGTCAGGGTAAAAATAATATCATTTTTACCCTTAATTACACAATTTACTTTTTACCGTGGTAAATAAAAGTAAAAAGTTACGATTCAACAAAAATTATTTTAATCTTATTGAACCATATTTTACTCCTTCATATTAACCGTGTCTCGGATTTTCGAAATTCCACTCACAGAAGCGGTAAAATTAAGTTTAATGTAAATTTTCAAATTTTCCAAGGAGGTGGGTAAAAGACGGTGAAAAGTTCAATAAAATTTTTATTTATCTAAAATTATTATAAAATGACTCAAATGAATTACATTAAACATATATAGGTTTTATGTATCAATTTTGACATAAAATAAATTTAAATAAAATAAATAATTATTTAAATACAAAGTCGGCTTTTAAATAGTAACCCAGTGTTTTCACTATTCATAAAAAATTGAATGTTTTCAGAAAAATACCAAAATTTCACCCTAGGATAATTTCGCTATTCCGATTCCAAAAATTAAATCCATTTTGAAAGATAATGTTTAAAAAATTTCAAAAAGTGGGTTTTACTATTCATAACGGCTTGTTCTTAATAATATTATAATAATATCCCGTTTAGTGAAACTCGGTATTACGTACTACACACGCTATCGAGGAAGGTCTTGATTGCGTGTAATGCAATCCATGTCAGGGCTGCGTGGAGTGAAAGAAAAGTTTGGTGTTTTGTATAACATAATCAAAACTTATTTCATTTATACATTAAAAAAATATACATAATGTTGCGTAGAATAATTTCAACAAAATGAACTTGAAATTGTGTGGAACACAAGATAAGAATAGTGTTCTGTATACTGCAAGCTAATATGGTGTTGTGTATAGTACAAGCTAATCTTGGTTTAGTGTATAATAGAAGGCATCAAAGAAATTAAAAAATATATATCCCAGAAAATCTTAGGGTGTTACAATACCTATATATTTTGAATTCTATGACAGCATCTATGGTTGATAACAATCACAATAAGAATAACCTAACAGTTCTTAACTCCCTGGTGTGTCCATGGGAAGGACCAAATCATCCAAAAATATTGTGTGGGATTTTCCAATTCTTTAATGTTATTTTAGTAACTCAATGTATTCAAAGGGAGGAAGGTGGAGATTCATGGAGGGAGGATTTTTATCTTGGAGGATTGTAATTAGGTTTACAAACTATGTGCTGAGGGATTTATCCCCTTTTTATAGTCTAAAGTGATGTTCCCCTATTAGGAAACTATCTCATTCCATTACACGGACATTTCATAAATCTCTGAGTATAGTCTTTGGTTATATACCATGATATCTATGTCGATTAAATATAACATAATTTAATGATAACTAATTTGTTAGAGACTTTATATGTTATTCCCTCAATGTTCTATTGGGTGAATGTGTCAGGGAATCACAAAGAATCATCATACCATTTAATTTGTAACATTTATGATTGGAGAAAATCATACAGTATGATATTAAAAAGTGGAAATTCTAGAATATATCCCTTTCATTAAAAAAGACTAAATCAGATTACAATCACATTACCCCATATCGTAAAATATGGAATAAGAACAAGCTTAAATAAAATTATTTTTCCATATTCTAGTCATACCATATGAAAATAACAATTAGAATATATAATATCCAATGATTTAAGGTATATTCATTTAAATATGTTACTTTCACTAAATAATAATAGAAATTTTTTCTATTTCACCTTATACCATATCATAAACAATAACATATGAAATCATACCCAAAATTATTTTGGATATATTATAAAATATTTATAGAAATATTTCATTAACTTGACCATTTTTTAGATCATATGTAATACCTTATAAAAATCCCCTCAAAGAATCGATTGATAAAACCCTAAAACCCTTTTAGAGTAGCTTGTTGAGTCATAAAAAACACATTATGTCCACTGAATAGTGTGATCCTATAGGCCTTTATATAATGGATAACAATTATAAATCACCATATCCATAAATGAAATCAAAGAGTGGCTTCTAGAAAAGAGTCAATTCAACTCAAGATACAAAAGTATCTAGCGTGATCTCAATTAAACACATGTATCTCTGTAACTATATCCAATAACAACATCATATTCCTAGGATCATTTTCATATATTTAAAATTTTAATAAATGAGTGACCATAGAAAATATTATATGTAAATTCCATATAGCCTCCCCAAATATTCTCTTCCCCAAGTACAGACTTACCAAATCTATGAATACACCACATGTCATTCATTTAGTAGATGTAAAAATCGCATTGCACACATCCAAGTAGAAAATAACTTTTTATTTATTTTCTAATTATAAACATATATATCCTCAGTGTATATCAATCAAGGGCCCACATTTCATACTTATCTCATGATTGGAAAAATCTGATCTTGGTTCAGCTCCAATTGACAACCTGATCAACCACATACCCAACCATACCATTATTATCTAGTCTTTATGGATAACATATGTAGGGTATTAATGTATTTAGGTTATCATTATAGTTATCACATTGGACTCACATAATTCTGACTTAAAATAATAACAATTCATCCCTATTATACCAAATACATTGTGTTTTCCTCTTAAAGTGGTATACTTCGAGGGTCATCCAATGAAAAAAACTCGTGTGTGCCCCATAAGAATATTATGTATCTCTATACAAGAGACATAAGAACACTAACATTAACATTCCATTATATCCTATGAAAACCTAAAATGTGCATCAGTTAGGGATAACACAAAATTGTACTTTCAGTGGTCACTTTTCTTTTCACTTGAAAAAATATATATTTATATATACAGGAATTCAGTCAACAGGAAGGAATTATAATGTTGAGAAGGAATTTAATTTAGAAAATTTTATATTCTTAAAATAGTATCAGGAATACTTAACAACACACTACATAAGAACATTTCAAACAAACCATATATGATAGACTACATGTTCAACATTATATGTGTTTTTATGTCTTGGGTTTTGTTGGATTGTTAAATCTAAATGATATGGTGATCCAAGTTTTTTCCTTTTAAATCATAACTCAATTTTAGAGTTAAAGATACTCAAACCCTCTGTCAGATAATTTTTTTTAAATTTAACCGAGTAGATGACTTCCAAAGAATTTCCCAATGACACAAGTGACTCAAGGAGTAGTTTTTCCACCCCGGGATAAATTTTAGTGAAATTACAAGAATAGTGATATTTTTTATGATATCTAATATTTTTTATTTATTTATTTATTTATGATATGATAATAGAAAATGATATCCTTAAAATGATAAATCAAATGTAAATTCTGACATAGTGGTTGTGTCCAAAATGTGGGTTTTACCTTAGGGGTGAAAAAAACCTTCACCCATGTCATAGGTCTTCAGAAAGGTCTTCTTAGGTTTGTGAATATTTGAGATTAATTAATTTTTGACTAATTAATTTATGGATGGAAAACCCCTAATTTCAATTTATTTAAACCATGTTCTAAAAACTCTATATGGTTATCCAATATTGCCATTAGCATAACCACAAATTTGGAGTGGGAGTGGAGTGGTGTCCTGGTGGAACCAATGGCGGATCCAAGGATTGGGTCTAGATCCACACCAAAATCGGTGATCACAACATGTGGTGAGGATGAATAGATCCATATATTCCCCAATGGATTGATGCATAAATAATTATTCCATGTTGTAGGAATTTTTAATTAATTTTATCTTGATCCACATTTGCGGTTTCTAACCATGGTAATTCATTCCTTGAATTCTATATAGAACAACACATTTCCTCACACATTTATTTATTTCTATTATTTTATTTTTGATTATTTACCATATGTTCTTTATTTATAGAAAATTTTGTGGATAATGATTGGTGATCCGGCCTCATAATTACCACCATCGATTTGTTTATATCAATATCCTTCATTTTCTTTTCTTGTTCTTCATGCGTTTATCACCAAACACCACTATGGATGGGAATTTGATGAATCATGGTCATGATAAAAATGTGATCTATTTCATGGAACAAGAGAGACTGATATGAGTTCTATATTGATGAATGTGGCATGCAATATGATTAATCGGTGGTGAAGCATTACTGTTTCCTTATGGGTGAATGTTATTGAAGGGAAGAAACAAATCTAGAAATTTTATTGTGTGTATCATGATCGTGAACCACATTTCTATCAAAGGATAAATGAAAATTGATTTTTGGTGGTACAAAATCCAAGGAAGAGGTAATTGGTGGTCTTTTAAGCTCGATCAAAGGTGAGAAAGTTGAAGATGAATGATTTTAGTCATTCTAAAAAATCTGGGTTTGTAATGATAAACACAAGAAATGTGTTCTTGATCAACATGTCATTGGATAAAAATAGAGGAAACAAGGGTTTTGATAAATTTTTTTTCATAGTTAATGTAGACCAAGGGATCTCTCTAAGCTTACTAGTAAGGAATATATGTGGAGCACACTCCCAATTGGCTATTTTTACATACACACTATGTGGGTCAGGACCACATGCTATGTGACCATGATCTTATATGTCAAAGACACCATGGTAGTACATGTTGGGTGAGTTTTCTAGGACTATATATTGCACAACCTCTAGATAAAATCATTAACTTTGGTCTTACCTGAAACTGATTATGATTGTACACATCAAGTTCCCTGATGGTCACACACATCATGTTACTCATGACACACACCATGTATGTGGACCTTTATATTCCTTATAGTGAAGAAATACATGAACATAAAGACACTATGGTGAAATATATCATGTAAACATATAGTACACACCCTATAATTTTCCATCCTTAATGATTTTTTATATCTCTTTTCGTAGGGCCTGGATTTAGTCGTAAGAGTAGTCCATCTTGTGCATTTTTCTATATAGATCACAATGGTTCACTACTATAGTATCGAAGGGGAGATAAAATAAAATTCAAATAAATTAGTCTCTATAGCTTCATAGGGATTGTGATGGGGATGAAAATTGAAATCAAATCATTCTCAAGGTCGGTACTCCCCTGGAAGCATGTATATGTCATGGTGTTGGTCCTATAAAGCATTAATGTTAGGCTCAGTATTCCCCAACACACCTAGGGCATATGATCCTCTATATATTGACTCATTTTTTCCTTTCATATATCTCTAGAGGGTTGAGGGTCCTCTTCCCCAACATAGATTTAATTAGATTCCCCAATATACCGGGGTAAAAATATCTTTGATCAATGGAGTCAGTTAACCCCTTGATTGATACTTATCCGTAGAAGGGGATTTGGTCCTCCACTACAATTATAGATTGGAAATGTAGGTTATATTGTTTGAGTAGATAAATATATAGGGGAAACCAACTAGTTCACCAATATTTGGGATGTTTCAAATCAAGAGACACTCCTATATATAGGGTTCCATTGCATGTATTCCAGGGTAGTGGAATTGAAATTCAAAATGATAGGGTTTGACACCCCATAAATTGATGCACATAATTTTTCAAGGAGATGGTACAACCTTATACTTTCTATGGGAAACACGGATTTTGATAGGATTCATAGTTCATATACTTCAAGGATTGTGGCCTATTATGAACCCTTTAGTTTTCTATAGGATGTATCATTCATATAGGTTATCAAATCTATACTATATAGTTTTTTGGATACATATCCTTTATTTATCATGAGATTAGAACTTGTAGAATTAGATATAATATAAGTAGTAATTATTGGTATCACTAATTCCATACTTATAGATAACATATAGATCCTTTCCCATCTTTTTTTTGGTTACTCTGTCATGCTGAAGGTTTTTAAAAAACTAATCATTTTTTCTCTTTTTTGCGGTGTCCAAAAATCCAATTGAATGTGTTTATACAAGCCTCTATTTTGGAATTCTTCCCGCAAACTTTGTGTCTATATATATGACACATGGTTCAGATGTTTTCTTTGTGGACATGCAACTAAAATTATATCTTTATAGTTAAAAATCTGGAATTATTGGTTATTCATAGTAATTCATAGTTTTCTTTGACGGTGGCAATGACCTTTGAGGTTAGTGATCGATCTTGGAGTATATGTACTGAGGAGGATATTTCCAATATGTTGTGGCAGCTAGATCCAGATTCTTATCAGATGTATGGTTCCTTTGGTATCTGACTACATAGAATTGTACTTTTATTTGATATCTCATCCATGTATTTTATAAAATTCAGTTATTTATATATATTTTCTAGTGGTGTTTTCAGTCATTCTATATATTGAAGATATGTGTCTGTTATAGGATAATATAGGCCATCTATATATTGTGAGATGCCTACTTAGTCCTAGTCACCTGCCCGTGACCTATTTAATGTTGGATTGGTGTGGATCACTTTACCTAATGAGGGATGGGGTTGGGCATCAGTGTCTTTGTTCATGTCATATATAGTTTCTATCACATCTCTATATTACCATATGATAAAACACTCTCACCAAATTTTCTTGTGATTAACATATATAACAAATGTTATTTGGATAATTATGATACATATGAATCATATTCATAATGTTCAACCCCATGAACAAATCAAAACATCCTAACCCCAGGATATCCAATGTTACATACTAAATAAATATTATTATCTTTGTAATTCTATTTAATCTTCATCATCATCATCCTTGAAACTTTTATTATTTAATATTTTAATTTTAAATCTATTGGTAATTAATGAAACTCATTACCTAAAATTATTCTGCATCATAAAAATAATAGGATATCGAGTGAAGTCCACTTTATTATGGTATTGAATATATCTTTTATGTTTTATTGGACATTATATTCGAAACCATTTAAGATATCAAGTGAAATCCACTCTAAACATTATGTGGAATAATATTTATGAAATAATGATACTCATATCATCATAATAAGTAAAAATTACTTGTTCATTTTCTCTTTATAGTCATATATCATAAAACCTTCAGGATATTGATTCAAAAAATCACTTTACATTTAAAATTGTATAATTTTTTAGTTGTTGAATTTTAACATATTTAGTCCAAAAATAATACCAATAGCATATTATAAACTACATTCCTCTTTGATTATAATTCCATGAAACACAAACTACATTGTTTTTAGAAAGTAATTTTATTTTATTTTAGATGATAAAATATATTTGTATTTAGGAAAGAACTCTTACTTCATTTAAGTAGGAATATTATGAAAAAGCCATTATTTCCATTTTATATGTAGTATTTTATGTTTTTGGGAATCCTACTAAAAATAATGTGTTTTTGAAATATGATAATGTTGTTGGTGGAATCATATTTCTGAGTATTTTTTAGTAAACACATAGCTAGAGATAAAAATAATTTATATTTGTCTCATTTCCAAGCTTGTTATAGAATTGGGACGAATCTTAATCCATGTATATAAAAGAAATTAATATCATTTATTAGAAAAATTTTGATTACAATATATTCTCAAGAGAAAAATGTATCAAATTATTCACATCCATTTAAAAACACCCATGCTTAAAATTCTACTTGTATATAAGATCCCAATGTAAGAACACCTTTCTCTATTGCTTGAATGAAAATTTCATGATCATATTTTCAATTTGTTTATATCTATACCCCAGTATATCCAAAATACTCATAAAAATAATTTTGGTATTACATACAATTAAAAATATAAGAATTTAATTTTATGACATTAATACCTAGAGTTGAATCTCAACAAGTTTTCTAGGATATCTTCAAGTATTTTGAGAAGATTCTATTCTAATGGATTGTTTTTCAAAACATGGATTTTTTACCTCTATTTTATATAATTTGGATTAGGTGGTGTTGTTACTCTCCTTTTATTCTTTTATTCCGTTTCAAGCTATAGTTTTTAACCTTATCATTTTCCATCATTTTGATATTACTTGAGCCTAGACCACCCATGCCCATATCAACTATTTTTTATATTTCAAGGAGACTAAGAATAAATTTATTGAATTCATTCATATAATTATTCACAATAAACCATTGAAACCTTCTTGGTTGTTATTTCAGACTAAATTCCATAACCAAATGAAGACTGAGTGGTGAACCGAGCCTCTCTATGTCATTTAAGTACCCAATCTATTGAAAACATCAGTTAATACAATGGTTCCTTCCTTTATTTTACACTGAAATAGAGACTTAAATACCTTATACTTATCATTCCATGTCGTTTGTTGGTAGATACATTTCATTTTTTATGATATAATCATCATTAATCTCTTTTTTCTTCTTCAACTTATCCACTATAGTCACAAGCTTGATGGTAGAAAATATCAGGGAATCCATTAGATACTTATCATAATAATCAGATTATATTTATGAATGGATTCACCAGTCGATTTCAAAGAAATGAGTTCATCCAACACATTGATATTTTCCACTTAGTTGAGAACTATTCTCATGTTCTGATATCAGTTGAGGAAGTTACTGTAATTTAGTTTTTTCCTTATTCAAAATATTTTTCTTGGTAAATATTGATGATGATGATTACATTATATATAAAATAAGTTTTTTATCTTATAATAAAAATGTTTTATATTTATTTAATAATGATTTTTTCAAATTCAATCCCATTTAAAATTATGACCCCATATATCATATCTATTTAGTGACCCAATATCTATAATTCATCATTACCTATGAAAGGAATAATTCAAATAATTCAAAACTATATCTGGTGAAAAACAATTTCTAATCATATAAAAAATGATTCATGGGTAGCTCAGTAGATAACTCTTTATCCAATTACATCATATGAATTCACTCCACTCTATTAATTTAATATCCCAATGGTTATGGTATCCCTAATAATTTCATACAAACGTAAATTTTTTGAGAAAGTACTAAATTATTAGTTTCATGTTGTTACATTTTTCCTTATATAAGATAATACATGAGGGTCCAATGGTCAGGGTATCCCGTATTGAATGATTGATGACTTGAAAAGTTTTTCTTTGGAAGATATGTAATACGTAGTATTAAATTGGGTTTTAATATAACCATTCTATGTCATGTTATTCCCTTTATATATGAACAATTCTAAATATTTTTTTGGATTCCCTTATTCCAACCACAAAAATAATAATATCTCACTATATTAATTTGTAACTCCTTACACAACCCATAGGTTTGTGTAACTCACCCAAAAATAGAAGCTATAAATTTTCATATTTATCCAAATTCATATCAAGCACAGGTTACATGAACTATTCATGTTAGGTTTAGAATTATATTATATTGAAAATCTCCAAAAGAGTATGTCTGAAGCCACAAATAGTCAACCCCCACCTTTTTAGAACAAGGTATAATCCTCATAGTTAGTGGGAAGTCTGAAAAAAAGTAACTATACCCACCGATACATTACTCAAGGTATAAAACAATTCATGAAAATTCAAAAAATAATATTTATAAACATTGTTAAACAACTGAATCGTAGATTATAACATCATTAAAAATTTGAAGTAAAGGTAGATGAAAACTGAACCTCATGTTGTTATGACTAGTATGATATGAAAATATATAATAAGTAAATTAGTTCATAAAATAATTCATACATAAATTTTCATAATATAATAATTTCATCTATGTATCAGAACAGAATATTAAATACATAAAAAATTCAGGAATTTAACATGGGACAAGGTTTATGAGCATTTCATAAATCAATAATTTCAATAATTGTGTAATTAATTATGGAAATTCTAAAATAAGATAAATACAAACACTTTACTTTTATTTACAAAATTATCTCTTTCATATTATGAACTCTATGTGATTTTATTTTAATATATTATATTTCATAAAACATAAAAATTTTATGTTTTAATTTTTAAAAATGTTAATATTTTATATAATATATATATCCCATAATAAGACTATTTAAGCCCATGATCATATCATTTATCAAAACTTTTTTTATAAGGCTCGTATAATTTCAAAATAATGAATCTTTTAAATTTTATAATTTCAAAATAATCATTATGAACTATTCACAATTTTCAAAATATAAATATATTATATTTTTATGGGTTTTATAATTTATGTACTCCAGATAAACTACTCTAATAATTTTCATATCAACACTTTATATTACAATTATAATACATTCCATTTAATATTGAAATAATATTTTTTAATAACTTAATACTTAATATTTATGTTATATATATGAACACATATGTGAAAACATTTAATTAATCCGTTATAAACACTTTATAATTGATTGATAAATTAAAAACATTTATAAATTATTAATTATTCCAAAATATATTTTTCCAATTATTTATAAACAATTTATATATAATAAAATTTTATATACAAATGAAAATAACGTAATTTGTTTCATCAATATATCATTTTTAAAGACTCTAGCTCAATCGTAGGATATGATTGATTCTTTAGAGTGCACAAAACATTTACACAAAATTTTTCTCCTTTTAGGATAGATAGTGAAATACTTAATTACAATAAATCATGTTATTTTATGATTAAAGAAATATCATATATACAAAATGTTAGTAGGTTTTTTTTAACCCACTAAAGTGAAATCATAGGATACAATATATCGATATTTTATGATATGATCTATACAAAATCAATGACTTTCCCTGAATCACATATTACGATATACCTGTCTCATAAGCTTTTTTTGATTGGTAAAAATAAAAATATATACTATATTTTATAACTATCAATAGGATATGCATTATGATATTTAAAACCTCCATTTCTCAAAGGATTTATTGATTATAAATACATGGGGTGGATATGATTACACAGATAGGACTCTAAGAATAAATTAATAATTATTCTAAGGATAATATTTTTTAAAAAATTCATGAACATGATCTCGAGGCTGTAAATATGGAATCCCTGTGAAATTGAAATGAAGAATATACATACCTATGTCCTACTAATGCTTCTTCGACATATATTTTTTATATTGATCACCAAAGAAATAATCCAATAGTTCGTCTCTCTATGGTGTATCTACATGAATCATTAAATCACCCATACAACATTATGTGGGATATTTTCTATTCATTCAGCTTATTCTAGAAACTCAATAAGTAATAAGGGAGGCGGTTATTCATGGAGGGAATAGTTTTAACTAGGAGGATCATATGGAGGCTCACACACTACTTCCTAAGGGCTTAGTTTCCCCAATATAGGCTATGGGGTTTCTTATTGATCCATATATCCATGATATTTTATTACATGTACATTTAATAAATATTAGAGTACTGGATTTTGTTTCATCCCATGTAACCAATTCCCATTAACCACTCCTTTTTTAATGATATATGACATCTAGGATACTTCATATATTAAATGATTAATGTTTTATTACTTAAATGTGTTGATGTAGTGCTAGAAATCATTGAACCGTTTGATTTTGAAGATTTATAAACAGAGCATATTGTAAAATATGAAATGAAAAGTATCCATCATATGATATTTCCATACTATAAAATATGACCATAATAGATATTATTTACAACAACCCATATCCTCAACTATAATATAATCACTAGAATAAATAAAATACTTTTTCCAGATGATTGTCATACTATATGACAAGACATATCAAACTATATATTATCAAAGGATTTAGTGCATATTCTTTATCAACCAATCATTAACAAATGAAGAATCAATTCGCTTAGAGTTACCTTCATGGCTGATAGGTTACAAAACTTTGTAACCATATAACATTTACTCATTCATTATATAATTCATGGGTAAATTAATGGTTGGATCGTGGATTTCCTAAGGCCTATATAAATAGGAGATGATCATTATGATGGTCAATGAATGATTTCTTTCACATCCTAACCACTTCTAACCACACAAAGGTCATATATTCCAGAACACATGGTCTCCCCCTCGAACTCCAAGGGTATATGTCTTCTGACTCCAAGGTGATTATCAATTATACTAGCTTGAGAATTATAATTGATGACCCACCATTGTTTTTCTAGAAAATGGGTGATCTATAAGGTCTCTCATATATGTCCTTAAAAGGTGAGATACATGTAAAAGAGTGGAATATTTTTATATGAAAACTCTATCAAGGTTAGGGGATTAGCACAAAACTTTCTAAAATATATCACTCTTGATCAAAGAACATTAATAATAATGTGGATGGTCCTCTCAGCATGACCATGTATCTTGGCATGAAAGTGTGTACTCAATTATAACTAGTTCCCAAAACCATCTTGAAAACTTCTCTACAAAGAAGATATGAAACCAATTTCACAGTTAGAGACAAGCAAAAATTGTAATCCATGCAGTTTTATAATCGCATCAGTTCATAGAGGTCCTAAACTATCCAACAAAATATACTCTTGAATTAGAAGGATGTGAGCCAACTAGGTAAAATTTTCAAAAATTGCCTATAAATTATCATTTACATTAGTTTATTGTGGTATTATAGTAAACAATTCTAAAAATATATTTTCCCACTACCCCATAGTAACCTCAAGGGGTTGGAATTTTCTTACAGGAACCTAGTACTTGGATTTCTCCTATTAAAAAGCGATACACTTCCAAAAAAATCCAAGAACTCTATTTTTCATATATAGACACAAAATTTGACACATAAGATCCCAAATAAATATTTATCATTCCAAGATATACTAACAATGGGGTAGTTTGGAACTCTATTATTTCATACTTGCACATTGGTACATAAACCATTGTTCATCCCCGAAAAAAGATAATGTGACCCTCCTTTATCGAACCCCTCAGGTAAATATTTATATAGAATATGTTTTTATAGAACCACATAATTTATATATAAAAATTTTACTCTCTCTATCTGGGAATAAGGGTATGGTTTAACCCCATAAACTAGAGGAAAACAACACATCCTTTCTCCATATTGTCCTACCATAAATATTCTAGCTACTCATACTCCTCCAATAAATGTTTATAATGGAATTTAATGATATAGGAATCAACAACATCATTTTCCATCACTAATGTGTAGACTATTTCCAATTCAAAGTCCTATAGAAACACAAACTATAATATTTTTTTCAAAATGAGGCCCCCCAATGAAAATATTTACCTGGATATCTTTTTATATATAGAGACCACAAATAACTCTCTTTAAAGATAATGTTTTTCTATCTTTAGGGAAAAAATAACCACCACAAGATTAAAGTGGTGATCATGTAGTTATACTCATTTGGTCTCTTTTTTCCTAGGAAAGAATAAATAAGGATCGCCTCTGCATCATTTCATGACCTGTTATAAACATAGATTCATCAAAATACACCTCATACCCTACCCCAACCATGTGAAACTACAAAATTTTATCACTAGTCAAACTAAGCTTCGTCTCCTTGAAATATTTATAACATTTCTCTATACAAATGATTGAAAACCCTGTTTGGATATTAGAATTCATAGAGGATAAAATAGGGGACAATTCCACCAAAAATATCATCAACTATCCCACTATCCCAAGAGAACTATTTTTTTACCCACCTGGTGTTTCTGGAAAATTTATTCAATGAAAATGAATGTTACATGAAGTAAATATGTATTTAGGATCACTACTTAGAAGTTTTTTATATTTATTAATATTATCAATGAGAATAAGGTTGCCATGCTAGTTTGTCTATATGAATCGATTTGAGTAGTTTGAATAATATATTATAACATGGTGTTGGAATATGTAATTGAGATACTGTTATTATAAATATGATATAGGATGTTTCTTTTTCTTTGGATATTATTGATATCCATTCACATGGTTAAGGACGAATAAGTTATTATGTTGTTTCCAATATTTTATGAATATTCTATTCTTATTATAGGTTGGATAAGATCAAGAAAGGATAAAGAATCTTCTTAATATATTATTTCATGTATCTAATTGGGAAGATTAAATATACTTGAGTTAGGTTATTTAGTAGGTAGTGTTCAAAATTTATTTTATAAAATTTGAATAAGTGTCATATATGTGATTTTATCAGAGTCATTTGTATTTTATAAGGGTACATTTGTTAGTCAAAGCACTGAGTTTTGGAAAAATGAAATATTCTAACAGGATTAGACAATGATGATTTTATTTTATTAGTTAATGAATATATATCATTATACTTCAATTCGATATGGGATTTAATTTTATAGTTTCAGTAAATTAAGAAATAAAGAGTTGTTGTGCAGTGAAGTAAAATAGAAATAATAATAAAATATTGTTCTATAATTTGTTATGTAGTTTCACTATGAGAATATTAAAACACCTAGTATATAATGAAGAAAATAATGAAATGGAGCATCACACCAAATAAGATAAATTTACATAATAAATTTGATACTGTATATGTCCTTATGTAAGGGTTGATTATGAAGTAATGGGTTTTGGGAGAATTAATATAGAAGGAACGGTGTTAAAATAATTGAGGAAGATAACCATAAATATAATTCCAAGTCATTTAGAATATTAAAAATATAATATTTTATTGGTTTTAAATAATAATAATATAGGATAAATTATTATACAAATTAAGAAATATTTATATATTATAATATGGGAATATTATTTTGTAAGTCAAAATTTTAAAAAGTGTAAGAGAAGCGATATATAGTGATTTCAACAATATAATCCATAAAAGAAACCATTGAGTCAAAGTAAGAATTATACGAAGGATGTAATACTACATTTTGTTACAGAACCTATATATGAATGTGATTGAGTGGACTATGTGATAATATTTCATAATTTGTGGGTTGAAGGTCACAATGTTCCAACACTACATCTATAGTTGATCATGTTCATTGAATAAGAAGAATAAAAATATACCGACCTTGCTCTTATTATTAATAATGAATCCAAAATAGATAATGTTATAGGACTAATTTACAATATCCTTTTATCATAATATCCAACTAAAATTCCTATTCTATGATATACTTATATCATAAGTCCTGAATATGGTTGATTCAACCATTTTCAATTTTTTATTTTGAGTAAGAATATAATATCCACGTTTTCCATTTGGAAAATGATCCTATTATACTTATCTTACAGTAAGGATGTGCATGTATTACCTTATATTTCAAGAATATTAATATTGTGATTTAATTTTATGTTTTCTGTAATAGGAAAACGAGTCCAAGGATATAAATCTGTTTGATCTTTTATTGACAATAAAAGTATGTCTCTATGTGAGTGTGATAAAAAACACTATACGTTGGGGATTCAGTCATCAATCATATTGTTCAACCAAAAAAACAAACCATTGTGTCCTTTTTTGTTTGTTTTCATGTTTATCATTATATTCATGAAAACCAAAGGATAAAAATAGAATGATATCCATACATTAGAAACGTGGAAAGGTAATGAAGGTATATAAGTTTTAAATGGTAATAAGTAACCAATAATGATTCATCACCCACACCATGTTTTCCATATCCCAAGTGATCGTATGAATTGTTATCCTAGCATATATTTCAGCTCTAATTGGATTCGTAACAATATATAGATTTTAAGTATTTTATGTTTATAGTTTCTATTTCAAAATGAATTATGAGGTATAAATTTGAATAATATTATTATATTCCAATCAATGTTTCCATGGAAGATATTTTTTCTAAGACACTATAGAAAATGAATAAAATTTATACAAATAATTTTAGAAAAGTCTCATCAGTTAAAGAAAAGAATAATTATTTTCTACTAGTTAATGTTAATCATAATATTTTCTATACTACTATATTTGTTAATAAAATATTTATTAAAAGAACTAGTGATATGACGGAATCACTTTTAATCCATAGGGTAGAAAAATTAATTTCCCTATGATGTAATCATGATAAATAATTACTTTGGAATGGATGAAGGAAACATAGTGATTATAACCTCCAATAAGGAAATGGAAAACCTTTCCACCTCAATAGTTCCATGGAATTCAGGGGATTAAGAGGTTAGTGAAATATTTTCTAAAATTAATCATCTAGATAGGCTAATAATTAGTGGGGTGGATAAAAATAATGAGTATTCACAAGGAAAATCAATTTAATCTTTAATGGAAATATTTCTGAAACTATTAAAGATAAATATTCACTATTATTTTTGGGTACATTTAAAGCATGTAAGAGGAGACCACACAACATGAGGATGATTTAAATGATTTTGAGAAATACTTAGAACAAAGAGTGATGACATATGTATAAATTTATGAATGAGTTGACTACTAAAATTCAATAAATATTAATATTAAAGAAACATTCTTTGGATTTGAGAATGAGTGACTCAAAACAATCCATTAAATATATGAAACCCATAAGAATCTTAGAGAAAACACTGGTGCATTAGAATAATAAACTCTTATCAAGGATGCTCAATTTTGGATCAAAGGAAATTGGATTAAGGAGATTTATATTTCCTTTTATGAAATAATGAATATTTATGAGGATAAATTTGAGAAGATTATAAAGAACTGTGAATACATATTTATTTTTGTGTGGATGAACATCGTAAATTGGAGATCAAAATTTTAAATTTTGAAGTGTCACAAATAAAGTCATCAAAAATAGATGAGAGAAGAGTTGTTAGCACAAAAAATTGAATGAGGAATATTTTTTTTAAAATACCTCTATCTAATTTAAAAAATTATAAGATCCTATATTGATCAATCTCTAAAAACCTGATGTAAAACGGTTCCACGAATTCTTGAAATTTATGTTTGTATAAATTCTAATTTCATGTAAATTTTTATTTTTAATATATATATATATATGATGGATAAATTAAATTGATCAAAAACCCACTAAAAAATATGTGGTCGATGTGATAGTGTTCATAATGTGTTTTCACCCGATATAGTCCAACTAGAGAACAGTTTATCATAAATATAGTAGGAACTAAATTCAAAAATGGAGGAATATCAAGAGAAAAAATACTTATTTATTGGATATATATGGTTTCTTGGTAGGTTTGGGTATAAGGATATTTATTATTAGAATATTAAGTCAATATATGGGGGAAAATGAAACATATTTCAAGGGGGTGAAAGGATGTGTTGTTGAAAATTCAACAATATTAAAGTAAAAATCTATTCATCTATAATATATATCATATCTTGGAGAATATATATGTTATTTTTAATGAGTGTTTTCCATGTGAAGAACCATATTGGTATAAATCCACCAAGTATGTGTCAAATGGTTATAAATATAAATACCATAATTTCTAATGAAAAAGGATAGGGAGTAAGTAAGTATAATTTTCTTAGGTCATGAAAAAAACATAGTTTAGAGATATATAGCCAAGATGTATATAATGAATTCCTCAAAAAAATGATTCTATATTATTTTTGAAGAAAAGGATACATTATATATTTCTATAAAAAATCCATGTGTGTTCGAATTTATAGAAGAACTCATGAGAATAATGGAGATACATTTCAATAGAATCCCACGTGCAAATGTTTGGTGAAAATAATACTTGAAAAAACTTGTGTAAAATGGAAGAAAGTTGACCACACTACAAAAGTGTAATGACCTGACCCCAATTACCTAGAGTCGGAACATTATTACATAACATGGGCATGATAACAAGAAATCATGTCCTGAAAGACATATCAGTTTAATAGCATTTGAATTACTAGATATATTCATAAGTTTTACATTACATTATGAAATGAAAAATAAACATTGTGTCTGATTTTAACGCACCCGTATCCCTTAGCCTATACCTACAGGTCAATCATAATACACTTCTTCATATCCGGGAAAAAATAAAACATAAGAAAGGGGTGAGATTAGATGCCCAGTAAGGATAACAATATACCAGAAACTATTATAAAACAGCATAAACATTTAAAGAAAAGTATAAAACTAAAACAAAAGCCTTTTAAACATAAAATTAAACACAATGTGGAATATGTAAATCAAATATTTCCTTTCTATTATTAACTTGGATATTTTACTAGTCAAATAATCACATGTAATATCAATAGCTAAACTCATAATGATGGAATGAATAATGCTGAACATCATAACCACAAAGTCAAGGCTTGGTTCCATGACTAAAAGAAAAAATATGGTCAAAACCTTGTGCCAGGACACTAGTTTGTCCCTTGAGCCCTTCCGATGCATCAAAAGGCTATAGAGGCCCCTTCATGTCACTTACTACATCCAGTGATTTCGTCATATGAAAAGGGAGAAACAAAAATAAACATTCATTTTAAAATAACATACTAAATGTTAGCAATTTAACCATAAACCATGAATGACATAAAAACAGCTCATCTATAGTAAAACATGTCATAAAACTATCAATAAAATATGGAGTATCATATCATAATAGACCATCATCAATTAAACATAATATCCAACAATAGATGTTGACACATATGAAATCAATTTAAAAACAATTTTAGAGAAATATCTCTTTCTACATTGAAATCATTTAAACATCACATAATTAGATAAGAAAACCCTTATTTTGAAAATATTATTTTAATATATTAATGGAATCTTTAAAGGTGTTTTAATGGTGGAAAATATCCTCACTCACCATGTAAGTTAAAAAAAGTCTTTCATTAATTTGTCGAAAATGTCATAAAGAACCTTTTTTGGAAAATGATGGAATGATTCCTTTCAAAAAAAATTATAAAAAGTAAAACAAGGTTATAAATGAATTTAACCCACAATATAGGAATTAGTAAAAATCTTTTGAAATAAATTTTTAAGAAACATGGATGTGGATGATAAATAAGTCCCAGTAGATACTAACGTATAAACAAGGTCGGATAATAAAGAGATTGTAAAATTAACCTTTACCTTGTACTTTTTCTTAGTTGAGTGTACATTAAACTCTTCTATAATGGTTAAATCATTGTTATAAAATTATAAAATAACCACATACATAAATATGATATCATATATGATCCTATAATATTTTTTTGTTAATAATATTTTAGTAGCATCATTATTTTGGGTGTAAACTGATTCATTTTCCTTTATATGTTTTGTAACGTAAGTCATGTTTTTTATGGATATGATTTATTTTATTCATATACATAATGATATTATGTTCTTAAAAATTAATTTCTAACCATCATGTGAAAATTATTCTTGAATGGTTACGATGGGGAATGAAATCTCATAGCGTTGTGGAGACGATAAGTCGTTCGTACGCCCAAGAAAAAATATCATTCTTTTGGTTGTGGAATCGTATGTAAATGGATGCTATATTATAAATACAGAACCATTATCATTCTATATTTATTCTTTACATCAATTATACTGATTATTATACCCATACAAATAATGAAGTGTTTAATAACAAACTACACCATGATGTGGAGACGGTAAGCCGTACATACCCACGTATGGTGACTTTATCATTCATATGATGGATAGAACAATGAATATGGTTGTACCATATTTATAATACAATCTCAGTATGTAGAATATATTGGATTTATATATTTAGTATGGAAACATCCAAAAAAGATGAAGTAGAAGAAGAAAAGAATTTTGAAAGAGGTGATGAAATAGTTACCTCTTCTTTGGGTGCATCCATTTGATTTGAGAAAAAGGGATCCTTAGGTTGGATTTATGATTAAAGCAAGGACTATAGGATTAAGTGAGGTAATTTGGAGTATATTTTTGTTGGTTTTTGTCTAGACAAAAGGCTTTGAAGGTGTGAAACTAAGAGGAGGGTAACTACCCTTTTATAAGAGAGGTGAGGGGTACTTTAGGAAGAGGTTGATATATTATTTTATTTTAAAATTATTATCGATTTCTAATAGCTCCAAATGGATTTATTTCTAGTATAAGGTGGGGATGGGTAAAAATCCTCTCAATGAATAGGTTTTATAAATGTTTATGTCACCATATTAACCTTATCTTTTAGATTTAAATATTAGTTAAATAGTTTATGTTTTATGATATCTTCACGTATTTCTATAATACATTGTTAATATAGTTACTATTAATTTCCAAGAAAACCTCAAGTTTTTCTTTAATGACATATATAATATTATATATGTCCTTTTTATGAATTTTATATTTTATGAATATTATATCATTTAATAATATAGTATTTTTTTTAAAAACCCCTTTTTTACAATTCTGACACTATTTAGTATTTGGTTTTTGTGAAGTCATAAGAACCTGATTACATAGAAAAAAATACATTTAATCAACCACAACATAACATATTAACCTAAAAAACTCATGGATGGAATCAAAATGTTCAATTTACATTTATTTTATTATATATTGTATCAATTATTATAATATTTCATTAATAAGGTAAATTCTGCATCATCATTGTGTCATAAATAAATTTCATTATTTAATATCAAAAAATTATAAATAAAATTCCATGTTGTAGGAAATTGTTTTATATTTCTTATGAATATTTATAGTCGAATTTATCTTTTGAATAACCCTATATACAAAATGGATTAGTTATTAAAATTTGAATATAGCACTTTTAACTATTCTTTAAACAAAATATAATAAATTTCCCAATCTAATGAAATGGATAAAAAAGGATCATATTTTTGTCCTAAGGAAGATTTTGGTTGAAAAATACTAATCCAATAGAATTTATACCTGTGTTGGGGTAATTATAATATTATTTTTACCTTTAATTACCCTATTTACTTTTAACATGGGTAAATAATATTCAAAAGTTACTATTCATCAAAAACAATTTCATCCTATTGAACCAAATTTACTTACTGATGAATACCAAGTCCGTCGGATCTATAAAATTTAATTCACAAAAGCAGTAAAATTACGTATTATGCAAATTTGAAAATGTGCCTATAAAGTGGGTAAAAGACATTAAAATGTTCAATAAAATTATATACAGCTAATCTTATTATAAAACGACTCCAATAAATTAAATTGGATGAAAATAAGTATTATGTATCTATTTTTATTTTAAAATAAATATAAATTAATATATAATTATTTAAATAGAAATTCAGTTTTGAACAATAATGTCGTGTTTTTTACTATTCATAAAAAATTGAAAGTTTTAAGAAAAATACCAAAAAAAATCACCCAATGAAAATTTTTATATTCTAAATCCCAAAATAAAAGTTTAATTTAAAAAATAGAATTTATAAAATATCAAAAAAAAATTTACTATTCATAACTGCTTTTTTAAATGACTTGTTTCATTGGTCGTGGTGCACTAGAACTCGAAGTTGCGTACAATTCAATCTATTATATTATTCAAAGAGAAGCGTATTGTGGAAGTTTGTGGTGTTACAAAAAGAACATATTATCTCTTTTATAACCTAATTAGCAATGGAAATGATGATGAAGGAGGCACAAGTGAAGGAATTTTCTAAAGGGAAATAAGCAATTCAACATGAAGGAATTGAATTTGTAGATATGTTTTCAAGAGTATATGACTCGAAAGTAGATAATTATTTGTGTTAGAGGTGTAAGAAAGATTATAATGTTTTATAATAATACATAGTCATATTACTATATAAATAATTAATTTCAAATAGGTAAAATACTGCACAAGGTGATTCATGATATTTAATATAAGATATGATGAATAAAACGACACACAAAAATGATGTCTAAATAATTATGGAGCCCATGTTGCCCAAGAATACTACTTGGAAAATGAAAATCCCCAGTATGATGATTTTAATTATACATGGAGATATTAATAAATAATTATCTTGGTTGAGAATCAATTATCAATCTCAATTCACACATTAATAATTAAAGATGTTTCAACCTTATTACTATACATACTATGTTTTTTTATACAGGAAATTAAATCTAACTCATGTGTTCATGAGGATAACTAAGAAGATAATAATGTTGTAGAATATGTATTGTAGATAAACATTAAAAAATCATGGATAAATATCATCTATTTATAATCTTATATCCTATTAGATTAAATAATTAACATTGATAAATACATTTTGGAATATCCCCTCTGTAACGACTAGAATTTTGAACATGTTATGGACCATTTTTTTTCATTTAAAATATTTTATTTAATCATGGGAAAGGCTTAATATAGCCTAGGAAAGGCCCATAGAGCATCTAAGGCAAGTTTGGAGTTCAGAGGTCCAGAATGTGGGATAAAGGATGGGATGTATAATTAGTGTAAACCATGTGATGCTGGATGCATAGTTTGTGTAAATCGTGCAGCTGCAAACATGGTATCCTACAAGTACTCAAATTTTATATACAACTACGAGCACTACTAGAATGGTCATACAGCCTACTACAGATGGGGTTAGATTATTAACACATGGTTTTCACAGGGTTTCTAAACCGTTCATTGCGGATCTTAGGAAAAAATTTCCATTTTGACAGAAATTAAACCTTCATCTTATTTTATCTTCTCCCTTTACATCTAGCATATAGAAATGTGGGATCCTGCTCCATTAGATAAAGAATCCCACATGGATAGGCTTTGATGTAGAGGCTATATCCAGTGTCCTATAATTGATCTATGGAAAGCATTGGAACCCTTGTTGTAAGGATCCCTAATCCTTCTACTCCTATTTCTTTTTGTATTGACATCTGTTGTGCTATTTAGATGAAGGCTCATTCACACAATTTTAATGGCGCAGTACTTCAAATCTGAGGTTGATATTAAGTGGGGCTTTATTTACTGCCCTAAGGTAGGTGGTTAGATTATTTTCCATTTCATTTTTGGATGTTTTGTATTTATTCTATCATGTCGTGAGCCAACCTTTTCTGATCTCCCTTGATGTGTTAGTTATTCTATGAATCTAGTGACTTGACATAGGTGAATTTGGTTTTTTTGGAGTTTGATATCCACCCTTAATCTATATGGACCTCATATGGGTTCCACCCAAAAAATAGTTTCTTGGACCAAATGTTTCAATATACCTGGAAGCTGAATTAGCTTCATACATGAAATTTTAGTGATGTAAAACTTTTCTCATGTTTACATGATGTATAGAACGATGCCTTAATGGTAATTAACCCCTTTTTAATTGGAATTTTCCCATTTAGATGGTAGGATTTGTAGTTTGTCTAGAATAAGATGGATTAAACCTTAAAGATGAATTGTCATTAATGAAATGGTTTTAATGGATGGAATTTCCTTTCCCCTTGTATGATTAATTATAACGTTATTACATGAAATGGGTTGTGTTTTTAAATTGAAAATATATAAGATGGTTTTTCTTTATGTTTTATGATGGGAATTGTGATTCTAATTCTATATTTGAGAGCTCATGAAATGAGAATGGGTTAGAGGTAGTCTTACCCCATTCTAGTTATAGTCTCTATATTTGTGTCGGTGGGATGGATTCTTACCCCCTGACAGCTATGATATAGGTTTATGGATCATAGTCTTTCTCGCCCCATTGCTGTCTTAAATACTACATATATGTATATACATGTATGGATAAGAGGCATTCTTACCACATGCTAGCTATGATATACCCTTATGGATTATAGACATTCTTACCCCATTGCTATCTTAAAAAATATATATATGTTTATACATGTATGGAAAATAGGCATTATTACCCCATTACAATTATAATATATATATATATATACTTATGGTGACCTGAGCAGACATACTAGCTTTGAGGTGAAGTAGGTAGACCCTCTATATGTCCATTAGTAATATGAGAAGGATTTTCATTACTTATTCTACACAGTTTTACATACCTATTTATTATTGAAAATTATTTACTTACAATCTCTTAATTGGATTATACATAGACACCGATGGTGGTGACCTACTGAGATTTTATCTCACACCCTACTCGGGACTCCATTAACACTTGAGAAAACTATGTTTCAATTTGTAATGGAAGGGGTATAGAACCTTCTATTGGTTGTTGATATGTACTACTTAGATAGATCTTATGATTAGAGGATCATGATTAGGCTCAAGATGCTCGGGATAAACTTATGTTCTTTTATCCTTTTGTACCATGGTATAGCATGCTTATTGGTGGTATATTTTTTTTTCTGGCATGCCATAAATAAATGTTTGTATTCAACACTGCCTATATGAATTTTTCTATATTATTCAGTTATTCTATCTTCCACTATATCTGTTTATTATTATTTTTAAATTCTTTCACTACTGTACAATACTATTTTATCTTCTATATTACTCTAACATGGTTTTATATTCTGCAAGTTGTACTACTTACATACCCCTTCTACTAGTTGGAATCCCCGAGCTAAATGGGATACGTGCCATGGGTCATACTGTCAATTACGATTATGGAATGTGTTATGTATCATCTGCGTCTAGGGCATCACAAAGTGGTATCATAAGGTTTCTCTCTTTCTTTTCTTTTTTGGCGACAACATATTGGAGAATGGGAATGCATATGTACTTAGGCACTAGCGGTGCAGGGGTGTCATGAACCCATGCATGAGGTAAAGAACAATTTTCCTTGTGATAATTATGGATTTTTCCAATACCATTGATATGATATCACTATTGGGTTCTTCACAAGTTTTGTGATGTTATTGATATTAATGATATTGGAATTATGATATCATTTCTTGACCTAATTAAATGAGTGTTATGTAGTAGAACATGAATCATGATAGGCACAATATGAATATTTCCTGCATTTTTTCATGTCACATTTAATTTCCAAACATAATTACATATTTAAAATTCATTGTGATTTGTCTTATATATATATATTAGTGTGCAGACTCTTCTTGTATGATTTGGCAGTGAAATGGTGTGAGATCAGGGGGTGAAACTCATTGATTCATAAGGTGTATGGGTCCTTATGGATCAGAAAATGGCATTCCTCCAAGATTAGTAATTTAAGGATGATATAATTACAAGAAAAATAACAATTTAAATTATAAAGGATTCCATGTGAGTTCCATATTTTTGTTCATAAGGTGTATGTGCCATTATGGGCCAACAAATTGCATATCATTGAATTTATCCAACATAAATGCATGAAATTTTTGAATGGAAATGTTTTAAAATGGAAAAATACTTTTATCATGAGAAAACCCATATTAAACAAGCCTAACATAGAAATTGAGCCGAACATGGACATGGAAGTGGGTAGTGGTTGTTTCTCCATTTGTATGGATTGTTATTGTCTGCTCCAACATCTCATCCTAGATCTTGATGTAGGCAGAGAGGCGTATCTACCCTTAGGAAAAGGATTTAGTACCTATCTCGGTTTCAGAAAAGTAGTATTCTAAATAAAATTAATCCCTTATGTGATGTTCATTTGGAATTGTAGCATTATTCCACCACAACATACTCATGAGGCATTCCATGAATGTAGAGATAAGCATGTTCTAGAAGTGGCAGACTTTGATCTGCCAATTGTTCTTCCATTACATCTACATTTCTTTCCACCTACATTTTGTAATGGATTACCAATATTGAGAGGGATTCATTCAAATGATAAATATTATTCAAGGTGGAGTGTGACCTGTCATGAGTAAGGGAGACTTGACTCATGAGTTTTAGCCGTATTATCCTACTAATTTCTTCCGGGAAGGGGGACCACTTTCTACAGAGTCTTATCTTGAAGAAATCATGTCTATATTCGAGCATTTAGAGAATCCTATAGAGAGGAGGTTCGAGATAGTTACTTACATGCTATGTGATTTAGCGAATAGGTGGTGGAGTGTCATCACCCAAGCATGCCATAAAAGAGATATGCTTCGGTATGAATTCCATATTTTATTCTATGACTACTTCTTTCCCCAGACATGAGGGATGATATAGCTAGAGAATTTCTGAATATACTATAGGGAACCATTTCAGTGATTGATTATTTATCCCATTTCACTAAGATGCATCATTTTACTCATTCTCTTACTACTGATGATCTTATGGATGCTAATTTATTTTAGGATGGGGTGTGTTAATCCATCTGATCATTGGTCAATGTGTTCAGGTTTACATCATTTTTTCAAATTTTAAAATACGCTCTAATTACTAAGAGGAATTTATTGGATGATGATGGTGCCATACAGGGAGGTTCAACACCTAAGGTATCATGTGGATCTTATTTTGGATGAAAATGATGTTTTAAATAATCTTGTGAAGGTAGTAGTGGTCATGCTATTTTCCTGGGTAGTTATTCTATATTTCATCAGTACAGAGTGCCAGAGAAATTCAAGAGGCAGGGTCCAAAGAATCCAGTTGAGTGTGTAGGATATGAAAGGATTGGACACCTCCACCACTTCTATAGGGAATTCCCACTAGTGAATAGTGAGCAGGGGTCTACACCTACTCTGTGATCAGGAGTGGGGTCAGCAGGATCACGATAGTCAGGCAGTTGGAATACCATTAGTCAATCAAGATGAGGTTGTATTCAATAAAGAGGTAGTCAAACACATGACACTCAGTGCCAGTATGGTGGGCTTGACCAAGGGAGACAAGTAGTGACTTAGGGTCATAGTACAGGTTGGTTCCATGTAGTCCATCCTACACCGTAGGAGAAATGAACCAGGACATCTATTGTACAAGGCACTATTCTAGTATTCTCCACTTTAGTGTCTATATTGTTTGCTACAGGAGTATCTCAATACTTTATATCAGAGGAAATAACTGAGAGTTTTGTCCTTAACATCAATTACTATCATGGATTCATGACATTAGATACACTCGTAGGTATCTATTCATTGGGAATTCTCTATTGTTATAATTTCCACTTGAGATAGGCCATTACCTTTTTAAATGGAATGTTTATGTTCCCAAAATGAATGGTTTTGATATATTTATTGGTATGGACTAGCTAATTCCATATAGAGCTTGTATTGACTACAATCTTAATAGGGTTACTTTTAAATCACTAGAGGGTGTTACAAACATAAATAGAGGATAATGGGTTCTCAATGCGACATGAGGAGGACCCGAGCAGTAGTGGCTAGGTAGTATTACAACACAAGTGTCCAATGTTTACCATGATAATCGGGTATTAAAAAAGTATATTTTTCCTCCTAAATTGGATCATTTCAGATACATTTTTCCTGATGAATTATATGGTCTACCTCTAGTGTAATAGGTAGAGTTTACTATTGATCTTGTGCTAGAAGCAGTACCCATGACCATTCCTCTATAGAATGGAACCTAAGGAGATTGTGGAGCTCAATATTTAGTTGAAAAAACTGGAGGCGAAATTATTTATTCACCCCAACACATCTTCTTGGGGTTCACCTATCCTATTTCAAGAAGGTGGATAATACCCTTAGGATTTGTTTGGATTTCAATTGGTTGAATCAGCTGACTGTTATGAACTAGTAACCATTTCCTATAATAGTATACCAATTTGATCATATCCATGGATAGAATATGACTTTAAAGATAGATATGAGGTTGGTCTATCAATAGGTGTGTTTCAATACTTCAGATATAAATCGCTCAACATTGAAGAGGAGGTTTTGTCTATAAAAGTACATAGTTATGCCGTTTGGACTGAAAAACTCTGCTGATGTCATCATGGATATAATGAATCAAAGTTTTCATGAATATATGGATTAATTTGTGGTTTTTTTCATTGAAAATATATTTGTGTATTCACACTCAAGAATCTTCCATGAAACCCATCCTTACATTGTTCTGAATACACTGAGAGAGGATCAACTCCATGATATGCTCAGAAAATGATTCTATGAGAATGATAATGTCCATTTCCTAGGTCATATCACCTATAAGTCAGAAGTTTTAGTTGACCAAGAGAATGTGAGGGATGTTGTTCCTTGGGAGAATCCTAAAAAACTTTTTTGATATTCACTGTTTCTTAAGAATTTATAGATATTAAAAATGATTCATTCTTAATTTATCATGACATACAATGCTACTCATTGGCGGGAAAAATAAGTATGTGAAATTTAAATGGTAAAAATCAGGTGAAGTATCATTCATAGAGTTGAAGGGAAGTCAAACTTCAACGCTATTACCGAAATTGCAAGATCTATCCAGGGCCTATACAGTCTACTCTGATGCATCAAGTGTTGGTTTTGGAGCTGTTATAATGTAGAATGAGTGATTCCTTGTGTATGGTTCTCATTAGTCTAAGCCTTATGAGTATAATTTTCTAACGCATGACCTCAATATCTCTTCTGTTGTTCATGAATTGCGTTGTTAGAGACACTACCTTTTGGGAGAGAATTTGTGGTGTTCATAGATCACACAATCTTCAAGTACATCTTCCCACCATGGGATCGAAATCTAAGGTAGTTTACGTTGGTTGAGTACCTACAATTTTTTGATTTCGAGCATTCATACACTCCAGGGAAAGGGAATTCAATAGTCGACACTCTGAGCCAATATAATTAGAATAATGTGGTTTAAGAGTCCAGTGATGAATGGAAGCTTATGGACTTATTTTTGGAGATGCATGATGTGATTTTGGAGTACCATGGACAGAATATTCTTGCATGGTTAGTGGTGACTTATACTCTTTTGTAACAAGTATGTTTGTGAAAACTATATGATAATGAAGGCCATATTCTATGGGAAAGTGTCTCAAAGAACAATACTTCATCCAGTTGGGCAGTTGATGGGGGAGATACTCTATTGTTCCCTAGGTATTTATGGGTCCCAAGAGACATCTGAGTGAAGTTAATGATGGTTTTCTATGCCTCAATAAGGAAATTTCACCCCAGTGTAACCAAAATATATCAAGATATACATCATCAACACCAGTGGCTTAGTATGAAGCGTGATATTGTTAGTTTCATCACTCGATGTTCCTCCCGTGAATATGTGAAGTTGTAACATATGCATTCGGTATGGATTCTTCAGCCATTTTCTATTCCTGAGTGGACATTGGATGATGTTTTGATGGGATTCATGACTAGTTTAACCAAATCACATCATGGAAATGACATATTGTGTGTTCTCATTGACCATCTGATGAAAGTTTCAAACTTATTACCTCTGTGAGAGACCTTGTCCATAGATGAGTTGAGAATTTTTTACATCATGGAGGTGGGGTTCATTCATGGATCACCTCATAATACTTTCTCTGAAAATGATACTCATTTCACATCATGGTTTTGGAAGGGGTTGCAGAAGGCCATCATGACACATGTACTTTTTAGTCTGGTCTTTCATCATATGACCAATGGATAGACAGAGCGTACAATTCCGATGATAGAGGATACGCTTCTAGTGTGCATTATATACATTGGAGGTTATTGGGGGAATCATATTCCCCTCACTAAGGTATCTTATAACAAAAAAATTACAGGATACCATTGATATGGATCCTCATGAAATGTTGTATGGAAGGCCATATCTCTCCCCTATGTGGTGGATTGAGTTTGGGGAGGAAGCTATGTTTAGGCCTCGTCTTGTGCAATAGACTTATGGGAAGGTCTAGCAGATCATGAAGTGAATGGGGATAGCTCAGTCTAAGAAGTATTATTACTCAAATAGGCATCGGTGAACTGTTGAATTCGAGGATGGAAACCGTGTTTTCTTTAATGTCTCACCCAGGTTGGGGCACTAATGTATTAAGATTTTGGGTAATATATCAATGAGATGTTTTGGAACCTTCAAGGTTGTGAAGAGTATCAGAATAGTGGATTTCTTATAGGAAATTCCTCAGAGATACCAGTATATGCATGATGTCTTTCATGTATCTCAGCTTCATTGATATTATCCAGACCCATATCACATCCTTCAGCCTAATGAGGATGAGATGGATATGAATGCTTAATTATAAGATCATCTGGTGCATATTACTGATCAGACTGCAAAGAAACTCCGAGGAAGGTCTTTTCCCGTTTTTCAGGTGCTATGGCAGCACAACCAAGTATAAGATGAGACATGGGAGAAGGAATATGATGTACTTTGTCAGTGCCTAGAACTCTTTGATTATAGTAGATCTTTACCATTAGAAGGAAAACTCTAGGATGAGATTCTATAAGGAGAGAAGGTTGTAATGACCTGATATGAACAAGTTATATATAATTGGTTTTTCATTTTTAATATTTCCTTTAATCATGGTAAGGTATACTACTGCCTAGGGAAGGCCCAAAGAGCATCCTAGGATGGTTCAAAGATTGGAGGTCCAGAATATGAGCTATAGGTTGGGACACATGGTTAGTGTAAACTGTCCGATCGAGAATGGATGGTTTGTGTAAACCTCAGGATAGATGATATGAGAACATGGAAGTCTGGATAGTTTTTTGGCAATCATGTAGACTAGGTGCACAATTGTGTGGCCTACTACAGATATGGATAGATGAAAAACACAATGATTGCACACCATTTGTAAACTTTTCACAGTGGGTCTTTGGAAAAAAATGACATTTCTTCCAATGAAACCATTAACCTATTTTCTCCTCCTCTTTACCATCCATTGGATATAACCATGGGATCCTCATCCACAAGATCATGAAACCCCCAAGACTAGGTTTTGAGCTATAGAATTCATCCAACATATGATTGTTGATCTGAGAGAAATGTTGGAACCATTTTTCTAAGGCTACCTCGTCTCTCTACCCTTATATATGTTCATCGCTCCATATATTTCACTATTTAGTTGCATGATAATTCGCCCTATTTTTAGGGAATTGGAATGAAACTTAGATATATTCCAACCTACTTCTAATCTAATGTTGATAGCAGGGGAGGCTTTGTCAGTAGCCTTAAATTAGGTTGTCACGTATTTCTCCATTTTAGTTTTACTATTTTTGATATTTATTCCATCATGCTTTGAGGTATCCATTTCCAAGATGCATTAATGAGTTGGACCCATCATTTCTAAATGACCATAGTTCCTTGAAATATGTGAATTTGGTTTTATGGGGTTTAGAGACCACCCTTACTCTAAATAGACCACCATAGTGGGTGACACATTGAAACGGGACTTTTGGGCTAAATGGTTCAAAATACAAGGAACCTAAACTAGCTTCCAACATGAATTTTAATTGAAAGAGAGACTGTCCCATGTGTATTTGATGTATTCCACATTGCATCAATAGTGTATAAACCCCTTTTAATTGGAATTGTGAAAATGGGAATGTGAGTATTTGAAGTTGACACTTCAACCCTGAAAACTACCATTGTAATGAATATTACATGTTAGGGGAATTGGATGGTAGTATTTTAAGGTTGTGTAGGATGAGATAGATTAATACTTAATGATGATTTGTCTTCAATGAAACGGTTTCATGGGATGGGATGGACTTTCCATTGTTAGGATTTATTATAAAGGAATTACATAAAATGGGTTATTTGTTTAAATTTTGATGATGAATGATGGTTATGCATTATTTTATAAGATGTGAATGACGATGCCATTGCTATTCTTATGAGATTATGCTATACGAATTTGTGGGAGGCATTCTTACCCCTCACCATTTATAATCTCTATAAGTTTATGGGTGTGAGACATTCCTACCCCATTGCAGTTCATTATATGTGTATGTGTGGTAGGAATTCTTACACTATTCTAGTTATTATATAAATGTATGGCTGAGAGGCATTCTTAACCCATAACTACTATAATATACCTATATAGATGGGATACATTCTTACCCAATGCATGTCTTAAGCTATAAATATATATATGTATGTATATACATGTTTGGACGGGAGGACATATTACCCCACACGAGCTATAATATATATATATATATATACTTATGGTGACTTGGTCAAACATACCATCTTTGTGATGAAGTATCTAGACCCGCAAAGTGTCGATTAGAAACCTAAGTGGGAGGTGTTTTACTTATTCCACTATCTTTTACTTACCTATTTATTATTCTGCATGGTTTACTCACGAACGCCTACTCACATTACAAATAGAAACCATTTGTGGTGGCCTATTAATATTTTATCGCACACCCTACTTGAGAAGTACTTGCCACTCGAGCAGACAATGTTTCTGTATGTACTAGAAATGGTAAAATCCCTTCAACATGTTGTTGATGTGTAATACTTATCTAGGGCTTATGTGATGATGATTAGGCTTAGGCTTGAGATGCTCTGGGAGCTAATTATGTAATTTTTACTTTTTCACTGATATATAGAATGCATATTTTTGGATTCCTATTTTTATTGTAATAGCATTCCATGCATATATTGTTTACCAGACGCTGCCTATGAGAATTTTTATATATTTTTCAGTTATTATGTCTTCCACTATATCGGTTTACTGTTTGATACATATGCTTCAACTATTTTTCGATCATGTTTTATCCACTACTAGTCAACATCCCTTGGCATGTGGGGAGATATTCCAGGGTTCATATGTCTAACCAAGATTGGGGCATTGGTTAAGGGGAATCCGGGTCCAGGACACCACACCCTTGATGGAGAGGTAGTTTGAAAATATCGATAAGCTACTGGAGTTTCATATTCTATGAAAATATGAAATTCATGAAAAGTTATTAGAAAATTTCCTTTATGAGGTATTTATGAATATTACCATATATTTGTTTAGGAAGAATAAATTTTGAAATTAAGGGTAAGATATTGATTTGATTAATGATCTAAAAATGAGAAAATCTAGGGATTATTTCTTGATATTTACCCACAATCGATTATTAATGTTTTAAACCTATGTATTCAGAAGAGTAAATAAATTTTATGTTGAAAAAATATCATAATAATTCATATAATAATTAGTATCTTTTGAATTAATTTAATAAATATTTATTGGTGGAAAATTTTCAATGATCCCTTGAAAAAAGAGTTTCCATTTGGTGTCATATTCTATTGGTTTTTGGAAAAAATTGTTGTCTAGAAAAAACCCTCTTATTTTCTATACGAATCATGGATCAAGTATATATAGACTGGAATAATTGATGAATCATTTACTTATATGAATTAATATTATGAACTCTCGTGTTTTTTGTTTTTTTGTTAATATGGGTGGGAGAGAACAATATTATAAGCATATTGAAATGAATTTCCAATATTCATATTGAAAAAAAGTCAAAGGGTGTGATTATTGGACATATTTTTTATATGTTGTATTTTTTATCAGTAAATATGAAGGTTTCATGAAGTTAATACATATAATAGAGTATTTATAGTAAGTTTATTGATGTTTACAAGAATATTGGAAAGAAGAATATTCCTAAGATAGGATGACAACATGAATCATGTTAAGAAGTTTACATAATATCATGAAGTATTGTGTTGGAGGAAATAATTTACATTCATTATTTATTAATATGATAAATGTAATGACCCATACCTTTTAAATTCTATTTTTCCCAAAAAATATGTGTTATTTTATTTTGATGTCAACTAAACAACATCTCTTTATTAATGAAGTGAGTATAAAAATAAATATGACTATTGGATTCGATTGTTATATTAAAATTGGTAACATATGACCACTGAGAAATATGAATATTGGAAACTATACAATTGGTAATAATTTTAACATTATAATTAGTTAATATAAGTAGAAATGGGAGAGGAAAATTTATGCAGGATGGGAATGTGATAGCCTCAACGAGTAGAGTTATTTCGTATGAAGCCAATTTTTCAAAACATGGGAGGGAGGAAGCTTCAATGGGGTTCTCCCTTGACCAAGATCAGACTTCACTTCATAAAGTGAGGCTAGAATGAAATTTACTATTAGATAAGTTCAGGTTAGTGGAAATTCCCAATCGAGTGATGTTTGAAGAGCCACAACATGAATCTATCACCATCGGATACCTTATCGTTATGTCATATACAATTGTTAAAGGGGATTATTTTTCAAGGCCTTAGTAACTTAATGTGTAATTCCTTTGTAAATTTTTTTATTCCATTAGTTATTTTTAAGAATGGTTTTTCATAATAATATAATATGACAAATTTGATAAATTGACTTTTCAAAACCGATTTTTACTTTTCAGATTAGATATAAAAACTTTTATACTAAAATATGGTATTATAGAAAATATTTATTTGAATGAATTTTAATGATAAAAATAATTTTATTTAAATATAAATGATTAAATAATTTTAATATTTTTTTGTGAAATATATTTTTTAACGCATTTTCATCCCAATATTGTTTTTATTATATAAGAATTTTTATATTTAAAGGTTAGAAATCTCATTTTTAGAGAATTATTATGACAAAATAAACATAATTTTTGAAATATTTATGTTTAAATTAGGCAAGGGTGAATTTATTAAAATTTTCTAAACTACGTTTTTTTCTACAAATCGTAAAAATACACTTTGATTTTTTTTTGTAGGTTTACTGACTTCTTAATTTTTTTATTATGATATAATATTTCATTAATCACAACACTCACCCTAATATATGTTTTTTTAATATAATGTGTTTTAATAGAATTTAATCATTTTGGAATCCTATATTTTACATTCTAAAGTCTAAAATAGAAACTTTAATGTTAAAAACGTTATATTTGTGGAAACATTATTTTTCTATGACAAAATAAATAATTTAAAATGATTATAGACTCTTTAGGATTAAAATAACATTATATATTATCGAAATTTCCAACAACATTGGAAAAACCTATTGGAAAGACCATTGTTTTTAATTTTCCACAATCTAGATTTCCAAAGTCTATATATGGAAATTAATAAAAAAAAACCTCAAATATTTCTATAAATATGCTCCCATTTATCGATTTAATATTGCGAAAAATCCATCCTTTACAAATATATGTTATTTTTACCTCCCAATGTTTTTCCAAGATCCCATGTTTCCAATCCTCTTGTTTTAATATAAACACTTTAAGGTAAAGGAATTATCTTTCTTTTCTCATAAATTCAAGAACTTTTTTTGTATGTGTCTTCTAATTGCTATGATATATCTCTATTATTATATTTTTATCATACCCTTACAACCAATTATGTTTCATCAATGTGGGACCATATTCCCTTGTCTTTTTACCTTTTTCTAAAACCATATTTTATACCCATTATTCTTGCAGATTTACTTCTCAAAATATCTCTCTTCTCCTAAAGAAATTATGTTTCATTTTTCATGTGAATACCCAAACCAGTTTATTTTTTGGTTCTATTCAACTAGATTAATAAATTATTAAATTGTTTCTTTGATTAATATACATTTATCCTGAAATCCCATTCCATGGGTTGAAAATGATATAATGGTCAGGTTTTAAAGCAATTTTGAAAGTCCATGATAACGATATGAAAATAATTTTGTTTTATTCTCTAAGGGCTATTCATGAAATTATTTATTATGATATATTTTTATAACATTAAAAATAATTATATAAGAAGGGTTCACATTGATATCACTGCAATGAATTTGGTGACGAATTTAATCTCAATAGATGACATGTTTTATGATACCTTAGTAAATAACCTTTGTAATGTTTTTGACACCTCGATGAAAAGACCTATAACTATTCTTATGAGTTTCTAAATTAAATGATATATGAACATTTTAATGTTATTATTGATATTATTATTTTAATTATATTCCTATTTCTCATAACTTATCATTAGGAATCACGTTATTTTTGATATTCCTCAAGATCACATGTAAATTGTTTCACTTTTTTCCCCTTACAGGACCTCATGCTCATGCCTTTAATTTTATGTATATCCTCAAGTTATCAGATGAAGTAAATCTAATTAGGATGATACTTTTAATTATCCATTTTAGTTTATTTAAAAAAATTTCTATGATTTCTTTTATTATGTATTTTTTCCATGAAACTAAACATTAAAAGATCCTCTATTTGTAAAATGTTATAAAAAGGTGGGATTCCATAATTAAGGAATTTAGACCATTGGTTATTATTTGTTTCCATTAAGATGGAAATTAATGAAGATGTTTCTTTTTCCTCGTAGCATTGAATGAAAATTCTATCATTGTTAGAGGTTTGAAAAGATCATTAAATAAGTAAGAATATTCTTGATAACTTATATGAAGAATATGATTGAGATGACTTAAAAAACATGAGTAAGAATATTTGGTATTTCATATAAAGAATTAATTTATTAATATTTGAATTAGCTTTAGGGGAGTTGATTTACAGGTAGTTTTTATACTACTGAATATTATGCCATTCTAAAAAAAACTGTCAAGAATTGTTATTGGAAAAAATCATGATTTTACTCCAATAATGTTCTATCTTCGATGTTATCACGATTAAATAATTATATAAGTTGTGGATGTATACATTTATGATGATTGAGGAGATAAATATTGTTGAGGTAGAGAAATAATATTAGAATACTCTAAGGATTATTTATTTTAAGTATATTATTTGGAATAAATTTGGAATTGATTTGATGGTATTTCTAATCGATTTTATGTAGTGTTACTTATAAGGGATATGAATCTAGAATTTTGCTTTGAGGTTATGTATTAATATTTGGAAAATTACCACAATGTAAGAGTGTTTTTTAAAATTCATAGGATTCATAATAAAAGTAAATCTATTTAAAAACAGTGATAAAATAGAAGTGGAATGCGGAAAAAATTCCGTTCTTATATTTCATAAGATTCACTCTGTTGAAGACATTGAATTTCAGATATGTCCAACACCCACCATAATAATATTATGTTTCATCATGTTGAATCGTTAGAGTCACCTATGTTTTTTGAGGGTCATTTGGAATCATATAAGTGTCAAGTTAATTTTAGATGGGTCATTAAACCATTTCATAAGAGTCACCATTAAGTTGAGGATTTGGAAATGGTATGAGATCATTTTGTGACATAAGGGTAATTTCAAGTGACCATTTGTAAAAATATCACTATGTGTTATTGAACCTCTGAGTTTCTTAAAAGTAATCCAAGGCTCAATGACATGAAATTTGATAAATTTTGAAAGTATAAAATGTGTTTATGTAAATCATTTACCTAAAAATATAATAGTCACACTAAATGAATTGTGAAATATGTAAAATTCCAAGACCCAAAAAAGTGTGTATAAGGGTTAGATATGTGATTTAATTAGAGTCATCTATGTTTCATAAGAGTCAATCAGTTTGAAGAAATACTATGTTTCACAAAATGTAATATTCGGACGAATATTAAAGTTTTATGACCCCATGTTATTTTTCAAAGTATAAATATCATGACGATTCCATTAAATTCATGATTAAATATGATATTTTGGGTGAATTATGAATCAATAAGTTTTAACATTGTGAATAGAAATAGAAATACCAACCAAGGATAGTTCCATAATTTGATAAGTGGTTCTTCCATGAGGAGAAGACCACACCATAGTGTGTGATGAAGATAATATTTTGTTAGAACTTCATTGTGTAATCTATAAATCTATACTAAAAATTTGATATTTCAAGTGTTACTATATAGAAATGAATTATAAATACATGGTTTTTATATTGAATTAAATGAGAAGTAACAACACTATAATAATTTAGGTATATCATTGGAACGATAATCCCATGTTTTTTTAATATTAAAAGATGGAATATTTGAATAGGATTAAATGAGAATTATGGCAAGGATATATTTTAGAAAATTAAGGAATATTTTCATATTATATTGTGGACATATTATTTCATGATTATTAATTAAAAAATGTAGAATAAGTAGTGAAAAATAGAGAGTTAAACACTTCTATAATTAGAAGAAACCATTGACTAAGAGAGGGAAAGATAAGAAGGAATTCACGCTATATTCGGTTACAGAACTTATGTATTAAAAAGAGTGGTATGACTCTATGTTCATTTTTTATACTCTATGTGTCATAAACTAAAGAGTTCTGATTATAATATTATTTAAGATTCAATTTATTAAGGAAGAAGAAGAAGAATAGACCAACCTTCCTCTAGTTGATTACCATTCCATCCAAAGAAAATAAAGTGAAATGATTGAATTATGATATCCAAAAACTATAATATCTAATTGAGATCCCAAAACTTTGATATACTTATATCATAATGTCTAAACAAGTTCAATGAAACCCTTGTGATTCCGGTGGTTTGAGGAATAAGATTTTATATACATTTTCCAAGAGTTACAATATACTATACAATTTTTCTTATTTCTAGGAGGTTCAATTATTAATTTTTATTTAAAGAGTAAAATTTTATTGCTTAAATTATATCTTATTTGTGCATTCAATATGGTTTAATTGGTAAACCATTGAAAAATATTTTCTTGATTATAAATGTTGATTTATTTGTATGGGAGATAAGAACCATCATAAATGGGGGTGGTTTTCATCTATCTTGGAGGTGAACCTTATTAACAAACCCCATTGTCACTTTTTTGTGCGTTTTAATATTTATTATTACAATCATGAAAACCAACGGATTGGAATAGTGGGAGATATATTAATTGAATAAATGTGTAGTTAAGGTTGGGATAAAATTTTAATTGGTAATTAGTCACCAGCACCATTTCAACCCACCATTTAGTTTTTGTCATATCTCATGCGATCCTAGAAATTACGCACCTCAAATATAATATTGGGTGGATCTCAAGACATAATTATCTCAATATTTGTAGGATCAACTGAAACCTCACTATATAAAATTAGATTCTTGTGGAAATGAACTTCTTTAATCAAGACAATTCACTTTGATAATTCTATTTATTGTAGATTCTGATAATTTGAAATATAATCCCCAAATACTTGAATTTATCATCCTTTTTCTATGAATATATGATGATGGAATCCATGTAATCCAGTATAAAAAATTCTAGAAAATTCAATTAATGGGTCCCATGAACACTACTGGGGAATTTTTATACTAAAATACATCATTGAATACTCATAGTAATTATAGAAACACTTGAATTACATCCTTGGAATGTCCTACGCATGAAACATAAGATGGTGGTAAATGGACCAGAGATTAGTCCTTATGACCATATTACATATTTGAGTTGATAAAAATATCTTTGATTATTAGAATAATTTATTTATTATTTAATATCATTTTATTCAAGTAGGGATTATAATTAAAAATATTTAAGGTTCCATCACCCTCTTAGAAAATAGAAAATCAGATATGTAGGGAGATACATTATGGATAATAAATAATTTCCCTATATGTTCATCCAACAATACTTTAAGATACTTGAGTACAAATGGGGCCATTAGAAAAGTTGATATGGATATCTGTGTGTTTCCATGGTGAAGATTGTTATCAAAATTGACCTCGTGATGAGGGAGAAACACAAGAACTTCCAATGGGAAATTTTTGGAATAATCCACCACAATTTTGATAATCTTATCCACTACAAAAGTAGGGGAATATTTTTTCATGTATGAAAAACTATGGTAATAAAAAGTATTGTCGTAAGAGTTGTCCTTGTTAAACCCAGTTTAAGCTCCCATTGACCCTTGATGGTGAACCTCAAACCTTATGTTTAGTGGAATATAACTCTACATCATATAAATATACCTAGTAAAGGGATTCCAATACCCATTCCATTTGAAGTAATATTTAATAAGGTATCATATCCGTTATGATGATGCCCCAAGATAATATCTCTCTACCAAGAGTGATCTCACACTAATGGAAGATATGATAGAGAGGATAATCACTAAAATTAATAGTTTTTATCCAATGTAATTGATTTAATAAATATATGAGGATCTATAAATCATGAATGAATTATAGTATTCTAAACATAAGACATGTATTATTATTAAAGAGCACAAGATCTAAAGTAGATAATAAAAAATTGAACCATAAAACAAGTCTGGTTCATCTTGTTTGAATTCTACCTCACATACATCTATCATATACCCAAACCTCCATCCCGAACATATTATATTCTACCTAGGTATAGTGTTAGGAAGTTAAATCTTCATCCACCTATAGATACTCCTCAACGTAGGACACCTCATGGAGGGCCACCCTGACCACTTCAAGTAGGTTCTGGGTCTGTGCGATTAGTTTTTTCAGAGATGTCCATCCACTTTTCCATCCTAATCATAATAAACATCTCATCTATTCAAAAAATATGTAGTCATATGTCCACATAAACCACATTTATAATACATCTTACCTATATATTGGTTAGACCATCTATGGGATCCCTATACTAATATTCCTTTATTATGGGATCATGATTATCATTTCCTCTCCCAATGAGATCTTGGTTTCTGACATTTTTTTGCTTTTGTGGATTATTCTGCCATAGGAAGAGAAGAACCTTCCCTAGTCCCCACCTTTGCATCATAATTTAAACTCTTAATCACTAGGTCTCACTTTAATAACCCAATATTAGTGGGAATACACAAAATCCTTAGTATCACCAGAAATCTCCCTCCTAAAACTAGGATCTAAATTTCATTCTTGGAGATATACATTGTGAATTATATCTCCAGAATACATCAATTGGTTTATAAACATCACCTCATATTCAGGACATACTTCCCTAATTGTGGTTTAAAAACTCTTGAAAAAATTTTAACCTCATTTTTTCAAGGTAGTATTCCTCTATAAATAAACACTTGAGCTCCATACATGATTGGTCAACCACATCTTGTTTCTAAAATGTCAATGACCAAAAATGTATTATTGTGTTGTAGGGAATTATTATTGAATGAAATACCTTCTAATCCATGACTTTGAACTACAAATGAATGATATGAGTAACAATCTCTTTCCATTCCTCTCTTATGTGAGGGTTTGGTTCACCTCGAACCCTCAATGGTCTCTATCTCTAAAATCTTGCAATGTGCTCTCAAAAGGTGGTTTGTATATTACTACATGGTGGATAAATATATATTAATTTTTTTAGAATTATATTTTATTAGCTACTGGGTAATCAATCCTTAACACTACCGGTGTGGGGTACACCTCCCTACCAGGTCCCTTAAACAAATGAATTATCAATAAACTCTTTAAAATGACGAGACCAGATTGGAGACATGGAATTAACATGTGAAAGACTATATAAATAATATATATGTCCATGTAGTTTCATCCTATATTTGACAATAAGAACCAATGTTTATTAAATCATATCTATATGACCTTCCTTAATAAAATCATGTATGAGTATACAACTAACAAATGGCATGATTCAGGTGATATACCATTAAATACAACAAATGATTCCTCAACATTATAAGTTGATTATAAAATTATTAGAGTCTTGGTGAATGGTTACATTGACAACCCATAACAATCAATAGGTTTTTTGTTCTACTAACCACTTTAGAGGCCCCACAACATATTTTTCTTATGTATCCTAATCGAATACTCACAAGAACACATAATTTAAAATCCATCCATAAGACTTGAACTACTTTGACACCATTTGTAAATGACTCAACACACCAATATCCACCATGAACTAAAGTAGGTAAACCATGACACACCATGACCAAATCCAATAGGCCAGAGGATTTTGAAAATCATAAAGAAGACCTTTCATATATATGGGAGACCATAACCTATAAACATATAATCATACATACAACTCCTGGAAAATATTATATAATTGTGAAAGACTATATATAAAAAACAAAATAGAGTACATCATACATATAAATATAAAAAAATGAAATAAAATATATTTTTGTAAACAAGGTAATCAAACAAGATGATTATACTAAGGCAAAATGAACCCTCCAAATAGGGTAAAGAAAAACTCCACAAAATGTCAACATAAATATATAAAACAAAAACAATAAGATCCTTCATGATCTTTTTTGTACCTACTCCACAAACTCCAACAACTCCTTGACCACTGAGTCCAATATTTAACTATACACAATTTTCATAGACATAATATATGTGGTTATAAACCCTATACAATGATGAGTATGATACCCTAAAACCACAATAATAAAATATAAAAGGGATTCTTCTCAACCCAAAGAAAGTATATATTCTTTAAGGGAAATAGGATTACTGATGTCAAGTATGCCATTATTCCATCCATCTCAGATCTCAATTATTACCCTCCTAAGAGACCTGATTAACTAAAATCACATAATCCTAAAAACAATTCCTTTTTGAATTTAAACCTTACCAGCCATCATCTACAATGATGGATAAGATCTCATTGTGGATTATTTATATCAACTAATGGAATTGTTTACAAATATACTAGACCACATACATATATATGAGTGTGTACTGACTCCATGATGGAGGAACATTCCCAAACATATATGTGATTAATGACTCCACTAATGAAGAACCATGCCCCAATATACAGGGGAGTGCTTGAAATCCATCTGACATACAGTGGGCCATTTCCTATAATGTGTATGTAGTTAGGGGATACCCTGAATACCATATGTTGTGGATAATGTCTTGACACCCCCATGAGTACTAAATTCTTTATCTACTCTAAATATCTCAGCATAAATATATCATTGACATAACATATCTATGACCCTCAAAATAGTCAAATAGTAACATGAATAGCCTCTAATTTCCAATAGAATCATAGAATACTGCTCTATGTAGAAAGATAAATTGAATAGATTACTTGTATATCCAAAAATATAACTGAGGAAAGAAATTACTACAAATAATATCAGTATCCTAGTACACAATGTGTCCAATATAGTACAAGGTATGTATGTCTATTGATCAATTTAAGGTCCCAACCTAAATCATTACATATTCTAGTGAATTTAGTTTAAAATAATTTTTCTTATAATCGTGGGTATCCATTCATTTTTTAGTTTTATGATAATTAGGAAAAACTATTACATAGTAAACCTATACATTACAAGTGAACACTTATAATTAGTATCTATTTGTCCCACTAAACCAAAACCATTTAAATAAAACATGACTTCTTTTCATGACAAAGCATCACAATATCCATAATGATCGCATCATTTTCTTTAATCTTCATTAAACAATGTGATTTTTTTAAATGTGACATGAGAACAAAAACATCAATAAGGGTCATAAAAATATAGAAAACCATTAGTCATTTAAAAAATAGAAAAAATATATAATATACCTATCAATACCACATTGTTATTTAATCTTATGGAATAAATCATGTTAATTTTGAAAAAAAACATAATATTTTTCTAAAATAATTCATTTAAGACGAATCTAAAATATAGATAAAACATGTGGAAAAATTGGGGTATCATCGGTGTAACCACCACAACTACACATGGAAGACCTTCATGGTTAACTTCTAAACATTAACTTAGAGTAACCATAACATGTACTCATGACTTACCATCACTGTAAATCTTATAATAAATATCACCTTATATTCCCAAATATTATCCATTAGGTTAATCTTAATTTTTTTTATCACTATCTCATATATGAAAAAACTATACAGTCGACTTCTATCCCTAGAGTACCCATTGCATTTGAGGTTATAACGTAACCACCGATCCATGGTCAATCACAGAACCACAAATCATTGGTTAATAATGTAGACAATAATAAATATAAAAAATTTAAAAAATCCACATCATAAACATGAAACATGAATTCTTGCGTCATAAATATATTCATGAAGAAAATAACTTTTTCATATTTAAATCACAATTTTATTTAAAAAAATCACACAAACAAAGGAAATACTATGATTTGAAAAGAAATACGCATAATTGTGAATTTCAATCCAAATAATTAAGGAATTATAAAGGTGTTAAAATATATACATTCGATAAAAGATTAAAAACATTCATTTTTCTTATTTTTTCTAAAATATAATAGAGGAACTTTAAAAGTGGTTTTCAAAAAGAAAGTACCCTGCCTCAAATCTAACACATCGCTTATATTCTTTATCTTCCTGAAAAATAATCATAGGAAAATTTTATATTTGATTTTGAACACTTTTAAATTTTATTATTCAATTTTCTATCTCTTATTATGATTTAATATTCAAATACTTAATGATTTAATCTCACATCAGATGTTTTAATAATATTCGGTTCATAAGTCCATAATAAATTTTCAAGTTTGAAAATGGCTAAAGAGAAAACATTACATCATCTACATTATAATATTCATAACATAATTATAATTTTTAAACATACAATATAGTTTTAAATTCAACAATTACATACAGTTATGAAAAACGAACTACATTACAATCATGCAGATGGTAGGGCATACATAACAACGAGTAACATTTTAAAATTTCAATGTAACACCATGAGATTTTATGAAAAATATTCATTAAATTTCATTAATGTCTTGTTTTGTACGATACACCAAAATTATCTTGCTCTATACGCAACACCATATTGGCTTATATTATACGCAAACACTATTCTTGGATTGTGTTGCACGCAAGAGCAACCTTCTTCAATAGCGTGTGTTGTACGCAATACTGAGTTTCACTAAACAGAGATATATTTTTATAATATTGTTAATAACTATCCATTATGAATATTAGTAACTACCTATTGAATTTTATGACATTATCTTACACATTTTATAGAACATGGTATCAGAACAAAATAAATTTTTTCGGTAAAATAAGTATTTTTCAAAAAATACAGTTTTTCACATTTTGATGGCGCACCCAAATTAAATTTACTATTTGAAATGTTTTTAAGTTTGATTTGAAAAAATAAAATTCTTCTTTTGAATTAGGATATAAAATTTTATTTTGGATAAATGTTTGATTTTTTTCTGATAAGTTTCTTATTTTGATGAATAGTAAAAATACGCTAAATTTTAATTAAAAACGGCTTTTTTCATTGAGATAATCTATATATTTAAATTATAATATTTCATGGGTTTAAATTATAAATAGAATATATTTTTACCATTTAATATAATTTAAGTCATTAGAATTAATTTTACAATGAATTAATAAGTAAAAACATTTCAATATTTTGCAACGTTTTATCTTTTAAAACCCATTTTCTCAATAGCGGGAACAATTTTAAATTAAATAATACAACTTTTATGTTTTGAATTTGGAAAAATGGATTCCATATTTGGAATCAGTATGTCAAAATTATGTTAATAAGCTAATTTCTATTTTTAGGCATTACGAATAGTAACTACGGTAAATTTTATTTACCATAGTTAAAGGTAAATCGGGAAATTAAGGGTAAATATAATATTATAAATTTACAGTAACACTTTTCTTAATATAATTGGATGATAATATTTTCCTATAAATCATACATGGGTCGAAATGGAATCTAATGGAATCCACTTGTATTTGATTAAGACCTTTTATTTATATTATTTAAAGGAAAGTAATATATGTCTCACTCAAACATTAATGGTTAGATTATTTTTAATATAAGGTTATAGATAATATAAATTATATTATAAATATTCTACTGAAAGATATAATGTTTTTATTTATCATGGTAATTTATTTTTAATTTTTAATAAATATTTAATTACCTTAATAGCATATACATTAATGATGTAGAAATTATTTATTTAGTGAAAAACAATAATATAGTTTTTATTAAAATAACAATACCTATCAAAAGAACCATAAACATTTCCAAACATTATTTTTCGAGTATATCTATACCCTAAGAATCTAAGGGTCTTTGTGTGGACCATTTGGAGCCTTATAAAACTGATTATGACATTTATATTATTTAATTTTAAATGATGTTCAAGATGTCTCCTTCATAATTTAATAAATATATCAATTTAAATGTTTTGATTTTAAGATTATAAATTCGAGTAAAAATATTATTATGAAAGGTACTGTATTTATATTCATCTTAAAATTTTATTTTTTAATTTTTATGCAGCAAATATGTATATTAAATAAATAGACAGAAATGTTGTAGTAATTGATTTATTAAGAGATATACCAAATAAATGGTTTTAACAATATTAAAATAAATAATATATGAACAAATTAATGTGCCCCATGATTTTTTTTATGAATAATACATGTTATTAATCCATTATATATTTTTGTTCTAACATATCTTTTCTGTGGTTTTTAATTAAAATCAAATAATGAATATTGTCAAAATTGACACTATGTATATTTTATAAAAAAACATATTATCAAATTATATAAAAATCACAAAAACATTTAAAAACTACAAATTAAAAATTATATGGTCGAAAATGTTATAATGTATCAAATTATGGGAAATTTACCACATTTAAATAGCTATTTATAACAATTTAAAATATAGAATTTTATTACCATAAATAAAATTAAATAGATTAAATAATGATAAATCAAGTTGATATGTTTTAAAATAAATTTCCAACATGTCTGAATTTTATTGGATGATGATATTAAAACTCTATCGCATATAATATTTGAATATGAGTCATTTTTGGAGGTTTTTAATTGGGGTTAGATTTATTATAAATTAATATTTTTGAGGTTTCCAAAGGTACCACTCTCCTCCCTTATAAAATGGCCCCTCCTCCCTCCCCTCTTAACACACCTTTGAGCCATAGAGCTCGGCCAAACCCTGCCCATTACTTTTATCAACCTCTCTAGTAATATTCTGGTGGTTTTGGTCTTCTCAAAAGACTAACTCTAGTCCCTTATGGGGAAGTTTAACGGAGGCACGTCGAGGAAGAGGTAACCTCTTCTACCGATTCTTTCAAGTTTCTTCCTTCTTCTACTTTATCTTATTTGGTTGTTTCATTATAAAGTAATAAAATCAGTATCACTCATATACTGATATGTTATTATAAATATGAAACAACCCCATTTCACCTTCTATCCATCTTACAGAAAATGAAATCACCGCACGCGCGTACGTACAGAATACCGTCTCCACGCCGTGGTGTAATCTGTTTTTCCCCCACCACCTTACTTGGATGGGTATAATGGTGTAAATAATAACTATATATGGTTATTATAACATCATAATTACTCTGATATATTATATCATCCACTCTTTTGGACTCCTCATGTGTTAATCATGTTTTAATAATCACAAATCTTATTACTGTTAATTAATCTCAATCTTCATTGCACATCTTGCTAATGCTGTTCAATCTCAATAATATCTACACATCATGTTTTAATGATAAAAAATCTTATGGATGTTAATTACTATTTTTATTATTTACATGTCTCATGCATGATCACAATTCTCACATATATTATCACACCTTTATATTTATGATTCAAGCTCTTTTACTCTCTCGTGATTAATCTTAATCCATGTTCTGTATATTACTGTCTAAGTCCAAATACAGATATTTGTCTATGTATGCAGACACCATGAAGGACTCACGGTGACCAGACACCGTGAAGGACTCACGGTGACCAGACACCGTGAAGGACTCACCGTGACCAGACACCGTGAAGGACACACCGTGACCAGACACCGTGAAGGACTCACCGTGACCCAGACACCGTGAAGGACTCACCGTGACCCATACACCATGAAGGACACACCATCAAGGACAAACCATGAACCACACACCGTAAAGAAGACACCGTTTACTTAATCACGGTGACACCATTTCTTATGTTTTTTTCAATATTATTTAAATAATGCTAACGGTCATATTTGTTGTTTTGAATGCAATTAATGGTATTTAATGATAGTTGTTGGCATGTCAGGAAACCGTATCTCAAACCTATGAAAAGGGAATCATTCCTACTGCCAGAACTTGTGGAATATAAGAATGATTGAAATGCAGTACATGTGCAACAAAACAAGAAGAAGAAGCGGTGTGCAAGTGTGAATATACAACACAAAGAACTTACAAACACCCGAGAGCACTGTGCTGAACAAGAAGAACAATCTTTAACAAAAAAGAGATTTAAAGACCTTCAGAGAACCCTCATGAGTGAAATACAATACTACTAAAGAACGCACGACGAATCAAGAGACCTTTCTCACTCCTGGAGAAGACAAGATGAACTACGACACTCTGTTTTTCAACAGAAAAACCAGAGAAGGACTCAGAAGCATTCCAGCTGAATCCAACAAGTCCAGAGCTAAATTAATAATCACTAGGGCTTTCTAAACTCTCATCTATCTTCTCTACGTGATTTATTTATTAACTTTCAAATAGTGTGTTGTACTCTGTATATCTTTTACACACACTTTCTCCTACACTAAACTGGAGGATATCAAAATCATCACTCAAATTATCTTAACTCTTGTTTACCCACGTCAACTATGGAAGAGGTCATTGTGTGGCCTAGTCGTTGTTTTGTTTCCCACGAAGAACAGTGGTAGAGGTCCCTGTGTGGCCTGGACAGTTTTGTAAACTGTTGTTAACCCCGATCTAGGGTGTGGATCAAATTTATATATATTTGAGAGGGCTAAGACTCGGCTTGAGACTGAACCGCTTGTTATATCTGTTGTGAATCTTTAATTTATGTTTAAATTATACTACATATATCTTATTTATTCCGCTGCTATTACATTGAAATAAAAAACTGTTTTGAAGCTACTTTGATAGTTAAATTAGTAAGTGTTTACACTTATTGTAAATCAGTAGATTAGTTTCAAAGGTTAGTTTGATCTTGTGGTTAACCTAACTGAGACCTAATCAATCATTGATAAGCTAATTGAACATTTAAAATCTTTATAATTTCACTACAGTTTAACTTATTTTATAAATCGGGGGATTTTAACTAGACAATATTTTAACAGAAATTTTAATTGGAACTCCATTCACCCCCCTCTTGAGTGTCTACTCCAACCAACATTTGGTATCAGACGATTAGTTTTTTTTCAACAATTTTTGAAAAACTCTATTTTTTTAACTATGATTTTAGTTGCATCTTTAATGATCTTAAATTTCTGTTAGTTCTAAATTTTTATCTCTTTAAATTATCTTTCAAAAATCTCGTTATGGATAATAGAATAGAGGGCACCGCTACTAACATGTCTCCTTTCTTCAATGGTATAAACTATTCTCAATGGAAACTGAAAATGAAATTTCATTTAGAGAGCATGGGTTATGATATTTGGACTGCCATAGAATCAGAATATAAACTTCCCACTACTGTTATATCTGCTTGGGATGAACCTACAAAGACTGCTTACAATAATAATTGTAAATCTATGAATGCCTTGTACTGTGATTTAGGATATGAAGAGTTTACCATAATTTCTGTTTGTAAAACTGCTTTTGAAATTTGGGATACTTTGGGTGTTTCTCATGAAGGAACAACCAATGTTAAAGAAATGAGATTAAATACTTATACTATTAAATATAATAATTTTAAAATGAAAACTAATGAACCTATCTCTGACATGTATCTTAGGTTTAATGAGATAGTCAATACAATGAGTTCACTTGGTAAAGCTATTCTAGCAAAGGAACAAATAATGAGGATTCTGAGATGTTTACCAGAATGATGGAGAGGCACCTCTTTCTCAATCAGAGAGTCATGTGACATTGCAGATCTACCTATCAAATAACTAATTGGAAATCTTATGATGTATGAGGAAGAACTCACGGTGAATAAAGGGGAAGATTATGAACCTAAGAGAAAATCAGTGCCTTTCAAGACTACTGCTTCAAAGAGAAAGGACAAAGATAAAGCTCAACTACCTACTGACAGTTCAACCAATGAAAATTCAAACTCTGATAGTGATGCTGAAATGGCTCAGATAGCCCGAAGGTTTAATAAATTTAATAGGAAAAAGAAGTTTTTTAGAAAATAAAATTACAATGGAAAGTATGAGAATAAGGGACATTGGAAGAAGGATTGGAAAAATCCAGATAAAAGTGATGAAGTTGTCTGTTATGAGTGAAAAAGAAAAGGACATATTAAAACAGACTGTCCAAATCTCAAATTCAAGAATAAATATGATTACAAGGTCAGTAAGTACAAAAAGGCTATGAAGTCTACTTGGAGTGCTTCTGAAGACATCTCCAAAGAATCCAAAGCTTGTAAGACTGAAACCAGAAATAAGGCAAAAACGTGTTTTATGACAAACACATCTGAGGTAACCTTCGATACTCCTGCTTGAAATTCTTATTGTTCTGAGGATAGTGCAGAATCTGATTCTGATTCTGAAAACATGACTAGTGAGGAATTGTTTGAATATTGTAATATGCTGGAAGAGACATGCAATGAACTTAAGGATAAATAAAAATCATTAAAGAAACAGCATGCTCTCACTACTACTTTTAAAACCTAATTTACTATTCAAAAAGAGAAAAATGGTCAACTGTTAAGGGAGAACACTGAATTGAAAATGTCTAATGAGAAACTTATAAAGTATTAAAAGATGTTCACAAATGGAAAGGATACAATAACTCAAATGCTGGGAAAGAAAGTTGCACCAAAATACACTACTGGAATAGGCTACATACCTGGATAGAGATAGATTACTATGAATAGGTTTATTCCTAAATCTGGACAGAATACTGCTAGTTCCAGTTTTGGACATTTGTATGCTTCAACTAGTTATATTCATAGTTACAGATCTAATAAGGTTTATCTTTCAAAATATGTTGATTCTAAAAATGTTATGAGACCCATAAGAAAAATTTGGGTACCTAAAGTTTTTCTAGCTAACCTGTCTGTATCTAAGAAAATATGGGTACCACAATCATTTCCTATCTAAATCTGTTTTGTAGGGAACCAGCTTAAAGAGATCCTGTAGGAAGACTTGGTACTTGGACAGTGGATGTTCAAGACATATGTCAGGAGACTTCTCATGCTTTAATAGCTTAGTCAGAATTTATGGAGGCTTTGTCACCTTTGGTGATAATTCGAAAGGGAAAATCATCAGCTTAGGCCAGATTGGTAACACTGACTCAGTATTAATTTCTAAAGTTTTATTTGTTGATGGAATTTAATATAAGTATTTCTTAGTTATGTGATGATGGTTTTAATGTTAAATTTGAAAATGATTCTTGCAATGTTTCTAATTCTAAAAATTCTTTAGTATTTTCTGCCCTATGAAATGAAAATGTTTATGCTGTTGATTTAAATTATTTATCCATGCAAAATATTACTTGTTTAAATTATTTTCATAAAGAGTATTGGCTTTGGCACAGAAGTGTGGACACTGCAATATACATTCACTTAGAAAACTTACTAGGAATAACTTAGTGATAGACCTACCCAAACTTGAGTTTCCAAATGGAAAAGTTTGTAATCCCTGTCAAAAGGGAAGGAAACACAAAATCTCTTTCAATCCAAAGAAAGAAGTCTCAACTTCTCAACCTCTCGAGTTGGTTCACATGGATTTGTTTGGACAATATAAAGTTTCTAGCTTAAATGGTAAGCACTATGAATATATCTTAGTAGATGACTTTTCTAGATATACTTGGGTATACTTCTTAGCTCACAAAAGTGAAGCTTGTTCTTACGTTGTTAAATACTTCAAATCTGTAGTGAACCTTAGTGGACTTAAGATTAAAAATCTAAGAAGTGATCATGGTCGTGAGTTTGAGAATCATGAATTTGAATCCTATTTCTCACACAACGGCTATAATCATAACTTTTCAGCCCCTAGGACACCTCAGCAAAATGGTGTAGTAGAAAGGAGGAATAGAACCCTACAAGAAATTTCTAGAACCATGCTAAATGAGTATGACCTGCCTATTTACTTTTGGGAAGAAGCTATGAATACAACTTGTTATATTATCAATAAAGTCTTGATCAGAACTATTCCTAAGAAGACCCCTTGTGAGTTGTGGAACCATAGGAAACCTAAGGTTAAATATTTCAGAGTCTTTGGCTGCAAAGTCTTTATTCTCAATACCAAAAATAATTTTGACAAGTTTGCATCCAAGAGGGATGAAGGAATTTTCCTAGGTTATTCTATTTCTATTAAAGCCTATAGAGTTTTCAATAAGAGAACCAAATGTATGGAATAATTTGTTCACATTAAGTTTGATGAAACTAATCCACATGAGCCTAAAATATCTCTTGAAAATCTTGAAGAAGATTTATCTGTTATGAACCTTAATGAAAAATAAAATGAACCTTCTATAAAGACAAACAGTTCTGGAAATTTTCCAGAACCTGCTTCTGTTGATTCCCAACCTCTTGATGAACCTAAAGTTTCTAGTCCTACCATTACTAGATCAACTAGAATTCTAAAGAATCATCCTTTAGATGTTGTTGTAGGAAATCTTGATAGAGGGACACAGACTTGAGCATCTCTTAGAAATCAGGTTAAACATCAAGCCTTCTTGTCACAGCATGAACCTAAAAACATTGATGATGTTATTAATGATGAATTTTGGGTAATTTCTATGCAAGAAGAACTCAATCAGTTTGAATGAAATAAAGTTTGGAATCTTGTTGAAATACCTAAGGAAACTTTCACAATAATCACAAAATGGGTGTTTAGAAATAAAGTAGATGAATCCAGAAACATAGTTAGAAATAAAGAAAGGCTAGTTGCACAAGGCTATAGTCAAGAAGAAGGTATTGACTATGAGGAGAATTTTTCTCCAGTAGCCATATTAGAAGCTATTAGGATTTTACTTGCTTATGCTGCATATCTAAATTTCAAACTATATCAAATAGATGTCAAGAGTGCATTCTTAAATGGATATATTGCTGAGGATGTTTTTGTTGAACAACCACCTGGATTTTCATACCCTCATTTTCCAAATCATATTTTCAAACTATCAAAAGATTTATATTGTTTAAAGCTTGCTCCAAGATCTTGGTATGATAGATTAAGTACATTTCTAATTTCTAACAGTTTTACAAAAGGAATAACTGATCCTAATCTATTTATAAAACGAATTTCAAAAGATGTTTTAGTTGTACAAATTTATTTAGATGATATTATTTTTGGATATTTAAAAACTACATTATGTACTGAATTTTCTAAAATGTTGCAAAATTAATTTGAAATGAGTTTAATGTGTGAACTTAAATTCTATCTTAGTTTTCAAATCTTTCAAAATGATGATGGAATTATTTTAACTCAAAGTAAATATACTAGAGATCTTTTAAAACGTTTTGGATTGGATAGCACAAAAGGTAGTGACACTCCCATGAGTACCACCTATAAGATGGATCTTGATGAAAATAGTAAATCTGTTGATCAAACCACTTATATATGAATGATTGGAAGTCTACTCTACCTGACTGCTAGTCGTCCTTATATTATTTTTAGTGTGTGTATGTGTGCTCGTTTTTAAGAAAACCCTAATGAGTCACATTTAAATGGTGTAAAGTGAATTTTCAAATACCCTAACCATACTCCCAATTTAGGACTATTCTATCCCAAAGGACAATCATTTGAATTAGTTAGTTATTCTGATGCTGATTTTGCTGGATGTAAGTTAGATAGAAAAAGCACCTCTGGAACATGTCATCTTTTAGGCAAGTCACTAGTATCATGGTGTAGTAAGAAACAAAATTCCGTTGCATTATCAACTAAAGAAGCTGAATACATAGCTGCTAGAAGTTGTTGTGCACAAATTTTGTGGATGAAACACACATTATTGGAATTTGGATATCAATTCAGACATGTCCTAATAAATTGTGACAACACAAGTGCTATTAATATTTCTAAAAATCATGTTTCTCATTCTATGACAATACATATTGATGTAAGACAGAACTTTTTGAGGGATCATTATCAAAAAGGTGATATCACTATGGAATTCATTGGTACTAAATATCAACTTGCTGATATATTCACTAAACCATTAAATTTTGAAAGATTAGACAATATCATACATGATCTTGGTATGATTAAACTTAAGTAAATATCCTACTGATCTTAATGTTTAATACTTTACTTTACTTTACTTTACGGTTTCGTACTTACTATTTCTAAGTTACTGTTTTATGCTCACGGTCTATTAGCTCACTGTCTCACCGTGACTGCACATGATGCTCACTGTGTCACCGTGAAGACAATAAATTGTCTCATCGTGATGATGAGTTTTCAGTCTCACCGTAATGCCTATTCACTATCTCACCGTGAAAACTATTTTTATTATGTTTATTTTTTATTTTAACCCATATCGCGGTAATTTTTATTTCACCGCAATTTGATTTCCCGCATTTTTGTTTTTATGATGTTTGACATTCCCATATGATAAAACATAAGGGATTCATTCGATTCCTTACCCGAACTCTCTCCTGAACCATCTCTTCCCTCTCGTACGAACCTTCAGTGAATTCCAAGGATAAAGAATCCATCCTCACCTTCGTCTGAGAAGCATCGCTCTAAGAAACAAAAGAGGATACCGAGGATATCTCCCGAAGGTCCTCTAACCCCAAACCTGGTAAGCTATACAGTTGTGCCTCAAATAGAGGTTTTCCCTGAATGGTTTCTGTCTAGCAGATCTTTAGTTTTAAAAGTTTTAATAGAACAAGGATGGATTGAATGGTTCACTGGACAGAATAGACCGATTTACCTGAGGATTGTATCTCAATTCTATCAGTATGTGAAGTTCTCTTTTGAGTTTGGAGAAAGCTTTATGGTGACCAGCTGGATCGATGGTCAAAAGTGCTCTTTCTCTTCAAGGCTATGGGCTGCATGCCTATGAATTCCACATGAATGAGTTTGTGGAGATTACCAGAGAGACCCTCCTCCAACAACCAACATCTTTGACCTGGAGAGTGATTTGGAAAGTCTAACTGGAAATGGAACCAAGGGAAGGGCCATAGCTGCTGAACTAGATTGGGAGACAAGACTTATGTTCAAGTTTTTTCATAATTTTTTACTCCAAGAAAAGGGGATTTTGCTGTGATGAAGTATCAGGATGTTTTCCTGATTCACCTGTTAAAGAATGGCCATATGATCAATCTGTGTAAGTATGTTATCAGCCATATCTGTGAGCTGATCAAAGTAACTTCCAAATCCACCTCCTTGTTTTATTCAAGGATGATCTCATCTATGTTAGTTTCAAAAGGGATGGTTGGACAGGAGGAAGAAAAATCAGATGACCTTGATTACTGACTATCCATGCCTATAATCAGATGGATGAAGATTAGCTGGAATCTCTAGAAAAATAAGTGGGTTGAGGATAGTGATCAACTATATAAAAAGTTTAATCCTGTTGACAATCCAAGAAAGCCTAAGAACCTAGTGATCCTGGTTCGGAACCAGATGAAGTGGCTGATTTTTTAGAAGAAGAAGAATAAGAAGATGTAACAGCTGAAGTACCATCTAGAGAAGAACCTGAAATACCTCAAGGAGAGGAAGTTATTGTTGAAAAGGAATGGACTATGGATCCTTCAGTTTTTCTTCAGGAGGACGAAGCTCATCCTAATGCTGCAAGGAAATTGGTTTTTCCTCTATCAGAACAGCAATAAACCTTAGAGGCAGATCTTGTTGAAGAGAATCTGTCTATTGAGAATGAAGAAAGTCTGGATGCTCATCCAGTGGAACAATCAGTTAATGAGATTATTCCATCTGCTGAAGAAAGGATGGAAATTTCCTTTTAGCTAGCAAGGAAAGAGTTTGCTGAACTGAATAGGGATGATCCTGTGGATCTTTTCCATGTTCCTGAACCTCAAGAATCTGGAAGGGAAGCACAAGTTAAGGGGGAGGAACCTCAAAACCTTGATATTGTGGAAGTTGGATTTGCTGAAGCGTCTCAACCTTCTATCACTTTTTCTATGTACTCTCGGTATGAGTTCCTAAGCTTTTATGATGTGAATGAGTCACAACAGGTGACTGTAACTGGAATGGATCTTTCTTATCTATTTCAACTAAAGTCCTTAGCTCATCTTGAACTAGAACTAGACCCCCGACCTCAATCTCAATCAGAATCTGAGTCTAAATATGACTCTGAACCTTAACCAGAATCTGAACCACTACCTTTACCTACATCCTTACCTGGGCATCACTCCTTTGTGACCAAAGATGTTCTGAATGTTTTTGGAGAGACTTTGTCACCTGGTGTTGAGAAAATTGTCTACACTCAACCTAGACCAGTGAATCAGTTATGTCAAGAAGATGCATCAATTCTCTTGGAAAATATTTTCTTGCATATTCAACCATAGATGATCCGAGAAATTCAAGAAGTTATAGTAGAGAATAAACTACTGAGTGCTGATGTTGAAAATCCGAAAAGTATGGTAGAAAGTCTGTAGAATGAGTTATCTTTGAGATCAGAGCCTACTCCTGTTTCTTCCCCTGCACCTGTTGTTGTTTCTCCTGAGTCTTCTGATTCCCTCCTTGCTAGGGAGATTGTGTCTCAAGTTCATCCATACCTACTATATTTTGATGTAAATATTGGAAAAAGACACACCAAGATTCTGGAATGCATGAGAGAGCTTATGGAAAATCTGAATAACCTTACATATGAATACACTGGATGCCTGCAAAATGATCTGAAATAGCTGAAGGTTCTAACTGAAACTGTCAAGGCTTCACCTGCTTCTGGTCAGATCTCCACACCTTCTTTGGATGAATCTATGCTGAGATCCATAATAAATGAATAATTTCAGAATGCCTTCAGTGGCTTTAATCTATCTTCTTTTTCAGAAGTGATTAAGAATAGTTATAGAGCATTGGACTTGGTTAGGATTCATTCTAAGATATCCAATGATGCTCAACAAGAGATCACCAAGAAAATAGATTTTTATCTCTCCCATATTTTCTCTAAAAGTCATATGACATATCACTTTAGATATCTTATGGAAAATTTAAGAATCCCTCCGGTGACTCATGCTTTTAAAGCTCATGTTCAGAAACTTACAGTGTTCACTAGATTATTGGACAGATTTCTTGAGAATAAGGATGATTTTGAAAAGCCTATGCAATATGTTGGTGAAATCATTATTGATTTCATCAATCTTTTGAAGCTGTATCTTCATGTGAAGAGTACTGATATAGTTGCACCAGCTGCTGCACCCCGTAGACCTGGTCTACCTGCCTTAGCCTCAACTACCATGACAGTAAGCCAAGCACTTTCTGAGATTTGGCAAGTCATTCTTGACCAACCACAACCTAGATCTTCTACTGCTCCTACTTTGGCTCCATCTGTTTTTGAAGGTCTACCCTTACCCTCATTGTCTACCATATCTATGCCTTCTTCTACTTCAGCAATAACTCCTTCTGCTGATAAAGGCAAAGAAAAAGTGGATCCCTAAAGATTCCGATGACAGTTTTTCTTTTTGATGGGATGTATTTTGTTGTTTCATGTTTTATTGTATTCTGAACCCTTTTTTTAATGCCAAATGCAGTGTTTTATTTCATTCACTCTAATTTTTTATAATCCCAAAAGGGGGATAAAAACAATATGTGTCAGTTCTATAATAGTATAAATGGTGGAGAAAAACTACAAGTGTCCGTTCAATAATGTTTTTCCTATACTAGTATCTTTAATCTTACATGTCATTTATATTCTGCCTATATCTGATTTGTGATCATCAAAAAGGGGGGGATTGTTGGACTCCTCATGTGTTAATCATGTGTTAATAATCACAAATATTATTAATATTAATTAATCTCAATCTTCATTTCACATCTTGCTAATGCTATTTAATCTCAATAATAGCTACACATCATGATTTAATGATAAAAAATCTTATGGATCTTAATTACTCTTTTTATTATTTACAAGTCTCATGCATGATCACAATTCTCACATATATTATCACACCTTTATATTTGTGATTCAAGATCTTTTACTCTCTCTTGATTAAACTTAATCCATGTTCTGCATATTATTATCTATGTCCAAGTACAGATATTTGTCTAAGTATGTAGACATCGTGAAGGACTCACTGTGACCAGACACCGTGAAGGACTCACCGTGACCAGACACCGTGAAGGTCTCACTGTGACCAGACACCGTGAAGGAAACACCGTGAAGGACTCACCGTGACTAGACACTGTGAAGGACTCACAGTGACCTAGACATCGTGTAGGACTCACCGTGACCCAGACACCGTGAAGGACACACCGTGCAGGACAAACCGTGAACCACACACCTTGAAGAAGACACCGCTTACTTAATCACTGTGACACCATTTCTTAAGTTTTTGTCAATATTATTTAAATAACTCTAATGGTCATATTTATTTATTTTTAATGCAATTAATGTTATTTAATGATAGTTGTTGGCATGTTAGGAAATCATATCTCGAACCTATGAAAAGGGAATCATTCCTACTGCCAGAACTCGTGGAATATAAGAGAGATTGAAATGCAGTACGTGTGCAATGAAACAAGCAGAAGAAGCAGTGTGAAAGTGTGAATATACAACATGAAAAACTTACATACACCCGAGAGCACTGTGCTGAACAAGAATAAAAATCCTAAACAAGAAAGAGATTGCAAGAGCTTCAGAGAACTCTCATGAGTGCAATCCAATACTGCTGAAGAACACACGACGAATCAAGAGACCGTTCTCACTCCTGAAGAAGACAAACTGAACTATGACACTCTATTTTTTAACAGAAAAACTTGAGAAGGACTCAGAAGCATTTTTCTAAATCTGATGAGTCCAGAGCTACATTGATAATCACTAGAACTTTATAAACACTCATCTATCTTCTCTAAGTGATTTATTTATTAACTATCGAGCAGTGTGGTGTACTCTGTATATCTTTTACACACACTATCTCCTACAATGAATTGGAGGATATCAAATTATCTTAACTCTTGCTTACCCACATAAACTATGGAGGAGGTCCTTGTGTGGCCTGGTCTTTGTTTTGTTTCCCACGAAGAACAGTGGTAGAGGTCCCTGCGTGGCCTGGACAATTTTTTAAACTGTTGTTAACCCCGATCCAGGGTGTGGATCAAATTTATATATATTTGAGAGGACTAAGTCTCGGCTTGAGACTGAACCTCTTGTTATATCTTCTATGCATCATTAATTTAAGCTTAAAGTATACTACATATATCTTATTAATTCCACTGCTATTAATTTGAAATACAAAAATATTTTGAAGCTACTTTGAAAGTTAAATTAGATAGTGTTTACATTTTTTGTAAATCAGTACATTAGTTTCAAATGATAGTATGATGTTGTTGTTAAACTAACTGAGAGCTAATAAATCTTTGAGAAGCTAAGTGAACATTTACAATCTGTATAAATTCACTAAAGTTTAACTTATTTTATAAATCGGGGGATTTTAACAAGACAATATTTTAATGAAAATTTTAATTGGAACTCAATTCACCCCCTCTTGAGTGTCCACTCCGACCAACACACTCCAATTCTACTCAATAATTATGGGAACGATATCATCGATTGTGCGTACGTAAGGATTACCATCTCCACGACGTGATGGGATTCACTCTCCATGTTAACCATTAAAGAATTATTATAAAGTATATATAATGAATAATAATTGTATATATATATAATAATTCTACTGGATTTATGTATATATATATATATATTTCATTTACTTACTTTCATTCAAGTCAATAAGGATAGGAAAACAGCGTTTATGCGTATGTATGACCTACCGTCTCCATGAACGGTGTATTTCATTCCTTTTATCGATCTATCATATATATTTATATGATGAAAATATATTCTATAGAAATCATTTTTTACATTCCAGAATTAAGTAAATCAGGATATAAGTATGAACAAAAAGTTGGAACACGTACAATAAATGAAATGATTTTACCCAAAACGCTTCTTTAACATGGAATTTACAAAAGAATGAGTAATATAAGGTCATAAGTGAACCATATATGATATCATAACAATTAATATGATTCTTTATTAAGTCAATGAAATTATTTAAATCATTATACATGAGGTTCAGTTATATATGAAGCATATCAGACCTAAGGTAAGGTATAATTATTTCTATCTCGTTCTTATCTGAGATTGTTTATTCATAAGTATTTACTGGGGTTATATTTTCATCCATGTCTATGAAAATGTTTTTCATAAAGTGTTTAATATTCATCCATGATGTTTGAAGTCATTTTTACCCCTATTTGACTTTTAAATTGTGTTATGGGAGGAATCTTTCTTTTGTTTACCATATAAGGTACTTTTTGACCTTTTCGGAAAAAGTACGAGAAGAATGTTTTTTTAACTTATACGGCATGAATGGATTTTTACGGTTTCATAATGACTTATTTCAATAAAGTTTCCTCTAAAAAATATCCTGATTATTTTCAACAAAATCCTTTTATTTTAAAATTTAATGGCATTTTTAGAAAAGAAAATGATTTTGAAGAAGGAAGGATATTTTCCTCAATAATTCATTTCAAGTGTTTTATCAAAACTATCTTCCATCTAAGATGACATTATTTATTATGTATATGTTTCATGTATAATGTCTCTATTGTTTACATGGTTTTATTTTTCTTATGATGAATAGATATCCATTTATTTTATATGGATTATGTTATGATTTGATGATGTTTATGAAACCCATTTTATTCATTGGGTTGTTATGAATGATGTATGTTTATTTTGTGGCACATGAAAGAATGATTTCATTATTAGATGGGTGGGACCTATATCTCCCGCCAATTCATTGGGTAAAGATTTATATCTCATGAGATAGACATGGCTAGAATGGAAAGTTAACCCGGTTCAGTGATACATGACTGGAACGAGGAGTGAACTTGATTCAGTAAGGGACATTGTCCACTAATATGGTCTTGGAAGCAATGCCTTGGCGACTATGAAAATCATATCATGTGTTTAATGATTTTCCACAATTACACGTTTTATTACCATGCTATTTTATCATCATTAATGTTCCTTTATGATCTATTCCTTATGTACTTCCAAGATCTATTTCTCAAGATTTTGATGTTTAAACTTTATGTTACTATTTTTTTATGTTCAAATGTATATGTTTTGTTTTATTTTCTCCATGCTTACCCTTACTCAGAATTTGAGCTCACCCTTTATATGTTTTCTTTCCCCTGGATTTAAAGAAAATTTTTTGGTAAGAAAACAAAAGGGGAATATCTTTATGGGAGATATTGAAGATCTTTCACCATGATTAGAAGATTATATTCTGAGTTTCCAAAGACACTAAACTATTACGGTCCTTGAGTGTTGGTTATTATTATGTATTAATTATTCCACAAAATTAATGTAATGTCCATGTACATCAAGCTAGGGTCTCTATAGTTGGTATCAGAGGAAAGGTTTACTTAACCTTTGGAAACTAGGATGCAAAAACCTTAGTGAGATCCCAAGAGATATTTGTAAGGTATATCTAGGGATGCCTCTAAGGTTATGTATAAGTATGGGTTATATACCTAGAATTATGGTAACGACCTTATAATTAATCCTAAGATGTTATATATTGATGGTACTCCCCCTTTATTATGTTGTTTTCCTAACATGATTTTTGCCTCTTACACAATTCTTTTTAGGTTTTAGACGATGGCGGGAACCCAAAGGAACATTGTTGATCAATGTAATGGGGAATGAAATGATTGTCCTCCAAAACAGACCAATGTTATGGGAGATGGAGTGAAAAATCTTATGTCTATAATTACACGAGCTATGACTCATTCTGGACTTCCGAATGACCAGAGAAGGGAAAAATATTCTATGGAGTCCATCATGAGGCAACGTCCACCTTCTTTCAGTGGGTATTCTGATCCACTTTTTTCTGAACAATGGATCAATACCATTGAAAATATATTTTACATACTTAGATGTTCAAAACATGAAAAATTTATTCTAGATATGTACTATTTAGAAGGTGATGTGGACCACTGGTGAACTCTAATTAAGAATATAAGGCCCCAAGGTGAAATTGAATCCAAGGAATGGGACGAATTCAAGAACTTATTTTTAAATATCTACTTCCATCATATTCTTCAAACAAAGATGGAAAAGGAGTTCCATGAGCTTAAGAAAAAGGATGATGAATCTGTTGGTATATACGAGGTGAATTTTACACGTCCTTCATGGTATGCATCTGGATTTATCATCCAACCTGAATGTAAAGTTGATCGATTCTTTTGTGGAATAAAAGAAAGTATTTGAAGGGAATTAGATATAAGAGACTTTAGTAGCTATGAAGAAATTGTGCGTTTTACTATCAAGGTATAACTGGAAGTTGGTGTTACATATCCATATCATGGTTTTGACCAGAAACGAAAGATGGAGTTCAAGTAAAAATCTCCAAACAATGGTGAAAAGAAGACGAATGTTTCTTTATGCTCAAAGTGTGGTAATAAGCATGGTAGAGATTGTCTTAAAGGGACTAGAAAATGTTTTAAGTGTAGAAAATAAGGTCATCGAGAAACTGAGTTTCAAAGTAATAGAAAAAGGGTATCTTACGATGTGAATAGAGAAAAGACTACAGAGAATGCTCCACCAACACTTCAATGCTTCAAGTGCAAGGAAATGGGGCATTATTCTAATCAATTCCCTAATCCAAGGGTTAATGATGATCGATGTGAGAAATGTATTACGGAAAAGGACAATGGGAAGTCACATGCGGTCACTATTTGTGATGTCGAGTATGAAAATGATGATGTGGGATGTTTAAGTGTTTATGTAATGGGATTTCAAAACAGTATCATGGAATCTCATTTATGGTATCGTGGAATTTTGGAATATCTATGTATTGGTTTTCAATAATTTTATGGTACTGGTAACCATGAAAAGTGATTGAAATATTTTTAGAAATCAAATGATATGCGCATAATGAAGGGATAAGGAGAAAATGAAATTTTTGATAGTATTCATGAGATCATGACTGATATAAGAACAAAGTGATATCATGGTTTGAGTATATATAAATTTTGAGATTTTTGGTATGTGGAAAGAGTTAACTTTTGATATCATTCATGTTTTCCGTAAGGTTATATGGTAATTCATGTTTCAAAAGAATAGATGATTAAGGTATTCACATGTTTGGAATGTAACCAACAAGATATAACTTATGGTATATGGGGGATAAATGATGGTATTCACGTGATTATTATGTGACCTTTCAAGTAATTGTTTTCTTTATACTATGAGCTCAGACCGAAGTATTTTGGATAAGTCTAAAGATTGGAATGAATTACGTTAGACATAAGATTGTATTGTTTAAGGCAAGAACTATTTTAGATATTATTGCAGGAATGTTATAATAATGTAGTTCTAGAAAAAAGGACAACATGCAGGATGGGTGGCATCCCATCGCGTCTGACAAGGTTGTGGGAATCGAACCCACAACTGAAGTGAAACATGCCTTTCTCACCTACCAATGGCCTACAGAAAGTCCATGGTTAGTAGAAATTAGTTTTAATTTATTAAGTGGTATGATATATGAAGTTTATGTCCTTTTTAGGAACCATATATGATTAATCTCGCTATAGATGGACTTATATATAATTAATAACTTTTTCCAACCTTTTGTTTGAGATAGATGGAATGACCTATCGTTCTATCGCATGATCTGCTAACACTTCACAAATGACAAATCCAACTTTATTTCTTTAAGAGATGAAGTGTAAATTGTTCAACGAATGAACAACGATGAGATTGTACAAAAATCAAGAAAGTATTTCTTCTAACTCTAATTTCTTCAACATTAGGGAAATGATCTTGAAAACCAAAAATGTTTTCCTATTGCCCTTATATACAATTAATCAGATGGTACCTTATATCATCACAAATTTTTGGCTTTGTGATTTTTGGCTTTTTCATAGCCATGTTCTCTACCAATCTTTATCAGAACGTGATGGTTAGATTTCTCTTCCATATCCATATTTTCACCTATGTTCTCCTATATGGAAACCCAGTGATTAGTTAATTTGGGTAACCGTTATGTTATATAATTTAGTTTCTAATGTTAAGTTTTGGTATTCCTTTTTAGTATGTGGGGTTCTATTAAAGAAGCTTTCAAGTAGTAAACCATTTATATCCCTGACGAATTTCGAGGGAGAAATTCATTTTTAGGAGGGTAGAATGTAACACCCTGAGATTTTATGAAAATTATTCTTTTAATTTTATTGATGTCTTGTGTTGTATGCTACAAAAAAATTATCTTGTTCTATATGCAACACCGTATTAGCTAATATTATACGCAAACACTATTCATGGCTTGTGTTGCACGCAAGAGAAACCCTCTTCAATAGCGTGAGTTGTATGCAATAATGAGTTTCACTAAACAATGATATATTGTAAGAATATTATTATGAACTAGATATTATGAATAGTAGTATAAACATTTTTACTTTTTTGACATTATCTTACACATTTTATAAAACATGGTATGAGAACAAAATAATTTTTTTTGGGTAAAATAATTATTTTTCAAAAAATGATGTTTTTCTGCCTTTTGATGGTGCACCAACATTAAATTTAGTTTTTGACATGTTTATAAGATAAATTTAAAAAATTAAAATTCTTATTTTGAATCAGGATATAAAATTTTACTTTGAATAAATTTTTGAGATTTTTCCGATAAGTTTCTTATTTTGATGAATGGTAAAAATATGCTAAATTTTAATTAAAAACAACTTTTTTCATCAGGATAATTTATGTGGTTAAATTATAATATTGAATGGTTTTAATGTATAATTAGAATATATTTTTACCATTTAATATAATTTAACTCATTAGCATTAATTGTACAATGAATTCATAAGTAAAAACATTTCAATCTTTTGCAACGTTTTAACTTTTAAAACCCGTTTTCTCAATAGCGGGATTAATTTTAAATTAAATACTAAAACTTTTTTGCATTGAATTTGGAAAAATGGATTCCATATTTAGAATCAGAAGTTCCAAATTATGTTAATAATCTACTTTTTATTTTTAGGCATTATGAATAGTAACTATGGTAAATTTTATTTACCATAGTTAAAGGTAAATCAGGTAATTAAGGGTAAATATAATATTATAAAATTACACTAACACATGTATTAATATAATTGGATGATTATATTTATCCATAAATTATACTTGAGTCGAAATTGAATCTACTGGAAGCCACTTGTATTTGATTAGGACCTTTTATTTATTTTATTTAATGGAAAGTGAAATATGTCTCACTCAAATTTTAATAATTATATTATTTTTAATATATGGTTATAAAGAATCTAAATTCGACAATAAACACTCATGTGAAATCTAAAATGTTTTTCTTTATCATGGTAATTTATTTGTAATTTCTAATAAATAGTTAATTACCTTAATAGCTTATACATTAATGATATAGAAATTAAATATTTAGTGAGAAATCAAAATACCTATCAAAAAGACAAGAAACTTGACAAAACATTATTGGTTGAGTATATTTATACCCTGAACATCCAAGAGTCTATTTGTGGACCATTTGGAGCCTCATAAAACTGATTAGGACATTTAGATTAATTTATTTTAAATGATTTCAAAGATGTCACCTTCATAATTTAATAAATACAACAATTTGAATGTTGTTATTTTAAGATGGTAAATTAGAGTAAAAATATTATTATGTAAGTTATTATATTTATCTTCATCATAGGATTTTAATATTAATTTTTATTCAAAAAATATGTATATTAAATAATTATTCAATATTGTTGTAGTAATTATTTTATTAAGAGATATACCAAATAAATGGTTTTAAAAATATTTAAATAAAAAATATATGAACAAATTAAAAATTATATGGGCTAAAACATTATAAAGTATCCAATTATGGGAAATTGAAATCATTTAATTATGTATTTATGACAATTTAAAATTTATAAATTTAATACCACAAATAAAATTAAATAGATTAAATAATGATAAATCAAGTAGATAAGGTTTAAAATAAATTTCTAACATGTCTAAATTTTATTGGTTGATGGGATTACAACTCTATATTATCTAATCGTCGAATAGGAGTCATTTTTGGAGGTTTATATGTGGGGTTTGATTTATTATAAATTAATATTTTTGAGGTTTCTAAAGTTTCCCCTCTCCTCCCTTTTAAAAGGGAACCTCCTCCCTCTCCACTTTACAAAACTTTGAGCTTAATGCTCTGCCAACCCCTGCCCGTTACTCTTGTCAAATTTTCTAGTAATATTCTTGTGGTTTTGGTCTTCTCAAAATACCAACTCTAGTCCCTTAAGAGGGTGTTTAAAGGAGGCACGTCGAGGAAGAGGTAAAATATTCTACCGATTCTATCTAGGTTAATCCTTCTTCTACTTTTTCTTATTTAGTTGTTTCATTATAAATTAATAACAAAAGTATCAATAATATACTGTTATGTTATTATAAATATGAAACAACCCCATTTCAACTTCTATCCATCCTACGGAAAATGAAATCATCGCGCGTGCGTACTTACAGAATACCATCTCCACGCCGTGGTGTAATATGTTTTTCCACCACCACCTTACTTGGATGGGTATAATGGTGTAAAGAATAAATATATATGGTTATTATAACATCATACTGATTCTGAGATATTATATAATCCACTCCAATTCCATTCAATAATTATGGGAATGATATCATCACTCGTGCGTATGTACGGATTAACGTCTCTACGACGCGATGAGATTCATTCTCCATGTTAACCATTAAAGAATGCATATAAAGTATATATAATTAATAATAATGGTGTATATAACATAATAATTCTACATTATTTATATCTATATATATATATATTTCATCTACTTACTTCCATTCAAGTCAATAAGGAAAAGAAAGCAGTGTTCATGCGTACGTACAACCTACCGTCTCCATGAATGATGTATTTCATTCCATTTATTGATCTATCATATATATTTATATGCAGAATATATATTCTCTATAAATCATGTTTTAAATTCTGTAATTAAGTAAATCAAGATATAAGTAAGAACAAAAGGTCGAAACACATACGATAAATGAGACGATTTTACCCAAAACGCTACTTTAACATGGAATTTACAAAACAATAGGTAATTTAAGGTCATAAGTGAACCATATATGATATCATAAAAATGAATATGATTCTGTAATAAATCAATGAAATTATTTAAATCATCATACAGGAGGTTCAGATACGTACAAAGCATATTGGACCTATGTTAAGGGATAATTATTCCAATCTCATTCTACCCGAGATTGTGTATACGTAAATATTTACAGGAATTATATTTTTCATCCATGTCTATAAAAAAGTTTTTCATAAAGTGTTTCATATTCTTCCATCTACGTTTAATGTCATGATTACCTCTCTTGGACTTTTACTTTGTGTTTTTTAAGGAATCATTCTTTTGTTTAACATATAAGGTACTTTTTAACTTTTCCTGTAAAAGTACAAGAAGACTATTTTTAACTTATACGGGGTGAATGGATTTTTACGATTTCATAAAAACTTATTTCAATGAGGTTTCCTCTACAGAATTTCATGATTATTTTCAACAAAATTATTTTATTTTAAAATTTCATGGCATTTTGAGAAAAGAAAATTATTTTGAAGAAGAAAGGATATTTTCCTCAAGAATTCATTTCAAGTGTTTTATCAATACTATTTTCCATCTAAGATGACATTATTTAGTATGTTTATGATTGAAGTATAATATCTATATTATTTACATGGTTTGATTTTTATTATTATGAAATGATATCCATTTCTTGTATATGGATTATGATATGACAGGATGGTGTTTATGTAGCGCATTTTATTCGTTGGGTTATTATGAATGATGTATGTTTATTTTGTGGAACACGAAAGAATGATTTCATTATTAGATGGGTGGAATATCTATCTACCTCCTATGAATTGGGTAAAGATTTATATCTCATGATATTGACATGGATGGAATGAAAAGTGAATACAGATGAGTAATACATGGATAGAATGGAATGTAAACAAGCTTCAGTAATGGACTTTGTCAACTATGATAATCTTGGCAGAAATTTCATGGCTACAATGGATATCATAACATGTGCTTAATGTTTGCCACAATTACATGTTTTATTCCCATTCTATTTTATCATGATTTGTGTTCCTTTATGATCTATACCTTATGTACTTCCAAGATTTATTTCTCAAGATTTTAATGTTTAAACATTAAGTTCATGTCTTTTAAGTTAAAATGTATATGATTTGTTTTATTTTCTCCATGCATACCCTTACTCATCATTTGAGCACACCAATTATATGATTTATTTTCATAGGATTTAAAGAAAGGTTTTAGGTAAGAAAACAATAGGAGGAGATCTTTATGGGAGATGTTGAAGATATTTCACCATGATTAGAAGATTATGTTCCGAGTTTCCAAAGACACTAAACTATTACGGTCCTAGAGTGTTGGTTCTTGTTATATATTAATTATTCCGCCCATGTAATATAATGTCCATGTACATCAAGATAGGGTCTCTACTTCCAATGACCAATATGGAATGTTGGTAAATATTATTTAATATTACTATAAAGATAAAAAATATTATATATCATATAAAATTTTCAAATATACTTTTATACATCATCCATGTGATGTGAGGATGAGAAAACGAATTATATCACATTATAGAGGTGGCAATCCACACGTTTACACGAATGAATTTACTATTTTTATGTGAATGGAAATGTTTGAATATAAGTAATATATATATTTAAAATAATGATAATTATGTCTTGAATATGATATATAATCAATAATTACATCATTATAACCAGTCTTGAGATACTGTGCTGGAAAACAAATTACATCAGTTTGTGAATCAGTAGTTCACCGTACACACAATTGATTAATTAATTTCTCATTTGATATAAATAAAGATGGATATGGGTCACAACACTAAAATAATAACATATAATTTTATAGAGGATTCTGTATATATTATTTTATTATATTTTAATAAATTTTTTAGGTACATGTTTAAGTAAACAAAATATAAATGCTCTATCAGAACAATATATCTTCTTTGGAAAATCCCTTTTTATTAATAGCTTAAGGCAACAAAGAATGGTCTTATGCCTAAAATAAGACCTAAATAATGAAGAGATTGATTATATTAAGGTAGTTTTTAGGTATTATTTGAGATGAAAGGGTTTTTTATGTGTGATCAAATGAGAATAAAACGTGTCTTTTGTAAGACATGGGAGGGGCACACATGGAATTTCTCAAAATATTAAATTAATATAAATTAATTATCAAATAAAAAGAGAGTTATTTATAATATAAGTTAATTAAGGGTATAAAATACACACATCAAAAAAAAAATAGATAATTTTTTCTATATTTCTACCCTCACCTTTTGGTTTTAACCCTAGCTTAACCCATTCAATTGTTACCCTGACACATTGAATTTTTATACTTTGAGGGTTATTAGGGTTACTGTAAAATTAAAAGTGATAAAAAATGGACCATGTTTGATATTTTAAACCTTATTCTAATCACTCTACCAAATATAACACTATTATTAATTTTGTATAATTTAATAAAATATTGTCTGTTATAAATTGTCAATAATGTAAATTTTTAGATCTATTTATTTCATTGACATTAATAATATGAAGATAAAACTTATAATTAGGAAAAATTATTTTAACACATAACTAACATGTCCAGGTCATCTAAAACACTATGTACCACATTTATTATTTAAAATTATATTAATTTTAATATTCTAAATTTCATTTATTTGTTTTTTTATATAATTGAATAATTACTATATTCACATTGTGTAATCATTTAAGGTAATTATTTATTCAATAAATGTTAAAAATTAATCACCATGCTGTATATAAATCCATTATATTTCAAAATAATATTTATAGTTTAACATAGCCTTAGGATAATAGCATATTAAAAATATGACACTTTTTAAAAACAAGAGTGTGATTTGCTTAACATTTCATTAATTAAAATACTATATAGGTCATAATCTAATCCATATGGCCCCAAAACGACATAAATTAGACAGTTTTGTGATTATGGTCTTGATATAATCATTCAATAAAATTTAATCATGTTCTGAGTCGATTTTATTAAGGATGTAATTTTATTTGTATCCTTTAGTTACCTAATTTACACATTTGTGTGGTAACCAAAATTACCATGGTTACTATTAATATTGTCCAAAAAATAAAATAAGACTATATAATAAATAAGGACCCACTTCTTCTAAAAATGGAATCATTTTTGAAAAATTCAAAACATAGATGTTTCAAAATTTTATCTAAAATTAAACTGGCAGAACACAATGAAAAATAGTTTTTCTAAAAAATTCTCTTTTTAATTATTAAATGTTTTTATACTATATTATAGTATAAAATAAATTTCAATAACTGTAATTTGATAATTTTAAAATTAAAATATTAAAACTAATCCAAATCCTGAATTTACAGTGTAAAAACCATAAAATAAAATATTTTTTAAAAAAATTCAGTATTTTTCACTATTCCTCGAAAATTCTTTATTTTTTAGAAAATTCTCAAAAATGAATTTTACAAAAATATTGGATTGTGGAATTAAAATGTTAAATTCCCTTTTTCAAATATATTTTCTAAAACTTCTATAAAAAAATTATAATATTCACTCATAAAATGCAAGAAAAACTAATTTTTAAGGAAACATATTTTTTAGGGAATAAAAATAATACTAAAAATATTGTGATTATATACTAAGAAATTACTAATACAATTAAAATGAGTTGTAATTTTATATTCATTTAATAAATTATTTATTTACATTCATACCCACCAATTTAATTGTTAGGCTATAATGGTCAAATTTAATTAACAATATTTCATTTTTCATTTTATATCGGTGTAGCATATCTTATACAATATTGAACATAGTGTTTCCTTTTAAAAATACAGGTATTTGAAATTATCACTGAAAATTTTGGAAATTACATCCTTGAAATTTTAGACATGGTCTTGGTAACCAGGTTTTTAATTTTCGAAATATCCATTAATGAAAACACACATCATAAAAAATATTAATAAAAATTCCACCATAAACTCATCTTTTATTAAAAATAATGCGTTTGAATTTTTCATCCCAAAAGGTTTGCAATTAACTTTTTCAGATAAAAAAATCCACAAAATAATAACAATCCATTGAACATATCTTTAGACAATAACCAAAACCAAAATGATTAGTATAGCATATAATTCTCGAAATAAAAAAATCATTATATGATGGAAAACAAATTTAATATACAAATTTCAATGGTAATATCCAATGTACAAAATCGATCATTCCATAAATAACTATCCTTAAAAGTCCTAAAAAATATCATCCTAATACTAAAACCAAAAAATCTGATGGATTTGACACCATGATCATCTAATATAAATTTATTACTTATCTCGAATTCAAATCAATGGCTCTTAAAGTATGAAGCCAAAATTTAATTTCACCTATCACATAATCTTGATGATATTCTAATAATTTCCATAAATATCCCGAATCACTATAAAATCACAAATATTATAATTTATCCTTTATTTATAAAAAATACTATAATAAAATATTTTACTTTTTTCTATATTGTTCCCCAAAATTGTAGTGATATTATTTTAAAAAACATTAATAATTTAATAACCAAATCATTTTTCAAACACTATATCTTTCTATTTAATAAAATTCAGGTTCCCAAAATTATCTTATTTTGAATCCATCCATTTTTTAACTAATCGTAAAATGTCATACTAAAAATGAAATCATGTTGTCCAGTGGTAGGTGATGCATGGCAATAAAATTGATGCTCATGAGGAAATCCATACATTCTATCCATTATACAATGATTCTCCAAGAAATATGTAGTATACCATTCCTGATATATCTACTATTATAAGTGGAGTCACTCTCAAACTAGAGATTTTTCCAACCATTTTCTTTTTCAAGGGGAACACCATTAATGACTTACTATGTCTCTACATTAAGGCATTATGTCACACCACATGATCCATATAAGCTTCCTATAAGAATTCACAATGATCATGAAAGACCTTGACACTTGCTAAGGGTTATGGGTTCCCTTTCGATGCACCATCTGAGTTGATTTCATTATAATTAGGTATAATAGTCTGCCAATAACCATTGAAATTCCAAATATTGGTTTATAATTTTTATAAGTTACCAATCTTATCAAAACAGTGAAGTCATGTAAAATGTTATCATAAAAAATTTTATGTGCCAGATTCGACATGCTGACTAGAACTATAATAATCATAAGTTATAATTGAGTATAGAAAGAAGAGCCATTGTGGAATAATTTTTTACAAATAACCATGGTGTATACATTAGTTTAGACACTCCCACTTGAAAACAATTATGCAGTTGGGTAGAAAGGACCATGCTAGTGCAGTATTAAAAAAATGTGAATAGGTAGATTATGATTATTCGCTATATATTGTAGATTTAAAATACCTCATTATACAGGGAAAATTTAATCACTCGACATAGGAATAAATTCTATCCATTTTCAATATGCTAATTGCACATATAGCACCTGGAACAATGAGAGACATCAAATAGTTGCAAACAATATTTTGGGGGTAGTCTATTATGCACTAGTCTACAGAAATGAGTAATGAAAGAAGCATTGATCAAATAATTGTTAAAAAATTTGATCTATTTAAAATCAACATTTATTTCGTTGGTAACAAGTTGGTAAAATAATTGACCACTCAATATACAATTCCTGTCCAGCTCCCAAATGAGAACATTGAGGAAAGATGGAAAAGTGTATCTATTTAAAATGTTTTTAACCACATCCTATATATGAGGTTGAGATATTTAAAATAATTTTATGATGGATATTTAATAATGAATAAAGGAGTCTAGAGGTCAGAAGTTTTCACTTATTGCAGATCTAGTCTAATTATAAACCCATAATTTAAGAGATCAGATCTTATTAGTAATGAAGCTAGTAAAACCCATGATGATATAATAATAGGCCTTAATAGCCCCAAATATGGATAAATACATGTAGAAAAATCCATTGTTTCAATATTTAAATAAATATAGTCCCATGAAATAATTGTACAGTCAAATAAAAAACCAAAACACTTGATTAAAAACCATACATCTTCTTCACATAATTTTTTTTGTTAACACGTTAATACCAATAAGAATAGTGTTATAAGTAAAATAAGACCTATATAATTAGGTGATGGATTCCAAGAAGGTATTTGGGTAATTGTTTTTCAAAAACAATGGATTTTTAGGTTTGAACAAATGAGAGGAAGAGTTATCCTTTTAATAGAGAGGGGAGGGGTACTCTTGGCACTTCTCAAAAATTTTAATTAACATAAATTAATTTTAAATTATAATTGGTTCGTGGTCTATTATTTCAATGATAATATGATGATTTGTCTGAATGCTATCATACAATAAAAATTAGATATGTTTTGACTATATTTCTATGCTTATCTTTTGGTCTTAACCATTATTTAACCCCTTTAACTATTACCATGACAACATGGGTTTTAACTCATTGAGGTTTAATATAGTTACTATAAAATGAAAAACGATTAATAAATTGACCATGGATGATATTTACAACATTATCCTAGTAAATTGGAAGAATTTAATATTTTTAATGATTTTTATATTATTTAATAAAATATTTGTTATTATAAAATATCAATAATGCCAATTTTTTGAACTATTCATTACTATGACTTTAATAACATCATAATAATGAATATAGATAGATTAAATTATTTTAATACATCAATAACATGTCAATTTTATCCAAAAATATCATGTATCACATTAATTACCTAAAATTTTATTTATTTTAATATTTTTATACCATTTACTTTTTTTTCCAATAAATGAATAATTATTGTATCTGTATTTTCTGAGCAATTAAGATAATTATTTCTTTTCTAAAAATAAAAAAATAAATTATCCTGATGAATATAAATCCTCTATGTTTAAAAATAATATTTCTTTCCAAACATATCCTCTTGATAACACCATAATAAAAATATTCCACTTATTAAAAACATGAGTTTGACATGTTTGACATTTCTTGAAAGAAAATACAATAAAGTTCATAATCACATTCATGTGGCACAAAAAGATCATAAATTAGAATCATAGATGATTTTGGTCAAGATATAATCATACATTTTGATTCAATAACCTGTTAATGAAATTTTATAGCCCTTTAATTTCATTTTTATCTTTTAATTTCCCAATTTACAATTTACGGTGTTAATTTTTGTTCAAAGAGTACTATTCATATTGTAAAAAAAAGGAATATTTACAAAATACGGACTCACTAATAATAAATACGGTATCCATTTTTAAAAAATAAATAATAAATAATTTACCTAATTTAATTTAAATTTAAATTAAAAAATGCAATAAAAACTTTTTTTTTTGAAAAAGACATTTTTTAAATTTAAAATTATTTTATACTATTTTATATTTTAAAATACATTTAAAAATCAGAATTTTATTATTCTATAATTTAAATTTGAAAACTAATCAAATCATAATTGTACCTAGTGAAAATTTAAAAAATACATTTTTTATGAATTCATAATTAGTCACTATTCCTTGAAAATTCATTATTTTCATAAAAGTCTCCAAAAAATTATTTTTAGAAAATTATGACATGTTGAATTAAATATTGAAATTATTTTTTTAAATTATTTTTTTTAAAACATCCATATTTCAATTACAGTATTCAGTCATAAAATGTAAGAAAAATTATTTTTTAAAAAATGTTTATTTTTTATAGAATAAAAAAACTACTAAAAATTGTGTAATTATTTTCGGAATACTTTCTAATACATTCATACATAATTGGAAACCTATATTAATTTCATAAATTAGTTAATCATATTCATACCCTCCAATATACCAGATAGGTTATAATGACCATATTTAAAAAAATTATTTGTTCATTTAATACCAATGTGGATTATCTTGTATGAAATCAAACATTGTGTTTCCATTTAAAAATATATGGATGTTACAATAAAATATTATCATGTATTTCCATAACATAATATGTTTAAATAAAAATAACACATCATTTTTAGTGGGGTACATGATGTGTAGGGCTCCTTAGGTTGGCTGGCATGTACTCTGGGTACACACTGAGTAGTCCTTTTAGTTATACAAAACATCTTATAGAAGTATAAAATGTCTCCTTCATGTTAAAAATGAGTAATACCTAGTTTTACATGGATTCTTCCTAGAATACTATCTATTTAAACTCATGCTATCTCTTTCCCTCTACCACCTATACATGTTTAGAAACTCGACCCGATGTACACAGTGATTATAAGGATTTACATTTTATGTGGGTGTAACTCTATATTTAATCACATATGTCGTTATACATGAAAGTACATGGGATCAAGATAAATTATGTGTTACTTAATGTATCATAAATTGTAATATTTATAAAAGAGTGACACCCTATCATTGTATATCACACACTACACAAAATGTATCCCAGAGGTTGACATGATGAGTAGTCGAGAATGGTGAACCTATAAGACATGGAACGTTCTGAAACATGTCACTACCTCCACCTGTATTCACATTGCCAATGTTGTACGACTCTAATTCTATTGGGTACTTCATCACACCTCTATAAGATGATTTCTTACCATATGTCATTATTTGGTCTATCACCGACCTTCATTCTTTGTTATCTTCCCGAAACTCCCCAGATCTTCACCCATATTTTTGAAACCCTTTAATCCTTCGATTCACTAGAATTATAGATTAAAGAAACAATACTCATTTGAGACCGCCATAAAATCTTATTAAAATATTTCAAAGGAATAATTATAAAAATTTGGGCCACTAGAGTGATGACCCATGTATTCATCCTTCTTGATGGGATACAAGTCAAAAAAGAGATTATATTCATTAGTAGAGTATATAATAAGGTTGTTGCTGTTTATATAATTAATTTTTTGTTTTTGGGTGCCTTGACACGTTTCTAGATACTAATATGGGACATTATGAATATTCGATTTATTACCATTGAGAAATGGTCATTGATAGTCACATACTATGTGTATCAAAAAGGTCATTAATTTTTATTAATTTAATGTTTAGGGATAAATTTATTCTCAATATATGGAATAATATTTACTCAACTTTAGTTGATCATTAAAATGAAGTCATGAGATATTCATGTTTAGAATATCTGTAGTGAATTTAATCTCCTATCTATTTATGTATAATTTTATGAATATGATATTTATTTAATCATATCTTTAATGAATATTTTAAAATAAATAATTTATTCCTGTTATGTGAATATATTAAATTAAGAATATATTCATAATTAAAGTGAACTGACTATTTATTTTATTAAACTAATTTATTATTATTATTTTATGTTTGATATGTATTATCGGAGAATATGGATAGACTTTTGATCCAATGGAAAGAATATATTTTATTTAATATCATTTAAATAAATATTAATTTATTTATTTATGAAATTATATTTTATTAAAAACATGGAATGTAATATAATAATAATACTATAATAATATTGTTATATATGATATCGACTATGACATATATTAAATAAAAGTATTAGGGCCTCTGTGTAACTATATTATTTAACATGTGGGATTTTGTGTGTATTAAAATATTCCATTTCGACCATAGGGGGTTCAAAATTGATTTTTCGAATAAGATACTCTATATAGCATTCACTCAATCCCTTAATAGAATTATCCCCTTCTCACATCTCTCAAGAACCTGAAAAAAGAGAGTTAGAGATTCATATTGTGATTAATGAATAATGGTGTAAAGATATTGTTCTTCTCACTCTAACTCCTATGATATCAAAAAAATCACTAATAGTTTTTGGATCACATATTAATATGTATTTAGAGATCTTTGATTGGGTTTTTAATGCAACAATAACAAAAATGAGATTTGGAAACTATGTATTGATCATGAATAATATATTGGATGAGGTAATTGTATTTAAATTAATTGTATGTTAAATATGAATAAACATATATTTAAATTTATATGGATAATTCTTCACATACTTTAGATCATTTGTATTTAATTTTACAAAAAAATTGGATTCCACCACTTGCTTTATTGTACCTATGAAAACATCAAATTCATTTATTTGATCACATATAAATGAATGAAATGAATATTCCAAATTTTACTAAAAACATGTATATAACGAAATATTTAATAGATATATCAACTCAAAATTTATATATTCAAATAAATACTGATATAATAAATAATCTTTAATGGTTTGAATGTATCTCCCTTCAATGATTTTCCAAATTCTCTCTCTATTATCGCCTCTAATAAAGAAATCATCATCTCCAATTAGAACATAATGAAATTATTAGGACATCCCCTGGAAAGGATTATTCATACTATGAATTGAAATATTATTCCACATTGGATTTTGTATCTCAAATCATAATGTTCCAATTTTCATTTAAAAGATCATGTGTGTACAAATTATGTACAAATTTTGATACCATTATTTGGGTAAATCTTTCTGTCCTTTATTTAATTTAATTATTACATTTCTTAACTCATTATATTTAATTTAAATCCTATTATTTACCCATAAGAATTAGAATATTAGCACATTTAATTTGGTGTATTCAACCTCCTATATTATTTCAATGATAAAAAGATAGATATATTCTTATAAATTGGATTTCTATTCTCAACACTATATACATGCATTGTTTAATGAAGTTTAGGGAATCCATTAATTTTTATTATATTTTATTCATTATTCGCTTTTGAATAAAATGTAAATATATTAATTGTTTAACCATGATATGATAATACCTAAACAATTGGTCTATGGTCTATCCATCATAAAATTTCATAAATGGATTTAGTATTTGTGGGCAGATTTTTATAAATATGGTCATGAAATGTGGTAATAAAATGTTAGTAATATGTATTTAATATCCACATTTCATCCATTATAGTATTCAAATTCATAATACTTTCCTTATGAGTTTGAATGTATGAAACAACATATACTCTATTTTTTTTTAATTTACATGTTTACCTGTTCTTATCCTTTAATGGTTATTATCAAAAAATATCATCTATAAAATCATTCACCTTTAAAAGATTATTTTGAATACTTTAAAATTGTTTGTTTGTTTTCCCATAAAATACAAGGTAGTAGAAAGTAGTGTTGAACTCCCTGATAAAGTTTATGCAATTTTAAAAAAAGAAACAACTAAAATAAAAGAGAATATGATACAATAAGTCAATAAGAACTAATGATGGTGGGTTTTTGGGATTAAATAATGGAAAAGTGATGAAAGTAAATAGACAAGGTTGAATAAAGGGAACATATAGGTAGTGGTATAAAAAGTGATAAGTTTAGGGGAAATTTTATTTTCTTATTGTAAAATGTGTTTTATTTTATACTAATGTGATTAGAAATAGGGTCTATAATATCCAAGGAATCATAAACACCTTCTATAAAGGGTTTTAGTGTTTGGGGGATTTATTTGAGAAATTTATCAACCACAGAATTCATAATGACATATGGTGTTTATGTGGGGCTCATTAAGATTAAATTTTCATTTTATATTAGAAAAAATAACTCAAAAAAATAATGATTTATAATAATGTAAAGACATGAATAAATGAAAAATCATATTTCTACTTTAGTATTTAACATACAATCATGTTGAAAATGATATAGGAACACACAAGCAGTAAAATATGAAATACAATATAGAAAGAATAAGGAAGAAGGGTATATTATTTTGTCATGATATGATATCTAATTCCAATCGATATATTTCTTCTTTCTTTACTATAGTGTTGACTCATTCAACCTCAATTGGACCAACCCCTCTCTACTAGATGTTATTCAAATCATACATTAATAGAATTAGTTTTATAGAGAATTAGATGATTCCATGAATTTATATTTATCTTCAATTTCAAAGATCTATTTCCACCGATGTTGTTTCCAAGTAAACCAACTCAATTAGGGAAAATTTCCATAAATTCTCAGCCTACACATTCATAACATTAAAATAATTTATTTTTTATCAATAATTTATCCATCCTCTACTAATATCATATTAAATTAATATAATTTCATATGATTATTTATAATTAATTATTTTGATAATTGTTACCCAATTTAAAATTCAATTACCCTTACACATGGGTAGTCCTCTTTAATTTTTATCTTTTTTAAGTAGTGTGACTTTATCAGTTATTTATCATTCTTCGATAATCTATATATGAATAATATCTCCATCATACCTTATTCTTTAATACCAATTTAGTTGGTCAGTAAATCTTTAGAAAATTGACTTGGGGAGTCTAATTTTTACATATTCAAATATTTAATTGGGAATGAGTGATACCTATGATTTTAATCCAATCAGAACACATTATTCACTCACTTCTTTTGTATAGGTTATCATGATTCACTCAATGTATACATCACTATGTAATCAATGAGGCTCTCTTGTTCTCCTACTAGATTAAAAAAACTCAAATCATACCCATAAATTTTCATCATGACTTGGAAAAGATTATTCTATCCACTCAACATGGAAATAAAATTCAACATGTTTACATATTCTAATGAGGTTGAACAATGGTTATAGATTCAATTTCTTCTATTTGAGAACGATTATTCTCCATCAAACCTAAAGCAATTTTCTTCTATCATGAACTGACCCATAGAGGCTCTCTTAGCTAGTTAAAAGCCGAGTGTGACACCCTAATCCTACCTACAATAGACTAGTGGTTGGAGTGCATTTCTAATCATGCATGTCTGACACATGGGAGTCCTTACCCTATGTACGTGTACAGACACATTTATCTCAAAATGAGCATGAAATTATGAATGGTAAAACAATACATATGATACTATAATGCAAGCTTAAAATCTATCCCACATCATAATATAATAAAAATAATGGGAAAAATAAGGGGATTAATAGAATCCCATAGAAAGTGAAAAAGTATTTCTAATATAAAAAGTAAGAGTTTACTTTTATCAATGAAACGGTTGGTCAAATCATGATCAATCTAGATCAATATTATCTACCAAGTTTTGGATCTCATAGGACACTATAAAATGTCTTGATTTCTATATAAAACGTGATATGTGTGGGCATATCCCTTGCAGGGGTGAGTATAAAAGTACCCAGAAATACATCAAAAAATAACAAAACATAAGAATGAAGAGAGTAATTTTCTGATTATAAGGAATATCAATTGGAAATGAGAGACACAAATAATAATAAAAAACTCCATATATAATCATAAAAAATTCCATGTTTCATGTGGTATAAACCATACTACCAACCAATTAATTCTTCTCAAGGTTTCAAGGTAACACATTCCTAGGATAACCCACTCCACTTTCCAATCTATCAATGATGGCAGTCATCAAAGAGGTCATTCTTTCCCAGACTCTTCAAAGAATTACTCACTGGATATTTACAGATATCAATAAAAAGATACAAGATCGCACTGAACACTATAGTGTATGCTATAAAAGAAATATCGAAAACACACAATGTATGGGATCATATTTCACGACCCATCCCATTGGGGCCTACGCCGTGACTCCCCAAGCCCGCCTCTAATAGGCCAGGGGTTGGTTAGTAGCACCAAGTAGGCATATCAATAACATGGGAGGCATTGCCTGAGTACCTGTACAGACGCACACATCTCCAAGCGCACAAAATGCAGAAATGTAAAAACCACTAAGGATAATAATTCATGCATACAACTAAACCCAACCAACAGAGTATGACGAAAGGTAGATTGCTGTAAAAGTAAACTGGGCTAGAATATAAGCCCACCAAAAAAATGAGTCTGAAAACTGCAAAGTCCAACCTGTAAGAAGAAAAAGGTATTGGGTCTACCGCTCATAGTCGAAGGAATGACTCAGCGTGTAGGGAAATCAGAGAGCTCAGTCCTGTCCTGGTCCACCTTGGACTCTGTCAAAAGGCTGCTCATCTACACAAGACACCAGACGTGCGGGAAAAGCTCGTGCAGGGGTGAGTATAACAATACTCAATAAAGGACCCCAAAAACCACAAAGTAGTACACAAAGAAAAGGTACAGTCAGCAATGCACATTATATGTCTACAGAACATATAGAACCAACCAGATATACAAAAAACCCATACCCGTAGTCTAGAGACAATTCACACAACCGCATACCCCCGCAAGGGATTCTGTTCAAAGATTTTGTGATGCACTCTTTATGGGAGAACACACTCCACGAGTCTTATAGCTCTGATGACGTTCGTTCGAGAATTTTTGTTCATCAGGGACCGTCACGAGAGATATCTACACTCATTACGGGAGACACACTCCTGAGTGGAAAGGTTACGGGAGATAGAATCACTCATTACGGGAGACACACTTCTGAGTGGGAAAGATGTCGATACACATATGAGGATCACATCCAGGGCCATGGTTGATACCGCGACTCATCCGTAATTATCCTACAAGGTAGAGGATCAATGCCCAATAGATTTGGTCACATCGATGCCTGAATCTACCTAGGGTCAGGAATGGATAGAGGATCTCGATCCGGGCCTCTCAGATGGATGCCTTACTTTATCACAGAAAGTCCTGTTAAAAGGATCATAATCTTGCGTGGTGGAATGATGCCTGACCTTCAGGGGGAAAAGAAGAAGGGGCACTTACCCGAACGAAAGATGTTCAAGGCATGGTGAAAAAAATGACCAAGCAATTTTCTAAAAAGTACACAGCGTGTAGAAATGATACACGCCGTGTTGTCCGACCCCGGGTTCTACCCGTGTACAACAGCCCGTGTCGTGAGGTTGGTCGAGTAGAAAAAAATAGTACACGGCGTGTAGTACTGAGCACACACCGTGTCTGGGTAACTGGGGTGGGCTCCGTGTACCCTGGCCATGTGACCATACACGGTCATCAACTTGTGTACTCCAACCCATGTAATCCGCAGACAGGGTGACCCCCGCTACAGGCCTTTCCTAGTCATGTGATGGAGTACACGGTCGTATAATCCATCTCGTGTCCACATATCCGCGAGGTACATGCCGAGCTCCAAATAGCCGCTTCTGCCATGCTGAACACGCCATGCCACCTGAAGCCGTGTAGCTCATCTCGTGTCCGTGTACTACCCATGGTACACGCCGAGCATCGGGGAAGGTTCAACACGCCGTGTGGCTAGGGTCACATGCCGTGTGATTCTTCTCTATCGCTGAAACCCTAGTCGCCGCCACCAGTACTACACATCGTGTTCTTCGGAAGTAGACACCGTGTATTATGAAAATTTCTAGAAATGGTGCTCTTCGCCGGTGCACCTCCCGTGCTGCTCGGATCATCAATCTGACATTCCGATCGCCGAAAAACTTCTAGGTTCTGGTTGCCCCGACACCAAGAAGCCACTTATGTCATTTTCGGACCTCCGATCGGCTCCGAAAATGTGTTCCGATCATCCCGCACGAAGAACGCTTGAAGAATGGTCTTTCCAATACGGTCCGATTCATCGTCTTCCATCGTCTCCACACCTCCACAAGGTCGTTTCGATATAGAACCTTCGATTTGGGATCGTTGTGTCGCATAACGGATGTGCAACAATCAATTTTTTGTCACCCCAAGAATAACACGAAGAATGTGCGAGGAATGAAGGGGGAAGAAATCCAAATAAACAAATTGAGGAACGAAACTCCGTCGTCGTTTGCCGAGACGTTGATCCGCTCCCATTAATAGGCTTAAACGGAGTAAGATTCAACAACAACATAAGGCATGGACCAATTCCCCAAAATCATCCTAATGAAAAATCCCTCCCTCAAGAACACACGAATCCACAGATCAACTTGTTCGTGGTTGATCTGCGTTCGTCGTTTAAACTCAAATACATGGAAAATAAATTGAAAATAAAGACCCCTACCTTTCGAAAGGATCGATCGTTGACGAAGGCGTCGTGCATCCGTTGTCATCGAGATCCTTCAACATCGGCGCAACAATCCTTGGTTTTGATATGTCGTCGTTCATTTCCAAGAAGTTCATCCAATGCCTCGCGGATTCGGAAGAGGTTCCTCTCAGCCATTGACAATGATTAACAATTTCTTAACAAATTAAAAAGGGAATCATGTTGTCATTTAATTACGCGGAAGCATTATTGACATTGACTCTCCATTTTGAAGTTATTATAATGCACCATTAATTTAGGAAACAGTTGCGCTGTTGCCACACTACAGTGGATGCTTCCTTAAATGAAAATAAAATAAACTTGTTAATTTATTTTATTTTATTTTACTTAAAACATCAAAAAATTAACTTTTTTCCTCAACCCGCGTCGGTCTAGGTTAGATTCATTCTTAGGTAAAGTCATTGTCCTGGACACAACGGTGCACTCAGATTTTTAATCCGGGCATTATTTTGGAAACCGCTACAACCGCGCACAAGAGTTGACTCACTTAACCTATAAAAGTTCAAACCACCATTCTGGGCTCACTAGACCTTAGAATGATGTTCCGTCATCGCACCGGGTCTTGAATTAATTCCATATAATATTTAAAATAATAAACGGAAAAATCTGAGACATTACATCACATGTTCATGTAATTTGGTCATGATGATTCCTTAATGATAACCTAGGATAGATGATATGATCAGGGATCTTGTCCTGTGTCTTCATGGAGAGATTCATAAAAACTCAGTCTAAGACTAACCCATAGAGGGGATAAAAATCCCTTTCTGAGGATGTAATGCCACATTTGTTCCTCATAGGGATGGACAATATGAACACACTCAATAGATACTTGTCTAAAATAAATCGACATATGAACATAAACTACTCTATAAAAGTATGAAACATTTACTAGGGGGTACACCACATGTATTTTCTACCAAAGGTCTTCCCATGTCTTTATATCTGAATAAAAATTTATTCCTAAATAGACATGACTTGTCACCAAGGGGTAAATGGTGTGTGGAGTTTGATATAGCACCTATTATGCCACCGGGATATGCTTTTGTAAATATCTCTATACCAGTGTACTTGGGGTTGTGCACGTGTTATCTTGGTCATGTCTGTGTACTTGACTAAGTCCAAGTATTGGGATATGCACATGTACTCTGGCCATGCATGTGTTCTTGTCCATACATGTACCCATTTACACCTAGCATATATTCCAAACCAACATACACTGGTCTCATGGTTTGTGAAAAAATACACATGGTGTGTGATATTTTTTTTCATGCATAAACCCTAGACACCACAGTTGGGTCCAAACGACGTGTGTTCTTTAAAGTACACACTGTCTAATGCATGGTTTTCCAAAAATCCAAAATATCATCATGTGTGTTTTTCCTTCACCTCTGTTAACACTGATTCCATGATCCATCATTACTAAAAATACCAGATCTATAGATAACCACTCCCAATCTATCATTGGTGGATGAAATCTGGCTATCAATTCACTCATGAAACCTTTCCTATCACACCACCATGCCGAGATGTCAAATCCCACGATAAGTGATCTCTAAATAAACACCTGATATTATTTCATCCATATTAATTTCAACCACAGCATTGATCTCCATTCCAAATCCATGGTAATGATATGTTGTGATAACGATCAATTGGGCAATAATCGTTTACATGTTATTTGTCAAAACACCAACAAAACTGAATATCGACAATGATCTCATGAAGAACAGGAAAAGAAATACATAAAAAGCATTAGGGATGAAAAATGTCCAATGTTCATATTGGAATAAATATTTTTTCCTAAGAAGTATTAATGGAGTGGAACAAATAATGAAATTTCAAATTCCTAGTTCTTGGAAGATAAACCCATATCCACAAAACATGATCAACCTGTGAATCAAACTATTAAAAGAATTTATTCTTGTTTATCATGATATAATAAATGGTGATAAATATATATAAAAAACATCCTATATCAGGTTAGGATCAATATATATTGAATATGGAATCTACATTTTCTTCTATGGTGATACATTAAAAATCCTTTTGTTGTTGTCGTTCCTTATGTTACATAGATCATTAATCGACTGTCCCAACATCTAACAATTCTCATCCAATGGATCCTCTATCAATTTTCATTGGTTATTGGGCTACCCAAATATATTTGTTATAAATAAGTAATTATTGATTATACTAGGTTAAGGGGGAATAATAGACAATAAATAAATAAATAAATATTAATTTTTTATTCCACACACGATCATGCTCAATCCAAGGTTATAGTGAGCTCTAAGGTTAGTCTCACCTAAGGTAAAACCCTCATTTAAAATTCAATAATAGTTTTATATTTTCTATCCAAAACAACCTTCATGATGTATTCGATTATTTTTTAAAATAAATTCATTCTTGATTTAATATATTTAATTTTTTTATATAAACACTGAGGATCCTAGGCCCTAATAATGTCGTACAGTTTTAGTTCTAAGATCTAAAATTATTCCTTAACATTTTCCATATTTTCACATAGAAAAAATATGAACATTACATTCTCCCCCCCCCCCTTTGTATTTTCATCCCCAAATGAAGAAACTATTACAAAAAAATTATTGCATTGGGCTCACATTTGGGTTTCCCATACCAAGGTTCTATCTTATAGTTTATTGTGCTTCCACTGAACACACATTATAGGAATATCTCACCCACTAAGGATATTTTAATATCTGTCTTTGATCTCTACTGTGTACTCTACAATGGAAGATCTATCCTTGATGTTCATCTCACCCCATTTGATAACCTGTGATGGTTTTTGAACATACCACCCCCATTGTGACATATAGAAGACATTGTGAACCTGGTCTAACCGAAATGGCATGGAAAAGTGATACCCCACATCTTAAACCCTATAGTGTATATATAAATGGACAATGAATCTAACAGATAACATTCTACACCTACTAAATCTCCACAATACATGTCGATTAGAGACCTTCAAGAACACTTGGTTTGTATACGTGAATTCCAAAGGCCTCTATCATCTGTCTGCATAAGATATCTAACATATCTCAGTTGTCTTTTTTCCTATCCTATAGGGTTTTCACCTTCTTTTTCATCACCATCGCCAACATTGGGTCGATGTGTCCAAAAAAAAACTGGATCAGTCTAATATAGAGGTTACGTATAGGTCCTCCCATATGAGGCCTCAAATGGTGTCATAGTGATAGTGGAATGGTAGAAATGTTTTTAAGAAAACTCTACTAAGTGTAGGTGATCCTATCAACTATGGATAATGTCCAACATGAAATCCAAAAGCCTACCCTCCAGACCCTGAATGGTTTTGTCTCTCTAGATACCAGTCTTGAGGTGAATCCCCATGCTAGAATTAAAATGAGTCATAAAGGAATCTTAAAAATATCTCAATAATCATGAAATGATGTGGAAATCATAGTGTGAATTGACTATTGATGGAAATTAATGAATATGGACTACCTCATACACACAAATTTATCCATATGTCTCTACTGAACTATACTCTTAGATAGTTAGAGAGTGTGATGATTTTTGAGTCTATCTATAATCACCAAGGTAAAATCCTATACTATAGATAGTCATGGTATACCGATCAAAATTTCTGTAGAGATACCATCCAACATCCACTTTAAAACCTCAAGGGGCTGAGTTAAACAAATTTGAACATAGTGATAAGCATTAAGCATCTAACATGAGTGGTTTTAAGAGACAAAATTTGCAATATTATTTCTTATCCATGGATACATTAACTAATTTAGAAGGTCATGGTACAAATTTTACACACTAGGACGTACCAGTATGGGGAAATTATGAAACTCCCTCAGATCCTCCTCACACAACATCACTGGCACCATCATCCATCCACCAAAAAGGATGACGTTCTCGTAACCTTATGAGAATCTGTTAGGGGTATGTCCAATGAATATATAATAACATAATGACTCAGATTCAGTATTTCCATACTCAACCTACCTAACTTGCATTAAAATTCGTGGGGTGTAAACTGTCAATGGGAGATAAGCTAAACCATCCTTATCCATAAGAGGCAACAATAATGAGGCAAACATCTCTGATGGCTCGGCTAACAACTATAGACAATATCTCATTCTAAGGGAATATTCCATCACATTATCCTTTATAGGAGTGTATACTATATAGAAGTCATAATACTAGAGGAACTCTCTTCATCACATATGTATAAAGATAAAATACTTCTACGATAATATATTCATTAGACTCTTGAGGTTAGAATATATGATAAACCACTCACCCATGTGTTTGGGTTACCACATTTCAGGTTGAAGAATGTCACGTACAACCCTAGATAATGGGTCATGCAGTTCATCTCATTTGTCCTCAACCATCATGACCCATATGTAATCACTTCCTACCTATTCAATGGTAAAAATTCATGTCTGGACCCTGAAGCATCACAGAACACTACGTACTCAACACTCTTCTCATGGAGTGTCAAGATGGGGGTGTTTTTCAACCTCTTATAGAACTCCTAAAAATACTTACAGATCCTCTTAGACAACATAACATGAAACCCCTTTTAGGTCAAAGAAGTTAATGTTATGATATCTAGGATAAATCAGGCATTAATCTCTTATAGTTTCTTGCAATCCTGAGGAATCTCTGGTATACTCTTTGGTGGTTCGTGATCTAAAACTACCTCAACCTTTACTCGGCCCACTACCACACAATTTTCTTAGATGAAATATCCTACAAAATAGACCTCTTGAGTCTAGAAGTAAACCTTCTATAGATTCACACATACCTAGTTCTCCTGGATTATGTCTAGAACTATCCATAAGTGTAACTCATAATCCTCCTTTGATGATGATTACAGTAGAATGTCATCAATATATATTATCTTTAACTGATCTCAGAAAGGCTGAAAGATATAGTTAATGATTCACATTAAAAAATTTGAGGCATTCATTATGATAAAAGTCATAAACAAGCACTCATAATGACCATAGTGACATTATAATACTGTCTAGAGTATATCCAAATCTCTTACATGGAGCTGGTGATGACTTGATCAGATGAAAATATTTTTGAAACATCTCACCCAGTTTGAAAGATCATAAAGGTCATTGATCCTCAATAGTGGATACTTATTTTTCAATGTCACCTAGATTATGTAGTAGTAATCCACACAAAACCACAAGCCCCCATCTACCTTTTTTTTGAACAAAATTGGGGCTACACTGGCTGACACACTGGGTCTCATAAAACCCATCATTTTAAAGTCCTCCAACTACACCATTATCTCAAAAATTTCCATGGGATCCATTTGATATACTAGTATAGATTTTGGTACCATCCCTGGGTCTAATTAAATACATCAGTATATCTCTCAGTGGGGAGGTAAGACTAACACATCCTCAATAAGGACTTCCTTATACTCTTTTGACATTGTGAGAAAGTGAAAGACCATAAGATCCACTACCCAAAGGGTAATACAAGAAAACTGATGCAAAATCTGTTATATTATCCTATGTATTGGACAATCCTTCTTTTCCAAGGTTTCTTTCTCAACCATAATGGAAGACCTCATTACTTTACTATGAATTCACCACATCCTCTACCTGAAACAATAAATCTGGGAATGAACTATGAATAGATGTTCCATATATAAGATAATGTGGAAAAGACTCACCACTTATATAAAAAGATACCATACGAATCTATCTTATCCAGGAGTCATGACACAGTTTTGGAAGTAGTGTGTGATTGCTAAGTCACCTCTAGTTAGTGTATCAAACTACAAGGGTTGAGCCATAGTCTGAACCAGAATATCTATGTTACATATAATAGAGGAATCAATAAAAGATTCAATTGTACTCATGTCTATCAGTACTGAACAAAATCTAGAGAAGATATAGATCAAACCTTTAATCATCCATGGACCCTTAGGGTCAAAGGAATGCACTTCCTAAAACACTCCTCGTCTGTATCATCCCAATTTTTTTGATGAGGTTTAGATGATTTAAATTTTATTTTGGGACTTACTTTTTATCCTTATATTTATAATTCAATTATAGAGGAAGGGTTCAAGAGTTCATAATGCTTTTTCGGACACAGATCTATAGTTTTGTTTGACAAACTGCCCGAGGCACACAATTGGAACATAGTCAGTAGTAACTGTACCACTCAACCATGTTGCCTACTAAGAGGAAGTGCACGATTAGTTTAACTATAGATGGGAGGAATGATTTCCATGTGGTGATCTGCATGAAATTAAAGAGGGGTGAATAGGATGCAATTTTTTTTCCAAATAATGCAAATAACATGCATCCTTAGCACAACTTAAGTAGTGGACCCTTGTAGTCAGAACATAGTTTGGACAAACCACATGGGGAAATAATGATACATCTTTAAAAGAGAGTAAAATTAACCATTTTCCTTAGGAATTTATAATGTCTCATTCTTTGTTTTGTTCTGCTTCACGTACAACATTCCTCCTACAATGGAGCTCATCGATTACATCATCCATGGAATTAATGAATCATCCTCATTTGAGCTTTGATTCCTTCTACATCATTATTATTGGTTAGACAATAGTATTTTATTCTATCTATTACCTTTCTTTCATGGTTTATAACTCCATATTTGAAATTATTTTTCTACAAGCTAATATGCCTTATTTTTAGTGTATTCATCTATTTGTTTAGTTTCTTTTGTTATAGAACATATATGAGATTATTTCTAGATAAGGCTTCCTCTACATCCAAATGGTAGGTGGTCTATACAGTTTCCATGAGGTTATAACCCATTTATAGTTTCTTTCATTGTGATGCATTCTGAAATCTTCTTTTGTTTCCTTGTAATTTTCAAATTTGATAAATTAATTCTAAGAACGATGACCCAGAACTCTTTAGATACCAATTTTCCATGTGGGAGGTTGTAACCACATTAGTGGTCACCCCTTTGGGTGATTCATTATGCACATGGGCCTTTGAAACCCATTACTTGTGTTGGTGTAACTATTAAAAGGGAATTTGATTATGTTATAATAAATGAATAATTGTGATATAATATGGAAAATAATTTTCACTTGTCCCCATATTGTTTTTGTGAAAAATAATGAAAATTTAATAACACCCTTATAAAATAATTCCATTTATAAATGGAATTGAAATGATTGAAATAAATAGAAGGGTAAATATTACTAGATTAATACATGTCTGGTGATTATTTATAAATAATGAAAATAATTATTGAACTTTTCTACTATAAAAATAGTTGTCAGAATTGATCCAGGATTAGATTACTGAGGGAATATGTTAAGAACTCAGGATGCCACCTTAATTAATTGACATGGTTTATAAGGGATATATAGAACATAGAATTAAGTCTTTGTATTATTAGTATTTGAATGACATGGTGTTGAATTTATGATTCAATCATTTTATGTCCAAAAATTATAATCCCATAGATCATATCCTTGGATTTATCTTGATTATTTTGTACATGCGATGTCTTGGATCCTCTCCTAGGTCTTTAATCATGCTAATCCTTGGATTTACTCTATAATTACACCAAGTAATTGGTTAAAGAAATTTCTCTTGTGTAATTCCAATGATGTATCCCTTATAATTTACTCAAACTCGTTTCCTATACTAAATGGATATTTCTATGAGGCGACCTGAATCACTATGGTCAAGAATGTATTAGTTTCACCCTAGATTATCTAAAATTATTACTGTTTGATGGTTAAATATACCATTTTCTTCATCCCATAATTCGTATAGGTTACATATTCAAAGACATAATACTTAGGATCATGCAGTTTTGGTCAGCTAGGAACTCCCTGAGGAACCCAAGATTTACACGGTTATTATCATAGTTTCTTAATCACATGATTGTCATTTTACCTGCACACTACTATATGTATAATCACAGACTATATATTTAATAAAAATTTATTTGTTTTGACAGACTATGTTTTACTCACACCGTGTCCAGGCTACCTATTAGTACCCATAATGACTTCATGGATGCATGTTTGGAAATGGAAAGTGTCTAAATTTGGATATTTGATTTATATGATATGATGGTGTATTGAAGAAGAGGGCCAAGATTAGGTTTGTAATGATTTTATAGTTTATCCATTTGGTCTTTAAATATATTATTTATATAATATACTATTTCTTTCCAATATATATTTTTCCATGTTTCATGATATCATTATCATTTGATTATAAATTTGATATTGTGGTTACCCATCAATATATAATGTTTTGTTGATTTAATTCTGTTGATTCATATTGTCTGTGTTTCTTCTACTATTTTGTTATCACTATATTACCATTGTGATCCACTCTGACATGAGGGCATAGTCTCCCCCCGAACACACCCAAGGCCCTCGATGCTAGTTGGCCGCCTCTGGCATACAGGGAGTTATTCTTGAGTCCATGTGGCTAACCGGGCTCGGTTAATTATGAGTGGACAAGGTTTGTGATGTCACATAGTGAAATCATAAATTTCTTTTCAGTCTTACTATTTGGTAATGTTTATACATGAGATTAGGACATGTTCAAATTTGATAATTATATTTTTATTGAGATTATCTGACCCATGTATGGGGAAAAATAAAAATTACCTTGGATGTGATTGTATTTTCTAGATAACATCTATTATAGGTGTAATAATTTCACTCTTTGGTTATGTACATGATTTTTGGATTTTGTTACCATTATGAATTTTATCTTTACCCTTTCTTTGATATGGAAATGAGGTTATGTCACATGCATGTTTATAGGCCCATGAGGATTGATATTTCATTCCTTACTCAATGAAATGCTTAATTACTAAGCACATTGATTGCAATATATTCCTATTTATCTGAATATTATAGTGGAAATTGTGCTAGTGTTTCTTGAAAGGAAAAAATAATTGGACTAATTAAAGTGTCTTCATTAACCTAAATAGTGGTTTCCCATATAGCATGATGGTATCCCCATGCTTTTGAATCTTTGATAGAGTAAATAATATATATCATTGAGTATATAAATATGCCTCTATAAAATAAGTTCAATCTCTACATTTATTTGATTTGGGAGTCTACCAAGTGCTGGAGGGATGTGCTAGACCAAGACACTCAACATCAGGGTATTGGTTGGGGGGATTTCCAATATTACTTCTATGATTACTTATTTCCTCATATGTTGAGATATAATTGAGTGAGACACTTCATGATCCTAGAGTAGGGCCCAATGTCCCTTATGGACTATTCTAATATTTTCAATGATCCTCAGTTCGTTGCACCCACTTATTATATAGTCGATTTATCCAAATTGAGAAGTTTTATGGGTGGGCTAAAGTATTAAATTTTATTGCCGGTAAATATATTATAATTTACTTCCATTTCAGAGATATTGAACTAGATCATTATTACCAAGTGCAACTTGATGGATGTTCAATGTACATTGCATGATGATTCTTCTATAAGATATGTTAATTAATCTAGTGGTAAAAAATTTCATCTATAGGTTTATTGATAGAGAAGTGGTATAAAATATATTCACCCTAATAGTTCAGTTGTATTTCATATGTGGGGAGATAGGGTCACATAAAGGCTCCACACGATTAAGTCTCAAGAGAGTGTAGAGACAAAAAATGGTCCATCTTTATTAACACAAAAAATACATTATATATGTTCCTACTGGAAGATAATCAACATTGAATATGTATTCCAGAGTAATATTGTCAGGTTTGAGCTGCGACATGAGCTAGAATACCCATGGTTGTACTAGTTGTTGAGGTAGATGTGGTTAAGGAGTTCAGACTCAGGATATGCAGCACCATCGGACTCGACCCTTCTTAGGTATTCAGGTTATCGCTCAAGGCTAGGTATCAAAAAATATATATTATGTATTACCTACACATTATGAGTCAGGTTCTAGAAATCTTATAAGGATATTTGTTATCATAATCTCCTCTACATTGGTATCTGCTTTATTTTATACATGCTATTAATGTTCTTTTATCTTTCTGTCTATCATTGAAATCCTTAGTCTTGATGTTTTGTACTTCCATGGAAAGATGATGCCAAATAATGTGTTTCGAGTAAGATTAAAAAGTATTATAAAATGAAGAGATTCCCCACAAAGAGATTGGAAGTTAACATATCATATGAGACCTCTTTATATTGGAGATCACAGGCTTTACTACGATTCTTGAGATGGATTGGTTAGTTCCATATTATGATAATGTTTATTATTATCAGCGAAGGGTGTCTTTCACATCACTAGAGTGTGATAGTTCTATTCAAAAGGTCCAATGGTATGTCATAGAATGTTGAGTTGGACCATAGAATCATGAGTTTGGTGGTGTGTTATCCTAGATTACTACTCTTTTGTGAACTGATCATAGAATAGGATAGACTAATTTCCCTCTGGTAGAGGATGGATTTAGAGTCATATTTCTGGGTGAATTTTCTAGACTTCATCCTATAAGAGAGGTAGATTTTTATATAAGGATAGTGCTAGGAGATGCACCCATATACATTCCTCCTTACAAGATGGATTCTACTATGTTGTAAGAGCTGAAGGGGTAGTTAGAGGGCACAAAAGATAATGGTTTCATTTGAAATTGTAATTATGCATAGGGTTCACCCTTTCTTTTTTCCAAGAATGTAGATTGTAACCTCAAGAATTGAATGGATTATTTTTGGTTGAACAAACATATAGTTATGAAATGGTATCTATTACATATTATAGATGTCCCCTTCAACTAGCTCTAAGGAGATCAGGTTTTCTCAATGATTTAGTTGAGTTTCAGCTTCCATTACGTTTGAATTAGGACTTCAGGCACACCCTATACATTTTTTCAAAGATGATATGGCATTTATGTGTATTTGGTTTTGTCTTTTAGTTTCACAAAATTTCCTTCCATATGTATGGTTATGATGAATCAAGTTTTCCACACATTTATTGATTCAATTGTGTAGTTTTTTTTGGTGAAATCGTGGTGCACTCAAATTATCAAAAAAAACCTTCCCAATATCTTGATACCATTTTGAGAATACTAAGAGAGAAAAAAATATTAGTTAAGATCACTAAATGCCACTTTTGGATTGAAAAATTGGACTTCCTATGTCACATTTTCTTAGAGGGAGAAATATCCATTGAACAAGTGTATTGAGGGATATGGTTTCTTGGGAGTAGTCAAAAATGTATTTTGAAACACACACAGACAAAAACACACACACACACATAGATATATATATTCTTGGGTATGGTTAGATATTAAATAAGATTCATTTAGGAATTTCCAATACACGAATCACCTTTTAGGATTTTTACTAATAAGGGAATAAATTTTTTATGTTCTGAAGTATGTGAGAGGGCCTTTAAAGAGTGAAAAGGATGGTTGATTTCTGCACTTATCCTCATTTTTCTGGTGTGGGGAAGAAACTATATAGTTTATAATTATACATTAGGTATTTGAACTAGAGAAGTATTTATACAAGATGATCGAGTCGTGGCATATAGGTCTTATCAATTGAGGTCTCATGAGAGGAATTATCTAATGCATGATCTCGAGTTATCATACGTAGTTCAGGACTTTAATTATTGGAGGTGATACTTTCTGGGATATTAAAGATGAGATAACTTTCATACACTGGGGGATAAATCCTAAGAAACGGTTTTTCAAGTGACGACCTACTACTAGGTTGGATCAATTATAAGATGATATATTTTACATTCCTAGATGCATATAGGTTCTTGGACATGTTGAGATGAATTAATGTGATAATATCATTCTTATTGTTGGGTGGTATACCCTAGGATTAGAAATATTTAAAATTAATTATGCTTCCAGTGTTGGGGGCCACAGATTAATGGATTGATAGTTGGTTTTGACTCTTAGTGTTTCACATCCTAGTAGATGAAGGCGGAAAACCAGTGACCATAACAGATTTTATAGTCGTTTCCCATTACAGAGTGGAAATGTGATTCTGTCACCATGGGATTTATGAATGGACAACTGAGATACCTTTTATTAAGTGACACAATATAATTGATCATCGATATGCTAATTTGTTTCTCTTTATACCGATTAGGGAGACCTTCATAGTTTATTAAATGGGTATAATTTATATATGTGAGATAATCAGGGTTCTCGGAATCCCTCATACTATCATATCAGATATAGACACCATCTTTACATCATGGTTAAGTAAAGAGTTTCATTAGGCTTTTGGTTCACAGGTACTATTGATTACAACCAATCACCTATAGATTGATGGTTAATACGAATATACTATCAAGGCATTGGAAGATATTCTTTCAGAAAACATCCTTGATTTTGGAGGTTCTTTGGAAATTTTGTTCACAATTTTGGTGTTCTCCAACAATAAATTCTGTCATGTGATGATATTGGGGGATCCATATGAGGCCCTATACGTTGTTCATGCTGATCACCTATGATATATTTAGAGGTAGGGGTTGTGTTACTCAAACATTATATTTTTTTGAGACATTAGAGTAGGTATAACTTATTAGAAATTGATGGGATGCAAATCATTATAGGAAAAAATATTATGCTAACCACCATTAAAAACCACTTTTATTCAATGTTTGGGATTAGGTATTCTTATGATTTTTTTCCAGGTTGGTTAATAGATGTATTTAGAATCATAGAAAGAAATTTTCTCATTAAATTGAGTACTTTGAGATTTTAGAGAGGCTCTGGATGGTAGACTATCAGTGGTAGTAACCTCATAGGTACTGATCTCCGCCTGATGTCTCCTATTAATCTCATCTTACCCATTAATATTTTGACCCATCATATATATTTGATCATCATGATGTTGATCAAGTGGATATTGCTTCTTTTGAGGAGTTTAATATTCTTTTTATTGACCATAGTATGAAGGCCATCTGAGTCTGGTTATTCCCACTTATCTGTATGCTATGATAGTGAGACCATGTATCAGATGAGACCTCAGAGTGAGAGACTGATGTACATTCTCATTGGTCAAAACATTTCTGAGATTTCGATCAGCCGTCCTTTGGGAAACTTCGGGACAAGATGTCTTAATGAGGGGAGTTTATATTGTCCCTATTTTTTGACGAGGTGTTGATCATTTATGTTCCAGTATTAATATTCATTTTTGACATTATAATAGTGATTAAATGGTTATGTATGGTTTTAGGATTATCTAGTGTTTCTTTAGAGATGGAGCACTGAATACTGAAGAAACAACCTAACGTGCATGGTTGCGGTGTAGTTAGTAGTACCTGGGTGGAAAAACCAAGTTTCCAAGAAATAGGTGGTGAATGGTTAGATTAACTATGAAATAGAGGTCGCAGGTTTGTGTGGGGTTCTAAATAAAACAATAGAGTGGTGTATGTGTAGCACATAGTTTTTCCAAACAGTGTGTCTAGCCAAAATCTGTAGTACCACAAAGACGGTGAGTCAAACGATGGCACCCATTTTGGCCAAAACCTACATAAAAAACATGAGACCCATTTAAAGAAGGTTAAAATTAGCATTTCTACCTTTAGTATTTATATCATTCCACCCTTATTTTATCCCTATCATAGGATAAAATACCTCTTCTATTGGATGTTCTGAATGAAATCATCTGGTATTGAAGTCTCAACATCATCTGAGATCAGATTCCTTCTCCATCCATCGCATTGGTTATATAATGATAATTAATTCGATTCTTGAACATCCTTTCTATGTTTCCCTCTCAATATTCAAAATCATTTCTATGAAAGATGATATTACCTATTTTTAGGGGATTTTTCTATTATTCATATTTGACTTGTTCTAGCTCAGATTTGAGGCCTATACTGATGACTGTTCCTCTACGACAATAATTAAGGTTGTTTACAACAATTTCTTCAAAGCCTCATTCATTAATATATGTTTCCATTTTTACGTAAACTATAATCACGATGAGTTCCCCTTTAATTATGAAATCTATTAAATTAATTGTTTGAACTATGATCAAAACCTCTTTTGATATTCATTGACCTTGTTGGAGGTTGGAAATTCAGGAAGGATCACCCCTTTGGGAGAGTTCTTATGTGAAAGTTCCTTTGAAAAACATTACGTGTATTGGAATTACATTTAAAATATAATTTTATTAAGTTATAATAAATTAATAATTTTGGTAAAGTATGGAAATTACTTTTCACTTATACCCTTATTTTATATGTGTATCCTGATCAATATGTTAGAATTCTAATATAATCTCTTATAATTTATAAATGAAAAAGAAAATTTTAATTAAATAGAATGGTAAATATCAATAGATTAATAAATGGCCTATAATTATATATAAATAATACCAAATGTTTGTGGAAATTTTCTTGATAATGGAGTTGTAAGATTTGAGCTAGCCTCAGATTCTTGAGAGAATGACTTGATCACTCAGAACACCCTGATTCATTGATCTAGTTTCCAAGGGAGACACCCATATTTTAATTCTAAATTTTTATTATTAGTATATGAATTCCTCGTCATAGTACCTATGATTCATTCATTTTATAACCACTAGTTATAATGTATGGATCATCTCCTAGGATTTTCTATGATGTTTTGGGAAACATGAAACCATGGATTTCCACCTTGGACCATGGTTATTCTCATCCTAGGATTCACATTAAAAGTTATCCAAGGACTTGTATAGAGACATTTTTTCAGTGTAATTCCATTTGTGTGCCTATATGATTAAACTTAGACTCATTGGCTAGGCTGTGTGGATATTTCAGTGAGCTGGATCAAATCTCTATGTTCAAGTATTCTTCATTTTTTCCTTGGATCCTATATAATTGTTACTATTAAATGATTATTGTTGTCATATTTTTAGGCCCTACCTTTTTAGTATTAACCTATGTAGATACATATGGCTCAGGCCGAAGCATCAATGGTCAGTCGGGCATTCCCTAGGGAACCCAAGCCCGAAATGGTTATTATTTCAGTTTTTTAAACGTCATATTTTTATTTTACATACACACTGATATATTTATACTCATAGACTAGATTTTTTATAGACACCGTTGGTGGTGGCATACTATGTTTTACTGACACCCTATTTGGAGAATGGATTGGCACTCAGATAGACTTCATGATTGGAGGTAGGAATAATTGTAATGATTTGACCTTGGTTTCTTGATTCATGTTATTTGATTGTTTATGGGAGTGGAGGACCAAGAATAATATTGGGATCCTTTTGGATTTTATATTTTTGGTATTTCTTTGTTTTGTTTTATAGCATGTATTGTTGTTTGTGTTATTCCAATTTTTGTATAGTAACATGACATCATCATTATTTGATTATAAAATAGATATTGTTGCTACACATTAATATGTTATGTATGGATGATTTTTTTCATTTTTTCATATTATTAGTGATGATTATACTATTTTTTTCCTTTAATTTACTATTTTTCTCTACTCCATCATGAAGAAATTATATTCCCATGGAGAAACCATAGGAAATTTTTTTAGTCAGAAGCCTCTGGTATATAGGGATGAATTCTTGAGGATTTTTGGACATTAGATTTTTCTTGTTTATGAGTGAACCTAGTTCATGATGCCATATCATCCCTGCTCACCAGGTTCTTAAGCTTGGAATGGAAAACCAAAGCATAGTGGTGGAAAGATCTCATAAATTCTTCCATATCTAGTTACTCTTCCTAGTCCCATTTCATGTATTCTAACCTATATGACTCCTTTATATTACTATGATATCTTCCTGGGTAGTCCATTAAATATTACTCTATCAGTTGTATGATAGTTTGGATAATCCTAAGTGAGGTATCCCCTACTATTTCAGGAGAAACACTATCTCTCTAAAGGATGACTAGAGTCCTCCAGAGATCTATGAGCCACATACCCTATTTTTTGGGATCGTCTCTCAATTCATATCACTCACCTGAACCACTATGTATACCCTCAGATACTAGCTGTTTAGGATTCACCTCCAATATTACCACAATGATCCCCAACTCTCAGTATCTTCTCACCAAGAAATAAGTCAACCAATGAGTCTTGATCAAGCACTCCAACAAAAGTTGGAACGCAATGTGAAATAATTGTGTCCCTAACATCCCAGTGTAGGACCTGGTCAAAGATTTTTTTATTGAAAAAAAATCTCTAACTATATAAATTGGGTGTCTCAATAGATTAGTGGAGCTTAAAGAATACTAAGGCATGGTTATATTTCCATATTGAAGCTTCAGATTCTCCTGGATGCACACCACTCACATCCTGGAAACATAGAACTCCTCTTCATATAATAGCTCGAGATCCTTTTAGATGATATATATCTCATAATGTGTCTGAGTCACTATATTCCTGCATCACCCAACAAATATTTCAAAAATACATTCTTCTCGGACAACCATATAAACTTTTGGTGTCCACACATAGAATGAGACTTTGGTAAATTCCCCTATATGGTCCTTAGCTTTCTGAGAGTCTGGTTTGTACTAAAAAATAGATGTCTTATACCTCTAAAACTCATATAGTTAACTCATAATTCAAATATTCTCAGCTGATTCTACAAGCTGAACCTGATTGTCAATGGGTGCTATAAAAACTAGAAACTCACTCGTAGGTAAAACCTATTGTGTAGATCCGTGCACTGAACCATCTTTAACAGTTAGGTTATCATTGTGATCCTACTCTAGAATCCTATATGGAAATATTTTTAGAGTAATCATGAAATAAAAACAAGACATACCCTGTTCAAAGAGAATTTCCAGGGACATGACTCACGAAGGAAATGGAAACCACATCCCATTCCTATATGATGCGTGTACCAATGTTTTTCCTACAAATAGTCTCTAAATGTAATAAGTCAACTAGTTGGTTGTTAGTGTCTTATTGAATGTATACACCATTCTAGAAATCAACACCAGACTCCCTGGCCTATAATCCTAACTCAAAAAACATTAATACATTTTCCAAAAATCCTATACCGAACCTCACAACTAGACAATATCCAAAAAACAGTCATAAGATGAACTACTCTAATACTAATCAATCATGAAACATCTCTTTGAGGAACTCATGGATATTGAAAATATATTTATGACAACCCAATCCTTTTTTCAATAGGCTAGGGGTTGTAGAACAACACTGATCAGGCATATCCTACAGATGGATGACCTTAGCCTATATACCATTAAAAATTCACACATCTCCAAACATCCATTAAATGATGAAAGGTAAATAATACATATGATACTCTAATTAATGAATAATATCTATCCAACCCCATAGTAGGAGAAATATTCTATAAAGCATAAGGGGACAAATACAAGCCCCCAAAAGGGAAAAAAGTTTCTAACCTACTATGGTTGATGGGGTTGTCATTACAGAAACACTTGGTCCAGCCATGTCTATTCAAGCTCACTCTGCTCCACCTATCCCTATTCGTATTCTAACACTATCAAATAGACATTCATCAACCTATTACCCAACATTTTGAGGAATATTCCTTATAATTATGAGTATAATAATACCCATATGGACACCATGAAATAACCAAATATAACCATCAATAAATTTGTCACCTCATCATAGGGCCTATTAACAGGACATGAGACATAAATATAAGAACAAAAAAACCAATATATCACATATAATACTCTATGTTTCAAGAGGTCTCAACCATACTTCCATCTATATTTTTCATCTTGAGGTTTCAATGTAATACTCATCCAAGAGAATCCACTCCAAGATCCATGATATCACTGATAATGCCCATTAGGGATTTCATGCTCATCAGGCCACACCAAATAATTAGTCACTGGGTATCCAAATATATCAATACCTAGGAAGGGTTTCACAACTAAGACTACTGGGGGTTTTGAAAAATCTACTATGTAATTATCTATTAATTTGGGGATAACACATCCATGTAAGTTGGTCACAATGTTCACTAAAATCCATCAAGGAAAGATGATATGATAGAGGCTTCCATCCCCGATCCTTGTAGAGGTTTTCATGAATAATATATCTGAAACCAAACCATACATGGGATCATAATCCAATTATATGGATGTAATGCTACACTCTAACTTCGAAGGGATAGGCCAAGTTAAAACACTCAACTGATACTCGTACAAACAATAGAGGTAGAGGACATCAAGAATCCTTAGAAAAAGTACCTAAAATGTAATAGGGGTACATGAAATGTGTTGTCTATCTTGGGTATACCTGTGTCTTGAAATCTCACATGGCTAGTATTCATCCAGAAACACGATGATTCATCTTGGGGTACATGGTGTGTAGATGTATAGTTGACACTTGGATTTATACTAGTCCATGCTCATGTAAATCATTCCTTTCCCTTGTACATTTTCCCATGCTCGTATACTATTTTCCATTCCTATGTACCGAGATGAGTCTATGAACTGATCTGTGTTTGTGTACTTTGGTCATTCCCAGGTTCCTATCCATGTATGTAAACATTTTTCCCTATGGTACTTGCTAAGATTATATCCAAGGGTCACACAATATATGATATTTTATTTCATGCGTGAAACCTATCTATCACAGCCGGTTCAACCTGAAATGTGTCCATTGTACTATACACTTTGAAACATGGGATTTTAAAAAATAAAAAAACTTCATATGGTTTTTTCATTCGCCTCCATTGCCATCGATTCCACTATCCATCACACTCATAGATCTCATATCTACAATCATTCTATCTCAATCCATCTCTAGTGGTAGGAATTTAGCCTTAAATCCACTCACAATGCCTCTATAGTACTGAGGATCCAAATCCAATGATCGGGGATATCCAAATCCATTCCTACTCTAATTTTTTTACTACACATAATAAACACATCATCAATATCAATTTAGAACCTGGGGTACCAATTCATTGTTCGAAATATTGATTGTGCAAGGGTCATTTACTAGGTATTTGTTGAACCAATGGACAAATAAAATAATGATGTTTATTTAAAAAATAAATAAGAGATAAATTCACAAAACCAGAACCTAAGGGAATAAACCTGGCCTATATTCATGTTATCCTTCATCCATTATTATACGAAAAACAAACAATGAGTAAAAATAAAGCAATATAAAATTCTTATTTTTAGAAATATAAACCTATATCTACACAGCATTACTGATCAAAAAATAAAAATATTAGAGGAGTGTATTCATGTTCATCGTGGGACAAATAAATAGGGAAAATCCATATGAAAAACATCCTTCCTTGCGGTAGTATTGATCATTGATGAAGAACGAATATTTGTTTTCATCATTAATGAGATCCTCAAATTTTATTGTCTTTGACATCTCTCATAATGCTCCAATCATCGATCAATGATCCTATAATCTACCAAAACACACCAAATTGATCCTCTCTCAATCTATTGGTTTAGGGGGATAACCAAATAAATTTTTCATAAACTCATATTTATAGAGGATATTAGGTTTAGGGAATAATATATAATAAATTATTTAATTAATATTATTATTATTCGTCCCATAATCATAATCAATGCAAGCACCCAATGTCTTCCATGGTTATATCATTCCTTGGGGAATTCTAGGTTCAATATCGGTCTCATATTTCTGATACGAAATTCCATATGGGTGTTATTTTATTATTTCTAAAAAACTATGTGCGTGTTATATAATATATTTAATAGTTTTATTATATCAACATCGCGGCTCTCTAGGCTATGGAATCTCACACTATCTTAGTGGTTGTATATGATTTTTTATATATTCTAAAGTCATTCATGAAAAAAATATGGATGTTTCACCATCGTCCTAATTTATCTTGACTTGGAATCACCCATGAACACCAACTATCCTGAATTACATTGGGGAATTTCAGCAAGTACCTCATGTGGAAGGACCTTACATTCTAGTTCCACAGTATTATGGAACAATATGGAACCCTCAGTTATTCATTATCAATATGAAATAAAATATAAACACTATCGATCGACATTTATTAATTATACTCACTAGTCAAGAATGATTACAAAACATGTCAAGAGTATCAATATCATCATATCCATTATTATTCAAATAATTCATCTATCTCTTCATCTTCAATTATTGGGTTCTCTCTTGAAGATCAAAAAATGTGTTCAAAGAACCTACTGTAGTTTAGAATCAACATTTATGATGAAAATCAAATGTTCAACTACAATTGAATGAGAAAAAACTAAATTTAACTTCATCCACGTTGATGTTTATTGTATTTATTCTTTATTTCACACATATAATACTGGGGCGAAATATGACTCACTTGATAATTTATCTCACTCATAGGAATGTTTCTTTGATTTATTTGAAATTTTAGTTTAATCATACACAAGTGAAGTTGACACTGACATTATTGATTCTATAGTCAAATGTTGTTTATTTTGACTATTATGTTTAAATTGGTATTCCTCAACGACAACATCTCATTGGGATCATATTAGTCTACATCATTGACTCAAACACAAGTGTGTTTTACATTTAGAAAGATAATATTTTTCTAGAAAACACAGTTTTCATTTCAAGAAATTGATTTTATAAAGTAACACCTATAGAATAGAGGCCATAATTTTATAAAATAAAATTAAAGGATAAAAATATTAAACATCATAATATATTAAACTTGGAATTAATATTTCCAAAAAAACAAGGATTAAAAACATTTAGTATTAGATGTATTTATAGAAAGTAAAAAAATAAAGGAGAGTAATTTTTATGATTAAAAAATATATGCAAATTAAACCAAGGATGATTTATTCAATTTTGATTAAAAACAAAAATGTTTATATTCAATAAAAATTTTGGAAAATTTCTTCTCTGAATGATCAAAACCCAATTTTTTATCAATGAATGGTCATTTTGAAAAAAAAACTCAACAAAATACCCAAAATAGGTGTGGAATACATGTATCAAATTAAGGATATAACAAATTAACCCACATAGAACTCATTTTTTTCATTTATCAATCTACTTATTAAATTGATTGGGAATCAGTTAATCATAAAGGAAAGATATTTGAAATGAGAACTATGATTTTATTTTAAAAAGTGCTTTCCCATTCGGACTTGTTTAATAAAAATTAATGAATTATATTTTAAAAATAAATTTTTTTTCCGAAGGATGGTTAGTAGTTTTAAAAAAATAATTGAAATTGAAATTTTTTAAAGGAACACAATGAACATCACATTTCATTAAATTTATCTTCCAAAATTCTCTTTCTATCTGTATTGAACAAAATAATAGATTTTAATAGAGTAAATAATTATTCACAAAAAAATTGTTGAGTGGATTTAATAATTATAAAGTAGGATAAATAACTCATCCAAAAGTTTTGTCTTAATGAATAAAAAGCTCAACACGGATTAGGAGTTCATTTCCTAAATCATTAAAATTAAAATATTATGAATATGAATATAACAATGAATATCAATTTAAATATAAATTGAAAATTATTCTCCCAAAATTAATCCAAAATAGTTTTTTAAATATTTAAATGTAAATGGTTTTATTAATTTTAATCCTTGGTAGAATGGAAATAACTAACCACTAAATGTAGAAAAAATATCATCAAATTTATGAAATAATTACAATAATTCAAAATGAAAATTTTATCATTGAAAATAGTCAATTTTCAAAAAAATGGTTGTATTTTTTTCTCAATGAAATGTAGTTTATTCAAAAAGAGACCACAAATACTTTACAATTAACATTTTCAAAAATGTTGAATTATAAGGGTGAAGAACATGTAAAACTATTAATGTAAAACTATTATTTTTAATCAAATAGTGAATATGGATTCTTATAGGATCCCCAGAAAACTAAAATAATTTATTTTCCACTCTTCAAATTTTTTAAAAAAATTATGACCTTGTAAAGTTTTTCCATCTTGAGACTTTAAATAATTTTCATACGAAAATAATTTCATGAAACATTCAATGTTAAAATCAAATAAAAAAATGGTTTTCAAATAGGAATAAAAAATAAACTTTATACAAACATAATTAAAAAAAAATAGAATATCAATAAATCGAAATAACTAATTGAGTTTTCCAATTTATTTTAGCCTATAATTTCATTTTACAAAAAATAATTCCTATATTGAAATAATTAAAAATACAAATTAGTAGTTTTTGAAAAGGTAGAATTTATATGGTGCTTGTATTTTTTTAATAGAGAGATAATATGAATAAAAAGAAAAATAAAAAGTTGGAATGTAATGTAGTTATTTCAATATAAGGAAAACATTCAAACTTCTTCTAAAATATTTATACCATCCAAAGAATGTTACCTAGTTCATAAGAAATGTTTCAAATTTTTTTGAGAATTTTTTTTAAAATAATATATTAATGAAATATTATTAACTATAAATTTAGGTTATGCTTTGTATAGAATCATATTCTAGTAGTTTAGAACCCCCCCCCCCCCAATTTATTTTTTATCATGAATTGATTTTTGAAAATTAAATCAACTTGAAATGATTAAACTAACTATCAAATAAGTGTGAAATAATTTAAACTAACATTAAATGTAAAACATAACAAAGGCATTAATACAAAACTCCCATGAAAGTTCTATTTATTTTATGTTAATACTATTATAAATCCCTTTTATAGGAATTATGACTTTACTTAGATTCCCCATTGAGGTCCCAACAAGAGTAAATAGATCAATTTTGAAACCAATCATTACGAATTCAACAACATAAGACCAAGTAACAATTTGAGAGTATATGGAAATAAAGAACATAGTATATAATAGTGGGTATATTTTTTTAGAATAAGAGATAAATGACTAGGTGGTAATGGAATGAGTGTATGAACAATAAAAACAATCTATTGGAAAAATTTCTTAAAATAAAAATAAAATAAAAAAATAATGTTTTCGTAAACCGTGGGGTCCTCCCATACAATGTTTTGTTTATAGTATTCAGATAGACTTTTATGGATAACTAACCATATTCATTAGGAGGGTGTTGTTTCCTATCCATAAACAGCCACAAGTGAACTTCTTAATTATTTTAAGGTGAAAATTGAGTTTCACGGGCTTTAAAACTTCTTTGGAGACAAGAAAAGCCTTTAATAATGGATAGATATACCCGTTAATACTTGGGGAAATATTTCTATATATATCCAAAGTTGATTAAAATTTGATAGTTTCAAATAATTCATCAAATTAGAATAATATATAATGTATCTAAAAAGGATTATCAGGATTACCAAATCTGTCCATTATATTTTAGGGAATGAAGTCAATAACACCGAGGTTTTATATTGTCATTTTAAAATAATTAGATTCAAGAAGAGAGTTTTCACTACTAGTTTGTGATGTTTTTTAACCCTCAATAACCATACAAGAACACTCTTCCAAAATATTCTTAGATTTTTAATTCCTTTAAGAACCAAAACCATTATAGGGATACAATAAATAATCGGGATGAATTGATTTCTTTCACTTAAATTTATTGGTTTTACCAAATCTAATTTATTTTCAAAATTTCCTTATTTTAAAACAGAAAATCATAAATAACTACTTTCAAAGAATTTATTCTTCTAAAACCAACTATTTTATACTAAAACCTCGATTTTAGTTTAGTTTTTAATGCATTTAAACCAATGATTAATAGATTAAGGTTTTTCCTCAAAAACCATTGAAGCCCAAACATTATGAGAACTAATTTCATCTAAAATATTGCTTGTAGTTATGTAAAAAAGTGTATGAGCAACCACTAGTTCATGTTCAAATCACAAAATATCATCCTCTGAATCATGATCAAGATCATTTGATTATTTCAATTAATATTCATGTTAAAAATATAAAATCCTTTTTAGAAATATAAAAATAATGAAATTCTATACTAAGTTTATTATTTCCATAATGAATGAAACTACATTCTAATGATATAAATTCATTTTTAGAAATATAAAAAATTCTTCATACTTTACTCCTTAATCATCTTCATAATGATACATGTGATACCCATAGTTTGAGTTATTTTAATATTTATAGTTTTTTTAGTTCATGTGTTGTCTTGGGATGTTTTGGATGGGTGCATGGTTATATAATAGACAATTTCCTCACTACGCTCCACCACACTATGGTGGAGTTATTTCTGAAGGTCATGTTATATTACATATTGATCCCATGGGTGTTGTGTTTGACCATGGTGTTCATGGGGAGATGACTATATTGGAAGGATTGTCCCCTTCAATAGTGTCCCCATTTTATTGGTTGAAGTACTTTTGGATTCGATATATGGGAAATAGTTCGAGCACCATATGAGTAGTGGTGTGCATGGATTGGGGTGTCTTTTTGTATAGTTCTCTCTAGATAGAATAATGTATGAAAATAAATGAGATATGATATTTTATCTCATAGGGTGTGGTTATGGGAATATTCTCTTTTGGAAAACAAGGAGACCAACACATCGTGTTAGTGGGTGAGTTTGTTGGGGTTGAAATAGGGGTGGGATCTATGTAAGAGGTTTAGAAAAGACGATGGACGAACCACCAGACCATTTTCCCAGGCATCATTGTTTATAAATGTGTAAGTAATTCCTTATACACTATAGTATTCATCGTGGTGGACCTTTATGGTGTGAGGTGAGATTGACAACGCCATGACTATTGTGGTTATCACTACACCATGGTTCCAATCATCAGGATTTTCAAAATGGTCAGGTATACCACTAAATGGGGGGGGGGGTGGAAACATCATGAATTATTTTGGGATGAATCATAATTGAATTGTTAATTTCTTTCTCTTCTAAAATTTTTTTATTCTCGTCTCCTCACTAGGATACTAAAAATGATTCCATCTGGGATTTTAGATGAATCTCCTATATATGAAATGTCATTTCATGAGATCTATCAGAGGACCATATTAAAGGTAGGGGAATTCACTCCATATTTAAATATTTTATTAAATTATAGGCTTATGATATTTTATTAAATTATTTTTCTTTTTAATGAATAATTCTTTATTGAACTCTTAAAAATATAGATTTTGTTCTTGGGTTTTTTAGAGGACTCCATTTTTTATGTGAAGTATACATGGGAATGGTGTTTTTTTGCATTTATATTTAATTATAATGGACCTTTTTGATTTGAACATGGTTATCTTTCAATTTAAGGATCATTTGGTTACACTACCTAGTGACATCCTAGGTTAGAGTAATAGGGGTTCCATTCATGAGTTGGGTCTATTTTGGGAATCCCATTTTGATGAGGGATGTGTATGATGCGTGGAATGTTTTTATTTGGAAGGGTTTAGGTTAACATCAATTTTCTTTAACTGTATTTTTTATATAAGTGTTTATGTGGTTTGGTTATTCTATTCCTCATAAATATATAAATATAGACATAGTAATTTTGAGAAGACATGTTATTATCTTAGTTTTGTTTGAGGGGAGTTTTTGCAGGATTACTGATAGGTTGTATAATCACCCAATTAATATACACATATTTGTATATGCATATATTATTTATCATGATATCTGTAAGGGAATTATTTCTTACTTTGATAGTGGAGTACCTTGATGTGGTGGTAAGGTATATGGAGTCTTGAGTATGGTGGAAGTTGTGTTATTGAGTCTGGAGTAGTATTATTATGGCACTTTTTTTATCTTTGATTATTTTAGATCATTTTGAAATATATCATTTATTTAATTTTTTTCTATAATTTTGATTAGTTCTTATTGCCTCTATATCTATTGGGTCACTTTATTTTTGTATCATATTTATGTTGTATATTGATCTATTGTTAATTCGTGAAGGGTTGTTTCTATGGGTAAAAAGTCTCTAAATATTTTTATATACACTTGTTATTTATTTCCAAACATTGGTGTGTGGTGGATTCACAAACATTATCATCATACCGGTCCTTCTACCCAATTTTTTGGGTCATGATGTAATAAGAGGTATTGGATTAATACAGTCATTTACATTGTATGGTAGGTGTGGGGATAAGATGTGTTGAAAGTTGAAATGTAGATTATAAAATTAGGTATTAAACCTCATTATATTTAATGTCATGTAACCAAGGTTGGCTAAGTGAAAAAAATTTCCTAAATACTTCTAGGTGATTCACCAACTCTTCTTCATAGGTTTAACCGATGTGTGTAGTATATCTAAAATTAGTAAGGGTATTACCACTAATACTCCATCAGTGATAAAATATTTTTTTATATTTTTATCTGGACGTATATATATTAAAAATCATGACTAAAGTTCAATGTTAACTATGTAGGATTATTTTTTATGGATATGGAAAATTGACATCAGTATGGAGGGTTAAGAACTGGCATGAGGGAGACATAAAGAATGTGGTTCCACCTAAACCATAAGTAAACTATCATCTTGTGAGAATAATTGTAGAATAAATTCAGGTGGTCATAAAAGGATCTTAGATACAAAAAACATTATATGTAGACTAGTTATTCGAACTTCAATAGAAGAAGCTAGTAATCATTTTGGGAGACCTGGTACCCAAATAGACTAAATCATGGCTAGGGAGGATTAACATAATATTAAATTTCCTATGTACACTAGCATACATAAAAGTAAATATAATGTTGTGTATAATCTAGATATAATATGACATTGGAAAGACTTACCTATTCAAGATAAATAGGATCAATTCCTTACATAGGAAAGATTTAATGAATTATTTAATAATAAATTATAGTTTTATACTTTGGATTATCAAGGAAGAAAAATAATTTCAAACTGAAAGTGGGTAACCTTTAATTTATGGATTATGAGGATCCATTCAAATAAATATATCTCTTTTCATAAGAAGTAGAATCAAGTGAATCACTTATTGTGTGTATGTTCAATTCAGGCTCAAAACCATAAATTTGGTCTTGTTTATTCATGTTCTTCATTAAAAATTTAGTTCAAATATTGTTATCAAATGATATTTCTTAGTTCCATTTTGAATATAACACCATTTTCGTTTCAGAACAGTTTTATAATCTTGAAGTGGAAATAAAAGAAGGTAAAAATAATCACAAGTGAATAAAACATGCAATAAAATATATCCAATGTTAGTTTCTCTTCCTCAATGAGGTAATACAAAATATAGCTTTTTCCGATGTGGTAATCCAGACTAATTCAAGATGGAATATATGGAACCAATTTAGAAGATTCATAACTATGGTCACATAAGAAAACTCTTTCATTTATATATTTATCCATGAAATTTATATTGTGTATTTTTCTATAATGTAACTAAGGACACGAATGGGACACTAGGACTACATCATTAGAATGAATTTAATCATTAACATTGACCTTGTCAAAGCAAACCCAATATCACCTTATTATCTTAACTAGGCCACTCTTAGTATGGTGTTAGGAATAATCTAAAAGGGGTTGTACAAAATCTTTGTAGAATCACAATGGTTATGATTAATGATGAATTGTGTCCCTTAATGGCATGAAGTGTCATTTTTATTAAATCTAATTCTATTAATATCTTATTTGACACTGGGGATTCATATTCTTTTACTACTTCTCATGTGGTGAATCAAATAGGATTACATGAGGAGATGATTCCTTGCACTGTATGCATTATAACAACACTCAGGTAGTAATATTTTAGGGGGATTTTAGTTTTTATAATGTTCTATAATTATCAATACAACCCACTAATCATGGTATTTCCATGTTTCGTATATATTTTTTTTTGATAAAATCATAGAAATGGTTTGGTTGGAGGAATTTATATTTGAAGATGACATAAATGTATGGAATGTAGGACCTTTAATACCAATGGTCAAAAGAATATCCTATATGTTGACTATAAGGATCATGGGGACTATTTATGAAAATAGAACGAGGGATCATCATATCAAAGTAGTTAAATATCAAGATATATTCTTGGAAAACATATTTGGAGTAACACCTGATATAATGGTGGGTTTTACTATTGAGATCCAATCTGGAAGAAGTCTTAATTTTCATCCATCATATAGAATGACACTAATAGAATTTCATGAATTAAATAACTAGTCATAATAATTGGAAATCAAGGCATTTAAAAGACCATATACATTGGCTTGGATTGAATGAATTTTATTTGTAACGAAATGGGAGGGAACTCAACAAATATATCTCTATTATCAGAAAATAAATTAGGTTACAATAAAAAATGGCACCACATTCATTTAACTGATGAACTGTTTTACTAATTGCAGGGAGAAAAGTGGTTTCTAAGATTGATTTTTTGTTATGATATCGGTAAATTTTGATTCATAAGGAGGATGTTATAAAGTCATCTATTTGAATTCATTATGACCAGAAATATTATTATTTTTAATTCATTCTATTATTAATAATGTACTAGCAGTACATATGGAATTGATGAACTATGGCCTCCTTAATTATATTAACTCTTTTTTTTTTCTGGTGTTTACAAATGATATCTTGGGGGTTCCCCAAACAAGAAGAGACAATTAATGGATCGTTGGTATTATATTAGTCATGTTTTTAGATTAAATTATCTATGAAAAATTTTCTATGTGTGCCTTTTGGATACAATTATATTTATTTTTTATACATGTAATTTATGAAAAAGTTATATCAATGTACCCAAAAAAGATAAAATCTATTATCTTTTGTAGCTACTTAAGAATGTTTTTGAGAAACAACCATTCCTTAGGTTAGTATATTATTTTAATCTCTTGGTTCATTATTTATCATGATTATATTTTCATATTAAAAAAATTAACTAGAAATGGAATTTCATCATATTTGATCAACTAATAATAGTATATTTTATGGTTCTAAAGCCTTTGACTACTTTGGAACCTATAATGGTTTTTTATAACAAATTCAGGGTCATCTAGTCCATTATGATGCATCTAGATCAATACATCATTGTAATATTATTAAAGGAGACTAAATTGTATCCCCTTACTTATAATAACTATAGATATGTGAAAATATCTTTCAAATTCATGAACCTGAACTAGCTAAAATGGTCCATGAAATAAAAACACAATTCCACTCTCTCTTTGGTGATAACATCACTATGATCTCTAAACATAAAATCTTGAATCACACATTCTCCCAAATGGATTTATGCCCATGGAAATGATGTTGGATGGGGTACCTGAAATTATTTCACTTTTACTAAGCCTTTACACCATTAAAGGGATATTAAGTGAGTGATGCATTAAGATAGAAGTCGTACAACCACGTGGTTAGTGTATCTTGAGATCAATGGGATTTAATGGTGGTCATCACCCATATTCATTACAAATCTAATGAAAAAAAAATGTTGTTATTGTTTGGGGATTTCCTTACCTTAGATTTAGTATAGAATGTTAAGGAAGATCAATAGTAAGACACTATATTGCTTTCTATAATACTAAACCTCAATGGTGGGGAGGTGATTTATGGTAGGATAGAAGAAAAAAATATGGTGTCCTTATTTTGATAATGAATGCATGTTAATCTATCTTTTAGGGAACAAATACTTTGGTATTTTCATCATTAAAAGTGAGTTATGCACTATGTTATTTTGAATATGTACAACATGATAAAGGATAATTTTCAGTGGCAATATGTATGTGAGAATTTTATGGATATGTGGGAATCTTCCAAACATATAACTGGGTTATGGATTAATATTAACATCTAGCTAGCATGTTAAAATTTCTATCCATTCCTACTTGAAAAGAATAGTATATTTATATAAAATCTAAAACTTTGTTTGAAAAAATTTGTAAGAACCATGATACCATTTGGGTGGTTGTTGATTTACATACAAATTTACAACATTTCATCCCAATCAAGGAAAAAAACAAATTTTAAGAACTAGAAACGTTTAACATCAAATAAATAGTGAAGTTAGTTGTATTAACCATTTATATTGTTTTAAATCGAGATCCAATATTTAACTCATGATTTTGGTGATCTTTAAAATAAGTTCTAGGAACCCATTTGACAATAAGTGTGGTTTACCATTCTTGAAAGGATGATAATTTGGTGTAATGAATTCAAAAAATGGAGGACGTACAAAAATAATGTTTCATGGACTTTTGTGGGATATGGAAAGACCATTTTCTATTATTGTAGTTTTCATATAACAATATTTTTCAAGAATCAATACAAATGACTCTGTCTGAACCATTTTATAGAAGGTCATGTCGATATCCACTTTTTTGGGTAAAGATTAATGAAACCTCCCTAATTAAAATATGTTGTTTCCATGAAATAATCGAGAAGATCTGGATGACTAGAAAATTGATGGAAATGACCCAAATCTATCAGAAGTTATATATAGTTCCCCATTGTATCCCTTTTTCCATTTAAGTGGGTGACCATGTTTTTTGAGTATCATTGATGTTGGGGTGCCATTGACATGGGAGGTATAGAAATACATGTCCTATATATAAGGAATATTTTAATTTCTTACGTGTATTGGTGGTGTAGCCTATTGACTGGATTTAACTCCAAGATTAAGTTTAGTCTATAATTATTTTTCTCATATCCAAAATAAATAAGCACTAACCATTTAAAAATCATATTATTGGGTTGGATCATGTTAATATTTGGAAAAATATTTCGTTCATTCAAAAACTGACAAGAATTCAAGATAAACAAGAAAAGTTCTTTGAATTTAGATGCATCTCTTTGGTCCATGTGCTATAACAACAAGGAAAAATTTCAGAGGATACTTTGGAATGTGATAAGTTGATGCAATAGAAATGGATATAGTTTTTACAAGGAATATATAACCATTAACATTATCAAAATTAAAATCCCAATGTTTTTTTTGGAGGATTTGGTAGGGTTCTTGATTGACGAAGCGAGTCCATGATCTCTAGGCTCCACCACACCATAGTGGAATCCATGTCGATGTCCTTGGTCCAATCCACATTATTTAAATGGGAGTGGTTTATGAACATTTTATTAATTTTGAGTTGATCATGAAATATGGACATCACCATTTTATTGGTTCCCATTTCATTTGGTTTGGTATTTTGAGAGTATTATTACAAGAAAAAGTTGGTGAACTGTAAGCTAGTTGTAGCCTTGGGTGTGTCACATCTATGTGATTGGTGGATAGTTAGAATATTGGATGGAAATACTTGGGGTATGAAACTCTATTTCAAAGGTTGGGGCGCTATGAAGATGCACACATAGTATATAAGGAGATAACCACAAACAATTACTGAGCATGGTGGATGGGATTCCAATAGGGATCAGCTCTATATAGGTGGTTCAAAACTGGTGAGGGATGAACCAACAATCCATGGCATCAGACATGGTGGGTTGAAAATAGTGAAATATTTCCATCTTCATTATGGTACACTACATAGTGAATCATCATGGGGTGGGTCCCTATCAATATCACCATGACCATAGTGGAAATAACTATGTTGTGGTTATAGTCATCAGGATTTTGGATATTTCCATTTCTACTACTGATTTGTGTGTGGGGTGGGGGTGGTGATAGGCACCATTATGGAAAAAGGATGAGATGTTTTTTGAAGGATACAAACTTAATCTATTCTCGATTACTCTGCATTAGAACACTCATTCTCCTATAATCTCTCTACTTCTTTAGCCATATGATTTGAGAGGAATATTATTAAACCCCTCAAATAGAACATGTCATTCATTGGTCATTTTGGAGAAATGTATCAGAGGTAGGTGGATTTTATATGATATTAATTATTTGAAGAACATGATGTCTTATGGTATCTGAGTTAAATTATTTTCTTAGTAATGGGTAATTATTGACATTCAATTTGGAAATATTGTTTCTGGTTATTTTTTACAGTAAATCCTTTAGTGTGTTTGATATGATCATGGGTAAGGGTTTAACATGCACTAATATTGAATTTGAATAGGAATAGTTGATTCAAACATGGTTTCTATTCTATCTGGGGCACATTTTGTAACTCTTCCAAGTGACATCTGTTATTGGAGAAACAAGGGTTCTACTCAAAATTTGAATCTATTAATAGAATATCATCTTAAGTGTGGATGCATTAAAAGTATGGTAAGATTCTATTAGGTAGGATTTTGTTTAATGTCAAGGTTATTTTCAAAACAATTTCCATACATTTTCTCATGATTTATTTTTTTATTCTTATCTACTTAGTTATATATTTATCTATTTATCTATTATTACGTAACTTTTTTCTTATCTTATTGGTGTGTGTGGGAAGTCTCGGGTGGATTGTCAACTCACCCCTACATATAGACCTCAGGACATATGAAGAAAGTTTTTATCATATTATAGGTAAGGGAATGAGTTATTAATTTTATAATGGATCACCTTGAACTGGGGTTCATGGTTTATGGAGTTTACATCATTGAGGATGTTATGGGATAAAGTTTGTAGTAGTGTTTCCTGTGGCCCTATTCCCTTATGATTATTAGATCTAGTTGGATAATTTTTTATATTTACTCTCTTTACTATAGAAAATTTATTAGTACATGTTGTTTTTATCTTTATTTGGTTAATTTATTTATGAGTCATATTTTTTTATATATTGATCTATGGTTATTCTGTGAAGATTTTTTACTAAGGTTGAACCATCCCTAAACATTATCACACGCCCTTTAGCACTTATCTCTAACCTTTGGTGTCCAAGAATTATACATATGGTTAGTGACATACTGGTATGGGATATTCTAATTGTTTTGGGATCTATAATTTAAAATCAAAGAGAAATTGTGTTGGGTTTAAACTATCAAGGTAGGCAGGATCAATTTTAATACAAGTTTATTTGATTTTGGAATTTAAATATTCCATTAAAATTTTATGTTATCTTAAATTAACAAATTCAAACTCACTTTCAATAGTCCTTAGTTCAGAAAAATAATGTGAATATTTCTCAAAAGTTAAATCCTCATACTCATTGTTTTGATCAATCCTACATATTACACCATCCAAAATCATTTAGCAGTATGTATTGTTTGGATTAGGTAGTTTCAAAACAATGGGACATTATAGTTTTAGTTCATTCTCTTACTCACAATACCCATCTTCAGTATCATTTTAGTTATAATCAAGTATAAAATAATGATTTTTTATTTTATTGAGTTGACTAATGTGTAAAAATGTACTTATTATTTTTCATGTTCTTCCAATTCCATATTTTGATCTTTAACTTCTTTTGTACTTTCTATGAGACTCTTAATAAGGAACTCCTCAATTTCATTTCCCTAATCCAAAATTAAAATTTGTTATTAATATTCAATTTTATGAATAAGATCCTTATTAGTATATTATAACCATTCAATATTATTCTATTATTTTATAAAATATTTCATTCAATTTCATCATTATTTATTTATGAATTTGAACATTTTCAGGTTTGGGATCATAAAATTATTGGTTTTCTTCATCATGTTGGGACTTCCACTAATTACTATAAGAAAAATACCAAGAAGTACACTTATAATAGCCACAAAAACACAATATAACTAATTTTATTTATTATATCACCAATGATGATATATTTTTAAAATAAATATAAAATAGTTTCTTTTGAAGAGAAATTGAACAACTTCAAACTCAACAAAAAATAAAACTGATAAAAACTCAAGAATCCAAAAAAATCTGCAATCATTCAAGACTTTTCATTGTAAAAATAATAAACATAAGCACAAAAGGTAAAAACTTATAATTATATCACCCTGCATGAATATTCATACAAACCTTTTAACCGATTGTTTTTTTGGGTTTTGATTTTATTGGGTACATTTAAACTCCATTAAAACGATGCCAAATTTTGGTATATATTAATTAGTAATATAATTTTTTTTAATTATTTTCATAATTGAAAATAAATAATATCATGTAATGTATAACCTGCTTCGAAGGTTTTTGAAATTCCATGAAACAAAAAAAAATCGAAGTAAAGAAAACACAAAGAAAGAATGAAATAAGGTCAAATGATGGTGGTCTATTTTTTGAGATATGATGGAATATTGGTGAAATGATGAAAGTGAACAGATAAAGTTGAATCAACTGAATAATAAATAAATAGAATAATATTTTTTAATGCAAGGTGAATTAATTTAATCTTATTGTAAAATTTATTTTCTTTTATTTTCAATGGATTAAAAACTAGGATTATAAAATCATAGATACCTTAATTTTTTTCAATGATGTTAGTGATTGATGGGATGGTTTTAGTAGTTTTCGACAATTGAATTAAATAATCTTTGGGGAGGTGAAGTAGGGATCGTCAATATCAAATTATCATATCATGTTGGAAAATAATTACCTAATATAAGAATTATTTATAAATAATGTAAATACAAAAAAAAACATGGAAAATATTATTTCGGAATAATAATTTATCCTATAATATTGTTGAAAATAAAAGAAGTTGGAATGATTAGTAAAATAGAAAAAAAAGACAATGAATATGGAATATTGGATTAACCTTCCGTGCTAGGGCTTTCTTTGATGGCGTTTTAGGAGGAGGAGGCTTTTGTTCCACTTCTGACATCATCTCCCCTTCCCTTCCCCCCATCCTCTTCTCCTTGATTCCATGATCTCTTCTTCTTTGGTTTTCTCTTCCTGGTGCATGTTTCTTCTTCGGATTTTGGATTCAGCTCCATGAAGGTCCTTTGGGTTGATCTCTATTGTCGGAGATGGTGGTTCCGGCACCCATGGCGGTGGATAGTTTGACTTTCTCCCGCACAACTCTACCCTTTCTTCAAGCTCCAGCACCCATTCCTAGTCAGTCTGGTGTTTTGAATCCTAAGAAAGTTTGGGAGGTGTGGTTCGACCAGTCGTCGACAATCTAGGAAGCCTTGATGGCGTAGGAATCTTCTTCTTTGTTACCCTGTTTCATTTTTCTAGTTCTTGGTGGAGTTTTCTTTTGGTTGGTTCATTCTGGTTTTATGGTTGGAACGTTCTGTTAACCTGAGATATTTCAATCATAAAATTTTTGGCGTTGGTGTTCCTTCACAATGACGCCCATTCCTACATCGGCGGTTTTCTAGGAGGTCATAGATATAGGTGATGTTAATTTCCTTTGTTGATGGTTTTTAGATGTTCTGTTTTCTAGTTCAGGGGAGATTTTTCCCCCAACATTTCGAAGGATTTCTATTCTTTCCAATAGCGGAGCTGATATGCTCTGTTGGTTTCTGTTTCCTGGCGACGTTTATGCGACGATGGGTTGATAGAGAATCAGTGTTCAGGGAGCATGGATCAAGGAGGACCCAAGGTGACTTGTGTTTTTTGAATGATGTGTCCTGTTTTTTGAATTTGGAATTTGAAGTTGAATTTTAAAGTTTTGGGGAGGAATTTGAAGCTTCAATGGGTTAGTGTTTGGGGTGTTTTAAATTTGACATCGAGTGTTGTGAAGTTCCAACTAACCTTAAAGTGGTTTATTCAAAAAATGAAAAAATGGAAAATTCTCATTGTTTTACTCCTTAATCCTTTCTTGATGTGTCTGTTCGTGCGCCAAAAATTGTACCTATTCATATGCTCTTTAAGTTAATATAATTCTACTAATAAATAGTTTTTTTCAGGTGAATTAAATGATTCCTTGGAATTATTTTACTCTCCTCTTTATTAAGATATTTTTCCACTGAATTAGGTTCCAAGGAAATCACCATTATCAGAGAAAATTTACAAAAATTCTGATCCTTCAAGTGTAGGAATCATAAATAATATATTAATCACATTAGATTTCTATAACCTTTAATAAGAGAATATTCCATGAATAACCCTTCATAGAAAAATTAATAACTATTATATAAAACAATTATTCCCGAGAAAAAACATTCTCATGACACATGTTTATTCTTCCATAATTGAGGTCATCTTCACACGACTTGAATTTATTTATTCTGAATAGAATAGGAATAATCGGTATCCAAAGAAGACCAAAATCATGAATCATTCCACTTTATTAGGAAATTTGGTAAAAACAACTTCAACCAATAGAATCAAGTTCCTTAGTTTTCATATCTTCAAATAACCAATATTGAATTAGCGATTCTTTTTATTTGAATTTTAGTAGAACACATCATTCACTCACTGGTTATACACATGTTATTGAGATTCCTTCACGGTTTATCTCAAATTATATTCAATAAGTCTTGTATGATATTCTGATGGAGTCTAATATAGTTCAAATCATACACATTACACTACTAAAAAATTACACATACGCATGGTTTGACACCATGGGTATAACCATCAAAACCATCAGAAATCGAGGCATCAGGTTTGGTCCCCGTCCTATACGCATGATTTGTAAAACCATGGGAATAGATATATTTCTCGCTATCATATCCTCATACCCATTTCCATGTTGCTAAAAGTATTTTTCCCATGGTTTTAAAACTATGGGTATAAATATTAAAAAAAATTTAGGGTACTGATGTTGAACCCACGACCTCGGTGACCTTCCCTTTTTAGCCGACACGTCTCACCACTTATGCTGCGACACATAAGTTTATATTTTTAAATATTTTACTAAATATATTAATATGCATCCATATTAGGAAAAATGACGTTGTCATGTATTAATCCTTTAAGGACCTGGCCTTAAAACATTACATAATCATGAATTAAATTAATAATTCACATAGAGGACTTTTTCAGGTTTAGAGTTTTAGAGAAACATGACATAACTATTACGTCTCAAAAGATTACAATGTAGACACTTCGACTATGTTTCCATAAAAAAACTCTTAAAAATAAACATGTCTACTTCCATTTTTTAGATAGCATGTCTTTCCTCGATCCCATCCTTGACCCTATCCTTCTTTAAGTCCTATGGAGAATATTTCAAAAACATAGGATGAGCATAAAAATCCCAGTAAATGATACACAAAGAAGGAAAACTGTTTGTTTTTCAAAATAACAAGTAAACCATGAATACTTTATCGAGGCAATACTTTTCACCTTTATGAAGTAGTAAATACACTTCACTGAATAAAATATCACTACTTATCCTTTGTAACCAAAATATTACCATAAACCTATATAAAAACACATAACATATAAGGGTAACTTTGGACATAAACATACGTAAATGGAATAACCATACAGTCGACTTCCACACATATCACTACATGGAATAGTCATACGGCGGACTTCGATACCCAATACATTGGCGGTTATAATGTAACCACCCATTCTGGTATTAACGGAACCACCGATCATGTGGTTTATCACCTAACAACCTATCAAATGTCTAAGTAACATTACAAAATCATAATACATAAAACAAATATAATGGAAAGAAAACATTTCCACATTTCAATCACAATATATCACTTTAATATATTGAAATAGAAAATCCATTATCAAAACCATTTTCAATACCAAAATACATAAAATAGTATATGGTATTTAATTTCTTTTAAAAACATTACAGATTTTTTGGGAATCCAAAGGTCAAATAGTACTTGCGGCGGCGGAAAAGGTCGTTGTCACCGCATACGTTAAAAGAAACATTCCTTTTTATCGATCAGTAAAACGCTTCATAGAAAAATATTACCACTGAATTAAATGAAAAGTAAAAGGTGTTTATATAGAGTATAAAATAAAGTCCTTTATTAGAATAAAATATGCCTCAATGAAAGGATATTGAGATGAATTCCTATACAAAGTTGGTATCCTTAGATTAAGGATAAATCAATTGAATAATTATGTGTAACAAATATAAATACACCCAATATAAGAGGATATTGAGTGTAAAACAATCATAGGTCATCCACAGATATTCATAGTATGAAATAATCAATAAGTAGAGGTTTAACCCAAAGAATTTAAATTGGGTTTAGAAGTTCCCTTACACAAATTTGACAGCCTAAGAACGTAATTTTAAAATTCAGAAAATGAGACGATGAGAGATAAAAAAGGGAATCTAATCACTTGGACATATATTTTACAACAATATGGATATATAAGAACATATCCCAACCTAAGATGATGTAAATTAAAAGACCTAACAAAAAGTAGTCTTTTAAAAAAGAGGAGGGAGAAAGGATCCCTTACCGATTTGGGTAACATTCGAAACATACACCCCATGAAAGAAAGATCATACAATGAAGATTTAAATACCCATAAATTAATGTAAATTACCCAAATAATACAATCATGGGTAGTAGATACACCACACAAAAGTAAATAGTGGAAAATGTAGCTTGAATCTCACGGGAATAAAAACTGAGATAAAAAATCCCTTACGAAAACTCGACAGCCTAACGACACCAGTTAAAACATCCAAAAATGGATTGAAGAAATAAAATAGGGCCTCTCATCATATGAAAATAAAATGTACAGTAATCGGGATATAAATTAACATCCCCAAACATAATAAATAGGAGTTTAAAATAAGTGATATAAAAGAGAGTACTTAAAAAGAAAGAGAGAGGTTGGATCCCTTACATCAAGTCCCCCTTGTCTTGTTCGTTTCTTTATATTCCTGAATAATAAACTTTGGACAATTTATAATTTCTTAACTAACTCCTTAAAATATTATTATTCAGTTCATATCACATATTATAATGTTATAATAATTGGTTAATAATGTGAGTTCATATCAGACTTTTCTGTCAATGTTCGGTACATGAGTCAAAATTGAACTGGTTGGAAAAGCATTTTCCATGTAGTTATAGGTAAATCATCTCCATAATAGTATTATTTATTTAAATATCATATATATCCAGTATATATTCATTTTATACTATTCCATAACATTTGTAGATAAAAAACAAAATGCACCGTTCATGGAGACAGTAGGCCGTACGTATGCGTGAATGCTACTTTCATTTCTTTGTCATATTAATGGAATTAAAAATAAATGAGAGATATATATATTATAATTAAAGAATGATATCCATAATTTAGATGTAATATATGACATATATATCAATTATATATATTTACTTATAATAGTACATAACATTTGGAGATAATAAATGAAATGTGCCATTCATGGAGACGTTAAGCCGTACGTACGCATGAACGCTACATGCATTTCTATTTCATACTTTAATGGAATGAAAAAATTAATTATATATAGTTATATTATAATTTCAGTATAATATAACATATTATATCATTAAATCCATCCTTTATACATCCCACATATGGTATTAACGACTCAAATGACTTTGTGGGGGCGGTAGTCTACACTTCCTAAAATGAAATTATCGCGTTTAACCATAATGGAAACCATAAAGGTATGGAATAAATGAAAAATATAGAAGAATACTGAATAAATAAACACAAAATATATATCATATATAAATACAGTGACATCTTAATGGCCACCATGAGAGGTGTTAAAAGAATATTGAACAATCATCGTTTCGTGAGGCAGTCATTCACCACCCACCGAAACATTATGTTCTTTAACTATTAGATGTATATGTGAATGAGTGTAGCTCGAATACTTCTCATAAAAAAATCCTAGTATATTTAATATACTGGTTTTTTACAAAATAAAGGAAAAAAAGAGTATAGGGGGTTGGAGAAGAAAAATAAAACAAAAGAACATAAGAGAAGACATTACCTTCAAATAAGATAACTCTTTTTGATTTGAGCTCAATGGCTTCCTTACAAATAATTCGGCCCAAAGTAAGTCTTCTAGGAGTTAAAGAGGTATGAAGAGAGACAATATGAGTAGAGTTTGTACAAGAAAAGGGCTTGAGAGTTGTGGGTAAGGAGGTAGAGGTGGGGGCCTTTTATAAGAGAGAGGAGTGGAACTCTTGGAAAGTCTTGAAAACTTACATTATTATAAAATGATTTTCAGATATGAAAGGTCCCAAAATTCTATATTTCTAGGATAAGGTGATAAGGGATCTAAATCCACACATACAATAGGTTTTTTTACAAGTTTATGTCTTATATTTTACATTATATTTTCATTTTATTTATTTCATTCATTAATGAGGTAATCGTTGCATCATCATGGTGTCATAAATAAATAAGTTCATTGAATATCTAAAAATTATTAAAAAAATACTATGCTGAGGAAATCGTTTTATCTTTCAAATGAATATTTATAGTAAAACAAATGACTTTTATAACCCCATGTAAAAAATGTTTTGGTAAAACAATACATGTTTGTGACATTTTTATATTAACTTTAAATAAAAAGTTATTAATGTCATTTTATTACCCAAGTGGCTCCATGGGGTCCCCAAGTTGACCCATGGATTTTATTGGTCGGCCAGGAATCATAAAATAATGGTAGGATATGTGTCAAGGTGATTTAATATTATTATAACATTATCATTACCTTAAATTACACTAATTAACTATAATCGCGATTAATAAAACTTAAAAGTTACTATTCACCAAAAGTTATTTTTATCCCATTGAACCACATTTTACATCTGAATGAAAACCATGTATGTCAGATTTTTTAAAATTCAAATCAAAGAGGTTGTAAAATTTCACTTAAATGAAAAATCAGATTTTTCACTACCACTTAGAGGTTTAACTATTCATCAAAAATTGAAGTTTTTCATAAAAATACCAAAAATTCCCCCTAAGCTATATTTGATATTCTAAATTCAAAAATGATGTCTATTTTATAAAATTCAAGACATATAAGTTTAATTAATCAATTTAATAATTAATTCCCGTGGTCAAAACAAATAGCGTGTTTTTAAGAAACAAAATATATCAAAAGATTGACACTAGTTTAAGTCCAATTTCAAAGTGAAATTAATTCCGATGACCACCATTGGATTAAATGGTAAAAATATATTATAATTGAATCTTAAAACTATTTAAAAATATAATCTAATCCTAAAAATAAATTTTATTAAAAGGAGTTTTGAATTAAAATACAACATTTTCACTAAAAATGATCTTTATCGGAAAAATAACAAAAATTTACACAATGTAAATTTTGATGTCCAAATTATAAAGAAGGATTTTATTTGGTCCAATATAAAATATAAAATTTTCAAAAAGAGGATTTAAAAAGGGTTCTCCATCAAAAGGTGGTTAATCGACTTTTTAAAGAACATTAGAATATTTACGCTTAAAATTGGATTAATTCACATTTTAAGCCTCTAACATTTATTGAATAAAAGTAAAAATATCTGAAAAACATATATAATCATTTTGTATTTAGCTCTATTCATACTTCCATTACTACAGCTAGTCATTAACTACCATTTAAAATAATATTATTTTTTTATTAGAGTACAATGTAAGATTTCAAAAAAACTCGTTGTTGCGTATTGGGTACGCCATCGAGCATAGCGTCCTCTTTAAAGTAATATTAATATTTTATTCCCAAATATTAATAAATATGAAAAATTAATATTTTTTCTTTACCTAGGATGTTACATCATTCCCCCCTTTTTAGAATTGCATCCTCACAATTTTAAAATTGGGCTTGGAAACATCATTGAAAGCCTACATCAGAAAAGGAGTAAATTAAACTATCACATTAAAAGAATGAAAGAAAAGTACACAGGTCACCCGTGGAAACAAGTACTAGGATTCCATGAAAACATGGATATTTAAGATAAAAACAAAGGGTTATGTTCTGATGGACAGTGATAATAACATGTTTAGGAGAAATTTAACCACCAGAAAATCACAAACTTGTGATGGGTTAAATGGTATTTGATTCCCCAGTAGGAAAAGTTAACAGACAACATTTCAGTTTTAAGTTACTTTTCATTGAGTAATTTATTTATTATCTTAACTAAATCATAAGGAAACATACTTTCTTGTCATTTATACTTTCATCTCTTACTAGATTTCATACACAAAATCATTTTTTACTCCAAAAGATGAGTATTTAAGATGACTTGTTCACATTAAGAGCGCTATAATCAACTTATAGAGAATCACCTAATCCAAAAAAGAGAACTATATATTTCTCATGTATTTAGACCTTATTCAGAACCAAAACCAAAAAAGTTAGTACAAGATCAGATAATCGCCAAAACAGATAATCCTTAATAAAAACAATCTATTCCTAATCTCCAAAATTTTTCAAACAATACTCAAAGTTAAAAAAGAACGATTAAATAAACATCTATCCATAAAATTCATCAAAGTAATCAAAACTAATACTGAAACCCAAGTCTCTAATGTATTTAATCACATAGTCTTCTAAGATAAATCTTAACATTTATCTCCAAATAACATGAGCTTCTTTTAAAGTATCGTATTGAAAAGTAATTAGCCTAATCACATATCCTCCATGATAGGTTAATCATTTATATATATAACCCAAAATCAACTTACTCTGGATTCATAAAATCATCTAACTAAAAAGAATTAGTCAAACTAACTAGGGACTTCACGTTGTCCAGTGGTAGGCGATAAATACCAGTTGCACTTTGGTTGTGGGTTCGATTCCCGCAGCTTTTTCCGACGCAAAGGGTTGTCGCACGGTCTTCGTGTTTTCCTTTTTCCAAAAAATATATAATTCTCAAAACATTCCCAAAAAGAGATAAAATCATCAAAATAACCATAACATAATATAACCTCAATTTTACCTCATGCCTTTCATTTTCCATCATAACATGCAGTAACCCATAATTACCTCAGAAGTAATGATCATATAAACCCAAATAGTTCTTTATAACTATGTCCATAAAAGAATAGATAACTATTCCTTGAATAAAATTTTCATATATCAAACATCAGGGTTACACATACTATAAAAAGTCTTCTAATGTAACCCCATCATCAAAAGAGACTTAATACTTTTAATAATTTCACCATCCTAAAATCTACCATAACTATTGAATACCTTTTATGTTGACTTATTACTCAATCAGAAGTCTTCATGATCCATTAACCATTCCTTTCCAACTTATTCTGAAATAATTCTTTCCTATAAAAAAATCATGAATCATATAATATGATTCCAAAATAGGAAAAATATGTTAAGAAATAATCCATACCTTTGATTGGTCATTGTCAGTTTCTTCATCCAAAATCGGAATGGCATTAGGAATTGGTAAACGAATATTTTTACGATCTTGGTGATCCCATTTCCAAAACTTCTTTGTAGAACATGTGTTTGCATAATGACCATGCACACCACATTTAAACCATTCAATTGATCCTTCAGAAAGAACTTCTTTCCCTTTCCTCGAGTCAACCAGATGCTTCCTTTTTCCATGGTAGGTTATTGATTTATGACCTTGATTTCCACATCTATAGCATCTTTCTGTCCCTTTGAAACATATTCCAAGCTGTTTATTTCCAGATATTTGAAACACAGGTTTTTGAACACACCGACCTTTATGATTATTACCTGAACTTCCATAGGGATTAGTTTCTCGTATATATGATACCTTATAAAAAACACCATGTTTTAGGTGGTGAATAATCACTCCAGATAGTTGGTTGAGGATAAACACATGAGTTCTCATTGTAGCTCCCATATCATTCAGTTTCTCGCTCAGAAAACATTCACAGTTTCCTTCACATCCACTGTTACTTTTGTGCCTGCTAGTTCCAACCATTTACTATAACAAAAAATGTCAGTGAGAGCATATCAGTAAAATCATCATAAAATAATTAGGAAGATGAACACTAAGATATAGTAATCCAAGTTATCTCAAACTAATTCTATCTTTCAAAAAAACAATTACTCCCTCTAATATACTACCCATAGTGTTTATACAAAACTTGTCACTTATGTTTAAACAACAATCTAACCTCTAAAGTTATCTAAACCGACCTTTGATACCAACTGTAAGGACCCGGCCTTAAAACATTAAAACATCATGAATTAAATTAATAATTCACATAGAGGATCTTTTCAGGTATAGAGTTTTAGAGAATTAGGGCATAACTATTACATCTCAAAAGATTACAATGTTGACACTTCTACAAAGTTTCCATAAAATAAAAACTCTTAAAAAGAAACCTTTCTAGTTCCATGTTTTAGATAGCATGTCTTTCTTTGATCCCATCCTTGACCCTATTCATCTTTTATTCCTATGGATAATATTTCAAAAACTTGGGATGAGCATAAAAAGCCCAGTAAAGGATATAACGAGAAGGAAAACTGTTAGTTTTTCAAAACAACAACAAAACCATGAATACTTTATCAAAGTAATACTTTTCACCTTTATGAAGTAGTAAATACTCTTCACTGAATAAAAGATGACTACTTATCCTTTTAAACCAAAAGATTACCATTAACCCATATAAAGAACACATAACATATAAAGGTAACTTGGGACATAAACATAATTAAATGGAACAACCATACAATCGACTTCCACAGATATCACTACATGGAATAGCCTTGCGGCCGACTTCCATACCAAATGAATTGGAGGTTATAACATAACCACCCATCCTGGTATTCATAGAACCACCCGTCATATGGTTTATCATGTAACCACCCGTCAAATGTTCAAGTACCATTACAAAATCATAATACATAAAACAAATATAATGTAAAGAAAACATTTCCACATTTCAATCACAATATATCACTTAAATATATTGACATAACAAATCCATTATCAAAAATATTTTCAATACCAAAATACATAAATTATTATATGGTATTTAATTACTTTTAAAAACATTATGGCTTGTTAGGGAATCTAAAGGTCAAATAGTACTCGCGGTGGCGGAAAAGGTCGTTATCACCGCATACGTTAAAAGAAACATTACCTTTTGTCGTTCAGTAAAACGATTCATAAAAAAAGATTTCCTTTGAATGAAATGAAAATTCAAAGGTGTTTATATAGAGTATAAATTATAGTCTTGTATTAGAATAAAATATTCCTAAATGAAAGGATATTGAGACCAAGTCCCATACAAAGTCGGTATCTTCAGATTAAGGATAAATTAATTACATAATTATGTGTGAAAAATATAAATACACCCAATATAAGTGGATATTAAGTGTAAAAAATCATAGGACATCCAAACATATTCATAGTACGACATAATCATGAAGTAGTGGTTTAACCCAAAGAATTGAAATTGGGTTAAGAAGTTCCCTTACAGAAATTCGACACCCTAATAACGTCATTTTAAAATTCAGAAAATGAGAAGATGAGAGATAAAAAGGGTATCTCATCACATGGACATATCATTTACAGAAATAATGATATATAAGAACATATCCCAACATAATAAGATGTAAATTAAATGACCTAACAAAAATAAGTCTTTTAAAAAGAGCAGGTTGAAAGGTTCTCTTACCGATTTGGGTGACTTTCGAAACGTACACCCCATGAAAGAAGGGCCATACAATGAATATGTAAATATACATAAATTAAATTATATTAAAAAACAATATAATCATGGTCAGTACATACACCACACAAAAATAAATAGTGTTAAATGTATCATGAATCTCACGAGAACAAAAAGTGAGATAAAAAATCCCTTATGAAAACTCGGCAGCCTAACCACGCCACTTAAAACTTCCAAAAATGGATTGAAGTGATCAAATATGGACTCTCATCATATGAACATAAAATTTACTGTAATTGGGATATAAAATAACATCCCTAAACAAAAGAAATATGGGCTTAAAATAAGTGACATAAAAGAGAGTACTTAAAAATAAAGAGAGAGGTTGGATCCCTAACCTCAAGTCTGAATTGTCCTGTTCGTTTCATTATATTCCTCAATAATAAACTTTGGTCAATTTATAATTTCATAAGGAAATCCTTTAATGATTATTATTATTTTCATATTACATATTATAATGTTATAATAATTGGTTAACAATGTGAGTTCATATCAGACGTTTTTGATGATATTCTGTACATGAGTCAAAATTGAACTTGTTGGAAAAGTATTTTCCATGTAGTTATAGGTAAGTCATCTCCAGAATAGTATAAATTTTTAATTATCATATATATCCAGTGTATATTCATTTTATACTATTCCATAACATTTGTATATAAAAAATGAAATGCACCGTTCATGGAGACGGTAGGCCGTACGTACGCATGAACACTACTTTCATTTATTTGTCATATTAATGTAATTAAAACTAAATGAGAGATATATATATTATAATTACAGAATTATATCCATAATTTAGGTGTAATATATTACATATATATTCATTATATATATGTACTTATAATAGTACATAACATTTAGAGATAAGAAATGAAATGTACCGTTCATGGAGACGTTAAGCCATACGTACACATAAACACTACTTTCATTTCTGTTTCATAATTTAATGGAATGAAAAAATTAATTTTACACAGTTATATTATAATTAATTTATAATATTATATATAACATCATTAAATCCATCATTTATAAATCCCACACATGGTATTAATGATTCTAATCACTTTGAGGGGGCGATAGTCTGCACTTCCGAAAATGAAATTATCGTGTTTACCCATTATGGAAACCATAATGGTATGGAATAAATAAAAAATACAGAATAATTTGGAATAAATAAACACAATATATATATCATATATAAATACAATTACATTCTAATGGCCACTGTGAGAGGTGTTAAAAGAATATTGAACAATCATCGTTTCGTGAGGCAGTAATTAACCACCCACAGATACAATATGTTCTTTAACCATTAGATGTATGTGTGTATGAGTGTAACTATAATCCTTCTCATAAAAATATCCTAGTATATTTAAGATACTCTTTTTGTTACAAACGAAATGAATAAAATGACTTTAGGGGGTTGGAGAAGCAAAATAAAACAAAAGAACATAATAGAGGACATTACCTTCAAATCAAATAACTCTTTTTGATTTGAGCTCAAAGGCTTCCTTGGAAAGACTTCTTCCCAAAGTGAGTATTCTAGGAGTAAGAGAGGGATGTGGATAGACAATATGAGTAGTGTTTGGACGAGCCAAGGGCTTAAGAGGTGTGGGTAAGGAGGTAGAGGTGGGGGTCTTTTATAAGTCAGAGGAGGGGCACATTTGGAATTTCTTGAAAACATACTTTATTATAAAATGAATTTCGGATATAAAAGGTCCCAAAATTATATATTTCTAGTATAAGGTGATTAGGGTTATAAATCCACCCATTTAATAGGGTATTGACAAGTTTATGTCTTATATGTTACATTATCTTTTCATTTTATTTAAATCATTCGTTAATGAGGTAATCACTGCATCATCATGGATTCATAAATTAATTTATTTATTTAATGTCTAAAAATTATAAACAAATTACTATGATTTAGGAAATCTTTTTATCTTTTAAATGAATATTTATAGTCAAAAATATGACTTGTATAACCCCATGTAAAATTGTTTTAGTAAAACAATACATGTTTGTGACGTTTTTATTTTAACATTAAATAAAAAGTTATTAATGTCATTTTCTTACCCAAGTTGCTCCATGGGGTCCAAAAGTTGACCCATGGATTTCCTTGGTCGGACAGGAATCATCCAATAAGGGTAGGAAATGTTTCACGGTCATTTCATATTATTATAACATTATCTTTTCCTTAAATTACACTAATTACCTTTAATCACGATTAATAAAAATGAAAAGTTATTATTCACCAAAAATTATTTCCATCCCAATGAACCAAATTTTACATCCTAATGATAACCATGTATATCGTATTTTTTAAATTCAAATCACATAGGTGGTAATATTACATTTAATCAAAAAATCAGTTTTTTTAACTACCACTTAATGGTTTCACTATTCATCAAAAATTGAAGTTTTTTAGAAAAATACCAAAAATTCCCCCTAAGCTATATTTGATATTCCGAATTCCAAAATGATTTCTATTTTACAAAATTCATAACATATATGTTGAGTTAATCAATTTAATAATTAATTCCCGTTGTCAAAAGAAATAGCGTGTTTCTATGAAACAAAATATCTCAAAAGATTGACACTAGTTTAAGACCGATTTCAAAGTGAAATTAATTCCAATGACCACCATTTGATTAAATGGTAAAAATATATTATAATTGATCTTTTAAACTAATTCAAAAGATAATGTAATAATATAAATAAATTTGATTAAAACGAGGTTTTGAATTAAAATACAACATTTTCACTAAAAATGATCTTTATCGGAAAACTAAAAAAAAATTACACAAAGTAAATTTTGATGTCCAGATTCTAAAGAAGGATTTTATTTGGTCCAATATAACATAAACTTTATTCAAAAACTGGATTTAAAAAGGGTTCTACATCAAAAGACGGTTAATCGACTTTTTAATGAATATTATAATATTTACGCTTAAAATGGGATTCATTCGCATTTTAAGCCTCTAAATTTTTTTTTGGATAAAAGTAAAAATATTTGACAAACATATATAATCATTTTTTAGTTATTTTGGTTAATTCCCACCATTACAATGGCTAGGCGTTTACTACAATTTAAAATAATATTATTTTATTATTTGAGTGCAACATAAGATTTCAATGAAACTCATTGTTGCGTATTGGGTACGCCATTGAGCATAGCATACCCTTTAAAGTAATATTAATATTTTATTCAAAAATATTAAAAAATATGAAAAAGTAATATTCTTTATTTATTGGGGATGTTACAAATCCCCAATATTTCTCTCTCATTCTACCACGCCTAAAAAACCCATTTATTCCACTTACAATTAAATATATCTACATTTAGTTTAATATATTTTAATATCTTGCATTATTAGAAAAACAATTTCCATGTGATTGGATCCCGATACCTCCAAAAGTAACATAGAATGCCCCACCAACCATCCTACATAGTTTATTTGTCTTAATATATTGATCCATTTAAATATATTACTTCAAACCATGGGTATTATCGGGAAACCCGTGGGTATAGTTTTTCACGCCAAATATTTTTTGTGTCGAGTTAGTTTTTTTCCTCCAAATCTATACTCACTATTTTGGAAAAACTGTGTGTATAGGCCATGAAAAAAACACCTATACCCTTGATTTTGACCCAAACCATGGGTATAGGTTTATTTCCCCCCACGGTTTTGCAAAATAGTGGGTATAAGTCATCAAATAGAATCTATACTCATGGTTTCTCCCCAAACCGTTGGTATAAGTGACTGATACCCCTAGTTTTCCCAAAACAGGGGTATTAGTCTATATACTAAACCTATACCCACATTATTAAGCAAAACTATGGGTATAAGACTATTTTCCTGTAGTGGGAATCTCTAAACCCAGCTTCCACCCATTGGGTTTTATGCATACTTTGTTGATTCTATTATTCCTAGATTATGTGTGGAATCACTATTTGTTTATTTATATTTTAATTTATACTTATATTTGTGTGGATATACTATTTCATCAAATAATCAGCCCCATTGATAAGTTCTTACATCATTTATATGAACTTTTTAAGGGAAATCAGAATTCAGTCACTATTCATTGAGTTAAATATCAATGTCAATGGTTTCGTTTTTCCAAGAATACATGTGAATGATATCTTATATTTTTACACGTAATATACACTTATATTGGGTTTATTTTTATTTTTCACACATAATTATGTCATAGATTTATCCTTAATCTAATGATACAATCTTTGTTAGAGACTTCATCTCAATATCGTTTGATTGAGGGATATCATGATGTTAATAACCTTTATTACTATATAAGTTGTATATACAACCCTTTTGATATGTTATATTATTAATTAATTTATTATCATGTTATTAACAGTATTTTAATGTTATTATTTAATTATTTTTATTCAAGTGTTTCTCCAGTGGTAAGGGATTCTTTAAATGAAACCCCATTTAAATGTCTTTATGATTTACTCTTATAAGTAATTATCCTTAATGTACATAATTTCCAAATGATTATAAGGATTTATATCTATGTACATGAGTGTTTTAATGTATAAATTCCTTTCAAAAGTTTCAATGTGGTAAGGGACACTTTGATTCAGAACTCTTCTTTTTGAATGTTTTAAATGAATTGATTTTTTCAATATCTTGAATTGCAATCTTGTGATTGAAATGTGGAAATTATATCTTTCATTTCTTATTGTTTTATTTTTTATGATTATGTTATGGTTATTTGGAATTTCTTATGTATACGGGTGGTTTTGTGATAAACCATGTTCGGGTGAGCCCGTGATAGCTCTCCAATACATTAGGTAATGTGATGGAGGTAAACGTTAAGGTTTATACAAATATATTTAGGGAATATACAGTTATGGGTATTCCAAAGGTAACCATTATGGTCACTCCCTATGTCGCTATGAAAGCTAAAATGTATGTATGTTATGGATTCCACAAGTTTCTATTATGATATATGATTTCTCCGAGTTATTCAAAATCATATGATTGCATGAGGCATGATAAAGAAATTATGTTTTATTAGTGGAATGTATGATTTCCTTGATTTGTTTATATTCCTAGAATAATGTCTTCTTTCCATATTTTATATTACATACAGAGCTTTTTAAGCTCATCAAAATATTTTGAATTTTTTTCATAGGGTGTAAGGAAGGGTATGAGAAAATAATAATTCAATAAGATTTTTATCAATAAAAGAATTCTTCTTTTATTTAGGAAGTTATGTTATTTTGGAAATTTTGTATTGACTAAAAGTTTATACATTGTAATATTTGAGATATAATGTAATAGTTATGGGCAAATTATCTAAAACTCTAAACTAGACAAGATCGTCAATGTGAATAAAAGTAGATTCTTAATCAATAATAAATATTATGTAATGTTTAAGGCTGGGGACATATAATCCCATTTAGACAAGTAAAATTGGCAGGGGGGATTTATACTCTAGGTACAGAAAGTGTATATATGGAAGATAATATCATAGAAAGATCTGACCACCTTGGGGTGGTACTATCATGTGTTATGCATATTGAAAGTGTGCACTAGGTTTATGGGGAAATGACTCCAAATGAGACAATTGAAAGCATCAATCAAGTCATAGGGGAAAATTAACTAGTCTATATTGCTGCACAATTTAGGGAATTCATTCTGGGATCATTAGGGTGGATGATCTATGTAGCATTATGTAAATAAAATACCCCTACACGAATTAGGTAATTCTCTCTCGATGCCATAGTTCCCAACCATATTGGAATGTAGTATGGATCCTTGAAAAGCACCCTAGGATTTGAAGAAGGAGGGGGAATTGGGAAACTTGTGGTTTAGCTTGATATATGGAATACATGCATTAGAACATATCATATTATGTGTTAATCAAGCTAGACATTGTTTTATAGGGGATGGTATAGTAGGAGACTAGCCACCAAAATTACCTAGAAATCCTCTTAGATGATGACTATGAACCAATTCTCTAGTTAAAAACGTCTTTAAAGAAGATGTTAGTAATGAATTTTATAGTCAACAAACTAATAATAATGTCATAGAGTTTAATGTTACATGATGATTATGTTGAAAATGATATTTGACATCATATATTAAGGGTGATAGGGAGGCTATTATACTGATTTGGTCCATATTTTTAATAGAATAAGTGGGTATAGATGGTCAATGAATTAGGAAAAGTAAGTCAAAACCTACCTAAAATAGAGGGAAAATGGACTTGGGAAAATATATAAATCCCCCATAGGGGGGTGAACATAATTTAAGGTTATTTGGTTTAGACCATTTGGGTAGTAATAGTTTAGGGTCATGTTTTATAATCGTTAATGCTATGGTGGTTTAGCTAAAAAGAGTATATAAAACATAATATGATGGTTGGTTGAAAGGGTTCTTGGAATCACATAGCACGATTATGTTACCCCAAGAATGAGAATGGAAAAAAGGAGGTTTATATACAGGAGGAACATAGTGTTTAAGAATAAAATGCTTAAACAATGGAGTGGGAATCAATTTATAGTTTGGGAGTTTATAATAAGGGGAATTGGGTGGAATTTCATGATTCAAAAATAGGTGGTTCATAGATGATGTGAATTCAAGATGGAAGAGGCCATGATTCACCTAAAAATCCTCATGGGGGGTTCACACTGTTTAATGTCATGATGGGTGGAAAATTAATTTTGAATAATTTAAGTTCATAGAGAGAGGTAAATGGTGGATATATGGTATATTAAGAAAGGTTATAAAAAACCTGATGTGAGGAGAGGATTTAGGGATCCAACAAGTCTATATGCAGGATAGGTTTCATCATGTGTGCAGGTTCACACCCTTTAATTTTGTGATGCATAGACTATTGCACATAGTTTAATGTCAGGGTGCATATACCATTTCACATAGTTTAAGGTCATGATGTATAGATCACTCCACAGATTATATTTTCATGATTTTTGGATGAAAATAATATAGTATAACATTTTATTACAAGGATGTGACTGGAGGTCAAAAAAGGGGTAAAGATTTTTTCAAAAAACATCCCAAACCATTGGGGTTTATTAATCACAACCCGAATTTTTATAGGTTTAGTGATTAAACCTACTTGTTTTATATCTTTTACATCAACAATATATATTTTTCCCTTTTATTTAGGAGTGACTTAATTAGTTCATTTCATATGTTTTCTTAGTACTCCCTTTGTGGGACTTCAACATGACAAGCCTTTATGTCTCTATCCTTGGGAGGTTTAAGGTCATTTTAGTCAAACCATTAGGGATAGGTTTTAATTTTACAAAAATTTAACCAAAGAGGGACATAAAAATTTGACATTACTGAACATGGACGTGGTGGTTCTTCCATTTTAAATCTGTGGAGCATAGACTATCATATACAATTTATGATCCTAATTCTTGGACCAAAGGTATTTATATTTATGGTTAAGAAACTATGGCTATATACAAAACAAATTAGTTCATTTAGAATGATGTATAATTAGAATATGATATAAATTGGATGAAACATAAATTAAATGAGAAAAAATATTCTAATTATGATATTCATACAATTTAATGATGTCATTTTTTGGTTGAGAGATTCTACCAGTTAAAGGTATTGGTGAAAAGGCCATTGTTGATTCAAGTGGAGTATAAATGGGATGAAGGAATTTAAAAAGCCATAATCAATGGGGGGGGGGGATTCCCGATAAACATTCTTTTAATGGGGTGATAATTGTATAAGTTCATCATTCTTGGACTTGGGGGAAACTGTGGTGGTTTAGGGTCACACAACGTTGATCAAGAGGGAGTCCCTCTTGGGAGTATTTGTGTGACTTGATCACATTGTGTAAAATACAACAAGGATCCTTAACCTGAATGATCCATGATCACTATGGGAAATAAAGAGTAGTATGATACATACAATTCCAAATGGGAGTGGAAAATAGGTGAAAAGGCGTCGAATCAAGATAGTCCACCTAGCCTAATTTTTTTGGTAAATGCACATGGATTCACAAATGAGTAACATAAAAAATGTAGAAGTTCCAGTTTAGTAGAAGAATATGTGGAGGTGGTAATTCTTAAACTCTAGGATCTGAATTTAAAATATTAGTGGCATGTGGTTAGGGATGACTTATTCTATTATTTGTGTAGTAGATTTCATTACTACGATATCACAGATGAGGTGAGATAATTTCAGTTCGACCTCTGACCATTTTTCGCATACGTAAATAAGCACTTTTCACTAAAGAGTCCTTTGGGATGTGTTCCTTGTATAGATGGAGATATAACTTAGGGAATATGCCATCACATCAGGGGTGCCTTATATGATTTGGAAGATGATGGGGTCCTGATGATGAATGGCGCAACGTGTCGAGAATGTTGAAGGGAGTGTTCTGATAGATCTCATGACTCTAGGTACATCATTGTCATGACTTTAAATATATTTATAGAGTGTAATGTTGAAAAAGAGATGGAACTATTTCTATGTGGAACCCCAAAATCAAGAGTGCATGGACCTAGGAAAAGACATCTGAGTTTCACATCAAATCCCATGTTGTGGAAATCAAGGCATATGTATTTTTTAAAAGAGGTTAACTAAGATAATAAAACCAAATAATGGATTTCACTAGTATTTTTTTGAATAAAAACTAATTTTATAGTATATATTTACTATATAATGATGTGAGATATATGATTTATTATCATAAAAATAATAAATTTCATAAAAAATATTAACATTACATGGCAAGCATGTTATGCAGATGGTTTGACGTCATTCGGTGAGGTTGATAACTACATAGTCGAACATATTTCAGAATGTTAGTTGGACATGTGTTTTAATAATATATGGTGAGGACTAGAACTATGTAATTCTACAATATAATATGTGGATAATGTGTCTACAAATTTAATTTCCTAAAACAATGATGTTTAATAAATATTTTAACGTCATATAGTAAGGATGATTTGTCTTAACATTTAAAATCATTTGAAAATGATGTTAAAAAATTAGTTAAATGTTTTAAAGTAAGGAAGATGGGTCTTAGAGTTTTTCATAATCTGATCAGGTTTTTGTGGTCTGATTTCAATGTTATGAAAATTCATCATGATATTAATTTCATTAGTGGGAGGTATGATGCATATCAATCATGTCTGCAAAAGAATCTCCCAATGCTTCTAATCTAAATGATATAATATCTATGTGACATAAGTGGGACACTATAGAATTTTTCACATTCAAACAATGAATAGGACATAAATATATAGTTGGGACCATGAGGTTATATTAGTATTGAATGAATAGCTATGATATTGTGGGAATTGTTGAATGTGGTCCATAAGACCGATTTACTATGCAAATGTGTATGAATTCTATAATAGAAAAAATATATGATTTTAGAATTACACTTGAGAAAAAAGTGCGAACAACATGTAAATTGGAAAATATAGTCTAATATGAGTTGTGATATTCCAAATGGTCTGGGATGACCAGTGACCTAATTCAAAAAAAGGGTTCCCCTACCATACTTTCTGGTATTTACCTTCTTGAATGTTTTCACTATGTAGTAGGAATAAAGTTTTTTACTATGTGCCTCCATGAAAGGAGAGTATACTCAGAGATGAGGATGGTCCCTCTAGGGAGTGTACCACTGATAGTAGTAGATCTTTTCTAGCCATGCCATATCATTTTACATGAAAACATTTAGACCTTGAAAATATGGACACAGTCATTTGAAAAAATGTGTGGTGATTTAAGGGTGGAAGATGATCAATATGGGAAATCAATAACGCTATAATGATACCATCGTGTAATAAAAAATTGATCACAAGGCCTAATTTGTTGTTTGAACCCCACAAGGGGAATGCGGAAGGATTGACTATTCATCAAAGGAAATCATTCTAGCATTAGATGCTTGACAGTTTTTAGTCATTTATCATAGACCATATGAGTGTGAACATAGTTTAATGTTCAGGGTTCTTCAACCAATGTTTTGATGATCATTAATTTCATACAACATTATTTGTTTCTATTTGGGTAGGGTATCCACTTCCTATGTCGTTAGATATGAAAACCTAATAATGGAAAAAAAATTACCATGAAAAGGAACCATTGATGGGATAACTTTGGTTGGTCCTGAAATTTGTTAATTAGGCGCCACTACATATACAAAAAAATTGGAACCAAGACACATGAAATTCTAAAAGGAGATGAGATAAATGAAACAAAATAATATTGGAGGACCCATAGTTGAGGTCCGGATTATCCCATAGTTTAATTTCACCTGATGTTGATTTTTCTAGGTAGATAAATTTTGGTTAGAAAGGATGTTAACCAAGAAATTGAAAATCGTGTAGGAAATACGCTAATCATATAGTTTAAAATTATATGGTGATGATGATGAGAACGAATTTTAATGTTTTGTATAGTGGATGGTGTGTATTACAGTTTAATATCACGTGACTATGATTTTAAACAAATACTTTCATATCAAACAGATGTTATTAATATTTTCATGACTTATTATATTCCCTCTTTACTGATTTTATATGAAATGTGAATAATTTGTGTGAAATATTTATGTTTTAATATTAAGTATAATTTTTGAGCATTTTTAGAAGTAGTCCAATTGAGTCAGTTTAATTTTTTAATACTAACTATCACTATAATGATTCAAATTGTGTGGTTATTGTTGTTTAGGACTATCCTTTCAATATAAAACATTTCATTGTAAGGTGACATGAGCCAATTCTGCCATTTGGAGGGTCATATGAATCCCACAAGAAGGCCCAAGGAAACTGTGAAGAAACTGGACCATATATGAAGGTTGAATTACTGGGCTCAATCCAGATGTCCAAATACCTTAATTCTAATCCCAGGTTTGGAGGACATTTAAAGCAGTCCATGATAAAAATTTCAGAACCCAATCACAAATACAAGGGGCCCAACTGATGCATTGAATTCCAGCCCACCATTATGGCCGGGAATTAAAAACATCACACTAATTTTGCAATTTCTCCTGATGTAGACATCCATTAGAGCAGATATTTTTCAGTGTGAAAGAGGAGATTAGGTTGGAAAACTTTGTTGAAGAAATGATTTTTATTTGAGGGAATAATCATATTCAAGAACCCATTCACATTATGGACTTTGAAAAAGTATGTATTGAAATAGACAGATCGTAAGAGTTTAGTAATAATGCCATAACATTGGCTCACTAAGTCCAATGGCCGCAAAATTTTCATAGTAGACAGAGTCTATTTTTATCTACAACTTTGAAGAAGGATATTTCTCAATATTCGGCTGTCTGAATGTGCATATCGGCGAGCCAAGTTGATGTGTATTTCAGGAATGTAAACAGTCCACCACCTTGTTCTATAAATACATCCCCTCCTCTCCTTTCAAAACGGTTGTCACTTCAGCACTTAAGGAGGTGGTTTGGAATTACTAGAGCCTTGACAAGGTTCTAGGAGGATATTCTTTGATCTTGATTCAACAAGATAGACCTCTCCTCCACTTCTCTTTCACGTTTTTTTATGTTTTCATTCAATTGTAATTGTGTAACTTTGTTTTCATTTCAATCAAATTTTAGCGCTTGTTTCTTATTCAATACCTCTTATTCTTCTACACCTTCTGTAGTATAATATTCCTGGTTTTAAAATAGTTTGAATAATTTTAAATTACAGTACCTTATTTTGCTTCCTCATTCAATCAAAATTCCATTTTTGATTCTCAAAATATTTCGTGTGTGTGTTCGGCACACTACTCTTATCTCATCCCTTTATTTTTCTTCTATTTGTAATTCATCACCATAAAAATATATTACCAGATTAATATACATCATAAGGGCTGAGTAAATCTTTCATTGGGGTGAGTTTTAATTTAGGTTTGTTAAGCGATTGAGAGCTTTTTCTCGATGAGTATTCGTTGAATTAACATTGTGTATATTGGACTTAGCATGTCATTGATTAATGACTTTTTTTGTTTAACATGTGGTTTCCATGGATTATTGGAACCATAAATACACCACCATAAACAAATATGATTTATATTAGAACACTAAGTTATGTTAAGGCTTGGATTAAAGCCTTAACACTTTGTGAATTCAAATCAACGTCAACTTGTGACATTGGTGTTAGTTTAAATGCAATATAAAGCAAAGCTCAAGGATATCACAAGCTTAAATAACCTAATAATGAACTCACCCCAATCATTATCAACATGTTAAATTAAACATCATCCATTAGTCATTTCAATTAAGCTCTTCAATCAAAACCCCCCAATCAGAATACAATTAACTAAAAACAAACTACTATTACAAAGTATCATCACCGAGGATTCGACCCGAGTGATGCTATACACATTAGTAGAGCACCGGAACGTTGACCGGTCGATAGGCGACAATCGGCCATGCATTTCAAATGGCGTTGTTTCCGGTGATGGTGCTTTATGTAGTCATTAGTTTCTGGTTATTTAAGAAAAACCCAAAAAAAAATTTAAAAAAAAAATTGAAAAAAAACACAAAGAAAAACTCGTCTTCCTCGTAAAAATCATAAACTGAAAAAATAAAAAGAAAAAAATGCATTACTCATCCTTTCTATATCTCTCTAAATTCCCCGTAGCCTCCCAAACAATCCCTCGGATTTGTTTGACCCTGAAATTGATAGAACTCTTCGTCGACTTAAGAGGACCATTAGGGATAACCAAATCACCCAAGAACCAATCATTGCCCTACCAGTTGAATTCAATATGGCCAATCCTAGGGAACAATCATTGAATGAAATTTCTGCCCCTGATATGAATTACCAACCCCTTGGTATTCAATATCCAAACATAAAGGCTGACTTCGAACTCAAATCGGGTTTGATTCATCTTCTACATTATTTCCATGGGCTAGCCGGTGAGGATCCGCATCTACATCTCATAGAGTTCCAGGTGGTGTGCTCTACCATGAAGCCTCAAGGGGTTTCTGAAGAACAAATCAAACTCCGAGAATTACCTTTCTCCCTAACTAACTCTGCCAATTCATGTCTCTACTACCTCCCTCCTGGTTCCATAACTACATGGAATGACATGAAGCGTCTATTTCTAGAATAAAAAATTCCTGCTTCTCGTACAGCTTCTATCCGAAAGGAAATAAGTGGTATCTGTCAATTCCCAAATGAATCACTCCATGAGTAGTGGGAGAGGTTCAAAAAGATTATTGAAAACTGCCCACACCATCAAATCCCTGACCAACTCTTGATCCAATACTTCTATGAGGGGTTATTGGATATGGAGAGAACTCTCATAGATGCCACAAGTGGCGGTGCTCTTGTTGATAAAACTCCTGCAGTTGTAAGAGATCTCATAAGTAACATGGCTTCAAACACACAACAATTCCATACTCGAGCACCTGATCATGTCAAACAAGCCCAAGATAATCAATCCATAGATCCTAACAAGATGATTGAGTGGATGAGTGAACTTACAGGTCTTGTGTGTCAACTAGCGGTGGCTACCAAAGCCCCAACCTCATCTTCTCCACATTCTCTATTCCCTGGACCTATCAAGAATTGTGGAATCTGTAGCTCCCCAACTCATCTAACAGACACATGTGCACAACTTCAAGAGGATCAATCTGATTCATCCGGACCAATGGAGCTCAATGCAGCATATGCTCAGCGGAACCCCAACCCTCAACAATCTGGTCAGTTTGTTAGAAACATCAACCAACCTCACTCTGAGCCTTTCTCTTCTTCCTACAACCAAGGCCTTAGGTATGGTAATCCCATATCTCACACCCCCCTCAATTACCTCCTCAAAACCCAAACCAATTCCAATATGGTCAAGGTGGTGGTAACTTCCATCAACCTTATCATTTTGTTCCTCAACCTCAAAGGAACAATGCTCCTCCTGGATTCCACTATCTGAATGAGATTTCCAATTCCCAACCCAATACAATTGCTTTCCCAAGAACCAAAATCAAGGTAATACCAATCCGGGACAAGCCTCTTCTTCCAAGAAACCATGGGAAAGTGCAGTGGAAGATCTTTCCTCCTTCACCCGTTCTAGCCTTATAAACATTGAAACTCAAATAGGTAAACTTGCATCCCACCTGAGCCTACAACAACAATAAAATTCTTCCCAACTCCCAGCTCAACCATTACCCAACACCAAGGGTAATGTAAGTGAAATTTCACTTAGATCAGGAAAGAAACTTTCTATGCCTCAAGATAAATCCTCAAACCCTCCTTTGAATGTTGACCTAGAAAATGATAAGAAAAAGAAAACAGAAATTGAATCTGAATCCATTCTATCACCTCCTTCCATTCCACTTAGGAACCCAATTCCTTTTCCTCATGCTACCTCTAAACCAAGGAAGTCCTTTGAACCTGGTCCTGAAATGCTCAACATGTTTAGACGTGTGGAAGTCAACATTACCCTCATAGATGCCGTAAAACAAATTCCTAAGTATGCCAAGTTTCTCAAGGAGTTGTGTACCCACAAGAGGCAACATAGGACCTCTGAAAATGTATCCACCCAACAGTCTATTCCCATAAAGTGAAAAGATCCAGGGACCTTTACAGTCCCATGCCAAATTTGAAGTTCCAACTTTGATGATGCACTCATAGAACTAGGATCCTCAATTAATGTCATGCCCAAATCCATATTCTCCAACCTTGGTCTAGGTCCCTTGCACCCAACGGGTGTTGTCATTCAGTTATCCAATCGAAGCACAACCAGTCCTCAGGGAATAATTGAGGATTTCCTTGTCCGAGTCAATGATCTTATCTTCCCTGCTCATTTCAATGTCCTTGACATGGAAGGTGAGATGAACTCTTCTCGATCTCCCCTAATTCTAGGAAGAAAATTACTCATGACTGCGAAAACCAAGATTGATGTTCATTCAGGTATCTTATCCATGGAATTCGGTGACCAACTGGTCAAGTTCAACATTTTCCATGCCATGCGATACCCATCTGAGGATCACTCTGCATTCTCAATCCATGCTTCTGAGGACACTTCCAAGAGTCAATCGAACCCCAATCCACCATGTTCTTCATGTTATAATGATAAAGGATCTTGTGAAATCTGCACCATGATTATCAAAGTCATAAATGGTGAAGTTGATGTGGACCTCTCATTCATAGACTCCATCAATCTAGAGGAACTTGAAAACTCTCTTGAATCCCACATAAACTCTGATCTCTACTGCTCCACCTTGGAAAACATTGAGAAAAATGAATCTGATGAAACTGAAGTCCCTTCCTCCATTTCTGACTTGTCTATCCCAAAAGTGAAAGATGAGATTGATCTAAAACCTCTTCCTGCACACCTAAAATATGAATTCCTCTTCCATGATCACTCATATCCTATCATTATCTCTGCCACACTTACTGAAACAGAGGAGTCCAAACTTGTCCAAGTGTTAGAGGAAAACAAAAAGGACTTAGGTTGGACCCTAAATGACATAACAGGAATCTACCCTACCCTTTGCATGCATCACATCCATCTTGAGGAATCATCCAAACCAATTAGACAACCACAAAGAAGACTCAATCCACTCATCCTTGAGGTAGTTAGGGAAGAGATCACCAAGCTTCTTCAAGCTGGTATTATCTACCCAATTTCTGATAGTGAATGGGTTAGTCCAATTCAAGTTGTACCTAAGAAGGGTGGGATAATTGTTGTCACAAATGAACATGGAGAGGTAGTCACAACTCGAGTGAAGAATAAATGGCGTGTGTGCATTGACTATAGGAAATTGAGTGTTGAAACCCAAAAAGATCACTACCCTCTTCCATTCCTTGATGAAATGCTAGAAATATTGGCCAGAAAGTCACACTATTGCTTTCTTGATGGATGCACCAGCTACTTCCAAATTCCAATCACACCTCAGGACCATGAAAATACAACTTTCACATTCCCCTTTGGAACGTATGCATATAGAAGAATTCTTTTTGGCCTTTGTAATTCTCCTGCAACATTCCAGAGGTGTATGATGAGTATCTTTTCAGAATTCATAGAACTTTGCATGGAAGTCTTCATGGATGACTTTATCATTTATGGCGAGTCATTTGAGTCATGCTTGCATGCACTCTCTCTAGTCCTTCAAAAGTGTGTCAAGTGTAACCTTGTGTTAAATTTTGAAAAATGTCACTTCATGGTTGCTAATGGGATTGTTCTAGGGCACATAGTTTCAAAAGATGGTATTGAAGTTGATCTTGCCAAAATTGAAGTGATCCTATCACTTCCTCAACCAACTTCTGTTCAAGACATCCGATCATTCCTCAATCATGCTGGATTCTATCAGAGATTCATCCATAACTTCAGTAAAATTTCCCTCCCACTCACTCGTTTGCTCCAAAATTATGTCACTTTCCATTTTGATGAGGTTTGCAAGAGAGCCTTCATTGAACTCAAAACTGCTCTCACATCTACCCCGATAATCCAACCCCCAGATTGGCCATTACACTTTGAATTGATATGTGATGCTTCTAATAGAGCTGTTGGGGCTGTTCTTGGTCAAAGAAGAGAAAGGATTCCTCATTTCATCTATTATGCATCAAAAACATTGCATGAAACTCAATCTCACTACACTATGACTGAAAAGGAACTTTTAGCTGTGGTTTATGCCTTAGAGAAATTTCTGCCCTATATCTTAGGTGCCAAAATCATCATCTTCATAGACCATTCTGCTATTAAGTTCTTACTCAAGAAAAGTGATTAAAAAACAATGCTAATAAGATGGATTCTAATGCTCCAAGATTTTGACCTTGAAATCAAAGATAGAGATGTAAAAGAAAACCCTGTGGCAGATCACTTGAGTAGAATTCCTAATTCTCCTCATTCTGAAATCATTGATCATGAATTTCCAATTGAGCACCTTTCATCTCTCACTCTAAAACTACCATGGTATTCCCCAATTGTAAATTACTTGGTTTCCAGTGTTTTTCCTGAAAATTTTTCAAAATAACAAAAAATGAAGTTGAAAAGTGATTCAAAATACTATTTTTGGGATGAAAATTAACTTTGGAAAACTGGGGTAGACATGGTAATTAGGAGATGTGTTGATGAAGATGAATATTCTTCCATCTTAGAATTCTGTCACTCAATGCCTGGTGGTGGCCACTTTGGACCACAAAGGGCCTCCCTAAAGGTCCTAGACTCTGGATTTTTCTGGCCTTCCCTCTTCAAGGGCTCACATGAGTTCTGTCAATCATGTCCCACATTCCAAAAGTTTGGCATAATCTCCAAAAAATTGAAATGCCCCAAAAGCCCTTAATCTTTTGTGAAATATTCGATGTTTGGGGTATTGATTTCGTGGGACCATTTCCCCCTTCCAATAGATTCTCATACACTTTTCTTGCGGTCGATTATGTTTCAAGGTGGGTCGAGGCCAAACCCACTAGGAAGGATGATGCTCATACTGTTAGTGAGTTCCTAAAGACCCACATCTTCCAAAGATTTGGCACACCACTTTCCTTGATCAGTGACTTAAGAACCCATTTTTGTAATAGAACCATGGAATCTCTTTTGAAAAATAGTGGGGTTGTACATAAAACACCAACTTCATATCACCCCCAAACAAATGGAATGGCTGAACTTTCAAATAGAGAAGTGAAAAGGGTGCTTGAGAGAATTGTAAAACCCACTAGAAAAGACTGTCCTAAAAGAATTGGTGAAGCACTTTGGGCTTATCGAACTACCTATAAAACACCCATTGGGATGTCTCCTTTTCAGTTTGTTTTTGGTAAAGCATGTCACTTATAGTTAAAATAAAACATAAGTCATTTTTGGCAGTGAAAACATATAATTTTGATCTTGAAAAATCTGGTGATGAAAGATTGTTGCAATTTGATGAACTGGAGGAGCTTCGAATTGAATCCTATTAGAATTCCAATATGTACAAAGAGAAGGATAAGGTACTCCATGATAAACACATCCTAAGAAAGGTATTTCATGACGGTGAAAAGGTAAAGCTCTTCAATTCTCGATTTCGGCTTCACCCAGGTAAGCTTAATTCTGGTTGGGATGGTCTTTTTGTTATTACTAACGTTTACCCATTTGGTGCAGTGCAAGTCCAAGACCCCGCCTCCAAAAGGAAATTTATGGTAAATGAACATTGTTTGAAGCATCTCTATGATAGGACACACAATCCTGGATCATCATCTACTTCCATTGGATCCACAGTAGACCCACCAATGGATGGAGATGGAAACCCACAAAATCCAAACCAGGGGAACCTCTTTCCCTTTAACTCTCTCTCTATCTCTTCCTCTCCCTACCTATTTCTTCTTCTTTCTCTATATTTAAATTTTTTACCACTTTCTTTATCAAACCCTTTATTTTTTATCTTTCTTGTGTTGGTGTGTATTTAAAAAAACCTTAAAAACTAAAAACAACAAAAAAACACAATTACTTAAAGAAATTACAAAAAAAGAGTCATGCTTACTCACCATCGAGTTTTGAAATTTTTTCCATCCATTTTGTGGAGTTAACAGACATGTTTTCATCTCAAAAATTTTATATTTTCATCATGAATTTGGATAAAGAATTTTGTGTCAAAATTATCAAATTTTGAATGCTCAGTTTTTGATTTGGAAAATACTTTTCCCAAACCGTGATAAAAAACAATAGCTTTCATTCCAAGGCCACCTATGGCCATCTATTCAAAATGTGTGTTTTCACCCCCATTTGGGAGTCTTGAGTTTGTGGACCTTCGAGCTGAATTTCCTGCCTTAGTGTGCATTAATATGATAGAGGTATTTTCTGAACCACATGAGAATCACAATAGCCAAATAGCCTCTCATTACCCTTAAATTAATCCTCCTTTTGAAATCCCCTTCAAGCCTATGAAAAACTTTTCTTTGATAGACACATTACAATCCTAATACCTTATCGCACCTAATATCAACATGGATTTTCATTGCATATGTCTTTGAAATTTAAGTGTGGGGGGAATGGATTTCATTTTTGGGTATCATTTCTTTACTTTCTGGTGTGTTATCATATGCTTGAAGGAAATCATAAATTTTATTTTGGGGGGAGGTTGTCATTCAGTGAATGTATTGTACAAATGATATTGAAAAGTGTTCAAAAAAAATTCAAAAAAAATCAAAAAAAAAATGAAAAAAAATGAAACAAATGGGTTGTGTCTTGGGTAGGTCAAAAACCACTCTTCCTCAACCTTTGATCTTGTTATAACTATTACAATTATTTTCACGAGGAGATCAAACATGGGTTGGTATATCAGTGTGAGATCTGTCTCAAGGTCAACTTTTGAAAGAACATGGAAAAAAAGGAAAAAAAGAACACTTGCATTATATTCTTATATCATTAGGAGATGATTGGTGGTTTGTAAATATTTCATCTTCTCATCCCCTTCATATTTTCTTCCTCTATTGTGTCTTTCTTCACACAATCATTCCCTTGTAAATATGTGTTTTCATTTCCTTTCATTTTTATTTCAAAAAAATGTGCATTGTTTTTCTATGTTGGTATTTTAACCCTCTTATTCTTTCTCTTGGACATTATATTCCAACCGTCCCATATCCACAGAAAAACACCATTAAAAATACCTCTTTATTCTTGTTCACTTTGGATAGGGATTGTATGCTCAGAGCTCTTTTAAAACTCTATGATTTTCACTTTTGGTTGATGAATGAGTGAACCTACGAAAATAAATTTTATCATCTTGAGTGGTGTGAGTTTTGAGTGTCCACATTTTCCATTTCTAAATTTGAGCATGAAAAAATGAATTAGTTTTGGAACATTGTTTCTGTAACAACATGTGGTGGGTTTAAAAATGGATGAGTGAAATTGTCTAAACCACCCCTGATTGGAGAAAACAAAATTTTAATATTTGTTGGTGAGTGAAAATGATTTTGTCATGTTTTTATTTTTGTTACACATGAGGACATGCACAAAGATAAGTGTGGGGGAGTTGATGTTATTAATATTTTCATGACTTATTATATTCCCTCTTTACTTATTTTATATGAAATGTGCATAATTTGTGTGAAATATTAATGTTTTATTATTAAGTATAATTTTTTAGCATTTTTAGAAGTAGTCCAATTGAGTCAGTTTAATGTTTTAATAATAACTATCACTATAATGATCCAAATTGTATGATTCTTGTTTTTTATAACTCGCCATTCAATATAAAACATTTCATTATAAGGTGAGGTGATCCAATTCTGCCATTTGGAGGGTCATATGGACCCCACAAGAAGGCCCAAGGAAACTATGATGAAACTGGACCATATATGAAGGTTGAATTACTTGGCTCAATCCAGAAGTACAAATACCTTACTTCTCCTCCCACGTTCGGAGGACCTTTAAATGAGTCCATGATAAAAATTTCAGAACCCAATCACAAATACAAGAGGCCCAACTGATGCATTGAAGTCCAACCCACCATTCTGGCCAGGAATTAAAAACAACACACTAATTTTGCAATGTCTCCTGATTTCGACATCCATTCGATCTGATAATTTTCAGTGTGAGAGAGGAGATTCGTGTGGCCAAATTTGTGGAAGAAATGATTTTTATTTGAGGGAATATTCCTACTCAAAAACTCATTCACATTATGGACTTTGAAAAGGTCTGTATTGGAATGGACAGATCTTAATTGTTTACTAAAACTGCCATAACATTGGCTCACTAAGTCCAATGGTCGCCAACCATTCACATTAGACAGAAGACATTTTTATCGACACCTTTGAATAAGGAGATTTCTCATGATTCGGCTGTCTGGATATACATATCAGCGAGCCAATTTGATGGGTATTTCAGGAATGTAAACTGTCCACCACCTTGGGCTATAAATACATCCGCTACTCTCCATTCAAAAGGGTTGGCACTTAAGCACTTAAGGAGGAGGTTTGGCATTACTAGTGCCTTGAGAAGGTTCTGGTAGCATATTCTTTGATCTTATTTCAACAAGAGAGACCTCTCCTCCACTTCTCTTTCACGTTTGTTTATGTTTGCATTCAATTGTAATTGTGTAACTTTGTTTTCATTTAAATACAATTTTAGTGCTTGTTTCTTCTTCAATACCTCTTATTCTTCTCCACCTTATGTAGTATAATATTCATGTTCTCAAAATAGTTTGAATAATTTTAAATTACAGTCCCTTATTTTTCTTCTTCATTCAATCAAAATTCCATTTTTGATTATCAAAATATTTCGTGTGTGTGTTCGGCACACTACTCTTATCTTGTCCCTTTCTTTTTCTTCTCTTTGTAATTCATCACCATAAACATATATTACCAGATTAATAAACATAATAATGGCTGATTAAATATCTCATTGGGGTGAGTTTTAATTTAGGTATGTTAAGCGATTGAGATATTTTTCTCGATGAGTATTCGTTGAATTAACATTGTGTATCTTGGACTTAGCATGTCATGGATTAATGACTTGTTTTATTTAACGCGTGGTTTCCATGGATTATTGGAACCATAAATACACTACCATAAACAAGATATGATTAATATTAGAACCCTAAGTTAAGTTAAGTCTTGGATTAAAGTCTTAACACTAGGTAATTCAAATCAACGTCAACTTGTGACATGGGTGTTAATTTAAATGCAATATAAAGAAAAGATCAAGGATATCACAAGATTAAATATCCTAATGATGAACTCACCCCAATATTTATCAAATTGTTAAATTAAACATCATCCATTATTCATTTCAAATAATCTCTGCAATCAAAACCCCCAATCAGAATACAATTAACTAAAAACAAACGACTATTACAAAGTATCATCGCCGAGGATTCGACCCGAGTGCTGCTATACACATTAGCAGAGCGCCGGAACATTGACCGGTCAATAGGAGACAATCGGCCGTGCGTTTCACAAACTGTAATGATGACATGTCATAAAATTTAATTTCATGGGACATGTATATTGAACAAGTACTTTAATAGAATGTGAGAGGAAGAAAATGTGAAAATAAATAAATAATATTACAGGGACAATATAGATTAAGGTTAAAAAGAAAAAGTACCTTATGATGACCTCTCATTTGTGGAAGGTGTGACATTATCCATATCTATGGTAATTAATTAATGTGAACCAATATATAATAGTTTTTTATTGGTTAAGGGAAACTCCCATTTGGGATCTACATTTTGAAATTCCCTTCAATGTATCATTGGAATCATGAATGACAACACTATGTCTCAATAGTGTAAAGGATTTCTGAGCACCTATTTTTTGATTTCTTGAGCCACCAGATTATAATCAACCACATTATTTTACAATGATTAGATCCTATCATATTCAAATTATTCAAATTTAGCTAAGAAAGCCTCAAAAAAATTTCTCAAAATAAACTAATCATTCATAGTATTATGGAGTCATTGATTTTGCACTAAAATTTAAAATAAGACAACCCTCCCGTATAAGAAGTTGTATGTGTTCACCTGGGTGGATTTCTAAGTCATTTGATATAAACATACAAAATTTGATAGATTATCAGGAAATTTATGCTTGTTTTGATCCAACATATTCTATTAAATATTGGAGTGGGTCATGTTTATTTCTTCAATCCATACATTTTTATGAATGTGGTAGTGGAAAATATTGTTGGATATGATGTTATAACTAGTGTTTAGATTTTTTAGATGAATAGTAATAATTTTGTATGGAATCCCAGAGTGATGAATGATGGTATATTTCCAAAAAAAATCCTAACCTTTATTTTGAAAAATTTTAGTGGGATTGATTCTTCCATCTTCAAGAAAGAGTTAGTGATGATAATGATATACCTACACTTCCATGATGTCATTGGTAAGTAGGTCACCATAACATCCAATCTCCATAAAAAGGTCCATGATTACAATTACTAATTGACAATATTTAGAGGATGATACATGATTTTAGTTTTTATCTAAAATAAATGAAACTTTTTAATGAAATCTATGCAATCAAAACAAATGATGAAATAATATTAGTGTAGCCTTTATATCTGGTGAGAGAGATTCATCATTGACAATTGAGTCCCACGTGTCCTAACATGATCATATTGAATTACATATGGTATTTCCTTCCCCTGTATAAAATAGATTATGATTCCATCAAATCTAGTCTACATAACCTCATTTTTAAATGGGTTTCATCAAGGAGAGAGAAATGTTTCTATATACTTGTGCATTTTCTCGTGCTTCGATGAATCTAATATGATTCTTCGATGTCAAAGATACAAATTGGGTGGATTAAACTATTCAATTATTTCCTATTTAGAGTGGTAATTTCTATGGCCTTTCATTATGTTTCTAGAAGTAACATGATTCACAAGGCATCCCTCCTTGTCTTGTTGAGGGATATCTTAACCTTATAATATTCTAATAGAATGGATAATCTACATTTTTTTGGATCAATTAGCGATATATAAATAAATATTGAAGGAATATACTCAATCATTAAGGGATTAAAAATTTATTTCTAGATTGGGATATAAGGAAAACATGGAATTGGCTCATGGGTGAGGTATAATAAGGGGACACGATCTTGTTTAATTACAATTTAGTTTCTATCTATCTTTTGGATTAATAGCTCAGAGTCACCATTAATGAGAAATTATGGGACCCCAATCTAGAGGTCTAGAAAAATCTGTTTATATTGGTCTTGTACCCACCCTAATTATTGGTATATCCTTTGATAAGAGGATTGAATATGATTTGAGGGACCATGATGGATTGATGAAACCATTACCATTGCCAATCCTATTAATCTTAGGGTTATTGAGTCATCAAAAAATAAGAATATTAATGGTACAATGAAATAACATATTCGAACATGGAATCAAAAGTTAAATGAATATAAATTATTTATATCTGATATCTAAATTCATGTTATTCTCCATATAGGATTTTTTACATTAAAGAAACATTCCAATTCCTAGAACTTGATATCCTCTTAAGGGGGAACCTGATGTCAAATTATAGAAGTATTACCACCCACCATGAAAAATACCCATTTATAATGTGAGGATTTAGGATGTAATTCAATTATAGAGGGAATATATATCTCATTATATTACTTGTAATGTCACAAAATATGAACTGTGAATACCTAGGTGAGATAGTTCTTCATTATAGGAGATTATCTAGTGTCAGTGTCACAGAATATAAAATTGAGATAGTATAATTTGTTCAACAATTTTTTTTGGAGGCCTCAGACATTGAGGGATAATACTAGGGTGTTCATGTAATGGAAAAGAGGATTCCCTAGGACGAGAAACATCAAATCTAGAGGATTTAGTAGATAATTCATGATTTCATCAAAAAAATTTACATTACCCATTAAATTGATAACATACAGATTTCATTATTATTTTATAAAAGTCCTTACATTTTCTAGCTATGATAATAAAAATAACTCTGTATGTTGCCCATGCGGCCTTAAAAAATCAAAAACACTCAAAGACTACATAGATGAGTAATTTTATTGATATGGTTTATTTTCCTTGGATTTAAATCAATTCCTATGAATCTGAGAAAAAATATTAAGAACTTCCCAAAGGTTACATTGAACACACATTTCAAGGGGGTTCATTTTCAAGTGGTGAGTGCATAAAATTTCAAACACATTCTCAAGATCATTGATATAATACTTTCATTTGGGTGATTTTACAAAAAAACAATCCACCTATAACTCAACTATTTTCATGATGAGATACTTAACAATGTAATACATGGAAGATTAATAGTTTAATATAGAATTATTCAAAACAAATTGATTCAGAAAGTTGGAAAACATACATTTGGTACTATAAAAGTGACTGATTCTTCACCGATAGAGTTAATCTTGATCTTACTATATACATAATATCAATCCAAGAAAAAATGGTCCTGAGAGTTAGAGCTAATATAGATTATAAATTATTCCACTAGCTAATGGAAGTTATTCTTAGCCTAGTAAAAGTTCAGTTCTAATACATTGTTATAGACTCTAATATACTCGTTATTATTCCCATATGGGATGATTTTGGCTAGAATTTTGGTTTATTATACTTTAATAAAAAATATATATTTATTGAGCTTGTCATTTTCAAAATCAATGAAGTAATAGTGGGAGGGATTCAATTTCATTATTTCCTCTTGGAATCTACAATGGATGAAAATAAGTTAAAGATAATGGATGAATAACTAAATATAAAGCCCTTAGATAGTCATATTTTTTAAAAGAAAACATGACAGGTTACACATTATAAAATGTGATGTAATGCTACTGCTCCTCAGGAGACATGTTATTGCTAAACATTGTCAACATCAAATATATATTGGTATCAATTTTTACAAAAATCAGGTCAATAAATCTTGTAGTTGTTCCATTATAAAAGGTATGAGTTGAGACATCCAAATTCACATCATCATCACAAGGATACATGCTAGATGAAGGAAATGACCATTTTGGAGGAGCATGGGATTGTGGGACAACACTGTCGTAATCCTTTGTAGGGTAAATATCATAAAAGTTGTATTTATATCCATTTGGATCTTTGAATATTATGGTTACTAAAGATGAAGATACAAACCCATGTGTAATTTGATGGTGGTGTCCACCTTTGATTTTGAATCAATAATTCTTGGTTGACCTCTAATGGGTTATACTGTAAAACACCAGAATATTTTGTTTTTTTGATTTAATTTAATAATTTTGATATTTTTTTATTTCACACAACATTGAATATACATTTTTTTATATTAAATAAAAAGTTATTATTTCTTTTTATGAAACACCATGTCAAGTCTACTCTACTGAATCACATATATTAGCATTAATTAGATGAAATACTAGGTTTTTGTTGGGTTACACACAATTTGATGTTATATAGATAACTTGGGTAACACACAAGAATGATTATTATTGAACAAAAATATATTATTATTATTTTTATTAAAATAATATTAAAGTTACTACTTATTTTTTTGAAAATAAATTACAAATAATACTAACTAAATTATGGAAATATGACATAAAAATTTATATAAAATGAATCCCTTGGTCATCATTTATCTATAAAAGAATATAACAACTATTGGAAAACAATATAGTCCCTTTTTTAAGAAAACCATTTTCTATGTAAAGATAATATTTTGTCACAATAAAATAAAAAAAACACTATTAGTGAATGTTTTCACTAAAATTATTATATTAAATATTAAATTATTTTTTTTAATTCTTATCCAATAGATTTTATAGGCATAAGATAAAAATATATCCAATTTTATGTATAAAGAGCTGTATCTTTTAAAAGGGAAATTTTATATATATTTAATGGTGAACCCATTTAAATATAATTTTTGAAATTTTTATATTTTTTGTATCAAAAAATAATAATCTTCTTTTAAAGTAGGATATCAATATTTACTTTTAATGATTTTTTTGGTATTTTCCAGATAAATTTTATATTTTGATGAATAATGAAAATACTAAATATTAATTTAAAAAAAATCATATAAATAATTTATAGTGCTAAATATTATAGTAGATTTGTAATGATGTATAAGTATATAAATTTTATATCAGTTAATCCAATGCAGGTTGTTGAAATCAATTTCATATTGAGTTTGTCTATAAAAACATTTCAATCATTTGAAAATTTTCACTACAAAACCCAATATTCTCGCATCATATGTGAGACTAACATTATATTATTATTTTCAACTTCGGTGTTTATAATTTTGAAAAATGGATTCAATATTTGGAGTTATGTGTTCCATATTTAGTAAAAAGGTCCCCGTTATTTTTAATCAATTAGAATAGTTACATTGGTAATTTGTAATATCAAGATTAACAGTAAATGAGTAATTAAGGGTTAATGTAATATTAATGGGCAATTATCAATGAAAATCACCTTGATATTATATAAATATAGGTGTCTGAAAAAATGTCAAACTATTACTTTTATTATGTATAGTATTTTTAATATGTGGTTAAATAAAATTTATGCTCAATAATATGTATTATTATTAAGTATATATGGTTTATCTACAACATCATATTTTTGTTTTAAATTTTTGTGATCAAATAATTTTGATAAATAATTACATAACAAAGAGGTTGTAATTAATAAATTATTAATACAATGAATTAAATGATATTATAAATGTCAAAATAAATATAATTTTACTTAATTAATGATATCTATTAATTTTATAGCTGAATATGACATATTAGTGGCAGATAAAACGAATTGGTATGAATTTATCTTATAGAAACATGACCCCCGCAAGCTCGGAGCCAGTGTTTACTACCATTACATTGAATTAAGTTATATGTAAATCATGTCTCAAAGGGATGGAAAATTTAGTAGTATTGACTAAACAAGATATATACATGTGTCCAGTATTACAAACGAATACAAAAAATAAAACATTTTTTGGGATAATAAATATATTCCATTTAGCGTATCCTTGAATAAGTTTCTCATTACACTTTAGCGAATCATAGGGTAAGAAAACATAATTAGGCGAAGCTTAAATTCCAAGTCACAGTAAATTATAAAATAATAAATAATTACTCAATGAGAATAGTAATTATTGAAATGTAATGATAGAAGAAAAAATAAATCTAATCAATAAACTAATAAAGAAATGAATAAACAACATGGAAATATAAATAAATGAAAACCCATTCCATTTAAATAAATATATATGATATAACCATCATATAAGGTTAAATAACTAAAAACATATGAAACTATTTCAACAAAATTAGAATGAAATTTTATATATTGATAATGTCAAACACATAATCTCATGGATAATAATAATAATTAAATTTTGAATAAATGTAATGCTTAGTTATTGGACAACATGTATCTGGAAAATTAACCAATACCATATAGACCGTTCACATGATGGTGTAGGGTTGTGCGTATGTACATGTATATTTCTCTTAGACACAAATTCTAAGGTTTTGTCAACAAATAATTTTTCCTCATGAGTATATCTTTGCATAGAGGGTATTGTACTAAATGGTCCCCAACCCATGTATTGAATGTCCAAATCATTCCTCAAATATAAAATAATTGATTTAATTTAAAAACATTGTCCCTTATCAAATATAATTATGGAGTTGAAGATACAAATTTATCAAAATTTCCCATTCAATTAAATAACATTCATGTAAACATTGTATATAGAAATGTCATGTGGTTTATGAAATAAAATTATACATGATAAATTATATGGATAATAATTTTAAATTCTAGGTTAAATGATCATATAAAATTGAATATTTCAAGGGGGTTATCAAAGGAATCAAGGATGTGAATTTCAATACTATCCTTGGTCAACTCAATAAAAAACTATCGAGATTAAGGATACTAATTGTATGAATAAAACATATCCCTTGTGGAGAAAAATAAAAATACCTTTTTTTCATTGATATATAGAAATATTATAAAATGTTCTTTCAACAAAATTCGTGAGAAAAATATCCTTTTTATTTTGAAATCAATTTTAAAAATCATTTTCTTTGTAACTATCTTTCAAAAACAGTTTATTTAAATTGAATCCTTTTAAACATTCAAAGGAATATTCAAGGGAATGACAGTGGGTAAATCCGTTGATGTGGTATAAGGTAAAAATAATAGGCTTATTTCATGGTAAATAGGTTAGTAATGTTCTGTGTTTGTAAAGTCACATAATGATTCCTTTGAAAACATTTTTAAAAGAATAAATCGGTATATTTTTTTACTAAATCATTTTTTAATGGTTAAAAATATTTTTTAAAACATATTTAGAAAACATGTTTTGTCAAAGAAAACCTATTCTAAGGCCAAAGAGAGAAATAATGTCTATTTTCCATAAAAATATTTTATAAAAACTTTTAAGTTCCAAAGAGTGAAAAAATGGTACTGTTACATGAAAAAAATTACTAATAACTATTGGAGAACAAAATTACTATGTTTATAAGATAGTTTTTAAATAATTTCCTCTAATGGAAATTTAATTGTAAATAATCCTAAACAAAATGAGATTGTGAATTGAAGTCTTGTAAAGGCCATATCATTGACATTTGGACCAACAAATTAATATATTATGTGTGTAAAATGTAAATCCACATAAAATAATTGTAAATAAATAGTAAACATTAAATGTAATTACACACATAATCATAGAATACTAACAACAACAAAGAAGTAATATATCCTAATGAAAAGGAACCGGGTTATGAAATTTTTTAATACATGGTAATTTTAATCTAAAAACCCCTTAAAATAAATAAATCAACTTTAAACTCAAACAAAATGTAGGTATAAGAGAATTAAGGATATAATATATAAAAAGGGGCTATTGATGCACCAAAAAAAACTATAAGTGGTCATTATGATGTGTGCCTCATGAAAGTAAAAGTGAGACCAGAATCCAGTACATTACGTTTCCTTTTGGGTGAACATCCCATAAATTCGTGTATAATTTATTTAAACATGTAAATAAAATATAAAAAAACATATTTACATTTATAATATCATAAATTAACTTTTTATAATATCTTATTACACTTTTTTAACAATCATTCATTGTTTACATCATTTAAAGTGTTAATTGTCATGTTTTCCATGTAGGTTTTGACATGTTACTTATTGTTCCTAATACATAAATCATGATTTAATATTATAAATAATTTAAAATATCCTTTAGATATCATATATATTCAATATATATATATATATATATTTATAATACTCCATAATGTTTGGATATAAGAAATTAAATATACCATTCATAGAGAGGATAGGTTGTACGTACGCGTGAACACTACTACCATTTCATTGTCATATAAAAATATTTTTAATGAAATGATATATATATATATATATATATTATTCCAACATCATATTTATTTCAAATATGTTACATAGTTTAATTAAAACCATCCTTTATACATACCATGTAAAGTGTGAAATAATTACATCTTTGTGAGGAGGTGGTAGTCCACACATCCACAAACGATGTTATCGTTTATCAAAAAATAGAAAGAAAAATAGTATTTTCTATAAAATAATTAAATAATCAAAAATAAATCACAAATATCATTAATATAATATATACTCAGTCTTTAAATAAATATTTCCAACCATGAAATGTAGCGACATAAAAAAGAATGATCTCGTTTCATAAGGAAGTAGTTCACCATAGACGAATGGTATGTTAATTTCCCATTTAATGGAAGTGTGTATAAGTACACATAACAAAAAAAATCAGTATATTTAGTATACTTTATATTTTTTATAAGCATTTAATATGAATATTTCAGGGGGTAGTTAATGAAATTAAAACTAAATCTCATGAGGAATAAGGTTACCTCTTATTCAGGTAACTAATTTGGGATTTTTCAAAAGGGATTCCTTGGAATGATGTATTCAAAAGGTTATGATTAATGCATGAGTTTAGAGATTTTTAGAGATTATTTTAGTATATTTTAGTTGAGAAAATGTGTCTTGAGATATGTGTGGATTTTGGAGGGGCGAGTGCCTTTTCATTGGAGGAGTGACATTCCTGTACATTTTTAAAATGGAATTCCAACAACGTTTATCCCATATAAATTGGAACCAATAATGGACTAAATTATATAAAATGGATTATATGGTTAAAATATGATTCAACAATTGATTTTGGAAAAGGTTCTAGGTCAGTTTGGTGATTAAGTCGATGGTATAGTCCTTTGTTAGGAAACTTTTTCTATTAATTTTTGTAAATAATTTTATTTACATTCAATACTATGTTTAGTAAAAAACTAAGTTGAACATATTATAAATATTAATTTATGATGATTCAAAAGAAGACATCTATTTTTTCAAATTCTTATCACAGAATTGGAAGAAATTGATTTAAATATAATCCCGCTGGCTTTTCGATGTAGTGAGGTTTTAATATAAAAATGTTTAAAAATTGAAATTATTTATATCAATTTTCAAGGTGAAATTGTTTTAAATCACCCAAACTATATTAATTTACAAATAATTCATCTAAGTATACTTTCAAAAAATAAAAATATAATTTATCCTTATAAATAAATTAGACGAAATATCAATTTTTTGTTAAAATTCAATATTTTTCACTATTCATGAAAAATGAAAATTCACTAAAAATACCAAATATTTATCCTAAAATATTTATTATGTTCCAAGTTAAAATATGATGCTTTTTTTACATATAAAATATATAATAGTGCCAAAATTTATATTTAAAATGGGTTCTCTATTAAAAGGCGATAGAAGTACCTTTAAAAAAATATTTCTTTTTTTGCAAAATATTATAGTTGTTCATATCATATACCTATAAAATATGTTCGATGAATAATAAAATATTTTATTGATAATATATATATATATATTTCACTAATTTCACTCAGTAATATTAATTAATTTTATATATTAATACAAATTTTTTTTAGGAGAATAAAAATAAATACATATTCTTTATATTAAATTGGTTAATATTTACTTTCTAATTAATTTTCAACAAACACATTTATATAATATATTCATAAAACATATATTTTAAAATGTTTTATGATTATATTAAAAAAATAGTAATTTAATAGCAAGTTTATTTTATATTATATTAAATAATATGTTTTTAATAAAATGTTGTTGTTCTGTAAAACTCTATTTTGCGTGAAACGCAAGTCATCGAAGAAAGTCGTTGTTGCGTGCGACACAAGACAACTAAGCTTTTAATTCCATAAAGTCTAGATTATATATTAAATATATATAAAATATTAACTATATTTTAAATTATTGGAATATTATATTCCATTATTCTCTTTGTGTGGTGTGTCATACACGCTATCAATTACAGTGTTCTTACTTTACAAATTTTGTGGTGTTAAGTTATCCCCCCTCAATTAAATTATGTTCCTGCAATTTAAAATAAATATTCATAATATACTATTTGATATTTCCAAATATGAAATACCACATTGTAAGAAATATTCATATAACAACCAATAGAAAATATAGAATTAGAAGTGAAAAGGCCACTGGGACTAACATATTACTAGGTCTCTATATAGGTGAAAATTAATGTCTTGTGGAGACAAGTACCTGGAGTAAAAACATAAATATCAATAGAAATTTATTGAGTTCTTAAATCAGAAAAAACTAAATGATTTATGGAATGTTGAGGGCCTTGAATACATAAATCTGTGATAATTTAGAAGATCGTCAGTTCTAGAAAAAATGTCGTATTAGGACAACATTTTATTTCTAAATCATTTTCCTAAAGTTGGGAAATTATTTTATTGGGAAATAATATAAGAAACTGCAATTAATTTATATGATTTTATATCATATTAATAGTGAAAAATTTTTGTTATACTTCTATGAAATTTAAATTCATCCATCACTTCATGAAATAGATATCCAAAAATTAACGTAGAAGCCTAATGAACTAAAATACACTTTTAACGGATTGTATGGTCATTATAGAGTGAAAAGTCCTTCCATTTTTCTCAAAATATTCTCTAAATACACTATGTATAATTTATTAATCTATAAAAATAATTTTAAACACTACTAGTTATGAATTAATAAGTATTCATCAAATTTTTTACAACAATATTTATACATTAACCATGACATTGCATATGACAATTGTATTCATGAAACCCTTATTGTCCTTTTTGTCATGGGTTATTACATGGTATACATGTGGTCATTTACAAAAACCATATTAATATAATTCCAATGAATTTTCCAAAAATTATGATGGATATCCTTGAAATAATGTTGATCACTAAATAGACTTTTGCTATGTTTTTCAATACAAATCATATACATAAATTCAAAATCCATTTATTTCCACATATGTAATTCCATGGTATATTTTTTATCCTATTAGGAGTGAATTTATTAGAAACAAGAACTATATTATGAGAATCAATTCTCATATTGTAAAAACTATATAATCATTTTTAGAATTTCTAAATCTTGAAACATACTTTTCATTTTACGAAACCCCATGTTTAAACCTAGATATTCATTTAAATAAAATTTTAAAATCCATCATAATTTATTTTAATGGAAATGTTACTTTTCATAATAATATCCCCTGGGAGTGTCAAACTTGGTGCATAGTAAGGCACAATGTCGTGTACCAGGTTACACCGAGTCAAGTCCAATGCACCTTTTGAGATTTTTCACCCCATAGTATATCTATTCCAGAACCATGTCCACTTATAGTATCCAGATAATGATTTATATCTAAAATGTCACATATAATCTCTATCATACAAAAAGTCTAGGTTGTTTTTCTATATTTATCCTCAATGTATATTATAGGGATATGTTCTATAGTTTAGGTTTTCCTAAATCTTGTTCCCAAATTTTCTAATAAATGTTATCTGATACAAACTACCACAACCAGAACCTAGTAAGGGAAAATATAGTGTCTAATACAATAAAATTTCCTATGATATAAATAAATACCACCCCAATGGACTGAACAGATTAGATGTCTTAGTAAACTAGATACATACATGAGTCTTCTGTTACAAATGAATACACTAATTAAAATAAATTTTTTTCAAGGATAATAACAATATTATATGAAGTGTATACTTGCATATTTTTCTAATTTATCTACTTGTAGTCTTTGGGAATTGGATCATAATAAGGGTGAGCTCAAATTCTCACTAAGTTTAAATTATAGTGGAAGGAATAATGGATCAATGATAATCATCAATTATGAAAGGTAATAACTGAGGACACATGACATGTAATCAATAAAATGAGAAGGAAATGAGAAAAAAATATGATAGGAAACTAACTATAAACACATTCTATTTATATGAAAGTGTATGGAACTATCTATACTGGAAGGTAAATTACTGGAAACATATTAGGTTAAATAATTAAACTCAAAATTAAAGTGTATCCATAGATAATTTCCATGAAATATTATCATGTATAATAATATTAACTGAATTATCAATAATTGAAATGACTAATTATCGGACATGATGTATGTTTCACATGAACCACTACTGTTAATACCTTTAAAAAGATTGTTGATGTGTTTGTGGATAGAACCCCATCTATTCTATTTGGAATCATATTTGAAGGGTTTGTTACTAAATATTTTCATCTCCAGATACTAACTATGCCTGGAGGGGGTTGCATTAACCAATCCAAAACACATATTATATTAAATGATCACCAAACCAGGAATTTTATTTCCAAATCATTCCTCATATATCGAATAATCATTTTAATTGAAAAAAATATTCTATATAAAATATCCATATAGAGTGAAACATATAGATTTATCAATACTTCCCTAGATAAAGAAATACATGTCCTATAGACACCATATGTATTATTGGAATATGATTTATGAAATAAACTAATACATGATAAATGATTTGAATAATTATGTGAAATTCAATGTTCAATGATAATAGAAAATAAAATATTTCAAGGGGATTAAGAATGGATTTAAGGAAGTGAATGTCAATATTATTCTTCGTCAAATAAATCAATAACCAACCAAAGTATGGATACAGATGATATTAATATAAAATATCCCAAATGATTTACAAATAATGGGTTGTTCTCAATGTTGAATGAAAATATTATAAAAATATATTAAAAAAACAATCTTGTGGAAAATCTCATATTTATTTTGAAAATGAATTTGAAAAAAATGTTGAAAATGATTTTCTTTGAAAAGAACCTTAATTTTGTAAAGGTAACCCTTTAAATATTCAATAGAATATTATAAGGATTGATTATAGGTAAATTTATACATGTTTTACAAGTTAAAAAGAACATTCATTTTCTTAATAAAAGGATAGAAATGTTACTTTATCAGAATGTGATAAAAATATTCCTTTGAAAAATATTTGTAAAATAATAAAGGGGGTAAAATAAATTTACTGTATCATTAAAGAAATGTTAAAACAATTATTAAAACATTTTTAAGAAACTAGGATTTTAGAAGAAACTAGTTCTCTGACCAATGAGAGAAATGATGTAGGGTTTTATTAAAAAAACATATAAAACCTTATATATACCAAGGAGAGAAAAAATGGAACCATTACATGGAAAATATCATGAATAACCAAAGAATCTAAAAATTTAAGCAGTATTTAGACTATTATCAGATTTTTTCCTCTCATGAAAATTTAACTACAGTCAATCCTAATCATAATGAGCCTATGATGTAAACCCTTGAAAAGACTATAGAATTAATAGGAGAATCAATCAATGAATTGATTATGTGTGAAAATGTAAATCCATATAAAATTAGTTGAATTAAAAAAATAGATATTAAAATTTCTCACACACATAAAATTATAATAAAAATGACAACAAGGATATTATATAACCCAATGAAAAGAAATGATGATATGAAATTATTTACCACTTGGTAACTTTTAAAACAAATACCCATTACAGAAATAATTAAATTTTAAAATCAAATTAACATGAATATAAAATATTTCATGATATTATTTATCAAATGGGGTATTATATAGACCACAAAAATGAATTAAATTTTGATTATGATGTTTTCATCATGAATGTAAAAGTTAGACTAGAATCCCTCACCATGTGTTTCCTTTTAAGTGATCACATAACAAAATCCTGTATTATTGATCAATATATTCCACTAACATATTCAAAAATAATAATTATATTTATGATATCATATATTAACTTCTTATAATATCTTATTCCATGTTTTCTAACAATATTTCATTATCTTAAACATTTCAAGAGTCAATTGTCATGTTTTCGGAGTATGTTTTGACTTGTTAATTCTTTCTTATATTACATATATCATTTTTTCATAATCACTATAATTTAAACCATGATTTTAATATCATTTTTATTTAGTATATTTGTTTTTATAATAATCTATAATGTTTGGATATGATAAATGAAATTTACTATTCAGGGAGACGGAAGGTCGTACATATGCATGAATGTTATTTCCATTTCATTGTCATATTAAAAGAACAAAAAGTAAATTATATATATAGATAAATGTATATATATATTATTATTCAAGTCATATATTTACTTTATGTATGTCACATAGGTTTATCTAATCAATACTTTATACATTCCATGTATATCATGATCGAATCACATCAGTTTGAGGAGGTGGTATTCCATACTTCCACAAATGATGTTATTGTATTAAAAAATAGAAATAATAATGGAATGTTTTATAAACATACTGAATAATATGAAAAATATTATAATTATCATATATATCATATATGAATATCATTACCATCATAATTTCCAACCATGAAAGGTTGTAATCGAAAAAACGAATGATCTCATTTCATGAGGTGATAGATCATAGTATATGAATGGTATGTTCATTATCCATTTGATGGAAGTGTGTGAAGGTAAAGTTATATAAATTAACATAAAAAAATATTTTTATAATTATGGTAGTTATATTTTTATATAATCACGAAATAATAATATTTTATGGGGTGGATAATGAAAATAAAACAAAAGAGCTTGGGGAAGAATGATATATCTTATTCAGGTAACTTCTATTAGTTTTCACAAAAGGGATTCCTTGGATGGATATATGACCAAGGTGAGGATTTTAGAATTATGGTTTTTATTTTGGATAGTATTTATCATATTTGGGTGAAGTGAATTTTCCTTGAGATTTGGGAGGAAGTGCGAGGTTTGAATGACATTTTATAGGGGGAGGACTAACATTCATTTATAATTTAAAAAATGGGATTCCTCAATCGTTTTTCCCTGGAAGAGTGGATATAATAATGGAAAATATTAAATAAAATGTTTGATATGGTATAAATATGAACATACAATGGATTTTTTACACATTTATAGGTCATTTTGGCTATTATATTTATGGTTGAGTCCTTTGTTAGGCTAACTTTTCTCCTAATCACTATAATTAATTTTAATAACATTAAATAAAAATTTTGGTCAAAAACTAATTTGATATTTATATATATTATAAATTATGATGACTGAAAATATAGAGTCCATTTTTTCAAATTCAAACCATAGAAGTGGTATAAATTAATTTAAATATAATCCTATAGAGAGGATGACAAAGTGAGTTTTCAAAGTAAAAATGTTCAGATGTATTAGATTTTTTTATGTAAAATTTCAATGTAAAATTAAATCCAACGAACTAAATTGGATTAAATAATATAAAATGGATATAATTATACATTAAAAATAATAAATTGTTTAACTTATCCTTATATATAATTTAGATAAAAAATATTCTTTGACTCAAAATTCGGTTTTTCTATACATTAGTTAAAAAGTAAAAAATCATTAAAAAATAAAAAATATTTATCCTAAGGTAATAAATGTGTTTTTATTTCAAATATTAAGTATATTTGTATATATAAAACCTAAAAAATATCGAAAAATTAGAATTAAAATTTTTAATACATTAAAAGCTGTTAAAAGTGATGTTAGAAAAATATTGATTTTTATGTGAAATTTTAGGTTTGTTACTATCTAATACCTATCATATCAATTCGATAAATATATAAAATATTTGATTGATCATATAATATAAAGATTTAATTAATTTAATTCACTAATTTTAAATAATTTAATTTATTAAGATAAATTGAAAAAGAAGCATAAAAATAAAAATATATATTTTATATTCATCTGTTTTATATCTTCATTTCTAATTAATTGGTAACCAATATATGTTTCCTATATTTTTATATGACGTATATTTAAAGAAGTTTTTATTTTTAATCATAACTACTGATTTAATGGATAATTAATGACATATTATATTATGTGACATGTTTTTAAAAATATATTGCGGTTTAGTAAAAATCTACCTTCAGTGTAACACATGTCATTAAAGAAAGTCATTGTTTCTTGTGACTCCAGCTAACTAAAGGTTTAATGAATATTTAACTATATAATTTATTAAATTTTTCTAAAATAGAAATTATATTGTAATGTCTCTGGTTATTATATCCACGACATGATAAATGTTCCGTGTATTTTGTTCTATCGAATGTAATGTTCTTACATTTTAATTTTCTGGTGTTACATATCATTATGGATTGATTTTCATAAAGTTAGTGAAATGAATAGTGTCAAAATTTACACTAATGTTATTGTATGAAAATTAAAATTTTAAATTTTTTTAGAATCATAAAAATCATAAATAAGGAAAAGGGGGATATATTATGGTAAAAAATTTAAAAAATTGATAATTTATGCTTTCATTGAAACCATATAAGTTAAAATCACCACCTTATAATATTTCAAATGTTTTTATCATTGTAAACGATTAAAATAGGTTAACTAGTGGTTATTTGAAATGATATGGTTTAAAATTAAATAGAAACTTCTCTAAAATCAATTGGCTTATGAGATTACAACCTACTATTTTCATAAATTCAATTCAATACCCTTCTGTGGTATATTAATTAAGATTTATTTTCTGATAAATTATAATTTTGAAAATACCAAAAGTTCCCATACCCTCATACAAGAGGGAAACTCATATTCTCTTTTTTTTAACACTTCAGATCCAATTTGGTTCAATCAACCACTATATAATTGTCAAGACCCTCCTCCACCAAGATTAGGGAAGGGACAAGAAACTTCCAGACCCTTCCTTCTTCAAGTTGAAAGAAACATAATGACCACCAAGTCCCAACATCAATAGGCCCTGGAGTGGAAACTAACACCAATAGTATATAATCACATGTGAAATGAAACGCATTACCCTTTTTATAGAATGATATTGAGAGATAAGAAGGTAAATACCCAAAAATTCAAGATGCATAATGTAAAAGTCAAGCCAAAATCCATTCCCATATGCATGCCAAAGAAAAAAAAAATTACTAGTATAAGAAAACTACAAAGAAATGTAAAAAAGGGAGTAAAAACAATAACAATCATGAAGTTCGAATAACGCCTACAACCCCAAGCTAGTAGTAACCATTCCGATTCGCAAATTTCTCCAAGTGACCTGAAAAATAGTTTTATATACGTTGGGTGTGTGTATAGGTATAATTAGTAAGTAATCTAAAAGCTCTCGTGCAAAATTAGGGATGCATTCTAATGCCCCGTGAGAAAGTAGAGGTACCCAAAACACCTACCAAGGAAAACTATCCACCCATCCTACCATGGAAAACTCACCAAATAACAAAATTCAAGTAAAATAACAATAATTGCTCATTGATATTTGAGTAAACTACACCTCTTTCCTACTAGCTATTTAGGACATCCTACGCATCAGACATCCCCTATAAGTCTCACTGAAGTCCCAATACCACCCCAACAACAACCTTATGGGCCACCACAATGCAACCCGCCCGCAAACAATTGGGACTTCAAAACCACACATAACCACACCCCCAAACACTAGGGCCAGAACAACCACACATAACAACGCCCACATATAAGTGGGCCATAAGAACCACCACCACACCCAAAGAAACCTGGGCCTCATCTAGATGACACTTGGTATATAAAAATGCCTACACACACTTGTGCCAACCAACACAACACACCCTGACTGAATAGTCTTGGGTCATAAATTACCTTAGGCCATCAGAGCCATCCCGAAGAGTCTTAGGCTACCTCAGAGAGGGAGCAAAAAAGAAAAAACAACTAGCCACTCACAATAATGTCGTAAAAAACACCCTCCCCCATGAAATGGGGGCATTTGGAAAGAAGTGATCAACATGGTTGGGGTGTTTATAAGAATCACAAGAACCAAATTTATAAATATTGATAATCATGCACTCAACCCAACCTTATGGTTCCAAAACCAACAACTGGCATACACATGAACACCTTTTCTCCTACCACTGTAAGAACAAATACACCACAACCACAACCAGAACACAACCCACATTAAGAAAATAGTTTCTCCATCAAACCCATTCTGGTTATCATGTTAAAGTTATTCAGTTGAGTTAATTCTCCACTAATGGGAAACTAACTAACACAACTATATGCCAAAACAACACTGAAGGAGAAAACAGACACACAAAAATTTAATCATTCACATCTGGTTCTCCTATAAAGTAACAAAAATAAAAGGAATCCCTGAGATCCATTAAAGTATTGGAACCAAACCAAACCCCAACATACTAGCTCCACATGAACTTTGAATCACTAGCCAGCCAAATATAAATCAGAGATTCCATTCCCATCCACATCATCCCACAAGTAGTCAAACTATCCAGCCACACATAACACCCAAATAGAGGAAGTATGTTTTCATATTTGACCACACCATTCATTAATTTTCTACTTTTAGTTCGGTTATCTAGGGTGACCATACTAGGATTATTATTCATGGGAAATCCACATAATCATCCATATTAATGTGAGTAACTAGTTTTCATGTTACAGTCATTCATCCTCAGGATTATCTAGAAAACAGAAGTTCATTAGTACACAATAAATGACCACCAATATCCATGATTTTCAGTGGACATAATCCCATACAATTCATAACATTAAAATGAATGTAAAATACCAAAAAATCATCAACATTCCCACAACATTATTCTCTAATAGTCCATTTATTATATTCTTCAAATTTATTTTCATATACAAGACGAATTCCCATCATCATGACCACCCCTCATGATACACTGTAATGTGAGTGGAAGGATGAATCCCTACCTGGATGATCAGTGATCAAAGTTTTCTCCTCAAGCCAATAACTGGGGATGCACTACTCACAGAGAAAGAAATACATGGACTCTAAGGGTGAGTGGAATGTGCTCCATTGTGGTGCATGACTCATCTCAGAAGGAACTATACAGGTGAACTATGAGAGACTAGAAAGATAAAGGAATAAAGGAACCTGTCTTAAGAAAATGTGAGATTCTAAAATCAGGGAGATGATTCTAAAGTACCTAAAAGTATGATCATGGAGCTACCACTTGGTTGGGTGTTTTATCACATTAGGATTAATTGAGACATAATAATTCTCCTCAGAGATGGTGGAGATAACGACTGTGAGTTAACAGATTTATTTTTAATGGAGAAAAATGCATTATAGGGGTGAAACTGTAAAACAAAAAAAAAGTGTGACATCGAAGGAAAAACGAAAAATGGTTTGGGAACTCAAGGGAATCCTGACTATTGGGGTTTTAAAACGCATTTTATTGGATTTAAATGTCTTTTTAAGGGGGTATTAAAACACTTCTATGATAAATGATGTGTTACTAGGAAAAAACGGGAAGGTCCATGAAAAACTTGGAATGGATCACTATTTGGTGAGTCACTGTTGATCTGGAACCATCACTATGGAATTATTGAAGAATGGTGATATGGACAACCCACTGTTGCCACTGACACCCATCAGTGCCACAAAGGCCCATCAGTGCCACTAACGCATATCGGTTCCACTGATGCCCATCTGTGCCACCGATGCTCAACCTGAAATTTGGAAGACTCTTTAATGAGTCATTGATGGTCCCCAAGATACCTCAGAGACTAGAATTTTGGAAATATAAAGGACTAAGAGGTCCAGAAAATTACATCAGATACCTCTCAAACTATTATTATCCTCATGAATTCATGACTAATTCGAGTGGAAATAGAGGGGTCCAAAAAAACACCTCATAAGATACCGTTTAGGGCCAATCCATTATAGAGTTAAATGCCGGAAGAAAAAATACACATCATGGAACAACTCTACATCAACTATCTATTGAAAAAGTATGGATACACTAATGAATTTATCCCCCATGTAACCATAAAAACATATAAAGGATACATAATCCAAACATATGGGTTAGAGAGTCTCTTCCTCCATGTCAAGATACTATCTACTATGGGCAGCATTGACTCAACTGCATGGGCTGAATCACACCCACATTAATGCATCTTGATTAAGGATTATTTCCTCCCCTCCCCCTTGTGAGGAATTTACACACATTCAGAGAATAAGGAAAACATCCCATCTTATAGAAAAAAAGTTCAAGAATTACATCACAAGAAAAACAAGGGAAAAAAAGATAAAAATTCAAAACAACTCTGAGTACTGGGCAAAAATTTGTGCCTCCTATTCCAAGACACTATTATCATTGACACCATGCCTCCGAAACACATGAACCAAGGGAATGGTCTGCCCATGAAGCACCTTCTCCTCACGATACTTGATCCTCACTAGTCCCTCAATGAACGTCACATCATCCTCGATATCCAGATATCCACAGTCGAGGATGTGTGGGTCATCATGTAGATACTGACGGATATGAGAAACATGTATGGAGTCATTGAACCTACATAGAGAAAGTGGTAGCACTATCTGATATTCCACATTGACGACTTGTCGCAACACCACGAAGGGTATGACGAACCTGGGAGAAAGCTTACTCCCCCTACAAAAACCCTGCTGCCCACATAGAGGGGAGAACTTTATGAACATGTGGTCCCCAACCATGAACTCTGAGGTTCTATTCTCATGATAGACATGTGATTTATTCGATCCTGATCCTCCTTCATCCTCTCACGCACAACCTGAACCTTCTCTATCGGCCTCTGCAATACCTTTAAGACAAGATCACCTACCTCCCCAACCTCTGTCCAACACATGGGAGAATGACACGACCTTCTATATAGGGATTCAAATATATCCATTCCAATTATATAGTTATACTAATATTGTAGAAAAATATAATAGATTCAAGTGTTATACCCATAATCCCTTGAAGCCCAGAACACACACTAACTTCATATCTTCCAACGTTCAGATAGTCGTATCTGTCATCACAACCGTCTGAGTGTGAAAATAAGTGTTAAGGCCTAACTGGGTGCCAAAAGAATGATGTAATTCCTTCCAGACTCATTAATTAAAGCATGTACAACAATATAAAATGATGATTGGGGAACTTCGTGTAGCCACAAAACTTCACCCATTTAATTTTATGCCAAGACATCCACTAAGATCAACATCTTAATTACTAAGAAGTTAGATGATTTCATTAATCGATCCACCACTACCCAGATTTCATCACAAACATCTGATATGGGTAGCCCGGTGATGAAATCGAATGGGATGTCATCCAACTTCCAGTCCTGAATGACTAAGGGATGCAATTGACTACTTAGAACATGGTGTTCAGCCTTCACCTTCTGACACATGAGGCACTTTTCCACAAACTCTGCCACTTCCAGCTTCACCCTGGGCCACCAAAACTGACCCCTCAATCCCTGATACATATTCAAAACTCCTGGGTGTATCTCCAGGGGTATGTTATGGAACCCACTGAGAACTCTCCCATGCATTTATACCAGGAAAAATAGTTTTCCACAAAACACCATCTGATTCTGACCATCTTCTGACCATCCTTCTAGGGAACCACCCTAGCTAACATAATCAAGCCTCACTCCAAACTCCATGACTGCCAACCAAGACTACTCTACTTTCCCTAATAATGAATACTGTAGATTCATCTGAAATAGACTACCTCTACCATCCTCCACTCTCATTATTAGATGTAAAAAAGAAACTCCTCCATTGATTTCCAAGCATATGTTGAGTCCTGAACCATATCCTCCTATGAATTCCTTCTCAAGGAATCCGAAACCAAATTCCACTTTTCTGAGGTATAGGATATATCGAAGTCATAGCCATGAATAAACTCAATCCAACTCTACTGCTTCATGTTCAGGTCTTGTGGGGAGAAGATATACCTCCTGATTGTGTGATCTGTGTAGACCACAAAGCATTATCTAATTATCTAATGCTACCAAAACTTCCAGGTTAACACAACCACTACAAGCTCCAGGTAATGGGTGGAATAGTTACATTCGAGAGTACATAAATTCCTAGACCCATAAGAGACCACTCTCCGCTGCTGCATTAGTACACACCCCACTTCTACACCAAAAGCATCACAGAACATTTAAAACATTGCCCCTTCCTCTGGAAATCTCAAAACTAAGGCACCGACTAGTTTCCCTTTCAAATAAAATCAATCTTCCTAGAACTTCTCACTTCAAACGAAGGAAATATATTTCTTTTTTAAGGTAGTGAAAGGACTTACAACTTGAGTGAATTTGGGAATGAACCTCCTGTAGTAACCTGCTAGACCTAGGAAACTACGAAGCTCTATGAATTTCTTGTGTTCTTCCAAACACAAATCACCTCGATCATCAAATGGACTACTACTATTCCTTACAAGGACACCACATGTCCATGGAAGTTCACCTATTATATATAGAACATGCCCTTGGACAACTTCCTATGGGGCTGGTGGTGTTGGAGGACATCCAAAACCATCTTCAGATTCTTGGCATGATCCTCATCTGATCTTGAGTAGATTTGGATGTGGTCAATAAACACGTCTATGAACTGGTCAAGATATTTTCATATGAAAAAGTTCATGAACCCCACGAACACAGCTGGTGCATTCATAATGCCGAACAAAATAACCATGGACTCAAAGTTCCCATATCTGCACCTAAAATCAGTCTTCGAGATGTCGCCTTCATTCACCTTCAACTAGTGATATCTTAACCACAGGTTGATCATAGGGAACCATCCTGCTCCCATTTAAAAGTAAAAAATGTCGTCAATCATCGAGTGGGGGTAATGGTTCTTAGTTGTTACCTGATTTAGCCTTCAGCAGTCCATACATATCTTGAGACAACCATCTACCATCATTTCCATCAAGACTAGAGAAAACTATAGTGACATGCTCAGTCGGATAAACCCCTTCTTCATTAGTACATCAACATGAAACTGCAACTCCCACAACTCAGATGTCACCACCCAATAGGGAGCCCTTGAAATTGGATAAGCATAGGATTGTAAGTGTATCCCAAACTCAACGTTACCTCAAGGGGACAGATTCAACACTTCTCAAGGGAAGAAATCCAGGAACTCAGTGGTGATTCAAATATCTTCAACCATTTCATAGTCTATTGGTTCCACTGATATCTCGACTAGCAAGGAATGAACGTGCCCCACATGTCATCTTCCATCTTAGTAACCCCACTTGACGAAGAATGATACATGATGGCCACCCATATCTGAGAACAAAAACCCTATACATAATTTGTAAATAACAGTGTTCATGGAAAATAGCCTTTCAATGTCCATGATGACATCATATGGCTGCATTATTAGTTGAAAGAGATCCCCACTGGACTGATGCGGCCCTAGTATCAGTCTACATCTTTGAGAAATGTCAAGACGACTGGTCTAATCTCTACCTGGTGTGCTCATCACCAGGGGTATGGAGATTCTCTCTATATCTGGACCCATGGAATGGGATATATTGGGTGAAACAAAGGATTGTGATTCTTTTGAATCAATCAATGAACATGAAATAGTACTAAATAACATGATTGTACCTTGAACAACCTATGGCCCTACTAGAACTACTAACTCTATAGTGTGAAACTACCCACGTTCATCACCTCTACCTCATGGATATCGACCTCCTCCATGAAGACACCATGTTTGAGTTCCCTGAGGAGTGCCATGATGTTGGACTTCTCTCACAACATCTACTCTCAGAGGTTGGGGAGATCGCAGTCCCTACTAATTCTAAAAATGTCTTGATGGAAACTAGTGCTGCTGGGGTGGGAGTTAAACCTTCCCACCATTACAGTACTACACACTGTCCAGGAACTGATTTCAAAAATGCCCATGATTGCTAAAAATTAATCATATCGGTCCTGGTCTCTTGTAGAAAGGATGAGGATAGGGAGGTTGGAGCTGGAACTGCTGAGGTCTACTCCCCTCCATCCGAAAACAGGATGGCACTGATGCTGGAGGGATACTGCTAATAGCCTTCCCTTTTGACGAGATCAACTAGATCCCCTCATGTGGAATACCTCCTAGTGTGTTCATCCTCTCCACCACTTCAGCCTTCTTCTGAACCTCTTGAAACATCAGCATATTGAAGGTAGTAGGAGCGTACTGCATGGAAGGTCAGAGCACCATCTCTAAGTACCTTGTTTGTGATTCCTCATATGGAAAGTGCCTTGGAGAAAAACGAAGAGGCCCATGAATTTTACCCTCAATTCACTCACTGTAATACTTTTATTCAGAAGGGAGAGAAGCTTCAATATCTTCTCGACCTTCATTGTGGATGAATGGAATTCTGCTTGGAACTCCTTCTCGAAGACAGTCCACGAAAACATTCCTACATTCTTCACCCCACAATAGTGAACCCACCACTAACACACCACTCATTGCATCTATCTGATAGATAGAAGAACCTAGTACTCTACTAGATCCCATATTAATCTGAAAGCTATCACCAACTCCTCGAGCCTGCTCTATGTCTCCATGTATGAGATGCTACCCTCGTACTTCTTGAAGGTCTTCAGTTGAAAGGAATGAAACCTAGTATTCCACTGTTCATCTTACCCCACCTGATCGGCCCTCCACTAATCATATTTATCCGCCTCCTTGGCCTCGATCACCCACATTTCTCGTGGATGTCATCCAGGTTCCATAGCTGTAAGGTAAATAAGAAAATTTTTAGGCACGAGTAGTGTAGAAGGTTTCATTTAATTGTTTCTTAATTTTTTTTATTTTATGTTCCCAAAAAACCCAAAACAATCAAGAACACAATTAATTGTGATGCATATACCTTTCCTAGGGTCTCTTCACTATAATTAGTGTAGCCTGACTTGGCCATTCAGTAGGTCCAGAGTCCATGCATCAGTTCATGGGGGGCCCTAAAATCCCATGTCCCAACCAGTCTTCCCTGGACTATTTCACGCAGTAAGATTTCCTAACACTATTTCCTTACCATCCCATGAAATAATCACTATTACTAACCCCAAAATCTATCCAATCCCTCAACCATAACCTCTGATACCATTTTTCCATGACATGCATCCACCAAGACAAGGGAAGGGACACGAAACTGCCAGACCCTTCATTCTTAAAGTTGAAAGAGAGATAATGATCGCCCAAGTCCCACCTTCAATTCACCTTGAATTGGATAATTGAACTAAGAGTATATAATATTAGGTGAAATGGAAGGAATTACCCTCTTTATAGAATAATATTGAGAGATAAGTTTGTAAATCATACTCAAATCCAAATGATGAAAGTAAAAGTATAGTCAAAATCCATTCCCATATGAAAGCCCAAAAAAAATAAACTGGTATAGGCACAAGAAATTTCAGAAGAAAAATACCAAAAGGAAGTAAAAAATAGAAGCTACCACAGAGACTGAATGACTACTACAACCCCTAGATAGTAGTAACCAGCCTGATCTCTAACATGCTATATGTGACCTGAAAATAAATTTGTATACGTAGGGTGAGTATACAAGTATACTTAGTAGGGAATCCAAAATCTCTAATGCACAAGTTGGGAGGCATTCTAATACCGAGTGAGAAATATGGGTAACCAAAACACTCATCATGGGAAAATATCCAACCAGCCTCACCAAGGAACACTCCCCAAATAACACAAGTTGGGTTAAATAATAATAATAGAACATTGATATTTGGGTACCCCGCACCAATTTCCCACTAGCTATTTAGGATATCCTACATGAATGACCTCCTCCACTAGTCTCACTGCAATCCCACTACCACCCCAACAAAAACCTTTTGGGCCACAACCATATATCCCGCCCACAGACATTTGGGAAACCACAACCACACATGACCACACCTTCAAACACATGGGCCACAATAACCACATGTAACCACGCCGAGACACACTTGTTCAACAACAACCAAAACCATTCCCAAAGACACATGGCCCTCATCCAGAAGAAATTTTTGAAACAAACATGCCTACACACACTCGAGCCAACCACCACAACACACCCCTGCCTAAATATTCATGGGCCATTATGATCTTTAGGCCATCATAGTCTTCCCAAGGCGTCTTGGTTTACCTAGGAGAGGGAGCAGAAATGCGATAGTAACCAGTCACTCATAATAATGTTGGGAAAAAATCCTCCCCCATAAAATATGGGTGTTCAACACGAAGTGCTCAACATGGGTGGAGTTCCCAACAGAAACATAAGAACTAAATTTATACATATAGATAATCAGGAACTCATCCCAACCTAAGGGTTTCGAAACCAATAACCTACCCTCAGACGACCACTTATTATTCTACCACTACATGCACAAATTCACCAAAACCACAACCAAAGCCCAACGCACATCTGGAAAACAATTCCACTTCTAATAGACTCTTTTTATCATGTTCAATTGATTTTGTTGAGATAATTCTCCACTACCAAAAAACTAACAGACACAACCACAAGCTAAAAAAACACTGAAGGAGAAAAAGAAAATGTAATAATTTATGCATTCACACTCGGTTATCGTGTAATGTAACAACAAAAAATGGGACCCATGAGATCCCTAAAAGTAAGGGAACCAACCAATCCCCAAAATACTGGCTCCACAAAACCTATGATTCACTATCAAACCAATTATCAATCAGAGATTCCATTCCCATCCACATAACCCCACAAGGAGGCATAAAAACCAACCACACATAACCCTATAAGAAATAAAGGATTTTATATATTTTCCCACACTATTCATTAATTTCCTTCTTATAATTTGGTTAACCGGGAGTACCACACAAGGATTCTTATTCATCGGGAATCTACATAATCAATCTAGTATATGTGATTAACCAATTTCTGGGTTACAGTCGTTAAACCACTAGATTATCCAGAAAATAGAGGTTCGTTATTGCATAATAAAGGACCACCAACATCCAAAATTTTCATTGGAAATAATCCCATATTATTCATAACATAAAAATGAAAGGAAAACACAACTAAAACATCATCTACTTTCCCACTCCTTTATTATTTAACAGTCTATTTATTATCTTTATTAAATTTGATTTCTTCTATGCCCTAAAGGGTCATCATCATGTCCACCCACATGATACATATTAAATAGAGACAAAGGAATAATACCTACCAGTATGATCAGTGATCAATGTTTTCTCATTGTGCAAAGAACTGGGGATACACAACTCGAGATGAAGAACTCCATGGACTCCAAGGTTGGGAATTAAGGGATCAAACACAGGGGCATGATTCATCATATAAGGAAGTCTATATGAACAAAAAGAGGGATCATAAGGAAAAATGAATAATGAATCTTGGACTAAGAAAAGGCCAGATCCTAAAACCAGGGAGTTATTAAACCCATTACAATGAGTATTTTTTTTTACTTTCTTCCTTAAACCCATTAAATTATTTTTGTTTAGTTTTATATAACAATCACAATATACTAATTATACTAATACATTTTTATTCTAAGGATTCATACTAAACAGACACAAACTTCTATCAAATTGGATACAAAATCAACATTCATGTGTACAACAGACTACCTCTTTAGGATCCAATGTCATTCGTTCTTCCATTTACACCTATCATGGTCGAGAGTAATGATGAAATTTATATTTTTATGTGATATATATGAAATTTATGTTGTATTAATGTTTCTATAAATATTATATAATATATACCCTTTTGATTTCAATTTTTGTAAATATGACAACTTCCCTTGTGGATAAGTTGACTAACACATCCTCAAAGTGATGTGATTAATTTACTATTTACATGGAATTTATAAAGGGTGGTTTTAAAAAATTTATATATTATATAAAATATAATATTTATACTACAATTATTTTATATTTATATATATATATATTTGTGTCATTTAATTTCTTTCATTCAATAAAATGAGAAAATATAAACAACTTTCATGTGTTTGTATGACCTACCATCTCAATGAATGGTGTATTTAATTACATATATATATATATATATATTATAGAATATTATATGTTATGAATGTGTAATATATTTATATTACGGAAATAATTCTAGGTTTGATGAAATTAAGATATCAATAAGAGGAAAACAAATATAACAAATCAGATCATATGTTAAAAAAGAAGTTATTATTAGAAACATAAGGTTAACATGGAATTATCAAAAAAATGGGTAATATAAGGCCATAATTAAATCATATAAAACATGATGTAGTTGAATAATTAATTTAATAGATTTATAATAAACATACAATTATTAAACATGAGTTTTTCATGAATACGACAACAGTCAAGACATAAGGTGATAAGTTTTTGTGACGCCTTTTTTTGGACTCCTGTGTTATACACTACTTATTTCTTCTAAATGATGTATATAATTCCCATAAATATTTTCTATATTCTATATCCTTAAATTTAGGGTTATTTATATATCCATTTGATTGTCTCTCTTTCATAGGTTTTATGGTTGAAAATTCACCCAATCTATAAGAAATTTATGTCACAATTTTCCTTTAATGAGACACATGTTATACAATGAACCTATATTCTATTATCAGGTAAATTTAATACCATTTTGAAATGTTTTATTCTGAATATCCTTCTTTTTATAATATTATATGTTTCAGAAATTGTTATTCTATCTTCGTTTGAAAATCCATGTTCCTTGATATCAATGTTTTCTAAAAGCATTTTAAAAGTGTTCTAAATGATATATTATTGATTTTTAAAGGAAAAAAGATTTAAAATATGTTTAAAATAACTCTTATATATTATTTATTATTTTTAGGTTATTTTCTTTTAAAAAATTTTACTAAATGTTTTTTGATTTAAAAAGTGTTTTGCAAATCAGAAAAACAATTTCTACTGGAATTATATTCATGTGATCTCTAAAAATTATTTTCCATCGATGATAATAGTATATAATGTCTATTATGTTTTAATAGGTATATTTTCAATTATACTATTACTCCTATTCTTATGGTTTTTTTTATTATGGATTGATACATATAATTTTTTTTTTCCCCAAGTAATATTACGATGAGAAGTTTATAAATCTGATTTATTTTCATTGTATTAATATATGATTTTTATTCATGTGGAACACATATGTAAGGTTTTCATTATATGAATAGTGGGACCTATATCTCCCTCCAATTAATTGGGTAATGATTTACATCTCATGAGATAGACATTGCTGAAATGGGTAGTGATCTCAATTTAGTAAGTGACTTCATCCGGTAAGATGGTCTTAGGAGTGAAGCATTACTACTAAGATTGTATTGGGAGGGAACCATGACAAATATGATGGTTTGGGGTGTGACCACATTAAACTAACATATCCTAGTCCATAGGTGATGATATAATAAAAATCATTGCATATAAATGTATATGTGTACCCCATAATTTTGTGTCACATGATATGCTCTAATAGAATATGTTATTTGATTCTTTATGAACATCTATGATTTATTCCATGACCCAATATCTTTATCATTGATATAAAAGATATTATTTCTATATTTGATTATTTACTTGGTTCTTATGATATGTTATGATTGATATCTTATCTATTTACCATCACTAATAATCCAAGATCACCATTTCTTATGTTTCTTTTCCAAAGGATATAAAGAAAGGTATATTGTTTGATATGTCAAAAGGATTATAGTTATAATGTAATAGGTGGGAGAAGAAGTATGTGTGTTATTATCCAGTTGTGTATGTTTCCATGTTTCTAAATTAACTAAACAAATATGTTCATTGGTAATATGATTGTGTAATGTATGAAATATTCTTTTAGAATAATGTATTGTATTTGTTCATTATTCTTGGGTGGTTATAGTTTATATCAAATAAAAGTTATAGTAATCCTTTGGAAACTATGATGTAAAAAACAATGTACGATTCCTAAGGATAAGTTTATGTATTGGTTCTAATCCTAAATTTTTTGTTACTATCTTGAATAACATAGGATTAAAACAAAGATGTCAAATATTGAAGGTAATTTTCTATGAGTATGATGTTATCCTTGCATCAATAGTGTTCCTTAAAATATTCTTTTGGCTTTAGTAAATGGCTAGAACAAGAATTAACTACGTTAATGATGATTTCAATGTTAAGATAAATGATTTTCCTCTTGAGAAAACAAATTTTATTAGATATGGGATGAAAAATATTACTTTTATACTCAGACAAGATATTAATCATAATGAACCTCCAAATGAGAAGAGGCGAGAATAATTTTTTGTTGAGTCCTTCATGAGGGAACATCCACCATATTTTAGTGCGAATCATGATACACTTGTTAAACAATGGATCAATATCCCAGAAGGGATATTTTATATCGTTCAGTGTTAAAAACAAAAAAAAATCATTTTTCATGTTTATAATTTAGGATTTAAATTGGACTAGTGGTGGTCACTAATAAAGAATGTATGGAAATAAAATGAAATAAAATCCATGTATTTGGAGTATTTAAATAACTTATTCTCTAAAAATTACATTCCTAAAATTATTAATATGAAAATGGACATAGTATTCCATGAGTTAATAGAAAAGGATTGGGAATCTATTAGAACCCTTGAAGCCAATTTTACTAGAGTTGTGAGGTACAAATCTGGATTATCATCCAACCAAAATTTATAGTTTATATATTCTTTAGTGGCTAAAAGACAAGTCTTTTAGGGGAATTATATATAAGATACTTCAGTAGAAATGAAGAGATTGTTCATTGGGTTATCAAAGTGTAAATAGTGTTTGGAGTTACATATCAATATCAAGGTTTTGACGAGAAATGATTAATGAATATTGAAGGAAAATATATAAACAATGGAGAAAAAAATGGGATTTTTATTTATTCTCAATGTATGGAAAGAAACATAGAGGTAGTTTCTTTAAAGGGATTGGTAAATGTTTTTAGAGTGGTAATGAAGGTAAAAAAAATTGATTCTCGAAGTGAAGGGAAAAATTATCTACGGATTCAAATATGTTGAAGGATGCTCAATAGGCTCTCACACACTTCAATGATCCTAGTGAAAGTTAAATCGCCATTATAAAAATTAGTGCCCAACTATAATGGTAAATGGTGATGATCGATGTCTGGAACCTTTTAAATCCAATGAAAAAGTTAAATGTCATGTGATCACTATTAGAGATGTGGAGAATGATAACGAAGTGCTGGAATGATTGAGTATTTATGTATTGGAATTCCATAATAATTTTGTTGAAATAATATTAAGGTATTCTGTAATAATGAAATATATATGGATTGGTCCCCTGTAGTTTTTCCTTAAGGATTTGACATCATATATTCAATGGTACTGGTAAACATGAAAAGTGATTGAGGTGGTAAGGTGATTCTATAATGGAAGGATAAAACTCTATATGTTCATGATATCAGGATAATAATTTGATGAAGATTTGTTTTAATATATGAACAAATAAATAGGTTAGTATGGATGAACATAGAACTATTTATTAATATGATGAAAAGGTGGTTTAAAGATTGTGATTATAGATTTTTTGTGTTTATGGTACAAGGAAAGATTTTTTTTGAAAGAATATTTGTTCTCAAAATGTTTTTATCATAATTTAAGATATTACCATGTCTGAGTAGAATATAAAATAATGGTAACCACATATTTGGTATGTGAAAATTCAGAGAAACATCTTGTTTTTGATGAATAAATGGCATGTTGAGTGACCTTATTTTTAAAGTCTGGAATTTTAATCCTTCCAAATATTTATAATGCTAATGATTTATTAAAATTTTTACATATAAATTAGGATAAGTATTTAAAGACTAATTTTTAGTAATAAAAATACCTATACATATTGTATGACATGTTCTAAACATTTTGCTGTGATCATTACTAGAGATATAAGGAATGACTTTCCATATTATTATAGATATTATAATCCCATAGTTCTTAAGGTATTACAGGTTTAACTCGATTTCACGGGGTAATTAATAAAGCAGAGATTCATAAAGGTACACAAATAAGTGAGATTATATTTTTGGTATAAAATAAAGTAAGTATTTATTCACAAATGATTTTGAAATAAAATTTAATCCTTTTATAAACATTTATGATGATAGTAATGATGTTTTTATGAATTATTTGGTCTATAGTGTTGTGGTAATTATCTTCCAAATTACCATATTCTCTGTCAATATCCATCATAACATGATAGTTAGTTTTCCTTTCAATTCTTATGTGTTCACCTTCAACCCATGTTCTCTTATGTGGAAACTTATTTATGAGTTACTTTGGGTAACCCTTTAGTTTCAAACTTTTACTTTTTTAAGGGACATTTAGTTTTCATTATTCTGATGTGGGATTCAATGAAATGAACTTTTATGCATTAAACTGTTGATAACACATAATAATTTTGATCGAGAAATTCATTTTAATAGTTGTAGAATGTAACACATTGTTATATTGTGATTTTTTGAATTAATTTAATCATTTGGATTTTTTTCATATCATGAAACAATTAATATAGCTTATGTTATATGAAAACACCATGTTATTCTTGATTTTTTTGCAACACCAAGTTGGGATGTATATATGTGAAACATGTAGATTATATTTCAGTACATGAAGCACATATATTGTCTTGTAATATAGGAAATGTTGAGTTCTTTCGATATCTTGCATTACACCTAGAGACTGAGTTTTTCCAAACTAACACATAATATTCATATTGTAATTAACATATTATTATAGTCACCACCTAATCGTTGGAATAGAAATTTAAAATAATATGAAATAAATTATGAAATATGATATAAAAATTATATAAAATGAATCATTTGGTAATAAATTTGTTAGAAATTAAAATAAAAACCATTTGAAAATTAAAAAAAATCTTGTATAAGAAAACTATTTATCTATGTTCAAACACCATTTTATCTCAGTAAAATTAACAAAACACTCTCTATGGATGTTTTAGTAAAATTTATATTTTACGTATTCTGTAAATTATTTTTTACACTCATACAAGATATTTGATAGAAAAAAGACAAGAATAAGTCCAATTTGTTGAATAAAAGATGTATTTTTCAAATGGGTAATTTTAAAGATATTTAATGAAAAACCCATTTTAAATCTATTTTCTCATATTTTTTAATTTTTATATGGAAAATAAAAATCTTTATTGAAATTGGGATATCAGAATTAACTATAGTTTAATTTTTTGTATTTTTTAACAAGTTTTAGGTTTTGATGAATACTGAAAAATAAATAATATTAATTGAAAATTGATTTTTAAACTTAATAATTTATAGTATTAAATTATATTTTTATTGGTTTAAAAATTTAATTAGATATATTTTTTATCATTAAATCCAATATAGGACATTTTAAAGAATTTTACTTTGAATTTTAATATAAAAGCATTTTAATCTTTTGAACGTTTTCATTTTAAAACCGAATTTTCTCACCCCATCTACAAAATTAATTTTGATTTAATTTTATCCAATTTTTTAAATTATAAAAATAAATTAAATATTTAGAACCATAATTTCCAAATTTAGTTAATAGATTACCTTTATTTTTTGACAATATGAATAGTAATTGTAGAAATTTTCATTACCATGGCTGATGGTATAATTAGTAATTATGGGTAAAAATAATTTTAAATTTTTTATAAAATTACCATAAAACATGAAAAAAATATTTTATGTTTTTAATTCATCCCTTAACACAAAAATATCAAAATTTAATGATTTAATGGACAATTTGCAATGAAAATAACTAAAAAATTAATAAAATAAAAGGGAGTGACAAAATAGCACACACTAACTTTTAATATATAAAACTTTTATTAAGTGGATAAATAGAAGTTATTCATGAATATATATATATATATATAATTATGAAATGTACATACTTTATCCACATCATTTTTTATTTTTAATTATTACTAAACAAATAAGTTTCATAATAATTACTCAATAATTTTGTCGTAATTGTTTAATTAACAAAACAATCAATTAAATGATATTAGAAATATAAAAATAAATATAATTTCATTTAATTTTGGTGATAAAATAATTTTAAAGGTGAATATGACATATTGGGGGTGTATTGAATGAATTTTTTCGAACACAACTTGCTGGATTTATTTTATTAATGCCAATGTAATTAATAGTGTCAAAATTGACACTAATGAGATTTTATGAAAAATAATATTTTATTAAATTAGTTAAAAATAATAAAACTAAATATGGAAAAAGAGTATAAGTTCTGCTATAATATATCATAAATTTAATAGTTACGGTTCAATATACACCTTATACGTAAAAATCTCCGCCTTTTTAAGTTCAAGATGTTGTTACAAGAGTTAATATTAAGAATGTTAAATAAGGGTTAATAAAAATGATAAGTTTTAGAAGTACACAAAAACATGTATAAAATATTTTGGATGATAATTTTAAAACCTAATATTATATTCTCTATGAATAAATTTCATTTTTGAGGTATTTGGATTTAGATTTAATTTATTATAAATTAATATATTGAAAATTTCAAAAGTGCAATTCCCCTCTATAATAAAAGGGCACCTATTATTCTCTTTTATTCACCCAAAAAAACTATTTGTTTTAGAAAAAAATCTAAACAAATATCATGAAAACATCCCTTCCTTCATATAATAATTGTTAATTTGAGCGAAAATCTAACCAAATAAGACCTTTTGTTGAAAATCATATAGGGATACACAAAAGAGCTATAATGTTCATCAACATTTCTTTTTTTATTTACTCATTAACCCAATGTAATTATTTATAATTTATTTTTATTTAGTATAATCAGTGTCATAAATATAATGAAGTGCCTTTATATTGAGGGTTCAACCTACACTCACACACACATCCATCAAATGGGATACTCAATCGTCATTTGTGTGTATAGTGGACAACCACATCACATATTGATGGCGTTCATTATTCCATTCCTACCTTTCATGGTTATTAATAATGATTTAATTTATGTTTTTATATTATATTTATGATGTATTTATTATTATTTTCTGACTATTACATAATAGACACCTTCCATCTTTCTATTCATTATAAATTGGATATCTTTGTTTATGGACTTATAGACTACCACCTCCTCAAAGCGTTATTCGATCTCACTTTACATGGAATGTTTTATTGATGGGTTTATTGAACTTATGTGATATATATGATATAATAAGTATACTTTAATTATATTATATATATAAATATATTTATATTACTTTATTTCATTCAATACGATGATAAAATAGAAATAGTGTTCCTATGTACGTATGACCGACCATCTCCAATGACAATATATTTCAGTTTATATTTATATAATTAATATATTAATATAAATAATTAATATAAATTATATTTAGATAATTTTAATCATTCGGGATATGATGAAATAATGATAGAAGTAAGAAGAACAAAATTTAAAAAACAAAACACATGTGAGAAACAAAGTGGTTCTTACCCAAAACATAACATTACCATTGAATTGATAATTAACAGTTAATAGGAGGCCATAAGTAGTTCATATAATGAAATATAGAATTTAATAGGGTTCTATAATATATTTTTAATGAAATTATATTTTTATACATTATGTTTTTACATGTATGTAATGATTCAAGGCATAAGGTAAGGGATTTTCGTCTCGCATTTATTTTTGTGGGACACTTGCGTTACATAATACTTGATTCTTATACATGGTGTATATACTAAACATGAATGTATTTTGTGTTTTCAATCCTTAATGTTTCATGTACTTACATATCCATATGATGATATCTCTTTCAGGGGGTTTACGGTTCAGATGTTACCAAGTCAATGTGGTAATTTTTTTCTTAATTTTCTTTCTTTGAGACCCATGTTATGTTACCGACCTATACTTTATTATGAGGTGTATATACTATTATTTGACATGTTTTATCCTGAATGTACTTATTTATATGATATTATAAGTTTCACAGAATCTTATTTTCTTTTTTAATAAAAATCTTATTTCATTTAAATCTGTGTTTTTAATAACATTTAAAAAGTGTTTTAAAATATAATTTTTAATTTTTGAGGAAAAGGATTTAAAACATATTAAAAATGGTTTTAAATATTTTATTTATAATATCTCAATGTTATTTTAAATTGAAAATTCTTGATAAATCTTTTATGGTCTAAAAATATTTTTTAAAAATCCATAATGATATTTTCCTCGAGATATATTTTCACATGATGTCTCACAATTATTTTCTATATATGATAACATTCATCACTATTGGAAACTTATGATATACCGACAATATTAAACTATTAGTATAGGATGGGAAACTATTGGTACAATATTTATAACCATTGGTATAACCTATACCAATGGTTATCCAAATCGTTGGCTATTTAGGCGTGGGGATAGACATATGCCAATGGTTATTCAATAACTATTGGTATATGGCACCTTACAACACATTATACTATTGGTTTATAGTAACCGTTGGTATAAATTGTTACCAATAGTTTTATACCATTTAAATTTAACTCTCCTTATAAATATAACAATATAATTACCTATATTGAATTCTAAATTAAGAATTACAGGTAATTACCCACAATTACCTATGAAATTACCTATGGAATTACCGTTGACTGCATTGCATTGTTCATAATTTAGAATAACACCAATGTAGAAAAATTAGATCCAAATAGTATTCCTTCATAATAAGACCAATAAAATTGCATTACACTGTACAGAATCTAGAATAACACTAATGAAGAATAACCCCAATACACCTAACATAATACCCCTTGTAAATCACAAAAACTGAAAAACTAACATCTCTATAAACAGAACACTTGAAAATATGATCCAAATGGTTATGGAATTTTGTTTATCTCATTTGGTAAATTTAAGGACCAATCATTATATGATCTTGATTCAATTTGAATGGATGGAATTATATAGATTTGGGCCAGTAACGTTTTACAGAAATGGTGCCTAATTATTGCTAAAATTAGAATCTAGTTTATATGTAGTATATAATCATCAATGATCAATTTCCAGGGGATTTTTGGGATATTTTCAAATCTATAAGGAGTGTAAATCCACATTATTGTGTAGTGTAATATATAGGGACTTGATATTCAATTAATAGATTACAGTGTGGTCTAATATATAGGGGTTGATGGATGATGTTCTTAATGTAATTTCATGTGAATTTTTTCCATTAGTTTTGAGTGAGAATTTGAAATGTATCTCCATGTTAGAAAATTTATTGGAAATGAATCATATTTTGTTAGATAATTTCCTTGATACATGGCCTTATTACTTATTGTTCTAGAGAAATAGTGTCAAGAGTTGTAAGTGTATTTGAATCGATTGGGAGGAGTCGCATGTGAAAGTGATATCTTTTGAGCTGGATCTTGTGGTGTAGTATAAGGTAATGTATATAGTGGTGTTTTTAAAGTAGGTGGTTTGGGGGACTTTCCCTTGTTATACATATCTTTTTTTAGGTTCCTCGCACTATGTTTTCATTGAATAATGCATTGGTCATTAGATATGATGGAAAAGAGCTTGATATAATGATTCATGATAAAGGAAATTCCTATAGTGGAGATTTTGATTTCATTCATGGAAATGTAGCCATCATGATAATCAATCATGGATTCATGGATTCATTATTTGAAAGCTATTTTTTGAACTGGGATATTATTGAAAATATACTTGAGTACATTTGTTTTCATGGGGGATTTCCATGTGTAAATTTAGATGAAATATTAGATGGATTCCAAGAATCTTTGTTGATCTTAGGATGAAATTAAAAAGATCTAGGGATTAATCAGATCTTGGGTGGGTGTTGGTGTTTAGGTGACCTGTTAGTGAGATATACATAATCAAACTAAAATAAAAACACCATAAAATACCCTATGCACATCTAAAAAAATAATACTTAACAGTGATGAATACATAGATGAAAAAATTAATACAACACTATATAAAGGACCACTATAAATTCACGTAATAATACATACAATATAAATTAAAATGATAGTTATGTATGACCTAATGTTCAAATATTGTTGGTTATAATCCTTGGGGTACGTGTTGTTGAGATATATCAACAACCCTATAATATGGAGGCAAGTTTGGAAGGTTGTGTGGATAAATGAGGGATATGATATTAGCTATTAGTACTGTTTTTATCATTATGATTCATCTAACCATGTAGTACAGTAGTGATGGGATCTACTCTGAGTGAGAGGTTTGATGTATGTGACATGCCATGAGAAATAGTATATGAACCTACCCTGAGTAAGAGGGTAGTGTTAAGGATATGATATAGGACCTTTCCTAGTATCTTCTATATGATATGGGACCATAATATGATTGAGTGGAAAATATTCAGGATGTGATAATAGACATTCCCTTATGTATAGGGCAGTGATCATGATGTGATAAATTACAATACATTAAGATAGGCTGTAGTTCATGTGATATGATATAAGACTTACCATGAGTCAGAGGGTAGTGGTAAGGATATGATATAGAACCTAACCTCAAATAATAAGGTCATGGTCAGTATATGATATGTGATCCTACCTTGATTGATTGTTTAATAGTTAGGTTGTGATACCATTCGTCACTTTGAGCAAGAGAGTGGAAGAATGAAGATTAATGTGAGATCAAGACTTTGTGTAAGGCTCTAACACAAGTGAGAGGGTTGGGGTCATGACTAAAATGCATGAAACTACCCTATGTGGCAGGGTATGAGTATGGGGTTCTGTTTTGAGATGAATTCTATTTCAAAATTCTCCATATCGATTAAATTAAGGTGTTGGGTCTCCCTGGGTAGCACCCGCTGTCCATTCATAATTTTTTCATGTTTTATATTGGTACTTGTTTTGATTTCCAATACTTGTATACACTGTATATAATGATGTATTTTGGGGGAAACTTGTGATACCCTAACAAGTTATATTAGGATGATGTTATCTGTTACTATTGGTCGTCTCTTTGCTTTAATTATTTATGATAACTCTAATGTTTTTTATTGATTATGTTATTTATATATTTTAATTTAGTATGTTATAGAGCATATAATATCCCCATAACACTTATAGACTTTTGCAACTAGTCTAAAGCACCTGGTATAAGGGTAGGTGTTCCTGAGGATTAGTGGTGAATTACCAATGATTTTACATGATCTATTTTATTATTAGCAGTACAATAAGGTTACAAAGATTGATTTGGTTTTTTGACTATTTCAGCATGGTAGTTTGAAGCAATATGTGTTGTTGGAACATTGAACAGACATTGTACTGGTATGTAACTAACCCATGTATAAGGAATATAAAATCTACAAGGTGATGATATTTTTTGTCATATATTTTTAGTTTTATAATTTAGTTTTTGATTCAAGTATGATGTTTGGGGTGAGCTGTTATTTATTGTTTTACTCTAAAATTGATTCGGAATGAGAGTGTGGGTTCTTGTATCATATAGTTTTATATACATAAAAGTGTTCATGACTCCTTAAAGGAGTGAAATTATTTTCATAATAGGGAATGTGGGTTTATGAAATTTTTAAAAAATAAAAAATCATTTTTATAATTGTTTGTAATGGGTTTTGATTAATTATTATTTCAATAATAACGTATTCATTATTTTATAATATAACTAATTAGCGGTTCCTTAATTAATTGAAACCATTCTGGTTATTATTGTGTGATGTTTTCATGTGATTTTAGTTATTCTTCTAGTAGTTGATAACCATTTGAAGTGTAGGATTGGGTATGAGGTTCTTTATGATGGGATCTAGGTATGATTGTCCAAGTATGGGTTGTGCATGGGATGTGTTGGTTGGTTAAATACATTCTAATGAGTAATTTTGACTATAGTGATTATAATGTGGGGGTGATATTGTTGCTCTCTCTAGAGTGATTACAAACTTCTCTAGGTAGGATCATAGTTATGTATATCAGAGTAGTAGGTTAAGGTAAGCTAATATTGATTGGTGGATCATCATTTTTCTAGATGGATAGATGATAGAGTTTCATTATTTAGCTAGTTACATGAATGGAAACGTAATATGATGAGAGGATCATGGGTATACAATTAGGTTGTTAGATAAATTCTTGATAGGTTTAAGATCAAGTGCTCAATTTCTTTAGGCATTGCCATTGGTGTAATACGAAAGAGGTAATCATGGTTTCTTTATGAGGGGTAAGTTTTCCTTATAGAATTGGGTATATTATTTTTGTCTTGTATTTTTTTTGAAAAAGGTGTATTTTAAAAATCAATATCAAATCCTGCAATTTATGTACTCATATAGGTAAATAAATATCATCGGTATATATAATTTGATACCTTTATGTAAAACATGATCTGTGAATGTGACTAGATATCAAATGGTGTCCCAAAATGTAAATCATCAAATACAATGAATCATAGAAATGTGAAAAAGAATTGGTTTAATGACAACAAATAAGTTCACGTTCGTTTGCAAATACCCAAATTAATTTAACAAAAAATTTGATAATACATTGGTTAAAGGTGTTGTGATTAAAACTATAAAGTATTTAGGATACTAGATTCAAGCATAAATTGAACTACATAATTGAAAATATATTCTATCTCAACAAATCAGTAAACATTAGATTTCCGTAATATCAGTCACAATGTAATTGATGAATTTGTCCCTCATCAGAATCATCATCATTATCACCATCGTCATCATCAACCTCATCCTTGTCCTCATCCTTGTGCCCGTCCTCCTCAATGGCCTCATCCTATCCCTCGTACTCTACCTTAGTCTCTATCTGACCCTCTGCCTCGACCCTGTGCTAGGCCTCTTCCTCCCCATACTTATTTCGAGGAATAACATCATCTACCACTAGAACTACCACATGGTGCACTATATATTGAACACATCGACAATATATATTCCTCACAAGTTGTTCTGTCCTCTGGTTGATGTGATGGATATAAAACATTCATCAGTTTCATAAATTGATTTTTTTTCTAGCAGACCATTTTTCTCATATGTGGCCCCTTTTCATCTTGTTCTACAAGTTCCATAACCAGTTAGAAAATGGTGGAACTACAACTGGTACATGAAGAGGGCCAATACCTCCTTGGTAATATACTCTTCCCACATTGCCAGAGTACTCTGCTAGGGTTCTCATCACCCAACACCTAATTAATTTGATCATTTGGCCCTAAATTGTAAGTCTCATAGGAATCAATGGCCTATAAAGTAGCCTATTAGAGTTATAAATAGATTATTAACCTATTAAATATATATTAAAATTTGATATCAACAATGTAATAATTAAAATTTGATGATGTATCTGTTCATTAACTGCACTTCCACATTTTTTCATTCTACTCGAGCATAACAATTTTTCTCAAGGAACATGTCCTTAAATATTCAATACATGCCTCTACAATGATATTAAATATAGGAAACCATGATTAAAAATAGGTTACCAAAAATTAATTTCATAACAAAAATTATATGTTAATTTTAGGTAACAAATAAATATTGGAGGAAACAATAGAAAGGGGAAGTCCTAAAGGAAAATTATAATCAATTTCCATACTTGCTTCCTATCAAGATATCATGGCATTGTACAACCCTATGTGTGGAGAATTTTTTTAGCTTGATTTTTTTTCATTTTTTCTGTATCACTCCTTATTCAAATTTAATAATAAAAGAGATAGTACGAATGAAAAACATTAAAATTTTCACTTAAATACATCAAATGAGATTAATATCTTAAAATTGATAGTCATCTAATGATTAATCATTTTCTAATACTTTTCTATCAACCAATCATCCATGAAAGGTACCGCAACATGATTTGGGCCATATTTATAATTCCATCATATATACATCTCGTGCTTATAGGCTCTCCAAATCTCAGCTAACACATTTTAAAAATTAGTCCATGCACTCTCACTATCGAGGAAATTAAACTGAACCTGACATAAAAATATTAATTCATATATTTATAAAAATAATAATACATTAAATAGAAAATATTCTTTTACCCATATATGTTTCCATGAATTATCCTTACCTTTATTTGGAAATTGTATCCACTAGATTGGGCTGATAAGAATGGTGTTGGATAATTTAGAAAGATTTTTCAAAAAACTCCCAAATTGCTACCCTATTTCTTCGATCATTTGATAGTCTTCATTGTAGACCACCATCAATTGCGTATTTAAATTCCACACCAAACACATGCATGTACACCCCCTCCATATATGACTATTTGTAGATGTATCTGTTATGATAAAAAACATATTATATCCACAAATGTTATAATGTAAATATATTATAATAAAAAAATTGTCAGGGTTATAAAATATACTGGAAGTAGTCTTCTCAATGTGATCCTCTGGATCCACTATCACTGAAGGGAAAGAACCCTGTACTGGTGGAGTGGGTCTTAGTGTATTCTCTATAGCCATATACTGTGTTATAGTTGGATTCAAAGAAGTAATGTTGATGCCCTGATAAAAATAAGTAGATGGTAAAAAAGATGGTATGAATGAATGACCTTCTGCATAATATGGATGAAGTGTGGGAATCATCATGGGATACGATAAAAATGGTTGAGGTTGTTTAGATGTGAAGGGTGGTGAAAACATGGGAGGCCTAAATATGATGTTTTTCTCTGACCACATTGTAGATCAGAATGTGTGGAATATGGTACGTTAGTGAGAGGGGAAGAGTCCGAACTGGTATGCTGACTAGATCACCTATCTATCTTACAGCCCCCCTTAAACCACCAATATGAGTACTGGGAACACTACAAAGATTCTCTTCAAATTTCTTGCACCTCAATGGTTGATCCTGCATAAATGTTTGAAAAACATTTAATCACATAAAATTATATGTTATTGATATATATTTGAAATAAAACACTCCCAACATGCAATAATGGGGAAATTCCCATATAATCTCTTTTACAATTGTTGTCCATCATATTTTTTCATTTCTTCTCCTCATATGGTTTCCATTTTCTTCATTTGAAAACAAATATGTTTATAATTAGAAAAGGATAACTACCATGTAACCAAAAAAATTGAGACATGGCTTATTTTACTTAGGTTACAGGGTTCATCTTTTCGATGAGGTAAGTTAGATACTTTTTGGGTTTGGAAAATATTTTTTATGTTTTTATTTTCATATCAATTAATTTAATATCTCAAATTCAAAACATGTAGATTTTTTGTTTCAATCTAACTTTTCTCTATTTCATTTGTTTTGTCGGTATGAGTATAATACATTTCAATATTATAAATTGCAACTCAAAGAAAACTGCTTCCAGTAAATATTGAAAATTACCATAAAGGACTACTTGAATAAGGAATATTTTTAGTCAATAGTAAATCAATTTTTATAGAACAATCCTCAAAAAATCAATTCAAGCTAAACCAACATATCTAAGAACATAGAAGAATGATTCTATATATTTACCACCACAACATTAGCTTCCCAATAAACTATAACAATTGATGTATTGCAGTAATCGGAAGTAATAAATGGATCGGAGAAAATGGTAGTAGGGATGGAGTCAATTAAATTATCACCATAATAAAAAATATCTGTTGGGATTTCTTCAATTATGACACCAAATTCAAGTCAAATATGATTTAAAAAAACAATTTCTATATTGATACCAATATATATAGTTCATCGATAACTAGAGTGTGAGCCATGTCAATAACTCAAAATCCACAATTACCAATAAAAGAACCCTTCTTCATCATCAAATCAAACCATTTTCATTTCATCATAATGAATATACAATGAGAATAATAATTCAATATTATTATTTTTTCGACGAATCTATAATAAAATAAATTTTCAAAATGAGGTCTATTTTTTTGATACACTAGCATAATAGTCTGTTGTGGCAGTTATAATTACACCACAATGTTGTGATCTCATGCTCTATTCTCATTCAGATAAAATAAATTTGTACCCATTGATCACAATTGATGTACATTCATGAACCACGGTATTAGGACCAATAGCAAAAGCTATTTTTTCCTCAGAGACAGTGTTATCAAGACAACTCATCACCTGAAATGTAAAATAATATTAAGATTCATTAAATATTTATTTTATTTTTTTTTACACTTGTATTAGTACCTTAAATTTCATCCCAATAAAAAACTCTTTACAATGAAAAGTATCTCTTCTTGTCAAAGATAAAGAACGATTATTTCTAATTATAATTTCATTATGTTCCTTACAGATATAAATAGGAATTGTTTAATGGGTACGTACAATTTCAAGAGATGATAAGATATATATATATTAAATTTTCTTAATTAGTCTAGTCATCTAACAAAGAATAGGTTAACAACATTGTACAATGTGCCATCTCCCACTCTTCAAGTCTTAATGTCATCAATGTATATGATTTGGTAATTCATATTGCTTGAGGAAGTGACATAAAAATGAGTCCAATTTTCACATATTGTTCTTCTTCATTTCTCATTGGTCTATTCATTATCATAGTTAGATCATAAAAATGCATTGGGAAGAAATCCATACATTCTTGAGATAAGTAACCTCTCATGAGAAAACCTTTAGGATGAATCCTATTTCGGACAAACGATTTGAATGTCTACCTATTTCTTTTAGTAGGATCCATCCAATAAAAAGCTATAGGTCCTCCGAAAAGTATTTTCGTTGTGATATGGAAGGTGATATGCCTCATACATGTGAAAATTTTTGAGTAAACCTTTTCTTTAACTCAAACAAAATTAATGATGTCTCCCCCATCATTTTTTTCAATATAGAATTTGTAAAAATATTATAACAAAGATCTATAAGAAAATGGAATAATTGAATAACTGATACCCTTACATTATTGGACAAAGGATAATAGATTGATATTTGAATCAACTAATTCTAAAGGATGTGATAATCGTGAGCCTTAAAATATTTCAACTTCAACTCTCTTCTGTTGACCTGTTTTGATATATTTCTTGAATAGCCATTAGGATCTTTAATAGTCTCTTTTACTTCCAGAAATTGACTTTTTTCTCAGGTGTCATCATATAAGAGGCACATGTATATTTCTATTTATTATTACTGATACACACGTGATTCAATTCTTGTATGATCCTTTAGTCCACCAAGTCATGTTGATATCTTAAATCAGATTTGGCATTTCCCACGATATTTAGAAGAATTGAATGCCACATTTCACCTGTATTCATTTCAATTTCCATTACATCTATGAAATTATGTAACACATTGGTTACGAAATAAGGAAAATAAAACAAGATACTCATCTTCTTCCAATTGTAATAGGTATCATTGGAAAAATTATTCATTTTTTAGATTTCATTTGACCCTTTTGGAATAAAAAACAGAAATCTTACAATTCCTGAAGCACATCAGTTCTACAAATACGCTTATGTGGATCATTGGCCTCCATGGTATTTTCAAATCTTCGATGATTTTTCCTATATGTATGGTCCACTGGGAAGAATTGTCGATGTCCCATAAATCCAAAACTGGAATAATATTTTTGTGTTCGAGATCGACTATTCTTCATACAAATAGGACATGAATGTTTTCCCTTCGTGTTCCATCTAGAGTTAGTTGAATAAGTAGGAAAATCATTGATCGTCCTCATAAGTGTAATACACATCTGAAATATGTCTATAAAATATGCACCATATATGCACACAACCACATCCCTAAGAATCTTTATATCTTTTATTAAAGATTCCATGTGTACATGTATATCATTTTGTGGATCAAAATGAACACATATTAGTATTCTCATGATAGTGATTGGTTTTTTCATACACAACCAAGGGGTAAGGTTATACATGTGTATGAAAACCGGCTATTTTCTGTGAGAAGTATGAATATTCCAAAATGGATTAAAGTAGTCCCATGAAAGACCCATTCTCACATTGTGCTCATCAGCTGCAAAATAAAGTTATTGAGCCTCAAATCTTTTCCATGAAGATCCATCTATAGGGTGAACCAAATCTTCATTATTCTTATTTCTATCAGTATCTTTCCATTGCTTATTTAATGATATTTCACCAGACATGAAATGATTCTAGAATCTGGGGATCAATGGAAATTACCACATTACTTTCTTTGGAACACATGATGGTGTTCCATCATCTTTTGTCATCTATCAGGACGTTCCACATTTTATATAGTCATTTCATTTATAAATATCATCCTATAATAATCTATAATCTTTCGTGCACATATTAATTTTTTTTTCATTGAAAATCCATGGTCTTCAACTAACTTCCATGCCATATAGTTGTTTGAGGGAACATTTCAAAATCTAGAAGTAATTCCATCAAGAAGGTAATAATGTAATTCATGAAAGTATATGAAATCTCATACTAAGATTTACCATGAAACTATCATATTAAAAATTGTAGTTTTTTCATTTTATGACACTGCCGATATACTGGAGTCATTGTTTCATTATTCTGATTTTTCACCGTGTCAAAATCATTATTTTCATTGGACACATCTTGTGTGCTCGTATTGAAATATTCTTTAGTCAAAATCCTTTCATCTGATGCTGAAAAATAAATGGGAACCAGTCAAATATCATATTCTCTAATCTGGTCTTCTCATTTGGATCATTAGAAATGTAAGATTCTATTTTCTCCACATTGTGATAGGACACATAATAGTTTGTTTGAAATATATATGTGGTCATATGGTAGCTGACTTATTCAAGGCTCAACTATGGTTCTCCAACATGATTATAATGTGGGAAATGTATGTGACCACTATATTAATCATTTTCAAATGAAAAATCAAAAAATATATCTAAATTGTTTTGGAAATCGCATGAGATCTGATCTGTTTTATACATCAATCTTCTATCCATTCTTTAAAAAAACTACAATAATTCATTTCATCATATAAATTAAATAAGATTGAAGTTCCGTAAAAATTATATTTATGTAAATTATAATTGTTCACTTTTTATAAACCAATACTAACACACTACTATATATGATAATCATAATATGAAAGACAACAAAATACTATATATATAACAAAATACTATAAATAAAAAACCGGAATTTTGAATTGAGACATGGTGGATGTGATAAAAATAATTGTACAAAGAATGATCTCTCTAGGATAAAAATGAGAGAACATTTGATATTTTGTTAAAATTTATAGAGAACAATATATTTCATAATTAATGATATATTTCTGATCAACTGTTTCATTTTAGTATTAGTGATCAAGGATATTTTTTATATGTTTTTTATTTAAATGGTAGACATCTCGGTGTTATAAACTAGAAACATGTAGGTTCTCAAATAAAATGTCATAAATACAGTGTATCTACCCAAAATAAATATAATATATTTATACAAAATTTATTTATCTATGAGTATACATATTTCATATATGAAACAAAATAAATGAATCTATAATATTATGATGATTTATTATAGATTATGCAGAAGATTACCCACATTTTAACACTTAATGATTGAATGCCTATGTTAGTCATAATGTGCGTTTAAATAATGACAATAAAATATGATATGACCATATTATGCAATGTGAATTACTATGGAAGAGGTAATATGATACCAATATATAATTCCATATGACATCCCTTATTTCAATGCATAATATCTTATTTGGATTCATGTATATTGTACCCTATGGAATACACATGTATTCATTATGAAATCACCAAAAAACATCATAAAATTTATTTTTTCTTTAAGGTATATCCTCATCAAGAACTACTTTAGAAAATGCATTTTAGATGTAATATGCAGCAGAGTATCTATACTGTGTGCAAAGGATAACCATCACTGTGTCAGTTTACTTCACTATGTGTGTTGTGCTAATGGAGTACATTAGATATGAGATATTGTCTTAAAATCAATAATGGTAATTGTTATCATTATAACATGGTATGATGTCCTCCATTGTTATCATCCTGATAATTATTTTATATTTGGTATTTGATGGGGATACATATTTTATTTCTGAAATTACGTAAGATAATTTAACATGTTGTGTCCAATATGGAATGTTGTTCTTTAACTCAATATCCTAGAACAAACACCATCTCACATAAAAAACATACTTCACCCATGTAGTATCTCATGTTCTAAACATGAAAATACCTTTAATTGTATATAAAATCATTATTTAGACCACTAAAACATAAATTCCATTCATTCTTATACTAATTTATACAAGTATATGAAATGGTATAATAATTATATTCTAACTGATGTTTTAACAATGAGAAAAAATATATCCAAATAAAATATTTCTATATGAAAATTGAATAATAATGAAATAAAATATAAAATAAATATAATACAATATTCAATTTTGGTTCTTTGATAATATAATAACAAAAATTATATTTATTTTCATTATAATGAAACTTTGTATCCTTAAGAAAAAAATATGAAGATGTTATTTCAATGACATAGATTAATATGTATAACATATAAAATAGTATATTATATTATAATTCAAATAATTTAATATAAAAGAACATGAATATAGATAAACATAAGAAAATACTAACACATAAATTGAGTGGTTTTAAATACATCAAAATTATGAAATCCAAATATCCTAAACAACGTCCCCCTTTTTGATTATTTCAAAACAAAAACGGGGGTCCCACAAATTCCGTATTGAAATAATCAAAATATTAAACCATTAGGTATAAATAATTTTAAATTAATTTAATATAAAATTATGTATATAGAGCACGTGAATAACACAAATTATATTATTCTGAGTATAAAATAATTAAGTGTATTTAGAAAATGATAAACTATAGCTAACATGATTATAAAAAGACAGTACAAAAAAACTAAGACAAGAATTTTTATTAATTAAGGGGACGTCAATTGTTAAAAGATAGAAAATGTAAGACAATAAAGTATAATTCCCCTTAATCCAAGCATTTACCCTCGTTGAATAGATATTAATCCAGTATAAGAACCATCATTTTAAAAATCCCTCTAAATAAGAAATTTAGTACAAACAACCAACAAACAAGATAAATATATTTTATAAATTAAAATAAAGTGTGTAATGAATTAAACATAAATAGATTAGAATATTTCATGTAGAAAATAATAAATAGAAGAAAATGAACTCACTAATTTGAAGATAAATATAGGCACATATGGAAGAAACCAATTTTAAGTGGAATAAACATATTTTGAATGAATTTGGTGTTGGAACACAGTGGTAATCAATTGGGAGAGACCACCAGTGGTTAGGGAAAGTATCAGATTTGGAATGTAGTGGGGAGGGGGAATTGGATGTAATTGGGGGACAGATGGAAATGTTCCCCAATTTTAATCCAGAAAATGAATTCTGTCATTGAAAAAAAAGATATCTACATTATAGAATAGATACACTTCTATTGAGAGTTACTCTTCAATACAAGACTAGTATTAACTTATGTTTTTTAAATAAATTATAACAACATCTTTTATCTATCCAATGCATTAAGAAAAGAATCATCATCGGTCCATTTATTGAAACATTTACTCTTCCAGAGATAAATATTCCAAAGGAGGTAAAAGAATATGATGAAAGACCACACCAATAAAAGGGAGATCTCATTTAGTCCATACAAAAATAGAAAAAAATTGATGCAGAACATTACAACTATGGTATAAAATACATAATTGTGGTGTAGAACATACAAATGGATTGATTGAAGATGGATCGATTGGTGTGAAGAAGTTATTCAGGATGGGTAAGAAGGAGCTTCCATTTATGGAAACAATAACATAGATGGGGAAACTTGATGGTGAATCTGTATTCGGGGAAAGCATTCCCAATGGTTTTCATAAACCACTAGTATACCATTTTTCTAAACAGACCAAACCAATGGTTTTTACAAATCGTTGTTATAGTCTCCCTTTAGAAATGGTCTTTCCAAACCACTGGAATAAAATCATTGGTATAGAGACTATTTCCACTAGTTCATTGGTGTTACTTATGATTTAATGGTGATATTTTTCAAGTACACTACTCTAAATATTTTTATTTTTGGTTTCTATTTATGATGGATTCATACATATAAATTTTTTTCGTGTCCATGAGTTATTTTATGAAGAAATTTTTACAAATCCTATTTATTTTTTTGGGTACTAATAGGATTTATGTTCTTATGGAACACATATATATTGTTTTAAATAGGTGATGGGTGGGAAATAAATCTCCCTCCAATGAATTGGGTAATTATTTAAATCAAGTGAGGTCAACATGGATGAATGGGAGAATTAAACCGGTTCAGTATTGGACTTTGTTCGCTAAGAGGTTCATTAGAGTAAAACATGACTACTAAGATTGTCTTGGGGGTAAACCTTGAATACTAAGATGGGTTGGGGTGTGAACCCACTCCATTAAGATAGTCATGGCTATGACACTTGACTAATTTGGAAATCATTAAATATATATAATTGTATGTATATTCCATAATTCAATATCTTATTGTATACTATCAAAGAATATGTTCTTTTATTCTTTTATAATTTCGATGATTTTTTCTGCGAAACAATATCACGATCATTGATATATATGATATATTTTAAAATGTTTTGTTTAGTTAAATACTTTTTATGATATGTTATGATTGATACCTCCCTTTTTTACCCTTACCAAGAATCTCATCTCACCATATATTATGTTACTTTACCCTAGGATTCAAAAAATGGTATTAAGTTTGAAATGCAAAAATGGGATCTAGTTATGAACAAATAGGTGAGAGACAGAGTAGATATATTAGGAACAAGTAGTTAATGTTTCCATGTTTCCAAAGGCACTAAACTAATAAGGTCTTGGGGAATATGTTTTTGTAATGTATGAAATATGAAAAAATAATGTAATTTCTATGTACTTTATGGTTAGTTCATTATACGTACCCACCCTCCAAAAAACATTATGATGTCGCTAATCAGTATGGGATGGGTGGACCATTGAGAATGAAATGAGAGTGGGTGATTCCATATTCAGAAACACTTTTCCTTTATATGAGTAAGAGGTGATATGAGGTCACTTCTGTATCATGGGAAAAATTAAATTTATCCCAATGTCTAGAAAATATTCTAATAAATGGTCTAATTGAAGAATGAATCATCCATTAAAATATTTTTAGGGGTCTATTATAGTGGTTTTGAAGTCATTAAGAGAATTGAAAAGCTCCACGTCATCAACTATTAGTTTTCATCCTACCATCTTATATTAACCAACATCTAGTTAGCAGAATTCATTAGAATCTTTGGGAGATGTATCACTATGTAGAACTCTTACATGGAGATCAAGGGTTTGTTTAATGAACTATTTATATGAAAAGGGGACTTATAGGTTTAGTTAAATCTAGGAAATTACCAACAAGGAATTACATGTATTGACTTATAAGAAAACCCTGAATTCAATGTTTTCATCCGAAAAATAAAAATGTTTACTAAACTGAATCTTACTAAGTGAAAGTTTCTCACTATTGTCATTTCTATTAACTTTCTCTTTAAATATGTACAAATCAACATTACTGTGTCCAATCTTATCAATTTTCGATGTTAGAATAATATTGATACTAGAAAAATATTCTACTATGAATTAGGGGATTTCCACAAAATTTAATTTTCTTAATACATAGGGAGGGAAGATGAGAACCTGAATGTTCGAACCAACATATTCATCGGAGAAAGAGATGATGGATTTCCACCCTTTTTACTCATCTTCTTCCATATTGTAGGCTTCAAAAGTAGATACCTTAGTTTCAAACAAGAGAGGTAACATCAGGGATTCCAAGAGGCCTTCACACATCCCCTTAAATTATTAGAGTGTGTCTAGGATTGAGAGACACATTTTTATATTGTAGAGGTGCTTCATCATATCATATATCCGAGCATGGGGCTTGCTTTATATCTCTAGGAGTCACTCATTATCATGAAGCATGGCTGGTGTGGCCGTCTAAGAAATTGAATCCCAATTAGTTTTCTCACTATTCATCCATTTTTTAGGTATCTTAGTCTATGTATATAGAAAAAATTGATTAATGTGGATGATACATATGAACAATGAACCTAATAGTCCACATAGGAAAAACAGAGGTTTAAACCCATAAATACATCACTTTATAATCCATTATTATTTCCTTTTATCTAGTTTTCATGAAGTATACAATATTTTGACGCTATTAGATATGTAAATATATATATATGGATGAGGATTTCCATTTCCTCGATATATTTGGGTGTATGTTTTTGAAATAGCTATGTCACACATCGTTGTTGTACTATGCATAGTGGTACAACAACCTCATGGATTTTAAAAAGCATACTCATACTCTTCATTGAGGGAGTCTTTAAGATCAAATGGGTCCTATGTTCTATTTATTATGAATATGGAAGGTAATCCCCGATCATACAGATTGTTTTTATCTTGAAAAATAAATTTTAATTTTCCTTACATTGCTGAAATATACTCTTTAAAGACATGGAAGGTTACAGTGTTGATGTAGAAATAGGAGGATTGGTGATCATATTGGGTGTTGGATGATCCAGTTTAGCATGAATATTATCATGGGTTTGAGAGATTGATATTCTATCCAACAAGTCATATAAATTCCATGCACTTATGTCCGAGATGTTCTTCATTTTCTCAGGATACTCATCTTCATCAGGGGTGGAAGAGTCATATGTAACATCTTCAAGAAGGTCTCAAAACATGACAACGCCACATTCCACATAGTGTTAGTGCCAATCCCAGAAGATAATACATTATTTAATGGTCTGTCTAAGTATCACATGGTATTGCGAATAGTTATCATATAACTTCAACTCATCCTATAATGGCCTTTTGATTTCTTCCAGCTTGAGTTGGTTCTCCACCAAATCATAGAGGAGGAAATATTGGATTTTGGCCCCTTAAAAAGAATAACCTAAAATTATTTTCTCTATGAATGGAACACTTGGTTCGTGGTGGTTTGGTGGTCTTGGAAAACATATCAATGTATGGATATTATTGATGAGAAATTTTCTGTTAGGGTGCTTTAAGTCATATTTGAAGAGGAGCCAAAGCATGAAAGACAAAAACTATCTATACTATAGAATGGTTATGTACAGTAGAAGTGGGGGAGGGGGAAATGGAAATTATTATTTGTTATTCCACTACATTTCTTCATCTATGAACTAATTTCTCTAACTATAATCATTGATTTATCATGGATATTTTAGGGAAATAATGTATGAATCGAGTTTATCCGAAACATTCCCCATACACATACTAAACAACTGTCCCTGCGGTGTCCATACATTGATGGAATATGTCATTCTGTTTCATTGGGTATTGACTTAATTTTTATGACATGTCTCATGTTGTTTTCAAATAGATGGGATGTGACACATTTATTATTAATGTTGGAGCTAATATAGTTCATGGATTACCTGCAGAGATCCTCAGAGCTATTGATGTATATGAGATCCAGCTATTTTTATTCCAAGAATGTATGTTCCACTGATTTATGGATAAAGTATTGTAGCATAGATTGCTGATACTATATTGTTGTTCCATACATTGGGCCACACTAAGAGGAAATGTGGGAAAGGAATTTCACATAGACACCTATGAAATTTAGTGGGGAAAATGTTAGGTTTTCAAAAAATTTGGGTGCAGAGGTATGGTATACCGACACCAGCTATGGATATTTTTTAGGCTGAACCAAGCCCATATTTATGTCAATGTATTTTATAGGAGTGGTAAGAGCATTAATGGAATCATCTTGAGGGGTCTCAGTGTTTTTATACCTCTATAATGTTTTAAAATATGACAATGAATAGTGGTTCTGAACCAATATGGAGAATAAACATTTATCTCATAGAGAATGGACCACAAGATACACTAGAAAATGCCTTTGAGGGATATATTTAATGTACTTAACCCTGTTGGGATGATACAAAATGACTTCATTAACCCTAGAATATTATACAATGAGGATAAACTATTGAGGTTACTTAAGATGAATGTAAGTATCATCTCAACATTATTCCCTATCAAGATGGTTCTAATTGTAGAGATATTTTTTGATCTTCATAAATCATACTAGATCATTGTGAAAAGTGATGAATATATGATCCACATTAGCTCTATTCTATATCTGAGTGATTAAAAGAGATATAATTATTACCTTACCCTTTATGAGGGGTTGATGAATGGTAGTGTTCCTTTGAGGTGGATTCTGGGGGGGTCTATGAACGTCCTCATGGCTTCCTAAATAGTTTAGATTATGGTCCTGAAGACTATTAACGATTACCCAGAGATTCTAATAGAGGCTTGATTTGTGATCCTTGGAAAGAAACACCATGATAGTAAATTTTCCTGTTGAAATTGACCAAAAAAAAATATATAACTGCTCAGTGTCCATGATATCATCCATTATTTCCACCTCATGATCATTTTCTGGAGTTTAGAACCACACTTAGTCAGCCCAATATCCTATATGTGGTACCTGGGATTCCGGGGGAGGATGTGTCGCTGTTCCATTTTGCTATTGACCTTCCAGTAATAGTGGCATCACATTATCCAACCTTCTTGAAATGATGGTACTTCCTCAAAATTTGGTGAAATTTTCATGCCCATATTCATTTATGAAGGGGAATCCATGGACTATTATGGATGGGGAATGAAATTATGTGTCTTCTGATCAACATGGAGTGGTTTTTCATTAGATGGTTCTAATGTTGTCTGAGATATGATGTGTGGATAATGGAAATAATTGGTGGATTTGTGAAACTTTTGAACCCCATATTTATGGATGGTTATCCATAACAAATAATCCACATTCCCAAATATGGGAGAGGGATACAAATATTTCATTGGAATTAGGGAACGTTTCATTAGATTATGTGATTTGCAGTGGATAGAAATCGATGGTTGTAGGGAAGGATACACAGAGTGTCCCTAAAATTAATTTAATACATCCTTCACATGTAAGTAAATTTCTAGGGATTTTGGAACCCTTTTAATCCTAGATATAACAACATTAATCCTCAACTAATGATCTGATTCAATGAACACTATAATTGGGATGGAAAAGTTTCGTCAAATTCCTTGGTTGGCATAGATTATGACTTTACATAGGTTACTTGGTATTGGTTCCCCTAGCATAGACTATAAAAATGAACTAATATTTTTAATTTGCTAGGTTCTAAGGGCCATGATTGAGTGTGAAAAAATAATTATGGTAGGGGAAACATGTTGGACCTCTATAAGGGAAGGTATCACTTCTACATTGGGAAGTCCACTCATAGATTTGGAATTCCATGATATGAGAAGGAACTCTATGTTTCTTAACATAACCTGGAGGAGTACCACCATGTTTGGATTCAATGTAATGGAAAGAAACTCAATGAAAATTGTTGGAGGAAACAATTTCTATGATACTTAGACAATACCACCTCGTGGGAGGCTGAGGACTCGATCCCATCCTAGAAAAGTTATCCACTCTTATTGTGGTGGGTGTGCCACCTTGTTCGTCATGAATAGAATTTTACACATGAGATATCAAAGTATAATCACCTTGATAATTGTTGGAGGCCTTCCCACGGCATGCGTTCTATGGGATTCGGATTAGGGAAGGTGGTGTAAGGATAGAATTGACCTACTTTAATCTCGGTGGGGATATCATGTATTTTTTGTGACATCGGGTGGTGGGATCCATCCTTGGTGAGTATCTGGGATGAATAAAAATTGTGAAACATGATAACCCACACATCCATGATATAGAGGATAACAAAAATGGGTAATTCCTTGGATATACTCATAATATGATTTTTCCTTGCAACTGGTGGTGGTGTGGGGGGGGGGGTCCCACTATGTGGTCCATGTTGATGGTGATGGAAACACAATAGCATGGACTATAATTGTTCACAAGACATCACCTAAGTGGGGATAACCCACCCCACCTCATACTTGTTGATGAGGCCCATGATAAACCTCAACTTTATGTGAACAAAGAGATAAATGGAAGGACGATGGGTAGGAGATGTGGGAGATGTGGTCACTGTAACAGGATCATAGTCATGCTGGGTTGTCTCATTGTTGTACCTTCTTCTTCCACACCTATTAGTGGATTGATTTTGAGAATGGATTATATTTGATATCCTGTGTAACATATAAATCTGTCCATAAATAAAAATATATTTAAGGTGATGTATAATAAGACTAACACTACTCATCTTCTCCCGATTGGTTGTAGAATTCAATCAGATGATGTCTAGAGGTTAGAATACCATAGTCTCTGGAAATAATCAATATTTATTTAATGATGTTACCTAAAAATTTATATATATTCTAGTGACATTAAAATATAATTCACTATCTTACATCCCAAAGGATCTTTTATTTTTGGATATTTACAGTGTTTGGTCACTAATAATACATAAAAACTCATAAAAACTACAATAATGGACATAAAAGGATGAAATACTTTATTCCACTAAACAACATGGAAATCCATAAAAAATAAGTTTCTTAAAAATATAATCTTTTATCTTAAAGAGAAAAATAATTTTATTTCAAAAGATCATGATCATACCTTATGAAATAAAATCATTTCCATGAAAACTCATTTGGAATCATATAAAACATAAATATGATTCTTAGGAGTACATAATTATGGAACCCTTAAAAGATCCCTTTACATTTGAAATACCATACATCAAACTAGCCATATTATTCACCATTGATTATAATCATTACCCTATATAAGGGAGCACAATATGGGCCCACCCATCATATAATTCATAATAGGCTGAGACAATTCTATATTGGTTCACCCCTAATATAATCTACATCAGGATCACCCATGAGATATAATGAGTATAAAATCATCATATTATTAATTAGAATGGAGCATATCATCAATATTTTTTTTTTAAATTTTCAACTCGTCATTATAAAACCTTTGAATAACTCTTCCAGACACATATGGAAAACTCTTTCGAATATAGAAAAAATATTTAATTTTAAGTCCCAATTGTCAATAAAAAAATACATGAAAAAGTAAAGATGAATTTTATTTAAATAATACATTAAATCGTATAATTGAATCCAGAAAACAAATAATGGTTATGGTTGTGGAAAAATTAATTGTCACCATATATATTAAAAATTTACATTCCATTTTTCTTTTTGTCAAAACATTCCATATCAAACAAAAAAAAGATTCCTTTTGAAACCCATTGAAATGAAATTAAAAGTCTCATAAAATTTCGTTTATAAAAATTTTTTGTCCTTATTTAAACATCCATACAATAAATTTATTAATATGTATTTTTAACAAAATTAAATGGTCAATAAATAATTAAAAGGCATTTTTTTAAAAATAATTTCCCAAGATTGAGCCAAAATCATATCATACATTCTTTATCATCCTAAATAATAAATATAAGTGAATTATTTATATGTTTTTTAAAAAAATTATAGTTTATTATTCTATTTATTGTACCTCTTAGAATGTTATCCACAATTAGTTAATAATTTAAGTCCACTTCAAATGTTTTAAGGGTATTCAACTTATATTTTAAAATTGAAATTGGTTGGTTGACTATGCTTAGATATATTATTATTCCTTAATATATAAAAATCATAATGAAATAATAATAATTTTTATACATCATTTATATTTTTAAATCTAATAATGAATGTTGGTTATGAAAAATGAACTACATTAAAATCATGGAGAGGATATTCCCTATATACAGATGAGAAACATTTCCATTTTCAGAGATCATAATGAAAATAAGGCAAGTATTATTTTACATTTATAGAATTATAATAATATCATAAATATAATATTATTTTTTAACATCCACCTATGTTTACCATCCATGTGATGTGTTAATGAAAAATGATCGTATAACATCATGAATGTTGTAGTCCACACATATGATCTAATGATATTATAATTTTTCTATGAGTGGTAAGGTAAGAAATAAGTAGATATATTATCTTTTAATAGGGTTAAATATTTCATTAATATTATTATTATGTCATATATATCATATATTCCTTAATTTTATCCTTATTATCTTTAATATAATGTATTCATGAAAAATGAATCACATCACATCATGTGGTGATAGTCCACCAATCACACAAGAGACTTTATTGTATCCCCCATGGTATGTAATTTATGAAGGTATATATGATATTATAATTAAGTAAGTATAATTATGTTCAAAACATCATCTATATATATATAATTTATTTCCATGAATATAAACATCCATAAGAGTATGTTCTGGAAGACAAATTACATCAATTCATGAGGTGATAGTTTGTTATTCACATGAAAAACAGTTTTCTTTCCCATGTGAAGTGAGAAGAGATTGATATAAGATAATAAATTAACATAAAAATAATAATATACGGTATATATAGGTATTGTAATGTTAGAATGGCTGATGAATATTTTATGGAGGTGGAAGAAGAAATAAAACAAAAAGAGTTGGTTAAGAATTATACCTCTTCTTTAGACAACCTCTTATGGATTGCACCAAAAGATTTCTTAGATATGGTATATCATCAGATAATGGAATCCAATATGTGTAATTCATTAATGTAGATAAATTGAAGTATTTAATTTAAAATTAAACCCATAGATGAAAGGAATGATTTATGTTTCAACATATTTATTTCCATGCATTAGATGATTATATATATACTCTATCACTAGTAGTAATAATTATCCATAAATTTCTGTAAATATCTAATCTAATATATTCTATAAATTTAATTCAAATCATTCCTAATTAGGGTTTATTTTAATTAATTAAAATGGAAAAACATTATGAAATTCAAATGAGATTAAAGAAAAATGATTTTTTAAACCATAAAATATATTTATACTAAAGTCAAGTATAAAGTTCATTCAAATTTATTTAATTTGATTAAATATAAATGAAAAAAAATTATTTTATTTTAATTCATATTCAAAAAATAACAGCGATTCTTAATTAATTAATTAATTTAATAGGGATTCCAATTTTATTAAAATCATTATTGTATACTATTCAATTAAAAATTAATATTTTCAGATAAAAAACTAAATTCCACAATAAGTTAATTTTTATATATAATGATTGATAAATTGAATTTTATTTTATAATTTATAAATTTGTTAATTTATAAATTAAACATAAATATAAAAACCTTATATCAAAATAGTTTAGAAAAATATTTTTCTTTTTTCATTTAAAAGTTACAGAATATTTTAAAATGAAAATAACTATCTAATTCAAGTTAATAAACATGAAATTTATTTTTCCAATCATTATATATGTTTTCACAATCCCTAAAACTTTTGGAAATTTTTTCCTCATGATTTTATTCAATAATTAAAAAAGTGGTGGTATTCTTCAATCACACCATTTTTAGATTCCGATGATGCTTTATTTTCTGTATTGTTTTTTCATAAAACCTTAAAATGAAGAATCACCCAACTCAAAAATAGTTGATTTATATAGTAAAGAATATTAACAAAATATTCATTACAAGAAATATTCTCTTCCAACTGTTATACTTCAAGGATCCAAACATGAGATCATTCTGGGATATATTTCCATAACATCAAAACCTTACAAACATTGTGTATCTGAGATAATTTTATAGGCAAGGCTACATGGTATGAAAATGACTCAATATTTTACATGAATTTATAATATATAATTAATTTTGGATATAAAAACGTTTTCTTCCAAAACACATAATAATTTTCCATAGGGACACATTAATAAAATCATGATCAACTACCTATAGAGAAATATATTCCAACTTATTATCTATAAAACATTTCAAACATCCTTGAGTAGTCCTCATAATTTTTCAAATCAACTAATTCTTATCAATCATTACCTATACCGACTCTAGTTCCATAAACATCCTTTCTCATATATTATTATATAAAGATGATGATAGACACTACTTTCTATATAATGCCTCATAAGTTTTCAACTATATAGAAAAATGAAAATTGTTATTATAAGAAAACTAAACCAAATAAACATGATGGTCCCATATTCCATTTTAATCCATTGTATAAGAACAAATAATATATTCTGTGGATTGAATATTCTACTCAGACTAAAAATCCATTTGGAATAAAAATTTAAAAAGAAATTAAATTCAATTTGCAATGACTACTGAAGTGCTTTAAAAAAATTAGAAGTAAATTAGTGATCTTAGTTAGATACAATAGAGAGAGGAACTCCATGTATCTTGAATATATTATTAAGATATTGGTAAGATATATGATCCAAATACATATTATCTAAAATTAGAAGGAAATGTGAATATTTAGTTAACTGATCAATAATAATCCAAATCACATTATAAACTTTATATTTCATTGTCAATCCCACTATGATATCTATTTATATATTTCCCATTTCCACTCAAACATTGGAAAACGTTAAATTATTTCATTTTATAATTTTCATTCTAATTTAATCTTCAAAAAATTAAAACATTTCATGGTAATTTTTGTAATAAAACTTTTCAATACATCAACTTATAAGACTCCTAATATATTGGTATATTATATTGTTGTAATGGTGAATTTAAAATAGATAACTATGAGGTCTAATGAAAAAATTTCTCTTCAGTTATAAATCATAATGAAAACGTAATATTTTTTCAAACCTAATAAAACCTTTTTCAACAACATTATACATAGACAATATAATATTCATAATGGATTCAACATTTTCCTAGAAAGGATGATCCTACTTCTGAGTTTTCATAATAATTTATGTCAAATAATACTACAATGAAACCTAGAAAATAATATATTTCCAAAAATAATAAATATTTAGAAAAATATTAATCAAATAATTATAAAGGGTTATGTTCCAAATTAAGAATAGTTAATGAAGAATTAATTTTCTAATTAAAAGCATCACAAAATTTGTTTTATTCTCTGTGATGGTTACAAATCCAGTAATCATAATCCTATATCATTTTCATCCATCTTCTCAGTCTAATGTTTAATTCCTTATGAGTGAATATATAGTTTAATATTTTGTGATCATTATATATTTCACACATTATGCTTTGAAAATAATCCCTCCATATTTTTTAATAAAAAACTACATCAAAAAATCAACATCATGTGTAGGGAAATTTAACTTATGAGGTTTATATATCCTTGAAGCATAATAAATTACCTAACCAATCTAGATTATAAGAAAAAACATGTCCTTTTAGAGAATACCCATTTGTGATTATAAATTCACCACTTCTAGTGGGAGTGGTAAAAATTTCAGCAATCTCTATTCTTCTTTTCAGTTCCTAAAAAAATTATATTCATTTGACTAGGCGAATTTAACTACTTTTTGATTTATCATATTCAGTTCTCTAGATATCCAAGATATGTTTTCATTAAAAAAAATATAGTATCCTTATAATAGAACAAAACCTCGAATTTTAGATAATTTTTTAAAACATTTCCATTATTTAGGAAATTTATTTTTTATGGGTTAATATATTATTCCATCATTTGAAACAATGTGTATAAAGAAAGAGTTTTTTTCAAAACAAATAAACTCTCACTAAATTGAACAAATAGTTTCTTTTCATATAATGTATACAAAGAAATTTATTTTTCATTCATGGTCCCTATGATGTTTAGAATAGAATTATATATCAATATGAAACACAACCAACAAATTAATTATATAGTTATGGAAAAATCTATTCCTAAGATCCATATATATATATGGTGAATTAGACCACAGAATATGAATAAATAAAATTAGATAAATATCATGTATAGTATAAAACCATGTGTTTGTAATTTTATCCACCATCACCTTAAATAGTTGGTACACTAACATTAAACCATATTTTGAAAAATAGTGATATCCATGTATTTGATCAGATAATAATTAATATGAGAAAATGATACCTTTTCTTAATAGTGATAGTAATGAATACTCTTTATTCAATACAAAGGATCATGGACCAATTAATCTTTTTACAAAAAATAGGATAATTCCCAAGTGACTCTCTTTGATGAACAATAACTTTTTTTAGAAAATCATATATATTATTTCGCAATTTTAAAAAATCAATATGAACCATTTAATTAGGGGGTTTTGAAATATTATTAGCATTAGTCACTACATAAACAACAAATTGAATATTTGGATTGAAATTTACATCTATAAATTCCTCAATAAAAACATCTATATATTAATTTACTACTAAGGAATCAGTAATGTAAAAAATTTATTTTATTACATCAATGTGTGCTAAATAACTATTAATACCATTTCTAATTAATTTCTCTTATTTATGAAATGTTATGAAAGGTATTAAATCATTGAAAAAATATCTTGTTATCGAAATATATCATAGAATGATAAACTAAAATCCAATGCATACCAAAAATAATATCAAACAATTCCATGAGAAGTTTAACAATATATGTAAGCAAGATCATTCATTATATAATAATAGGAAGATTCCTATAAATCATGGTTTCTTTAATATTTCATCTAAGAGTTTCACAATAATTCAATTGGAAATATTCCCAATTCACAAACAAATTTATCTAAAATAATGGAATCTGAAGATCTAAATTAAAATAGTGAATTGTTTAATTTTAATAAACTAGTGACATATATTTTACAACATCATTTGATAACCCTTCACCAAACATAGTTGTACCAGTAGATTTTTTCATAGATTTATTATTTAGGCCTTGATGATTTTCATTTTAAGTAATACACTTCAAACACATGTAATCATAATATTCCAAATCATTGAAACTAAAAGATATAATAGATGGGTTGCTATTTTTTAACCCATAATTTTAATATTGATGACTCTTTTTTTGCATCCATGAGTCATGTTACCAGACTTACCACACCCATATAACATTCTAGAATTTATCAGACACCCCTTTAATTGTTTTTACCAAATTTATCACAAGATTAAAACTCAATTTTCATACCCCCATATTTCTTTGAAAAATGATTCCCCAATATCTTCCATCTATATTTTTTATTATTGTGTTTTAATAGAAAATATGATCATTTATGAACTCCATTTCTACCTTATCAGCACACTGAAAATTTTCTCAAACCTATTGAATTCTAGTTAAGATAATTCCCATTAATAAATTAGTTTCAACATTAAAAAAAATATATTAATAATTATATTAATATATGAGATAAAATAAGTTACAAACTAGAACAATATTTATAATGTTTCTTCATAAGTACCTACATAATCCTCAAATTTTTACCTAAATTCCTATAATATTTCATCCACCTTGAGTCAAACAACCATAGGTAAATATTTCTCAAGGAAAATATTCTAAATTGTTTCTCATTATATGCAACCATTTTCATAATAATCATGGGTAATCTTAACCAAATTCAACCATCAATAAAATTGACCTTTAGAATGATAAATGGAAAGGGTTACTTATTTATGTCCTAAACAACCCATGACTAAAAATATATACTCTTAGGCCTTGATCCATATTTTAGTAACCACTGGGTCAGAATATCAAATAAATTCTGGTGGATATTGTGTTATGAAATGAATTACTCTAGTCATGACCCACTATGGTAGATCTGACCACTATCTAGCATAGAATCAACAACTGTTTATAACTTGCATCATATAATCCATCACTACATCAAACTTCATAGTTCCAATTTTGACCATAATGAGTTAATTATTTGGAAGGATATCATACAATTCGTTCCTTCAATTAAAAATCTCCCATATTCCACCATGAAATCAATTTTATGTAAATGTAGTTTTGACTAAGCAATATTATAATCATCAAATGAAATATCAATTCAACATAAAAATTAGGTAACATATTTTAATGGTTTTAAATTAATATTATATTAATCCATAATGTTAAAAAACTATTTTATATAATAACAATTTTAAGGATCCATCCTCAAACACTACATATTATGGTGACTTTAAACTATAATTGAATTTCATAAATTCATGGTGAAATTTTAATTTGGGAGTTTTATATTTTTTGTTCATAATTCGTACATAAAATATATATATGTATAAAAAGTATAGACATCTAATCAATTTCCATTTTTCTCGCAATATAAAATCTTTAAAATAAAACATGAAAACATTGCATGAAAAATACTCACTACATTCAATATGACTTCTTCCTTTCCAAAACCCATATTTAATCCCTATAATTGTTTTTAAAACATGGGATAAACAAAATAAGATTAGTATGGGAAATAAAAACAATAAATACAATTGTCTATTGAATAAAATAAAACTTATAAAAATAAAATTTCCTAAAACATTAATTTTTATCTGAAAAGATCTTAAATTATTTTCCTTAAAATATCATCATCATAGCTTTTAAAATCAAACAATTTCCATGAAAAGTATTTATAAACATATAAAATTCTTTTATGGACATTGTTACATCATCTTCATAGAATCCTTATAGAACCATTAAAATAAAAATTATAATTAGAATAGCTAAAAAATGACATAAAATATATTTATTCAAAGAACATAATAATTACCCAATGCAATAGAGCACTTTCTGGGTGTAACCATCCAATATTCTATACTATGATTACCTAATTATATCTAGTAATGAACATCATATAATCTATATTGGGCACACCTTTGAGAAGTACTTGTTTTAATACCCCCATATGAATAATTTTCATGGAAAATATTTTGAATAAAATATTTTAATCTTGAAAATATTCATCCCAAAACCATGAAAAAATATTTTGAAAATGTATGAAAAATGATTTTGGATATCGAAATAATAATTTATTTTAAGAACCCATTTTAATAACAAAATACCCTAAAAAATAAAAAGTTGGATTTTATTTTAATACAATAAAATTTATATTTTAATGGAATAAAAACATCAAATAATGGTTATAGTTGTGAGAACTGTTATTGTCAATAAATTTATTGAAATGGAGCATTTTTCTGTCATTATGTAAAAAAATTCTGTTTAAAATATGTAATATAATTCTTTGTGAATATAATTTATAAAATTAAAAATAGAAATCAAATATCTTTATAATATATTATTTCCATAAAAAACATCCATAATATAATATTAAAAATATGGTTCTCATAGAAAAAAAGTTTAACATAAATCATCGAAATAATGTTTTGTTGGAAAAATGTCAATTGACTTGAGTCCAAATTATCATGCACAGTCATTAAATTTTGGAATAATAAAATTATTTTAATTATTTAATTTAATAAGAAGATTTTCAAAAAATTTACGTCTTTTATTTTGTTTTTTGCCATGCTATTCACAATTAGCTAATCATTTAACTTCACATAGGAGGTTTTGATGGTATTCGACTTATATTCCAAAATTGAATTTTGAAGGATGACAATGGTAAAAAATATCATTATTAAATCATATTAAAAATATTAATAACAACATACTTATCATTATTATACATCATTTATATTATATAAATTCATCATTATAAATGGTTAAGAAAAAAACTATTTTACAATCATGGAGACATTAGTCCATATGTTAGCATGAGCAATGTTTCCATTTTTCAATGATAATTATAGGAAGGATGAAAATTTCATTCTATCATTCCATAATTATAATAATATATTAAATCACAACTAAAAAAAAGATACTAACAAGGACCTATATCCACAATTTTAAAACTATAGAAATTCATTAGTTTTCCATGGGCTGTAGTCGTGGTTTTCAAAACCATCGCAATATGCCATTTTTTCAAGGGCTATATCCTCGGTTTTTCAAGACTACGGTTGTAGGTCTTACGTGCCTCCGTGGGGAAAATAATTTCCTACCATAATAATAGTGGGAAGATATATTTCTACTATTTTGAGGATATTTCCATGGTTATTATTAATATATATATATATAATCAATGTGTTCTATGGTGTAGTGGTAAGGTCACTGATATGGAAAGGGGAGGTGCTGGGGTTCAAACCTAATGAGCATATATTTGTTCTAGGATATATCCACGGTTTACCAAGGATATAACCATGGATTTCTATCATGATAATAACACCTATAGAAATGGTTTAAACAATGGCTATAGGTGTACTACCACTACGGAAAATTTTGAGGCCTATTTCTTTAGTTAGAGTAGTGGCAATAGGCCAGACCCTACTACCACGATGATAGCACCCACATTTGGAAAAAGCCATGGTCATAGGCTAATAACATGGGTTTTAGAAATATTTCCATAGTTTTGTACAATGGAAATTACAATTTTTTTCTACTTTTTAATGCCATATAATTATTTTAATATACTATTAAATCTTGCCTTTTTATTAAATAACCTTTCATATACCCAAAACCAATAGATGATATTTTAATGTTTAGTTTACAAGAAAAAAGATTCTTAATACTTGAAAAGAAATATTATTCAATTCCACTTTTAAGGTTTCATAATAGGTTCATTTTAAACATATTTACTACATATTATAACATGGGGAGAGACATTAATGGAAAGGGTGAGCATATGGCCTATTAATAGAAAGTAAGTGAAACATTTTACATGTGATCATGTGAAATATCAATAAGAAGACAAGGAATATCAAAAATCCCTCACAAAGAGGCATATAATAATAATATTATTAATCAAAACATGGAAATTTTCAAAAAAAAAATTAAATGTGGCATTCATTAGAATATCACAATGGTTTTTCACCAAGGTGTCCAAAACATTACCAAGGTTATTCCCCAAGGTAACAAAAAATCGTTCATATCTAGAGATTAAATTAATTACCCAATGCATTGGAGAAATATATAAGAGCACCCATAAAATTTATTAATTAAGATATGACATATATATCAAAATAAAACATATCATACATAACCAATGGATAATAAATTATATGGGTCTCTTATAAAAATCATGATATTTTAAAAAGTTATTAAAGACATGATCTTTATGTCATTTATAACCACGTGAAAGGTACTATGGGTTTTTTTTTGTGTCAATACAAAAATAAAATAAAAACTTTTACGTCTTTGTGAATAAAACTATAAACTGTTGAGGATTTGTTATTCACATAGATAAAATAAAAGCAATTTTATTTGGAGAAGATAGAAATCATGAGAAGTAAAATCAGCAGTATAACTGGTATAAAACATAGTTTAAGAAACTGGTAAAATAGAGAGGGTAAATGGGTATAAAATTAATAATATAATCTTATTACAGTAAATGGATAAAATAAATTGTTAATAATAACTTACTTTGTAAATTTCAAATACATACCGAATAAATAGGGAACCCAAATAGAAAAGAGAAGTGATGATTTCCCTTACTTGAAGTGCAGTTCCTGTAACATGAGGATCGACACCTTAACGGGATTTGGGAATCCATGGAAGAATTACTTGAGAGGTAATACTACCAGAGCATCCAGAAGGTGAAATTAGCAATGAATTGGAAAATAGAAATGGTGAGGTATTTATAGAAATAGTGGATTATTTTTTTAATTTCAAAATAAAGCATTAGACACCAAGGTAGTGGTAAATAAAAAACCATGGGGTTGAAAATGGTATTTTCCCATGCTATTAAACAAATGGGACACCTTTTATGTAAAATTTATCCAATATTGCTGACCATAATTTCATATTACTTATTTTGGAAAGGAAACTTAATGTTATAAAAAATAACATTTTTAAAGTTAGAGTTTTTATTTTATAATTTGAAAAATAAATTATATAATTGGAATTTTATTAAAATATATTAAACGAATGGACATCGAAAAAATATAACATTTTACAAATTTTTTGTGGTTATTTAGTTATTACATAATTAGGAAAAAATTACTGTGTCTTTAAATATACCAAAAATTTCAAACTGTATTTTTACTGTTCATGAAAAAACAATAGATTTTAGAAATTTCTCATAAATTCACCCTAACCTAATTTAAATTTTTTGATTTAAAAATTGTTATTTAATTTGTCCTTATAAATCTATAAATATTCTAATAATAACATTTACATATAAAAATACATATTTATTAATACTAATAGTGGATTGAAAATGAATAGTAAAATTTCAAACTCTTGAAAAAATCATTTTTCTTTTATAATTATTCAATAGTGTGTTTATCATGATATTTCACTAAAATAAATATTATTACTAAACAATTATTTTATTATAAGATTTATATCTTTTGAAAATGTATAATTTTTATGAGAGAAGATCAATTTATCTATTTCATATTAATTTTATACTAAGAAAAACTCTTCACAAAACGAAATTTATGGAATAAGAATTTTATTTAAAAAGTGTAATTACACTTTATATGAATAAGGACTCAAAAAATAACCACCAAAAACACCCCCATAGGTCCTATGAGTAAGGTTTTTGGGGGTGGTACTTTAATGGGGTGCCTCATCTAGAATCAACAGATTGTTAATATCTAATAACATGAAATTATATTGTAGGAGATTTTCTTGAATATTCATTTGTTGAAGCTTGGATGGGGGTTTTTCAAGGTCTAATCCCAATGATGAAACATTACTCCCATGTTCATACGTATGATCTACTAACTGTATGACACTACTGGTTAAGGCCATCAACTAATCTTTATATATCAATTATCATTTGTCAAATTTTACTTATAAACAATATATATAATGTTAATTTTTTTTCCAAAAGTATAGTTTTTGATGGTCATTTTATCCAATGTTTATAATTTTATAATGGATAAATAATAGTCAAAACTAGAAGGTCACATTTCCCTTTATATTTACTTTATTATTAAATAGATATGGTTTTGTTTTATACAAATAATATATCACATATTTTTAGTAAACAATTACCACTCAGAATGTTTGGGTCGATACATTCTACCCGCTTTTGATATTTCATGTATGAAATTTCCACTCGTTCTCTCAGTTGAGAAATTATGTGGTCAATTCTGCCTCATTTTTTCTTCTTGTTCCCACATTTCTTCTTCATATATATGATTCCCCCACAACACATTGAAGAGGTGGGTAGTCTTTTTATGTAGAACCCTATATCTACGGTCTACGTTCTCCACCAGCTTCTCCATGGGAGAGAGGTAATGGTTTAGTTGCACCACATCTTGATTCATAACATGAAAAGGGTCAAGTATTTCTGTCTTAAAAGGTGATATGTGGAAGACATCGTGAAATTGATCTACATCATGTGGAATCTCTAGTTGATAGGCCACTAATCATATGTAATTCTGGGTTTTTTAAGGCCCCATGTACAAATGGATTATCTTCCCCTTCCTTCCAAATCACATGAATCTATTACAAGGTGAAATTCAAAGGAATACATTGTCTCCCAAATCAAACTCTACATATCTTGGATTGTTTTCGTCATAGTTTTTCTGCCGACAATGAGCATACTTAATGTGTTTATGGATAGTGTTAAAATTTTATATCACATCTTTCAAAAGATCAGGCCCAATAATCCTTCTCTCACTGACTTCATCCCAACGAGTTGATGTTCTATATCACTTCCCATAAAGAGCATCATAGGGTTAAATTTGAATACCAAAATGGAAGATATTTTGGAAAGAAAACTCCATTAATGGGTTATATTGAGTATATCACCCTTTAAATTTTATTGAGCATGTTATCAGCCTATCATGGATGGTTGAGTTGTCCTTTCAGATTGTCCATTATTCTGGGGGTCAAAGGCTATATTGAAATTCAATTATTTAATAATTATATATTGAAATCTTATCAAGAATTTTTATATAAACCTTGGATCGAGATCAGAAATGATATAATGTGTAATTCCATGCATCCTCAAAACTTCCTTTATTTAAATCTTGAGAAGTTAGTCAAGAGTTTAAACTTCCTGAATAGTGATGAAATGTGTTGGGTTTGTGAGATGATCCATAATAACCCATATTGAATGGTATCATTTAGATATTATTTGGATACCAATGACAAAGTACGTACTAGTATTTTCCCACTTCTAGGTCGGTATGGATAGTGTTTGAAATACCCTTTTAGGTTCTTGTCACTCTACCTTCCCTTGTTGACATAATCCTTTTGTTTATTTTAACATCTATCTTTTCATGTTATGCCATCAATAATGATCATGAAGGTCTTGGTTATTTTTTTTGGATTCTAGGGTGTATATTGAAAGTGGATCTATGATATTTTTCCAATAACTACCTCATTTTTTTGTAAAATATGGAACACATGGTCTTGTAGGAAATTTCAATACACATTTTGGACCAATATTGTAATCAAGAAACTTACCATTCCTCAAAACCTTAGTCATATCTTTCAATGATGGATAATCTATTTTAGATTTCTTGTCATTATTTAGTAATGGTGTTTGACAAATAATTAGGGACAAAATTAATTATATAACATACCTTAAAATCTCCATTTTCGGTTTTACTAGGTCTATGATAAAAGGATCACCTAGAATCCTGATTATTTCTAATAGAATAGTGAAATTCCTAATTAATTCATCATCGAATTTGTTTTCATTTCATGGGTTATTATTAATTGAATAGTCATAGTCATTAAGAAGTTCCAATTGTCACCTATGTCTCATGTTCAATTACTTTTGGGTGAAAATATTATAAAAAATTTGGTGGTCTATGTATATATCACATTTATCCCCATTAAGGTAGTTCCTCTATATCATTCGTGAAAAAACAACTATAACCTACACTAGTTTATGCATAGGATAACCATTACCATGAGGACTCAACCGTCGAGATGCATAAACAATCCCATTTTTATATTCGCAAGGAAACAGCCAATTACATCTAGAGATCCATATTTAAAATTAATAAATCCTTATCTAATTGAGGGTAGAGTAAAAACAAGTGTTGTGTCATGACCCTCCCCTAGGGATCATGCCATGACTTCCCCAAGACCACCTCTCGAAGGCTAGGGGATGGTGACTAGCACTGAAGGCTTCAACCTATAAGTGGGAATCATTTTCCAGATTAAATGTATGACCACACATGTACAACCAGATCCCAAGACAATAAAAAGGGGAAACATGTATATCACTAAGACAAGTTTTTGTGCAAGTAAAAATCAATGAAAGTGGTCCAGAATACCAACCCAACAAAGAAGTGAAAATATAAAATACAAAGGGTAACTCTGATGGCTATCCGAAGAAAACCCCACCTAATCGTGAGAGTAGTGAAGCTACTGGAAGCTGAAGTAGTATATAATTTCAGCCTAATCCTACTGGGCCCTGCCTTGTCTAGGGATTCCAAGTCCATCATCGTTGCGTCTATCAGTTCGGTCTCCCCAAGCACCACTGTCGTAACATCGGTCATGTGCACCCGACACAACACGTACGGGCGAAGCCTGTGTGGGGGTGAGTAACACAGTACTTGGTAGGGACCCCAAGACAAAAAAGGAAAGACCACACAAAAATTCCTCATAGTAAATCATGAAACACAAGACATCTCACACCATTTATATTCTAGGGTAAAAACGGTAATATCATCAGTCACATCATCGAACAGCTCATCTGCTGAAGAAATCCTCCACTAGCGTGTACAGTGGTCCTTCCATTTCACGAAGAGGTACTTCCTACTAACCTTTGAATTTTTAGGTACTCATCTACATCACATTCCATGGGCCTGTAGAGTCACAGAGAGGTGATTATCACTTTTCATGGACTACTGAGGAACTTCTCTTCATCACATACCAAGGGGATGCAAAGTCACAAAGAAGTTCTTCCCACTATGGGCCTGAAATGTCAAAGAGGGGTGCTTACCACTGTTCCAAAATCCATCAGTCTTCAAGTATCATCAAATCATAGGGTTCGTTACATAGTGTGATTTGGATAACCTCTTTTCAATTCTTTTGTCGCATCTCAACATCCACGAAAGTCATCATAGAACATGATAAAAGACCCGCGACGTCGAGAGGGTTTAAACATAGTAAACAACTCATCAATCGGAGGAAAAGTATGCAAGATACATGTGTTTTAGAAACTAGGGGGACGGTTACGATGGGGCCCTTTATGACCCTGTCAGGCCGACCAGATCTATTCATTACTGGGGTCCTACTTACCATGTTTAATTTAGACGTACTTGACCTGTCCTGATGCAAGAAGTGTTCAGGTTGGTCAGTCCTGGCCAATGGGCTAGGCCAAAACGGCCTCTCTAGACCCAGCCCAATTTGGTTGATGGTCTAGCCTGACAGTCACCCACTGACCTGTTGTAGACTATCCTGGTCCGAAGGGGGGTGTGGGTACGGCCTAACGAAGCGGGTCAGGCCCCTCGGTGCAGTTTGGCCCGTTGGAGGATCCACCCGCCAGCTGGGGACCGGCCCCATGGTGCGGTCGATGGTTCTGACCAAGAGAGACATGGCCTGGATGCCACATCCTGATCCCCCTAGCCGCAGGGTCTCAGTGCCCTTCCATTAACTATGGTCGATGGATCGCGGCTTCACCAGCCATCTGGACGGCCCAGACACGATCCATCCCTCCATTCGGCGTCCCACCTTGTGTTGTCTCCTCCAGCACACCGCTGTAGTGGATGAAATACGGAATCTTGGTCTACTTGGTCTGCCGGTGTAGGCCAGCTCTTCCACACAACCCGCAAGGGCAGCCGTTGCTCATGCCCGCATGCTATCGGAGAGTTTAGTGGACCATCGGACGCGCTCCGGTGGTCTGTTCTTCGAGATGTTTGCATCTGTGGCCTCTAGGGAGCGCCCTATTCACCACAAGGATTCCAAACCAACCTTGACATCATTTCTATGGTACTTCCACCATGAAAGAACATGTGGAGGCACATGGGCCTTGTTCATCTTGGACCAGGGCCTCCACATTAGAGGATTAAAGATAAGGGAGGTTCGGGGAGTTTTCGTTCAATCATTCCATGCCATGATTTGGACCCCACATAAATAACCTCAAGAATAAAACACCCTCCAACATAACACACAAATCGTAGATCAAAATGTTTATTGATTGATCTGACTTTTTCGTTTTTATAAAATGATGGGGAATAACATTAAATGAAAAACCCTACCTCTTATGATGTATGATTCCTTGGGGTTCTTCCTTAATTGATTATGATGTCGAAGTTTCTTCCAGGTTCTGATCTTCAAATGGAATTAAAGATGGTTAAGTTCCGCCTCCATTTGTCATTCTTTTCTGTGGTGGAAGTACATTAGAGGTTCTCTAAAGAATTATCCAAATTTTTAATCCTCATTTCCCCAATGCATCGAATTATAAAACTGTGAACGTCACTGTGTTTCCATTATGATGTGACATCATGTCTCTATGCTGTTTTATTTAAGAAATAATGTCGTTGGTATACGTCATTAGTGCGTCGTTATGCTATGAGTTAACGAGGCCTTAATGAGCCTCTTTAATGTGACTCGTCACCACCTCGCCTTTCTTGGAAGCTCACCCACACCCATAATCAACTCCATCACTACCATAGATAATGGATTCTATGAAGCACATGGAATTTTAACTATGAAGATCAATTGATATAGTTCACCACTATATTTTTCTTCTAATGAAGCATGGGAATAATTATAATAAATAAATATTAGGAAATTGAAAGGTAGAATAAAATCTCAACATTTGCATCTTATCTTTTCAACATAACCTAAAAAAAGTGAATAAGTCAAGGATTTCACTCACCACCAATTCCAGTAGAAGGGTGATGAGAAAACCTGTTAAATGGGAAACATAATGATATAATAAATTGGTTATACAATGCTCACAAATAATTTTTCATGTCTAAATTAGATGAATGAACCCTATACTGAAAAAGGAATATATATTTTATCTTCTTTATAGATCCACTTTTGTTATCATCAATTAGCCATGTCGGAGTAGGGTAGGTCATGAAGTTGAAATTATCAGGTAAGATCAACACATAAATAACCTAATCTAGACATAATGTAATCACCTAAATCTCTTAAAAAAATTAACTGATTTGGATGAAATGAAGCATAAGGGATTCCATTAGTGTGTTGATATTTGTAACGCAAAAAATGATCACATATCCATCCATAAAATAATAGGAATGGATCATTAATCTAAACAGGGAATTTCACATGCTAGATATGATTAAGGATGTGATACGGGTGGGAAATAATTATCACAACAAGATTTAGGGTCCTACTATATGGTAATTATGCATCCATCACTAACATACCCACTAGAATTACTATGTGTGCATCCATGAGTGGGAAAATCCATCTGTTAAAAACATGGATATAATTCCCTAAATATAAAGTGTTAGGGATACCTCAGGTCTCACCTGATATCCACAGGAGGCATACTTCCCACCCTTAATGATGGCCCAATATGAACTTGTGATATTGTGATTCAGATAGGAAGGGTGTCGATGACGGTTTATAATGGGTTTTCAAGTCCCAAAATCGTAGAGAAATGTTTTTATTTATTATATAAAGTAAATAAGTAACATAGGTTCATATCCGTCCTAAACATCCCCTTCATGATGGTGAGTATGTCTCTTTTCATGGTTGGAGTTTATACAGGGTCATCCCAAATATTCATAGTAGAATGAAATTCATTATAAATATCTAAAAGAAGGGAATTCTACCATGAAATTAAATATCACATACACTGATACTTACTTCACCATGCGATGAATTCAAGAAATTGGTATGGGGGAAAAATTTCTTGTCAAAACATTGAGTGGTTCCAATGGAAAAAAATGAAAAAAAAATGAAAAGTCCATTTGTCCTTGTAAATATGACTTTCTTGTTACTAGAAAGATAATTATGACAAGAACTGCTGGAAGAAGAATGACCATGCCCATTTATTATAGAAATTATTTCTTGGTCAGAAGTCCCACATAGATATCTGGGCACCTATCAAAATATTCAAAGATGAGGTGATCATTTCGAATAGATCTGATCAATTAACTGGTGGGTGATATTGGGACAATATAGACCCTAATTAGAGTTATCAAATATATGATATTACCACTAAAGTGGAATGAAAACCAATTTACTATCCTAAAAAGTTGTAATTTGAATATAGTCGAGAGAAGATGATAGCTTGTTAGATGTACGATTGTAATTAGGTTATGTCATATTAGCATCATCTAGTATACCAAAACCATATGAAATAAATTGTTGCGAAATGAGATAGCTCCAATTTTTTTTAGGGATAATCCTCATAATATCATTTTTATTGGAGAACAAGTGTTAATGATGTTATGAATTTTTTTCATAGTAACCATATCCCTATAACTGGATGTATCAGAAGATATGAGTGAGTTGAAATGCATATTTACAAAATTAAGAACATGTTAGATGAGTTTGTAGCAGGTCACTGTAGCAGTATTGTAGCTGTGGTGGAACTGTTGCGGTGACAACACTATAGTGGTGAAGGCACTATAACGGTGGCGATACTGTAGCAGCCCAAATACTGTTGCAATACAATTCATTGAGGGTCTCTTTGGGCCAAAAATGGGCTTTCAAGCCTAGTATTCAGGCCACTACGCCTTGGGCCATTGGGCTATGTAATGGGTCTCCTTCTACCCAGTCTAAAGAGGTATTTTCATTAAATAATAAAATAATGCTTCATTTGAGGCCTTTTAAAAAGAATCACATGACCCATAGAGAATCTCACTGTTTCATCACCCAAAAATAATATTGTGACCATGTGATTAGATATAAAACAAGTGATCTCATAAAATGGATATGGTAAAACAAACACCTTAATGATCACGTGATCATGTGATTGATCCAGTAGATCATGTGAAGCAAGTAGAAAAACTATGTTCTAGAGAGCATGCATTAAGGTCCAACAATGTTCCCATGAACTGATTCATGGTTCATTTAAAAAATAACTATGAAAAGATGTAATACAATTAGATCACACAATAAAATATCATGAATCAGTCTCATGAAGTGTTCTTGGTAAGTGATTCTTCTGTAGTGGTTTTTTGAAATAGATATTGTGGCGAGTTCTGGAGAAGGATTCATGTGATGGGGGAAATCATTGGAGATTTTGAGGTAAATTCACTAGTGGAATGATGTGCTCCGATTCTCCCCAATATATAGTGTTCTTATAAGAACACCAATTGTCAACTGGTCGATCAATATCCATATAGTAAACTTATTGAAGGAATTATTAATAAAAAACGGGGGAATATACTATACTCAAAACAGAATCCTTGTCCCTGTTGACCCCATTCTTGAAAGGGAGAGGGCAATTTTTTGATACCTTCCAAATGAGCATTAGAAATTATAGAATTTAATAAATAGAAAAATAATGGGTATTACTTTATTTATAAGAATAATGAAGTATCATTAGGGCTACGTGGAATCTAAATGGATGTGTCATGTGGATCACATGACCCCCTAAGAAGATACATGATTGCATGACTCTAGGATGGTCTTGTGAATGGTACATTTTTTACATGATCTATGAATGATCAAATCAATCCCATCTGGTAAGTACCCCTAATCATACAAATCCTTTTTGATAATCCCTCCTGTTCTTCTGAAGATATCCGTATATGCACTGCTGATCATACATAGGATTCTGAATGATATTCTCGAACAACCTTACATATTATGTGAAAATCACATGACTGTCACCCTAAGACCAAAATTAATTTAAAACATATTTTTTAAAAGTGAGGGGGATTTATGTTGTTGAAGTAATTATGTGTTATATTTAGATGGGGTTTTCACCTCATATAATCACCATTGATCACATAAAGGGCCCTTGATAAGCCAATTTGATCATGCAATGGGACCAGGAAGAGTGTCATATGATCACATGAAATCATTTTCAATATGTGACTTAATATATCAATGATTTCCAAACATGTCAGCCCTATCTTGTTGAAGCCCTTTTATATGTCAAATTCAAAAGAAAACACATCATAGATTAGAAGAGATTCTATCAATGATGATCATTTCATGTTATCTGAAGATCCCCTACTAATCATACATTTACCTACAATAAATAATCCAAAAAGTCATAATATCTTATATAATATGGAATAAAAATTGTAAAAGGATGAATCCGATCAAAAATAGAATAAATGATAAATTTCATCAGAACAGGTTTATGCGCTCTATTTTATCACCAATAATCATTTGATGTCCCTTTTATAAGTTTGAAATATATCATGGAGGTGCCCTTGAGAGTATAACTTAATCTCAATGAGCCCCCCTTGAAAAGATAGTATGGGTTCATGATTGACCTCAAATAAGACAACTTGATATCATGAAGGGTCCCTGAAAAGTCTACTGAATCAAACAAAAGCCTCTTCGATTGATGTCATGATCTTGTGAAGTCTCTGTGACAAGTCCACGTGATCATAAGAAAGTCCTTTGACTTTTCAGAATATTCATGAAAAATTCTCTTAATACTCCATGTATTTATATAATATGTATACGATGAATTGATATCGTTGATGATGGTTGTCATCAGAAAACATGGACGAACCAGGATTATATAACTTGAAGCACGTGATGTGATACTCCATCCAATAACTAAAGCCCATATCTGTGATATATGTGATGAACAAGGAAGCACAGAACTGGGGTTGTGAGTATTATAAACCACCCCCGACCCAAACAATAACACACATGTGAACAAAAGGCACACCCATGGGAGTGTATAAGAGAGAACATATTAGAGTAAAATGTGACATGATCTCAATGGTCTTAGACCTGGTAAAATATGAGGTGTGACCCAGGGTATTCTTCGATGTGAATATGAGCTTAATGTGACCACCCTATTGATCCCTTAATGGACTATCAGTGTTCCAAATTGATTTTGTGAATGGATCTTGTGCATCACATGACCTGTCTTGATTAATCATTGACACCTGAACATATTAGTAAAGGCATGTGATGTACTGGGGCATGCCATTTTAAAAACATGGGATCATCTGGAGATATCACTAAAGTCTTATGAAGTCTTCGAAAATTTCATCCTTGTAATACAAATTACCCAAGTCATATCGGCTAGATCATCCGATGTTGTCAATAATTTCATGTAAGATAATGAGACAACTTTATGAATTGATAACACTAGTTTCACAACACAACAAGATGTTCTTTAGATCATGTAAAAACCATATGATGTGTTTCCTATGTTATGTGACAGTCCTCTAAACATGTTAATCAAATCAGGTGATAGATTTTTGAAATGTTTACTTCAATCACGTGAAGCACCATGGCACATTTCAGCCTTATTGGATATGCAGTCTAGTCATAAATCAAGACATGTTGGATTGAAATTTTGTTGAATATGGTTAGACACTTAGAAAGTGTCAAACAGACACTGAGTACATGTCACACATAGACCCACTACCATGCAAAGAATGTTTGACAGACATCCCTGGATATGATAACCATGTCTAGTAGGCATATTCAGACATGCAATTAAATGAACTATGAGGACTTTCATTCATGTCCAAACTTGAAACATAGTACACCTTTGAATGGGATAATCTCCAATGGTCATCTAACCTAGGGTAAGTCACTTCATATATCAAATAATAGTGACTCTTGGGAATGGATTCTACCATAAGTCATCACTCTTCATCGAACAACATATGGGGAGTTGTATCATACACATGAATCCAAATATGTGCATACCCCATCCATGCCCTCTGGTAACACATACCCATTAGCATGTTATGGAAAAATTGAATTATGGGGAATCCAATTCCTCTTATAAATACGATATATAGGACGTCTTTATAAGGCCCAATCACCAATCGAGAATCCACATTTGTGTAAGTCCCACAATATAACGGACACTCTTACCCATGGGTCCCAAAACCTAACAAGGGAATACAATTCTTCTTCATCTATCAACACATTGAGAAACGAATTGAACTATGATGTCTCGGATTCCTATCCAAAAAAGATACAAAGTATTTCCTTCTAAGGCCTGAGATCTATATCAATCATTTCATTTGGGTCTCCATTGTGCATAAGTCCTCTAAAAAAATATAGTGGGATTGATCACTTGATATAAAATCATTCTCACACAATCCATTGACCACATGGGAATAGTTATTTGAAGTAGTACTATCATTCGCATCATCTACATCCACCGATAAAGGAATAAAAAATGGGTAATCCTTAATAAGTGGCATGATTTGACTACCCCCATGTAAGGGTGTAAAACCAAATGAAGTAATCATCATGTGTGTTAATTATGCATCATCACCTATAATTAGGTTTAGGGATGATCAAACTATGATAAATTTATTTCCTATTATAGGAAGGGTATGTAGGATGCCTTCGTAAAGATCAAGATTAAAACATGGTGATAATGTTACCTTATATACGTCATTAACACATGATGTTAAACTTCATGGATTAAATGAATGATGTGTATTTTTATTCAGGTTATACCACAGATATATAGGATTAATGATGAAGGTTCAATCCCTTACTTGAAATATAAAATTATTCCTTAGATGTAAATAAACTCCAAATTTTATGTTTATGGCTTAAAAATATAAAAGGCTACCCATTTATAAATAATAATGAGTTTGAAATCACATACTCTTGACCAATGTGAGTTCATAAGAACTATTGGGTTGGAAACCCCAATTGATGGCCAGACTTTTGAATGTAGGTATGTCCAATGTAATGGAACTGGGAATCATTGGGAGTTTCTATAAAGGAAAGAAATTGTAGACCCGATGTGAGTGGTTTTGAAACCATACATGAACCCCCCCATTAGAAATCATAAAATATGAAATAATGACATTGAACACAGTGTGAAAAAATGTAATGATAGATTTGAAAAATCAATATAAACATTGGGCATCATACGTCATGAACCAAATGGATAATATAGCATCCCGCCTCTTTATCACATAAACTTTCATTACATTTTACAAAACCGAGCATCTTTAAGGTTTAGTGTCTTGGAAACCAGGAACTTTAAACATGAAAACATAAAACATTCTTCTAAAATACTTGAAAGGCTTCTCCTCAGGTTCATCCTAGGTTCATTACTGTATCACATAACTTGGGAGCATACATCAAAATAAAGGGTGTGCAAAAAGCCCAATAAAGGAAACAAGAGAAACATTTTACATGTGAACTTGAGATACTTCAATAAGGTCATGAAAATAACTTTAAGGCATGAGAATGAAATCATGAGGCATATCATAATAAAAATAACATTTTCATAACTTGAAGATGTGGCTACAACATTTAATATTGACAATCGATTCGTTTCACCAAGATCCATCCCCAAGGTGTCGTTAAAAATTACCAAGGTTATTCACCAAGGCGTCGTTAAAAATGGCCATCTCTAGAGATTAAGTCTTTACCCAATGCATTAAGGCGCTATCAGGGAGCACCCTTAAATTTGACTATATTATAATGTGATCCACATATATCATCATCAAACATTTCATAAATAACCCATATAGCATAAAATAAATGGGTTTCATTTCATAATCATAACGTTTTAAAAACCGCTTTAAACACATGATCTTTACGTTACTTTAAAACCACGGAAAGGGAAAGTGGGTATCATGTATGTAAATCCCAGAATATAAAATAGAATATTTTTGTATATATGTGAATAAACCTGTAGAAATAAGAGCTTTGATTATTCAATTAATAACATGATGTAATTTTGAGAAAAAGAGAGAGGCATTTTGAGACGAAAATTCTGCAGCACAACAGCTAAATTACAAGGTTGTAGAAAACGTTGAAAAGAAAGGGGGCATGGGTCAAACAATGATAAATGACCCATAAAACAGTAGAGGGATAGAATATAAGGGATTTAAGAACATTGTAATGAAATTTTAAAATATACCATATGAAATGAAGAACATGAAAGGAAGACAAAAATAAGATTTCTCTTATGAAAATTCGGCAGCCTAACAACGTTACATAAACTTCAACCAAAATTGAATTGATGATGTCAAATAGGGTCTCTCATCATATAAACATAAAAGATCAATATGATAGATATAGAGATCATACCCCAACATAATAAAAATGAACTTTCAAGACTTGACATGGAATTAGAAATTTGAAAAGGGGAAGGGTGAAAGAATCCCTTAAAAATTCGGAAGCCTAACGGCGTCACTTAAACTTCAACAGAAAAATGAATTGATGAGATAAAATAGGGTAGCTCATCATATGAACATAAGAGTCCAGTATGATAGATATAGAGATCATACCCCAACATAACAAAAAGTAACTTGAAAGAACTGACATGAAAGTAGAACTTCAAAACGAGAAGGGTGAAGAACCACTTAAAAATTCGGCAGCCTAACGGCGCCACTTAAAACTTCAAAAAAACTGAATTGAAGAGATAAAATGGGGTCTCTCATCATATGATCATAAAATATCTTTATGATAAATTTAGATATCATACCCCAACATAATAAAAAGGAACTCGAAATACTTTACATGATAATAGATCTTGAAAAATGAGAAGGGAGAAAGAATCCGTTAAAAAAATTTCGGCAGCCTAACGACGCCACTTAATACTTCATCAAACAAAATAATGAGAGTAAGAGGGGATCTCTCATTATGTGAACATGAAAAGGGAAGTAATAGGAGTATAAAAGAACACCCTTTAACATAAGAACATGGAGAATAAAAGAAATTACATAAAAGAGATTTCTTGAAAAGAAAGAGAGAGATCAGATCCCTTACCTTAAAACATAACACTTAAAACTCAATGGTTGGGACATTGAGGGCTTGGGGGCACCATGGGAGGACTCCTTGGGAGGTAATGAGGCCAGAACATCGTTGGGGGAGAGTGGGGAGTCGAATGGATGAGAGGATGGCTTGGTATTTATAGGGAAAGTGAGGGGACAAGGCATTAAATGCAAAGGGACACCTCATTAGTGGTTTTGGAAAAACCATGGGCTTGACAATGGTATTTTCCCATGGTATTGGACACTTGGGACACCTAATACCTTATATTACTATTCATAATTCTAAAATATTGATTACAAACTTAATACATCATTTAATGATGTCATTAAACACCCGTAACTTTAAAACTGTATTTTCACTATTCATCGAAAATTCAACTTTTTTAGAATAATCCCAAAATCTCACCTTAACCAAATATCAATGCTCTGATTACAAATATGAACTCCATTTTATAAAAATAATTTTCTAAATATTTTTAATTTAATTTTTAAATAAAAACACTATTCACGAAAAATTCATTTATTCAGAAAAAACCCCAAAAATTACCATAGCATAGTATCGGTGTTCTGAGTTCAAAAATGAAATCCTATTTATAAAAATAATTTTCTAAATAATTTTTATTAAATTTTTAATTAAAAAAAACTATTCACCCGAAAAAACTAATACTTGAATAATAATTTATGAAACCGTTATTTAACCATTTTATTGAATCACATTTCATAAATCATGGTGCCTAGATTATATTAATACTTTCTTTAAGTGAGATTACTAATCCATTTGGAAACATTAGTAATCTTAATCATAAAATCACTATTCATAATTTACTATTAATCAAAAATTATGTTGATCTTATTAGACTCTAAATTTCGTACTGAACAATAATTGTAGAAGACCATTTTTCGAAAATCATTACACATTTTTAATAATTTAAGGTTTACACAACCATTTTTAAAATATCCTTTTTCTAAAATTCATCAAAAATATGCACACTATATTTATCCGTTCATTTGAAAATTCATAAACTTCATCATAAGAAGAAATCCCAATTTTTATTTAAAACAAAGGATTACACAAGGCAGTTATGGTCTTCTTAAATAACCCCTTATCACACCAGCATATGACCTAAGTGTAAGGTGTGCTAAGGTGAGAGAATCTGAGGGAGGCTCGGCTAACATCGCACGAGTAGTAATTTCTATTAGTTTGAACTTCTCTCAAAGGCGATTATGTTCTAGCTTCATACGATGAAGTTCGGCTTGGGTTTAGTCTAGAGAAAAGCCTATTGGTACTACCTCCTTCCCAAGTTCTGTTAGATGGGCTTCGATCGGTCCAAGAATACTGGGAGAGGCCATCAAATCTTCGTTTCTATAATAAATAACCAAGATTACTTGTATTTAGAGGCATTAATCAAAACGTTTAGTTTCTAGCGGCCATATTGACCAATGGTCATATAACCATCTAAACCCAACTGCCTCATTTTAATTATACTCATGTTATCAAATAAAACATTTTTGTTGAGTATAAAAAATAAAGTAACAAATGAAATTAGGAAACAAGATTTATTCAAAATTTCGGGTCGTTACAATCTTCCCCCCTTAAGAAATTGCGTCCTTGCAATTTCATAAATTGGGTTTTGAAATTTCATTGAAATTACAACATTGGAAAAAGAGTTAGTAACACTATTACTTTAAAAGAAAGAGAAGGAAGTACAAAGGCCACCTGAGTTTACTCATACTAGGATTCCATGTAGGAAACATGGACATGGAGGAGAAAACAAAGGGTCACGTTCTAAAGGAGAGTGATAGAAAATATGATTAGGATAAAGTTAACCATAAGAAAATCCCAAACTTATGATGTGTGTAAATGATATTTGATTACATAGTAGGAAACGTAAACCAACAACGTTTTTGTTTTACATTCCTTTTCATAATTTTGAAGAATTCATTTACAACATAGAACAAAAACATAAGGAAATATATCTACCTTCATGTAGAGTATCACCCTTTAATAAGTTTCTACCAAAACTAATCTTTTATCCCAAATGATGAGAATTCAAAACTACTTGGTCTCATCAAAACACAAGAATCATCTTCTAGAGAATCACATAATCCACAAAAGATTAACTATCTATTTCTTCTATCTTTAAACATTATCCCAAAAACAGAAAGGGTAAGGTTAAACAACTCTTCAAAAAGGAAGAATCCCATAGTAATGGAAACTAATTTTAAATCTTCAATGTTCCATGGTAATACCCAAAGATTATCATAGACCATTCCATAAATAACAGTCCTTAAAATTCCTCAAAATAAACCAAACTAAGATTGAAACCCAAATACAAGAAGGATTTGATAACATAGTCTTCCCAAATAAACTTCATTGTTCATCTCCAAAAAACATCAAACACTCCTAACATCTTATAACAAAATTATCTAAACTAACATATTTTACCCAATATAGGTTAATCATTCCCATAAGTAACCTAAATTACTATAATGCACCATAAATTCATCGATTCTTCAAAATATAAGTCAACCTTACTCCTCAATGAAAATACCGTAGTAATCTATTTACCTCGATCATATAGGATCCCCAAAATAGTGAACATCATCCAAAATAATTATCATTTTTAACCCCCTAATCATCTCTGTCCTATTAATATGACAATCATCGCATTTCCTATCACATTGGTTTTTGGGACATGTTCTTCCATTTCCCACCATTAACTAAGAAAAGAAACTATAATTAGGGGCTTAAATAATTAGCTAATAATCATGAAAAGGAAACTTTAAGCATAAAAGGATAAACATGAAGAATAAAAGTATATCCTAACATGTGATCCCCTAGGTTCCAATCTAGGTTATCCCTGATCATATATTCTTATGTGAATCTTTATTTTGTTTTATCCTTGTTCCTTTAATAATGGTTCATACTAAGCTTATGAATTTACCAAAGCATATCCACCAAGAGTGTCGTAACCAAGAGTGCAGCAAGGCCCATTGTCGTGTACCAGTTCTCATTCGAGTCTAGCTCAAAGCGGTGTTTTCATGTTTTACCCCTATGTACATCTGTGCCAGATCCACCTCTACCTGCTCGTATCCAGACAGGGATGCATTTGCTTGGAAACCCCTTACTCAATACTCACCAAAATACCAGGAAGATTTCCTATATTTAAACTTTTCTATAGGGTTCTTCCTAGATTATTCATATCCTAATTTCCACAAATAACTATAACATCCTTTGATACCAACTATAGCATCCCGCCTCTTTATCACATAAACTTTCATTACATTTTACAAAACCGATGATCTTTAAGGTTTAGTGTCTTGGAAACCAGGAACTTTAAACATGAAAACATAAAAAATTCTTCTAAATTACTTAAAAGGATTCTCCTCAGGTTAATCATAGGTTCATTAATGCATCACATAACCTGGGATCATACATCAAAAGAAAGGGTGAGCAAAAATCCCAATAAGGGAAACAAGAGAAACATTTTACATGTGAACTTGAGATACTTCAATAAGGTCATGAAAAGAACTTTAAGGCATGAGAATGAAATCATGAGGCATATCATAATAAAAATAAAATTTTCATAACTAGAAGATGTGGCTACAACATTTAATATTGACAATCGTTTCGTTTCACCAAGGTCCATCCCCAAGGTGTCGTTAAAAATTACCAAGTTTATTCACCAAGGCGTCGTTAAAAATGGTCATCTCTAGAGATTAAGTCTTTACCCAATGCATTGAAGCGCTATCTGGGCGCCCCCTTAAATTTTACTTTATTATCATGTGATCCACATATATCATCATCAAACATTTCATAAATAACCCATATATCATAAAATAAATGTGTTTCATTTCATAATCATAACGTTTTAAAAACCGCTTTAAAGACTTGATCTTTACGTTACTTTAAACCCACGGAAAGGGAAAGTGGGTATCATGTATGTAAATACCAGAATTTAAAATAGATAATTTTTGTATATATGTGAATAAACCTGTAGAAATAAGAGCTTTGAGTATTCACTTAATAACATGACGTAATTTTGAGAAAAAGAGAGAGGCATTTTGAGACGAAAATTCTGCAGCACAACGACTACATTACAAGTTTTTAGAAAACGTTGAAAAGAGAGGGGACATGGGTCAAACAATGATAAATGACCCATAAAACAGTATAGGGATAGAATATAAGGGATTTAAGAACATGGTAATGAAATTTTAAAATATACCATACGAAATGAATAACATGAAAGGAAGACAAAAATAAGATTTCTCTTTTGAAAATTCGGCAGCCTAACAGCGTTACATAAACATCAACCAAAAATGAATTGATGATGTCAAATAGGGTTTCTCATCATATGATCATAAAAGATCAATATGATAGATAAAGATATCATACCCTAACATAATAAAAAGGAACTTGCAAGACTTGACATGGAATTAGAAATTTCAAAAAGGAGAAGGGTGAAAGAATCCATTAAAAATTCGGCATCCTAACGACGTCACTTAAACATCAACAAAAAAAATGAATTGATGAGATAAAATAGGGTCTCTCATAATATTAACATAAGAGTCCAGTATGATAGATATAGAGAATATACCCCAACATAAGAAAAAGGAATTTGAACGAGCTGACATGATAGTAGAGCTTCAAAACGAGAAGGGTGAAGAACCACTTAAAAATTCGACAGCCTAACGGCGCCACTTAAAACTTCCAAATAAACTGAATTGAAGAGATAAAATGGGGTCTCTTATCATATGATCATAAAAGATCAGTATGATAAATTTAGAGATCATACCCCAACATAATAAAAAGGAACTTGAAATACTTTACATGATAATAGATCTTGAAAAATGAGAAGGGAGAAAGAATCCGTTACAAAAATTTCGGCAGCCTAACGGCGCCACTTAATACTTCATAAAACGAAATAATGAGAGTAAGAGGGGATCTCTCATTATGTGAACATGAAAAGGGAAGTAATATGAGTATAAAATAACACCCTTTAACATCAGAACATGGAGAATAAATGAAATTACATAAAAGAGATTTCTTGAAAAGAAAGAGAGAGATCAGATCCCTTACCTTAAAACATAACTCTTAAAACTCAAAGGTTGGGACCTTGAGGGCTTGGGGGCACCATGAGAGGACTCCTTGGGAGGTAATGAGGCCAGAACTTCGTTGGGGGAGAGTGGGAAGTCGAATGGATGAGAGGATGGCTTGGTATTTATAGGGAAAGTGAGGGGACAAGGCATTAATGGAAAAGGGACACCTCATTAGTGGTTTTGGCAAAACCATGGGCTTGACCATGGTATTTCCCCATGGTATTGGCCACTTGGGAGACCTAATACCTTATATTACTATTCATAATTCGAAAATATTGATTACAAACTTAATACATCATTTAATGATGTCATTAAACACCTGTAACTTAAAAACTGTATTTTCACTATTCATCGAAAATTCAACTTTCTCAGAATAATCCCAAAATTTCACCTTAACCAAATATCAACGATCTGATTACAAATATGAACTTCATTTTATAAAAATAATTTTCTAAATATTTTTAATTTAATTTTTAAATAAAAACACTATTCACAGAAAATTCATTTTTTTCAGAAAAAACCCAAAAAATTACAATATCATAATATCAGTGCTCTGAGTTCAAAAAAGAAATCCTTTTTATAAAGATAATTTTCTAAATATTTTTAATTAAATTTTTAATTAAAAAACACTATTCACCCGAACAAACTAATACTTGAATAATAATTTATGAAACCGTTATTTAACCATTTTATTGAATCACATTACTTAAATCAAGGTGCCTAGATTATATTAATACTTTTTTTAATTGAGATTACTAATCCATTTGGACACATTACTAATCCTAATCATGAAATCACTATTCATAATATACTATTCATCAAAAATTAAGTTGATCTTATTAGACTCTAAATTTCGTACTGAACAATAATTATAGATGACCATTTTTCGAAAATCATTACACATTTTTAATAATTTAAGGTTTACACAACCATTTTTAAAATATCCTTTTTCTAAAATTCATCAAAAATATGCATACTATATTTATCTGGTCATTTGAAAATTCATAAACTTCATCATAAGAAGAAATCCCAATTTTTATTTAAAACAAAGGATTACACAAGGCAGTTACGGTCTCCTTACATAGCCCCTTATCACACCAGCATATGACCTAAGTGTAAGGTGTGCTAAGGTGAGAGAATCTGAGGGAGGCTCGGCTAACATCGCACGATTAGTAATTTCTATTAGTTTGAACTTCTCACAAAGGAGATTCTGTTCTAGCTTCACACGATGAAGTTCGGCTTGGGTTTGGTCCAGAGCAAAGCCCAGTGGTGCTACCTCCTTCCCACGTTCTGTTAGATGGGCTTCGATCGGTCCAAGACTACTGGGTGAGGCCATCAAATCTTCTTTCTATAATAATTAACCAAGATTACTTGTATTTAGAGGCAATAATCAAAACATTTAGTTTCCAGCGGTCATATTGACCAATGGTCATATAACCGTCTAAACCCAGCTGTCTCATTTTAATTATACTCATGTTATAAAATAAAACATTTTTGTTGAGTATAAAAAATAAAATAACACATGAAATTAGGAAACAAGATTTATTCAAAATTTCTGGTCGTTACAGATAAACATACACCCGTCATCTTTCAAGCTAAAAAATAAATCAATTCACATAAATAATAGTGTTACATATTATGTAATATATCAAGATCGTTGTTTTTTTACACTAAATTTTCGGGGTTTCAAATTATCTCCCATTACAAAAATTGTCTTCTCGTAGTTTTATCTTGGTTTTAGATGGAAAAATATTTGAAAATACCTTTATTGGAGACCCATTTCATATTTAAGGATAAAAAACTTATTTTAAAAAAGGGAGGTGGTAAGGATAAATTTTAAGACATAATTGGGCTCCTAGATAAAGACAATATTATTGGGAAGTTATAATATTTAATTTTAAGAGAAAACTACCAACCCAAGACTAAAATAGTGTAACAAATTACATGGTAATGATAAATTTAATAACTTGAAATCCATAAATTAGTTGGGGATAGAAGAGAATAAACTCATGGAGTATGATGTTAAAAGTATAAATTTTTTATTTCAATACCATTTTACAAAAAAAATTAAGGATAATTCTACTATTAATATAGAGAATATAAGAAAATATACATACTTGATTTATTTCAATTTCATAATCACAAATTTATAAATTTTTTCTATTAATTTCCACAAGTTCTCATACTCTAATAAATAAATATTCATGATGTATTTTTCATGTTTGAATCCCCAAAATTATCGTTTAACACACAATAATATCCATTAAAGAATGAAGATTAAATTATTCTTACTCTAAATACTAAATAAAACCAAAATGGTTAGAATAATTTACCCTTTAATCTTTAAAAAATTTCTAATAAACCATAGAGGTCACCATAATCCCCATAATAAATTAGTAACCATAAGACTCCTCTAAAATATGTCTAAGAAAATTTAAAACCCCAAAATAAAAAATGATTGACCAAAAATTTATCTCATGAAAACATAATTTAGGATATAATGTGATATAACAAACATGTGAATAAATTGATCAAGTATTCTCTTAAAACATAATATTAATATGAATCACTATAAAAACTAAATGAAAACATGGAACATTGAACATATTCCATAAATAAAAAAAATAAACATTATCAAATATAACATAAATTAAATTTTCATCTATTTATTGATCAATTTCAAGTTCAGCTATACTGTACCACTTAATTTATCGATGTTAATCGTCTCTTTATCTTAATTGAACATTATTAGTTTACCCTGAAAATACTTTTCTTGGTTATCAGTACCATTCAATATATGTTTTAAAATCCATAATGATAAACTACTATGGTAAAATCTATAGATGTTTCAGGATTCTTATATCGATAATATCATTAATATAACACTACTATAATATAATACTTTAAATCCCAATACATCAAAACATCAACCCTTTCATGTCAAAAATTGGAATAGAATACATCCATCCTTTTTATAAGGGATTACATTTATATTAGTGCATTGTTTCAAATAATTAAAATATTCCGCACACATTAGTCATTTATAAATTAATTTTACATTAGTATGAACTTCATTTACATCCATAAAAATGTTAATTTTTACTAAGAAATTTCATAATCTATATCCTCAGTTTCCACATAAAAATATCTTCCCATTCCTTTGGGAAATTTACTTGACTTTTTATTCCCACACTTTCTACATGTAAGAGAAATAAACTAATTTCCTTAATGGTCTTCATGAAACTTTGTATTTTTATTATTAGGTTTGTCATAAATCTCATGCAAGTTATGTTTGTTTTTTCTATTATGGAATAAAATATTGGGAATAATCTCAAGGACCCAAATTCCATCTCTTATTTCTATTAGATTCCAATGAGGACATCCATTCCATTTTCCTTCACATTATGTGTTAAAAATATTACTCATGCTTATCATATAATGCCCTGACTATAGAAGCTCAAGGCCAATACAATATTTAATTAATAATGCATGATTACATTGAATCAAATACAAAAGGAACAGTCTATTTAGAAGACTTTGAAGATGATATTACCTTAATGATACTCATAATACATTGGGAAAATAAAATAAAATAAGATACATAATAAATTTTTATAAGATGAATCCTTGAAATATTATTCAATGTTTTATTCTTCATTTACTAGGGAAAGGAAACATTTGAAAGGTGTGATCTCAGATGCTCAGTAAGTGTATGTAATATAGTAGAAGCTACCATAAACAATAATCCAATGTGAATAACTCATAACACTAAAACATAATCTTGGGAATAATGTGGAAGGAAAAAAAAACTAAACGAATAATTAAAAAATATTCATAGGAGAATGTAACATAACTATAGATATACTACTAGTCAAATGATCACAATGAATATTAATTAATAGTATAAAATTGGGGGAATTCATAATTACATACAACATGATCATACTTTAAACACTACATCCAAGACATCATACAAAATGTGTAAAAACCCATAATAGTTTGTCACATGAGACCTACTAATGAATTGAGTTGGTACAGAGGGTCCCACCATCCATACTACGTACAATACATTCCTCAAATTAAATTGGAGAAACATAGAAAACAAAAACATACATATTGAAAATTGGATTGTGAAATGTGAATACTTTAACCATAAAACTCGAATGGTATAAATTAGAACATCCATAGTAAAAATGATCATAATACCGTAAAAACATATGGTAGATGGTATTATAAGATATAAAACTCAATGAAGTACATGATTTAACAAATTGTTTTGATGTAGATGATGATACAAATGAAAAAATTCTTGAGGATAATAATATTTAAACATTCCAATGGGTCCCATACAACTTTGAAACCTTCAAATAAGAATACTTATAAAAGAATCATTAAATGAAACATATAATTTCATGAGAGTAAGAAAACTCATGATAAATTTTATAAAAGGATAGTATATACACTACACAGATAGAGAATACATGGTTAAAAGGGAATATATCTCATCGAAGTAAATATGAGTTGAGAAAAACCCTTTCTTAAAACTTGAATGAAGAGTTATTTTGGTAAATAATTTGTATTTCTCATAAAATCATATTGTAAAAAATTTATATCCCCACAAATAAAAGTTATTTATATTGAAATTACATTTGATTAATTAATGATATCCCACTGAAGTGAAATTATGTAAATGTAATTTTTATGAAACAATATAAATAAAACATTTTAGTGTTGTTTACGGAAAATATTAATATCATTTTCAAATAGAAAGGAATGTTTGTATTCATATAACCATAAATGAACCAGTATATTTTTTTATGATATAATTGGTTATTTAATAAAAATCTGTGGCTTACAAATATTATATAACAGAAATAAAAATTGGTAATAATTTAGTAAGTTCCCTTTAATCAGGATTGATTATCAGGAATAATTTAGAAGGGAACCATATTAAAACATATATTTTCCTATAAAATAAAGATGAAGTGATAGGAATATATGATTTTGGAAATTATAAACAAAATATTGAAGTATTAAACAAAAATAAAGAAGCATTATATTGATGTAAATATAGTGAAAGAATAAGCATAATAAAAAATGAAGGTTCATGTAGAATCCCTTACAACATTGTAATCAATCGAATCATACGACCAAAATGTAATAATAAGAAAATGAATTATTGAATAACATGGTTATAAATATATTAAAGATATTATATAATAAATGGAAGTATAGATACACCAAATACATAAAATATGTCGTGGATAATGACAAACTCATGAAAATAAATGTGAGATGATAAACCCTTACCATATGTTTGAATGTGTTCTACACATGACCATAATGTCCCGGAAATCAAATTAAATCCAATAATTTTTAAATTAAGATCCTATTAAAATTTTATTTTATTAATTATAGTTTAAATATGTTTATTTTTGTTCTTATTAATGAGTTATATTGTTTTATTTCATCATCCAAGAGCACTCATTTTCTGGGTTTTCAAGACGGTTCGCTTGTTTTTTATACATTTAAATTTATGTAAAATGGGTATAATTATCCAAAATTTGAAATATATGTCATTAATGTGTAATTGGTTTTATATATATATACTCCTATTTATTTTGATGAATAATTAGATAACACGACAATGATAATATTTTAAATTAATTTTCATAGTTTTAGATCACAACAAAGTTGTTTTGTTTTATCAATTAGTGTTATGTAAATATTTTACATCGTAAAAATAAAAAGGATTATAATATAAATTTTATCATCTATTTCAACCAAAAAAAGTTCTTATGAACTTCCATGAATAATATAAAGGTAAATTGAAAATTTTCATCATTGAGGGCTATAAAACAATTCCCCATGGAGGACGTTTCTAAGTTTTAGAATAAAAGAGAGGGGAAGGGGTTTGATGATAGATTATTACATTATCATGACAACATTACTGGATATGTATGGTAATTGAGTTATAACTCTATTTTTATGTGTTTAAGTGAGTAGAAAATAATAAAAGTAATAACTTGAAATAGAAATAATAGGAAGAGGAAGATGATTTTTACCTCTTCAATTCTCCTCCTTGAGAAACTCCTTAAGGAATTGGTATCGATTTTTTGATGAGACCAAGAGCTCCTGGAAGTGTGGTTGTGACTTTGTAAGAGGATGTGGCCTAAATTTTACAAGGCATTATTCATGGAATGTGTGAGGAAAAATGGTGGTGATTAGTGGTATTTATAGTGTAGGAGAAGGTGTTTTTTGAATATTTTAATCATTAGTTAATTATTTTGGCTCAAGATAAGAAATAGTGTAGATTTTGAGAATATTTATAGTAATTAGTTCTTTTTATTTTGAATTAATCAAGATAAACTCATCCTTACATTAACAATGAATAAAAAATCATGTAGTTAACATTTATCATAAATTATCACATTTTAGAGTTCACCAAAAATTAAAATATTTTAGAAAACTCCTAAAAATTCACCCTAAACATTTCTCAACGTCTAGAATTACGAAATGTACACCATTTTATGAAATTAATTTTCTAAATATGAGAAATATATTTTCCAATCAAAATCATCATTTAGTCAAAAACTAAACATTTTAAATTTAAAATTTATTTTATACGATGATGAAAATTTAACTAAGCTCTCGTTAAATTATCCTAAAATCATAAGAAAATAAAATTTAAATTAATGAATAATTATTTTGAAAAAAAAAATTCATTTAAATTTTTTCATTAATTATAAAATTGAAATTATATAACTATGACTTACTAAAATACCAAAACTTAATTTATATTTTTAAAATACTTAATTATGTATACAATGATATAATTATGTCATATCATTATTTATAAGATTCCTAAATTTTATTTACACTTTCACGGGTGAGGTTACTATTCATTTGGCATATTTATTATTCATATAGGTCATCGTACTATTCATAAGCATAATATTACTATTCCAAATGTACAAGTTCCTATTCTCCAGAATATTTAATTATAAATTATCAAAATCTAAAAGTCTTACTGATTGCAATTGTGTATGTTTAATTTCTGAAAATAAAATCATAGAAGCGGTAAAATTGTATTTAATGCTAATCACCATAGGTGTTGTGAGAGGTTTGGTGAAAAAACATTCATATGTTCAATAACTCTTTATATCTAGTTTAAATATAAAAATGATTCTAGTTATCCAAGTTGGATTTATATTTGTATAATTGATCTATTGTGACTTTAAAAATCAATTTAAAGTATAACAATTATATATATAAAAATTGGTTTTTATCTAAAATGAATTTTTTTCACTATTCAAAAAATAAGACACTTCTTAGAAAAATACTAAAAATTTTCATTATGTTAATTTTGTCAAAATAATTTTAATTTTACCAAAAATTATTTATTTCATTATAAATATGTTTTGTTTATGTGAAACAATTTTAAGAAAAATTTAATAGTAGTTATTAATATTAATATTACATTTTTAATGACTAGGTTATAACTACAATGATTAATTAATGATATTTACAATGTGATATTTTATAGATACTCAGTGTTGTGTGCATTACATTTTAAGTTCAATTTATTTGTAAATCCTTGTGGTGTTATATTATCCTCACATAAAATAAATTGCATCTTCACATTTTGACGTTACAGTTCAATAGTTAATGGTTGATACATGAATATTCACTTGAGGGAAACCCAAATTGGAAATAGGGTTAATAAAATATCCACATGATAAGGGGTAAATAAGAAATGCAACGTTCACCACAATATTAGGATTTATAATAGGAGAATATTCGTGGTAAGTGAGAACATGAACATTAAATAGAAATATAACCATCATGTTCCAATGTAGACTGATTGAGGACATGGTCATTAGAATGTTAATAATAACAAAACCAAAAATATTATGACCAGTAAAATAACTCATGATCTCTTAGAAAATCAATTTTGCAGTTAATGTTTTTTTTTTCAAAATCCATTTCCAATAGGTGAGGGATTCTTTTAATATCTGGATAATCACTTGTGGAATTAAACTTAACTAATTACATTCTAGGTCATAAGAATAATATGATCATTTTTCTATGCTTTGATCTGTTTTCACGTCATTCTATATAACTAGATATGACTGATCAAGCTGAAATTTTGAAACCAAATGAATTTGAATCAACATCTACAAATCAGAGATCCCACCAAATTATAATTATCAATTCCAATTGACTTTATACATAAACAAAATACAAAATGTTAGTATAAGATATGATAATTCCCCAAAAATAGTAAACCATTAGATGATGAAAAACAACTTCAATATACAAAAATTCAAATTTAAATATCAATGTTTAAGGTAGATTATTTTTAAAAATTACTATCATTCATCATAAAATATTCTATACTATGGCCACAAAATCAGAAGGAATTGTTCTTATAGTCTTCCAAATTAAATCGATAAAAATAATGTCCTATATTTATAATTTAATTTCACTATAAGATAATATCCAAGATATTCTATCCATTTACATAAATAACCTAGATCACCATCAATCTACAATAAAATAATAATTTAATCCATAATAAAATTCCAAAATTATTCATCAAAATATTTTTTTTAGAAAAATCATATAAGATTCCCAATTTATTAACATATTTTGAAATAACATTTATGACATAATCACCAAGTCATTTTCTATCCAAATTTTGTATTTTTGAAAAAAAAGTCTCTAAAATCAAATAAAAATAGATCAATTAGATATTTTAACTAAAAAAGTCATGGTAACAAGGACTTCATATAGAATAGTTTTAGGAATTTCACCCTTGTTGCCCTTCGGTTTTGGGAGAAGACCCCGTGGAATTTTTTGATGAGAATACTCATCACCCGACATGAGGGTTTTCTTTTTTTTCTAAAACCATATAACATCTGAAATAAATATGAATGATATCCTTAAAATAATCTCAATCTCTAAAAAATATTTAACATTGAATTTAAATATAATTTCCACATGTAAATACATCATACATTTATTTACACATAGGTCCTTACTTGGTAAATAGGTTATCTATAAGGCCCCAGCCTTAAACCTTACTTAATCTTGAGTTATTACAAGATTACACATTGAGGATCTTTTCGGGTTTAGAGTTTTAGAGAATTAGATCATAAAACATTCATTACATTCCACATATAAACAAAGTGGTTACATAAATATAGTATTCTTCATTCCCATCAATAGAAACACATTTAAAATAAAACATGGATTATTTCATGACACATCCTTGACTCTATCACCTTATCATGTACCTTTCCCTTGACCTGTGAAGAACATTTCAAAAACATGGGATGAGCATAAAAACTCAGTATGGGTTATAAATACATGGAAAGGAAACATGGGTACATATATACATAAGAGTGAAATCATACATTACCCATAAAACATAGGCATTTTAATATACCTCATAAAATCATGAATAAATCATAGAAATCATAAGACATAAAGGTAACTTGAGGCATTCATAACATTCTTACGTAGGGAGTAACCCTCTTGGTTACGTTTGGAATACCCATCATAGTATATTCCCTAAATCTCTTCGGATAAACCTTAACGTTTCACTCCTTCGCGTTACCCAATGCATTGGAGAGCTATATCGGGCTCACCCGCCCTTAGTTTATCACAGAACCACCCATCTTCATAATAATGCCCATGAACCTCAACATAATCGTATCACATAAAACATGCATAAAGGAAACATAACATTCCCACCTTTCAATCAAAAGATATCAATACAACACATTGATAAAAAAACATTATGAAAACCATTTTCAATACCAAAATAAAATAAAAGTAAAACATGGTATTTATTTTTCTTTTAAAAAGAAGGTATGGCTTGTAGAGGAAGCCGAAACTCAAATAACGGTCACGACGGTGGAGAAGTCGTTGTCGCCGCATACGTACGACAAAAACATTCCCTTTTGTCGTTTAGTAAATGCTTTGTATAAAAAAGATTCCTTTTGAATAAACGTAAAATTCAAAGTGGTTTATACACCGTATAAAAGAAAGTTGTGTATAAAATAAAACATGCCTCAATGAAAGGAGATTGAGACGAAGTCCCATACCTCGTATCCGACATGACCCGACCGTTCTTTAATCTCCTGAATAATAAACTTGAGTTAATCTATACTTGCTTAAGAACCTTTTTCAAGTTCATTATTCCTTTTATACCATGTTATGAATATCATGTAATCATTTAAGTTAATATTGTTCATTTTGTCGGTATTTGGTTCTAAAGTCAAAAATAGACTTCTTACACTTACATATTGTTAATTTGGTCAAAGGTTCATTATATCCAGAATGATATTAATTATTTTGATAACATATATATCATATATATTCATCATATACATGTATTTATAATATTACATCACATTTAGAGGTAATAAATGAAATGCACCGTTCATGGAGACGGTAAGCCGTACGTACGCATGAACGCTACTTCCATTTCTATTTCGTATTTTCTGGAATGGAATCATAATGATATAAGAGTATATTATAATTCCAGTATAATAACATATATAATATCATTAACTTTATCCTTTACACATCCCACATATGGTATTAATGAATCAAATCACTTTCAGGGGGCGGTAGTCCGCACTTCCTAAAATGAAGATATCGTGTTTACCCATAATGGAAACCCTAAAGGTATTCCCAAAATGACAAAAACAGAAGCTTAAGGGAAACATAAACATATCATATATCATATATAAAAATAGTTACATCATAATGGCCACCTTTGAAGGTGTTAAATGAGTATTGAACAATCATCATTTCGGGAGGCAGAATTTCGCCATCCACAGAAATCGTATGTTCTTTAACCATTTGATGTAGTTGTGTGAGAGTGTAGCTCAAATAAATATTATAACAACATCCTAGTATATTGATGATACTGGTTTTGTTACAAAAGAAGTTAATAAAAAGATTTTAGGGGGTTGGAGAAGCAAAATAAAACAAATGAACATTAGAGAATGAATTACCTTTAAAAGTGTAACTCCTTTTGATTTGCGCCTAAAGGCTTCCATTGAAAGGCTTATTCCAAAAGTGAATCCTATAGGATGAGGAGAGGGATGTGTAGAGAGTAAATTGGAAGGGTTTGGCCGAGCCAAAGGCTTGAGGAGTGTGTGAAATGAGGTAGAGGTGGGGGCCTTTTATAAGAGGAGAGGAGGGGCACTTTTGGAAAGTAAAGAAATATTACATTATTTGAAAATGTGTTTCGGTTTTAAAAGGTCCCACATTGATATAATTCGTGGATAAGGTGATAAGGGTTCGAAATCCACTCATCCAATTGGTTTTGGCCATGTGTAGGTTTTAGATTTTTCATTATCTTTCCATTTTATTTAAATCGTTAAATAATGAGGTCATCGTTGCATCATCATGATGTCATAAATAATTTAATTTATTTAAAGTCTAAAAATTATAAAAAAAATAATTTGATGTAGGAAATCTTTGTAGATTTCCAATGACTATTTATAATCAAACATCTTATCTTTATAACCCCATGTAAAAATTGTTTTCGTAAAACATATTATGTTTGTGTCATTTTTACTTTTACATTAAATACAAAGTTATTTATGTCATTTCCCAACCAAAGTGTCTCCATGGGGTCCCCAAGTTGACCCATGGTTTGTCTTGGTCGGCCATGACACAACCAATAAGGGTAGTACATGTGTCAACCTCATCTCATTTTATTAATGCATTATTTTTACCTTAAATTACACTAATTATCACTAATCGTGATTAAAAACTTAATAAGTTACTATTCACCAAAAAATTATTTTAATCTCATTGAACCACATTTTAATTCTTAATGACAATCATGTATGTCGGATTTTTGAAATTCAAAACACAATGATGGCAAAATTTCATTTAAACGGAAAATCAGTCTTTATAAGTACCACTTAGTGGTTTCACTATTCATCAAAAATTGATGTTTTCAGAAAATTACCAAAAATTCTCTCTAAGCTATATTTGATATTACGAATTCAAAAATGAAGTCTATTTTACAAAATTCAAAACATATAAGTCACATTAATTAATTTAATAATTAATTCTCGCTGTCAGAACAAATAGCGTGTTTTTATGAAACAATAAGTATCAAAAGATTGACACTAGTTTGAGTCCAATTTCAAAGTGAAATTGATTCCAATGACCACCATTGGATTAAATGGTAAAAATATATTCTAATTTCACTTCAAAAACAATTAAAAACATAATCTAATCATATAAATAAATTAGATTAAAAAGCAGTTTTGATGTAAAATGCAGTATTTTTCACTATTCATTAAAAAATGAACATTGTCAGAAAAATACCAAAAATTCACACAAAGTAAATTTTGATGTCCCAATCATAAAGAATAAGTTTATTTTGACAGACATAGTTTATAAAATTGTCAAAAGATAGATTTAAAAAGGGTTTTCCATCATAAGGCAGTAAAACAATCTTTTAAGAATATTAGTGTATTCCATGCTTAAGATTGGATTTATTTTCATTTTAAGCCTCTAAAACACTATCTTAATCATTAATAGACATAGATAAAAATATCTATTATTCATTACTTACTTGGGATGTTACATCCTTCCCCCCTTTAGAAAATTGCGTCCCCGCAATTTATTTACTTATCGAATAAATGGGGGTACTTATCCCTCATTGCATTTTCAGATTCCCATGTTGCCTCTTCAATCATGTGGTTTTTCCACAAAACCTTTACCTGGTGAATCACCTTATTCCGTAACACTTGCTCCATGTGGTCAAGAATCTAGACCGGTTGTTTCTCATAAGATATGTTCTCTTCCAGCTGAACTACCTCTGGACTCAAAACATGAGATGGATCTGGCATATACTTTCTCAACATTGAAACGTGAAAAAAATTGTGTACCTGGGATAAACTCAGAGGTAAAGCCACTCGGTATGCAACTGATCCAACTCTCTCCAAAATTTCGTATGGTCCAACGAACCTTGGACTCAACTTTCCTTTCTTACCAAATCTCATCACACTTTTCCAAGGAGAAACCTTGAGAAAAACATGATCACCTACCTCGAAAGATAGATCCTTACTCCGGTTATCCGCATAACTCTTCTGCCTGCTCTGAGCTATTCTCATGTGTTTCTGAATCAGCTGAACTTTTTCTACCATCTCTTCTACCAATTCTGGTCCCATCAACTTCCATTCACCCACTTCATCCCAGAAAGATGGAGTTCGACACCGCTTCCCATATAATGCCTGAAATGGTGTCATCTGTATACTAGAATGAAAACTGTTATTATATGAAAACTCTACCAAAGAAAGATGTTGGTCCCAACTTCCTTGATAATCCATAGAACAAGCTCGTAGCATATCCTCCAATGTCTGAATTGTTCGTTCTGACTGCCCATCTGATTGAGGATGAAAAGCTGTACTAAAATTTAATTCAGTACCCAACGACTTCTGAAGGCCTTTCAAAAAGTTAGAAGTAAACCTGGGATCACGATCCGATACAATGGAGAGAGGAACTCCATGTTACCTAACTATATCTTTAAGATACAAACGAGAAAGTTGATCAAGAGAGAAAGTATCTCGTATAGCAAGGAAATGAGCAGAATTGGTCAGGCGATCAACAATAACCCAGATTGCATCATTACCTCGAGATGTCTTCGGTAATCCAACAACAATGTCCATGGATATATTCTCCCATTACCACTCTGGAACTGGTAAAGGCTGAAGCATCCCTTTCGGTAACTGCCGCTCTACTTTAACCTGCTGACAAGTCAAACACATCACAGTAAAATCAGAAATATCTCTTTTCATTCCATCCCACTAGTAATACTCCCGCAGATCTCTATACATCTTAGTACTGCCCGGATGAACTGAAAACTGAGAACTATGAGCTTCACATAACAACTCTCTTTTCAACTGTGAATCACAAGGCACACACAATCTCTTCCCAAATCTCAAAACACAATCATTATAAATGTTGAATTCACGCAACATACCTTTCTGAACCAGCTCTACCTTTTTATGAAACTCACTGTCTTGCTTCTGTGCTTTCTTGATTCTATCTGATAGAGATGATCTCACTGATACCTGAAACAAAACAGAAGGACTTCCTGCACCAACAACTTCTATGCCAAAGTTCATCAAATCCTTAACCAAAGGATCACGTTCCAAACACAACATTGTTAATGAAGCATTACTTTTTCGACTCAAAGCATCAGCCACTTTATTTGCATTTCCCGGATGGTAATGAATTGTACAATCATAATCCTTGATTAATTCTAGCCATCTCCTTTTTCTCATGTTTAACTCTTTCTGAGTGAATATATACTTTAAACTTTTGTGATCGGTATATATTTCACACTTTACTCCATACAAATGATGCCTCCAAATTTTTAAACCAAAAACAACAGCAGCTAATTCCAAATCATGTGTAGGGTAATTTACCTCATGAGTTTTCAACTGTCGTGAAGCATAAGCAATTACCTGATCATTCCGCATTAGGACGCAACAAAGTCCTTTCAATGAAGCATCACTGTATATAACAAACTCACCATTCATGGAAGGTAGTGCCAAAACTAGAGCATTCACCAATCTTCTATTCAACTCCTGAAAACAATCATCACATTCTTTTGTCCAGATAAACTTAACACCCTTCCGAGTTAGCTTAGACATTGGACTATATAACCGTGAAAAATTTCTAACAAACCTTCAGTAATAGCCCGCCAAACCAAGGATGCTACGAATCTAGGTTACATTTGTGGGTCTTGCCATTCTTCCACAACTTCTGTTTTTGCAGGATCAACAGTTATTCCATCTTTAGAAACAATGTGACCAAGGAAAGACAATTTGTTGAAACCAAAACTCACACTTGCTGAATTTCCCATACAATTTCTTTTCTTTTAAGGTTTGCAAGACAACCCTTAAATGTCTTTCATGCTCCTCTTTACTTTTAGAAAACACCAAAATATCATCAATGAAAACCACCACAAACTTATCCAAGAACTCATGGAAAATTATATTCATTAAGTCCATGAATACAGCAGGTGCATTGGATAGCCCAAAAGGCATTACTAGAAATTCATAATGGCCATATCTCGTACGGAACGCGGACTTCGGAATATCTGCCTCCTTTACCTTCAGATGATGGTACCCCGATCTCAGGTCAATCTTTGAAAAAAACTGAGCTCCCTGGAGCTGATCAAACAAATCATCGATATGAGGCAAATGATATTTGTTCTTAACAGTGATATTATTCAAGGCTCTATAATCAACGCAAAGTCTCATAGAACCATCTTTCTTCTTAACAAATAAAACAGGAGCACCCCATGGTGATGTTCTAGGTCTAATGAAACCTTTCTCTAATAAATCTTGCAATTTCTCCTTCAACTCTAAAAGTTCAATTTGTTCCATTCGATAAGGGGGTTTTGAAATTGGCTTAGCATCAGGAACTAAGTCAACAGTAAACTCAACTTCCCGATCTGGTATTATTCTAGGAAACTCATCCGGAAAAACATTAGGATACTCATTTACCACGGGCACATCATTAATCTGAACAGCTCCTTTATTTTCAACGACGTGTGTAAGGTAACATTCATTTCCATCTTTTACAAGTTTCTCAGCCTCTTGATATGTTATCAAAAGTAAGGGTTCATTCTTGTAAACAAACTGAAATTCTTTCAAAAAAAAGAAACATCTTTAGATCTACAGTCAATCTTAGCATGGTAGATAGAGAGCCAATTCATACCCAGGATAACATCAAACTCTACTAGAGGTAGAACAATAAGGTTTGCAAGCAGTTTATTTCCACAGATAAGGATAGGAAGATTCTTATAAATTCTTTTTACCTCAACATTTCCCCCGGGTGTTTTTACCAAAAGTTCAGGAGTCATTTCTTGAGATGGTATTCCGCTTTTACTAGAAAAGGTTTCATAGATGAAAGAATGTGTAGACCCCGAATCAAACAACACACTGGCATAATCTGAAAAAACAAACAATGTACCCGATACAACATCATTTGATGGCCCGACATCTGCTGAAGTAGTTGAAAAGGATTTCACCACCCCTTTCTGCTTGTAGTCTAACTGCTTCCCATCACTCAAGCTCCTTGTCGGACACTCGTTTGCATAGTGACCCATCTCATTGCACTTATAACATTTCACTAACTGCAAATCAAATTTGTTCTTACCTTCACCTTGATCCTTTTCAGTGAAATCACGAGCCTTATGTCCCATCTTACCACATCGGTAGCACTTCCCAGAATTCAGAAGACATTCCCCAGCATGCCTTTTGCCACATTTATCACAAACTGGAAACTTAGTTCTCTTACCATCAGACTTTTTTGAAGAATTATTACCTTTCTACTGCCACCTCGGTCTCTTCTTCTGCTGGTTGTTATAGAAAACTTGGTCATCGGCAAACTCCATTTCCACCTTCTCAGCACATTGAACAAGATTTTCATAACTTTTAAACTCACGTGAAGCTAATGCCCTTCGATATTTTGGCTTTAATCCTGAGTAAAAACGATTGATTTTACTATCAAGGTCCCGGATAAAATTTGGAGCATACCTTGCCAATCGAGTGAACCTTTCTTCATAGGCAGCCACTGAGTCTTCCTCTTGCCTCAATTCCAAGAATTGATTTTCCATCCTAAGTCAAACAGCCTTAGGAAAATACTTCTCAAGAAACATACCTTTGAATTCATCTCAGTCAAGAGTATCAATCTCATCGGCTTCCCTGATATTTTTAACCATAGACCACCACTGATCTGCTTCACCCTCCAAACGGTAAATACCAAGACTAACCTTTTGATTGTATGAACACCCCATGACATCAAAAATCATCTCTAGTTCTTTAATCCACCCTTCATCTAGCACAGGGTCAGATGATCCTCTGAATGATGGTGGATGTTGCCTCATGAAATGTTCCACCACTGACATGTTCCTCTACGGTTGGTCTGGCTGATCTCATGTATGGATACCACCGCCATATATCGCTTGAGTCAACTACGCCATTACTGCAACAAACTGTTCAGTTCCAATTCCGACTATTTCTGGATGCTGATTCGGAAGGTTATTTCCTTCAGTATGCCTTCCTAGCACTGCTTCCCTGTTTCCTCTGCGGAAAACCATTCTGAACAAACATGTCTTAGATGAAGCAACTTGGTAATCTTTAAATGCTATATCATTTCGAAAAAAATATTTTTGGATAATCATTTAATAGAATTCTAACTCCTAAAGTTATCTAAACCGACCTCTGATACCAACTATAAGGCCCCAGCCTTAAACCTTACTTAATCTTGAGTTATTACAAGATTACACATTGAGAATCTTTTCGGGATTAGAGTTTTAGAGAATTAGATCATAAAACTTTCATTACATTCCACATATAAACAAAGTGGTTACATAAAGATAGTATTCTTCATTCCCATCAATGGAAACACATTTAAAATAAGACATGGATTATTTCTTGACACATCCTTGACACTATCACCTTATCATGTACCTTTACCTTGACCTGTGAAGAACATTTCAAAAACTTGGGATGAGCATAAAAACTAAGTATGGGATATAAAAACATGGAAAGGAAACATGGGTACATATATACATAAGAGTGAAATCATACATTACCCATAAAACATAGGCATTTTAACATACCTCATAAAATCATGAATAAATCATAGAAATCATAAGACATAAAGGTAACTTGAGACATTCATAACATTCTTACGTAGGGAGTAACCCTCTTGGTTACGTTTGGAATACCCATCACAGTATATTCCCTAAATATCTTCGGAGAAACCTTAACGTTTCACTCCTTCGCGTTACCCAATGCATTGGAGAGCTATATCGGGCTCACCCGCCCTTAGTTTATCACGGAACCACCCGTCTTCATAATAATTCCCAAGAATCTCAACATAATCGTATCACATAAAACATGCATAAAGGAAACATAACATTCCCACCTTTCAATCACAAGATATCAATACAACACATTGATATAAAAACATTATGAAAACCATATTAAATACCAAAATAAAAGAAAAGTAAAACATGGTATTTATTTTTCTTTTAAAAAGAAGGTATGGCTTGTAGAGGAAGCCGAAACTCAAATAACGGTCACGACGGCAGAGAAGTCGTTGTCGTCGCATACGTACAACAAAAACATTCCCTTTTTTCGTTTAGTAAACGCTTCGTATAAAAAATATTCCATTTGAATAAACGTAAAAGTCAAAGGGGGTTTATACACCGTATAAAAGAAAGTTGTGTATAAAATAAAATATGCCTCAATGAAAGGAGATTTAGACGAAGTCCCATACCTCGTATCCGACTTGACCCGACCGTTCTTTAATCTCCTGAATAATAAACTTGAGTTCATCTCTACTTGCTTAAGAACCTTTTTCAAGTTCATTATTCTTTTATACCAAGTTATGAATATCATGTAATCATTTAATTTAATAATGTTCATTTTGTCGGTATTTGGTTCTAAAGTCAAAAATAGACTTCTTACACTTACATGTTGTTAATTTGGTCAAAGGTTCATTATATCCAGAATGATATTAATGATTTGGATAACATATATATCATATATATTCATCATATACATGTATTTATAATATTACATCACATTTAGAGGTAAGAAATGAAATGCACTGTTCATGGAGACGGTAAGCCGTACGTACGCATGAACACTACTTCCATTTCTATTTCGTATTTTCTGGAATGGAATCATAATGATATAAGAGTATATTATAATTCCAGTATAATAACACATATAATATCATTAACTTTATCCTTTACACATCCCACATATGGTATTAACGAATCAAATCACTTTCAGGGGGCGGTAGTCCGCACTTCCTAAAATGAAGAGATCGTGTTTACCCATAATGGAAACCATAAAGGTATGCCCAAAATGAAAAAAACAGAAGCTTAAAGAAAACATAAACATATTATATATCATATATAAAAATAGTGACATCATAATGGCCATCTTTGAAGGTGTTAAATGAGTATTGAACAATCATCGTTTCGGGAGGCAGAATTTCGCCATCCACGGAAACCGTATGTTCTTTAACCATTTTATCTAGTTGTGTGAGAGTGTAGCTCAAATAAATATTATAACAACATCCTAGTATATTGATGATACTTTTGTTGTTACAAAAGAAGTAAATAAAAAGAGTTTAGGGGGTTGGAGAAGCAAAATAAAACAAATGAACATGAGAGAATGAATTACCTTTAAAAATGTATGTCCTTTTGATTTGAGCCTAAAGGCTTCCTTTGAAAGGATTATTCCCAAAGGGAATCCTCTAGTATGAGGAGAGGGATGTGGAGAGAGTAAATGGGCAGGGGTTGGACGAGACAAAGGCTTGAGGAGTGTGTGAAATGAATTAGAGGTGGGGGGCCTTTTATAAGAGGAGAGGTGGGGCACTTTTGGAAAGTAAAGAAATATTACATTATTTGAAAATGTGTTTCGGTTTTAAAAGGTCCCACATTGATATAATTCGTGGATAAGGTGATAAGGGTTCTAAATCCACTCATCCAATTGGTTTTGGCCATGTGTAGGTTTTATATTTTTCATTATCTTTCCATTTTATTTAAATCGTTAAATAATGAGTTCATCGCTGCATCATCATGATGTCATAAATAATTTAATTTATTTAAAGTCTAAAAATTATAAAAAAACTAATATGATGTAGGAAATATTTTTATATTTCCAATGACTATTTATAATCAAAAATATGATCTTTATAACCCCATGTAAAAATTGTTTTCGTAAAACATATTATGTTTGTGTCATTTTTACTTTTACATTAAATAAAAAGTTATTTATGTCATTTCCCAACTAAAGTGTCTCCATGGGGTCCCCAAGTTGGCCCATGGTTTTTATTGGTCTTCCATGACACAACCAATAAGGGTAGGACATGTGTCAAGCTCATCTCATTTTATTAAATCATTATTTTTACCTTAAACTACACTAATTACCACTAATCACGATTAAAAACTTAATAAGTTACTATTCACCAAAAAATTATTTTAATCTCATTGAACCACATTTTACTTCTTAATGACAACCATGTATGTTGTATTTTTGAAATTCAAAACACAATGATGGCAAAATTTCATTTAAACGGAAAATCAGTCTTTATAAGTACCACTTAGTGGTTTCACTATTCATCAAAAATTGAAGTTTTTCAGAAAATTACCAAAAATTCACCCTAAGCTATATTTGATATTACGAATTCAAAAATGAAGTCTATTTTACAAAATTAAAAACATATAAGTCAAATTAATTAATTTAAAAATTAATTCCCACAGTCAGAGCAAATAGCGTGTTTTTATGAAACAATAAGTATCAAAAGATTGACACTAGTTTGAGTCCAATTTCAAAGTGAAATTGATTCCAATGACCACCATTGGATTAAATGGTAAAAATATATTCTAATTTCACTTCAAAACCAATTCAAAACATAATCTAATCATATAAATAAATTAGATTAAAAAGCAGTTTTGATGTAAAATGCAGTATTTTTCACTATTCATTAAAAAATGAACATTGTCAGAAAAATATCAAAAATTCACACAAAGTAAATTTTGATGTCCCAATCATAAAGAATAAGTTTATTTTGACAAACATAGTTTATAAAATTGTCAAAAGATAGATTTAAAAAGGGTTTTCCATCATAAGGCAGTAAAACACTCTTTTAAGAATATTAGTGTATTCCATGCTTAAGATTGGATTTATTTTCATTTTAAGCTTCTAAAACACTATCTTAATCATTAATAGACATAGATAAAAATATATATTATTCATTACATACTTGGGATGTTACATTACCTTATAGTATAGGGGTTTGAATTGGGTAACACCCATGTACCATGCATTTAAGAAAAATAACTGCAGTTATATTTTTAGGATTAGTTTTACTTCCTTCCATTGCACTCGTCATTTTTCCATGAAAATAATTTTCTTTATGTCATTATTTACAACACATAATGAATTTCTCCATTCCTCTAAGATATTTTCCAAAGAGTATCCTTATACATTTCCTGCATGATGCAAAAAAAGCCTTATTTTCTCCATGGTCTCCACTACAGGTGCTCTTAAAAAACTACATTCATCTCAAATTTTGTGGGTTCTGTAGTTGCTTTTTGTATATGTTCTTAATAATATTTTGGTAAAACTTATTATGGATTAAAATGATATCTTTACCCCTATAAACAACCCATTAGGTTTCTTATCACGACCACCCTTTCTATCATGTTCAATGCTAACATGACCTCTTTGGTTTCCAACCATAGAATAAAACCAGAAACTATAGTGCCAAAAACAATAAGCATATCAATATTAACATTTAAAAATTTATAAAATGTTATGAATCCCTATTTTAAACCTAAAATGACTTAGCGTTAACCTAGGATTTTCATTTTTATCATATATTAAAATCATTAATATTGGTTTGTAAAAAAATTGAATTATCCAAAGCATATCCCCTGGGAGTGTTAAACAAGGCATGTAATACGGCACATTTTTATATACTAGGTTTCCCTTGGTGAAGACCAAGACACCTTTTCAGTGTTTTTACTCCTAGGTAAATTTGTGCCAAAATACTTTCCACTCGTACTATCCATATAAGGATATATTTTTAGGAAGATCCACATAATTTCTACCTTACCAGAATTGAATGATTTTATATGTTTCTTAGAAGCATATCTTAGGGTTATATTTTCTAATAAATGTTTTCTCATCTATCTTCCATGGTTGCTGTTAAACATCCTCTCACATCAACTATAATGCATCAATCCCGGAATCCCAGACCTGGTGCATTATTTTATTAAAATTAAATTATTACAACGAACCACATCCCAAGGGACTGATTTTTTTACTAGTTTTAGAAGACCAGATAACATTCATGACACCCATAATACATTCGGAAAAGAAAATAAGACATTATAAATAATAAAATGAAATAAACTGAAACATTTAAATCTTATTCAATGTTTTCTTCTGAATAACATGGGGAAAGAAAACATAAGAAAATATTGATCTTATATTCTATGTAAAGGTAAGTAATACAGTTGATTTTATCATAAAAAATAAGTCAATGTGAGAAACTAATTCCTCTAAAAATCATGGTCATAATATAGAGGGAATAGAGAAATAATTACTTATAAATAGTTATCGAAGAAGGAAAATTTACCATGTATATTCTAATATTCTAAAATTCAATTGTAATATCAGTTAATAGTATCAAAATTAAAAAATAAATAATGTCTTATATCTTAGAAAATTCATTAAGGCCCCTACTAATACATCATACATAATAGGTAAAAACCCAGTCTTGTTTGTCTCATAAATCATACCTATAAATTAGCAAGCTATAGAGGGCCCCACACATCACATATTAAGTCCAATAAATTATTCATATGAAAAATTTAAAACATAAGCAACATAAACATTCATATTTAAAAAACTAGCATTTGAATTGGGAATATTTTAATCATTAACCATAAATGATATCAAATAGTACATCCACTATCCAACGACTCATAAAAATTGAAATATAATATATGAAGATGGTATCATAAGATATAAACCTCCATAAATTACAAGACTCACGAATGTAGGATAACAATGATGAATATTCCACTGAAAAATTCTTAAAGAAAACAATCTTTGAACATTCTATTCTGTCCCATACCACTTCGAAACATTTAAATCATAATCAATATGAAAGAATGATTAAATGAAACATATAATTCCATGAGAATAATAAGACTCATGATTTGATATATTAAATGATCGTTCATACCCGACACCCATTAGGAATTAGTGGTGAACAAGGCATACATCATAGAGAATTAAAAGGTACATGAGAATGACCATTTTTTACTTTGGAAAGACAATTTGTTTTTGAAAAATCATTTATATTTGCAATATAATCATATTGTAAAAATTTATATACAAAATTTTTTTTTATGAAAATTAAAATAACATTTGAGGAATAAATGTTGTCCCACTGATGTAATATCATGTCAAAATGGTTTCCAAAAACATAATAAATAAAACATTTTCATCCGTTTTAAAGAAAATTATTAATGATATTTTAAATCAGAAAGGTATATTCATTTTTAAAAAATAATAAATGAACCAAGATATTATTTTGTGATAATTATTTTTTATTTAATAAAAAAATTTATGGCTTAAAACATATTATATAGTTTGCATTAAAATGAGTAAAAACTCAAGATATTCGCCATAACCATGATTGTTTATTAATATGAATTTAGAATGGAGCTATATTAAAACATGTATTTACACATAAAATAAAGATGAACTAATCTGGATATATTATTTTCTATCATATAAATTGAATATATAATATGTATAAAAATAAATAAGAATTATATTTTTTTAATGTTAGTGAAAGAATAAACTAATGGAAAAATAATAGTTCAGGTAGAATCCCTCACCAATTTGTCATTAATTGAATCATAGGTCCAAAAGTTAGTAAACATAAAATAAATCATTTAATAACATGAATATAAAAATATGCATGCTATTATATATCAAATGGAATTATAAATAAACCAAATTCAAGAAATATGTCTCAAATATTGAATATTTCATAGAAATAAAAGTGAGTTGAGAAACATCTAACCTTATGTATGAATGTGTTCTGAATTTGACGTTAATGTCTTAGATAGTCATATTAATGAATCAATAAAATAATTAATAAACATTTTTATATGTTTTTGATTCATTTTAGTTTTATTATGTTAATTTATGAACTTACTAATGTGTTTTTGAATTTCATTTCATCGTTTGGTAGCATTTGTTTTCTTTCATTTCATGACTCGTTCTCTTATTTATAAGTAATGAAATTTATGTAAAATTGGTATAATGCTACAGAATTGGAATTTTATGTTATTAATGAACCTCTATATGTGTAATTGGTTTTATATATTTATTTTAACCAAATATGAGAATGAATCATTAGATAACAGATAATGATAATCTTTTTAATTAATTTGGGAGTTTTTAGATCACAATGAACTCATTTTGATTTATCATTTAGTATTTTCTGAATATATTATATATTAGAAATAAAAAAGTTTTTAATATAATGTTTATAATCTGTTTCAACCATTGAAACGGTTTTATGAATATCCTTGAATATGGTGAAGGAAAATGAAATATTGTCGTCCTTGAAGGTGATAAAACAACACCCCACGGATGGAGTTTTTATTTTTAGAATAAAAGAGAGGAGAAGGGGTTTGATGATGGATTATAAAATTATCATAATAAAATAGTATTACATGAAATGTATTGGATTTATAAATTCATATCAATGATCCTAAGTATGGAATTATTAATAAATGAAAATGGCATGAAAAGAAAACGAAATGAAAAGGAAGAGGATTTTTACCTATTGAACAATCCTCCTTGAGAACCTCCTTAAGGGGATTCCTTTTAGTCTTATAATGATACTACATGATCATGGATTGGTGGAGGATTGGTAATATTATTGGGTATAAATTTGATAAGTCTTAACTCTTTGATGGTGTGATGAGAAGGGGTGGTATTTATAGTGGAGGAGAGAGGAGTTTTTTTAATATTTTATTCATTAGTTTATTATTTTGGATCATGACAAGAAATAGTCCTTCTATAAAATAATTAATATTCATAAAATTCAATACTCTATGTATCAAAATATTACCACAAATTACTCACATAACATCCATGTGAATCCATCTTTAACCAGGACGGAAATTTAATTTCCAAGAGTACCACTTTTCCACCTATAAAAGGTTCTCATTTCAACTCACTCCAAGACACACATATAATAATAATTTCTACTGAAAATTTTCAATTGTACCTAATATAGAATCATATTATGTGTTATGAAAAGAGAAATTACAATAATGTTTCCCAGGTCTTCAATTTCATAAAGATCCTTTAAGAGAATAATCAAGTAATCAGTGTGAGTAATATCCCTTCCACATCCCTTTATTACATATTTTTACCTATAAACCAATTATAACCATTTTATTATTATGAAATTATCAACAATAGTATATTAAAATGAAACTTTGTTTATCGAACAACCATATTCTTTCTTCCTCTCATTCTTTTAGAAAATAAAATTTCTGCCCTCACTTCTTTGATGCGCCACCTCTAGGAATGACAAATTTCATTTTTCCTCACAATGAAATATGAATAGTTATAAGATTGAATTAAATGAATAAAAATTTATCTTTTACATGATTAAAATTATATAATGATAAATTATTAATCCTAGTAATAACTAACCCATTATTAATACACTACCTTTGTTTCGTTAAAAATCATCCATGAAAGATCATCTCTGATTTAATCTTCTTGAATCATTACTAAACATTTAATGAAATGAAATTACAAATTTATAAATTATATTGGATAATATATTATATTTCCATAAAATGTCTTTGAATTACTATCTTGGTATTAATTTATGGGTATCCACATCAAAATTACACAAATTGTATGAAACAATAAAAGTTACTAATGTCTAAGAATGAAAATAAACAATAAATAATAATAAATACATAAATAATTACTATAAAATAAGTGTATAAAAGGAATAATATTTTTATAAGTTTATTAAATATTTTATTGATATGTTTATGTTTACTATATATTAGGTTAATGTGAATCTATGTAAGTCGTGAATATTGGTTTTTGTTTTTTACATAATTCTCTTCCATTGAGGCGTGATTTCATATTTTTTTATTGTTTGAAATAGTGTAATTACTACCCCATTTTAATTTTATAAACAAATATTAAATTTAATTCTGTAATTTTTAATTCCATCTCAATGTCTCCTTTTTTTGTTCTTATAATTCATATAGAACCCCAAATGTGTGGAATTTTTCAAACTCAACTCCTTTGTTTGAGTTATAAGGTTTCTTCTTGAACTCCATTATTCTATGTTAGATATAATGTGTCATATTATTATATCAAAATATTCTTATAATTTTATTTTATTTATTTAGTATTCACCTTATTAAATTCTATTTTGAAAGACAATTACATTTAATACACTAATATATGTAAGGGTTGTGTTAATCAACCCCATTTCACTAAGTTATAATATTTATTATTGTGATTATTTATTTCATGAATCTAAAAACTGTTATATTTAATTATTTCATATGAAATTTACTTTTTATATTATTCTTAAATTACCTTTTTAATCCAAAAATTCTTCCCTAATGGACTTCATTATTTTATTTTTTTGTTAATAATAATTATAATAATTATAATAATATATTTGTTTTCCATATCCTTATTATACCATTATAGTATTCTTAAATTCTTATTTTGAAAACTGGATATTTATTATCACGTGTGAAATTATTATTTCACTTTAACTCATTTCAAATTTTTCTTTTATTATCCATTTTTAAAGAGAGTTTTAATACAGGTACCCTAAAATAATAAAATAAATTTTCATTTCTAGTTCATATATATTAACAATTTATCAACATTTTTCAATAAAAATATAATTTAATGTCTAGGATTAAATTATTTAGTAATTAAATATTTTAATGTCCAATTATTAACATGTCATGTGTTTTTTTAAAGGTGGCATAGTTTTTTATACTTAAAAAATATAAAAATGATTAGGAAAATTATTTTTATATTTTATCTTCTCTTTTTAACTCAAACTATAAAATATGTATCTCTATTAGTGTTTTTTTTTCATAAATTACCCTCTAATTTCTCCGATTTAACATTCCATTCATGGGATTGAGCTCACATATTCAAACAATCCAATTATTGATCCCTTATTATGTGGGAAAATTTAAAGGTGTTCTTCTTATAATTGAATTATTCCTCTATGTCAATATTATTCAAAGATTCATAAACATCACTAAGTATATTTCTTAATGAATTTATCCACATTATATATTTAGATGGACTATTATAATGTTATTACATTTATATTATAAGGAATTTGTTTATATATTGTATGATTGTCATTAAAACATGGATATATGTTGATTACCCAGTTATGTTGAATATTATCTTTTTTAATTCCTTTCATTAAAAAGATGAATGCATTGGATTTTTAAGTGATTCATGAGGTTTATAATTTTATATCCCTTAAATGAATCAGTATGTATAATGAGACAAAAAATCATGGTTATTTTATATATTCCATCCCATTTATTTGAAAATTATTGGAATAAGGCCTTAACAACATGTAAGATGTATTGAAATTATGTGTTCACGGTGAGATTATGATTATCGACATTATGAATTCTATCACTGTAAAATCCTTTTATTTATCCATTTTATTATTTAAATTTCAATGTTACCTATTGATATATTATATGCTAATGGTATCAGTTATTTGACATTATTTTTAATTTTATTTTTCTTAAATTTTATTAATGACCTATTTATTCCATGATAGCTTTTATTTTACAATACCCCTTTACTGAGGATTTGATTTCACCATTATTTTCATTTTTTACTTACCCTAATTTATGATGATTAATATTATTTATGATATTACTATATATGCCTCGTGTATGGATAGTTATTTTTAAATTTTTTAATAATTGTTTTTAAATACATAATGTTGGTATTGTGAAAAAATTACCACTATATTTGAAGGATATGAGTTTCGTTAGTTAATGGATTTTATTACCATTGTAAAAATCTAACCATAAATTCGTTCTTGTGGGGAGGTGACTCGCTATTTTTTATATATATTTTTTTGATGGTTAACTTTTGGTTGTTTCTATGTGATTCAATTCTAGAATTTAATGATTATTTTTTTACATAATATACGGGACTGTTGGTCCACCACATCATAGTTTGTATCAAAAAGGGTTTATATAGCTTTATAGGTTAGGAATAGTACATGATCGTGTCTTAGGAATCCATTTAGGTTTATATGTTATTATTTTTTAAATAAATTTGTTATTTTGGAAAATGTTGATATATTTGGATAATAAATTTTTTTATGATATATAATTATTCGTATGATATTTTTTATTTTTGGGGTATTATTCTAATAAAATCTATGCTAAAATCCCCAGATATAATACTAAATAAAGGAAAAAATTATAATTTTTTAGTAATGTATAGATTGTATGGTTTCAAAATAATGTTATCACTTTCAAGATACAATAATTCAATGATGCTCTAGCTCATATTCACGTTAGGCTAATTACCATGAAAATGGTTAGCTGTGTGTTAAATCAATTATGAAAACGTGCAAAATTAATGGGCCTAACATTGTATCTATTTTGACGTGATCTAGGGACACACTTTTGATGATTAATGTGAACTTTATAAACCATTATAAATGATTTTATGGAAGTGTATTATGTAATATATAACTTGTTATTTTAAAGAACATAAAAGTAAAATGAATAGGAAGAACCATTATTGAATCCATTAAACTCATATGATTGGGTACTTGTGCCATTGGATATGGATACATAGGATTAGTTTTCTTAGGTTTTATCAGAGGTTATTGTAAACATTTTGGTTATTGTATTTGGTTGGATGCAAGGTCAGAAAAATCATGTTTTGAAATGTATTTCTCTGAAAAATTATATTTATTATAACCAAAAGTTGAAAAATATTATAAAAGTAAGACTTCAATACATTTCGACGATGAAGGAATAAAAGATTTTAACATACTTAACAATGATTGTTCATAAAAAAATTTACGTTGACTCATATCTATTTAATCGACTAACATTGCTATTTTTATAGTGAGTAAAATTTGAAATTTTTAGGATGAACATGGTTTACATATGGTAGGATAATGTAACACCCCAGTATCCAAGACCCATTTTGGTTCAATAAAATATAATTTTATAATTTTAAATTAATTATTTATATTCATTAACTATAATTATAATTTATTCAGAAGTGATTTGTCCATATATGAATCAAAATAAAAAATTTATTCCATCGTAGTGGGACATTAAAAAAAGTGAAATAAAAAATGAATTATATACCACAGAGTATTTTATACGATAGAAAATTCAATCCATTATAGAAACATAAATTAAATTTGGACATCATAATAGATAGGAATAAAAACTTCAAAACTATATCATACCCTAGTAGATATTCGTCTTTGGGGATAAAAAATACTCTAAATAAAATACAATGAGAAAAACAACTTAAATGTAGAATGAATATTGTGAAATAAAAGAAAAGAGTAAATAAAATGAGAATTATATTCTAAGAAGATTTAAGGGAGTGAATTTATAAGATGTAATGGTTGGAATAACACCACGTTAAAAGGAAATACATAGGTTGGATATATAGTCATATAAAATATTTTACATTAAATATATTTAATGGATAAACATATTTCAATTAGGTATACTCATGTTTTTTATTTTCAATAAAATATATATCATAATATACTTCAAAAATAAAAACTCATAAAATTATACTATATTATTCAATTAAATTATTCATCAATATTTTTTTGAGTTGGATAATTTTCTTATTAAACTATGATATTATTTATTTAAATAATTTAGTTAATTATTTTAATATTTATGTATTGATAAAATGAAAATATCAGAATATAAAGAATTATTTTTGATGATATTTTTGAAAATTATTAAATTTTAATGTGATACATTACAAAGAACTATTTTTTAATTATTTTTTAATTAATATATAGTAAATAATTATTTTATAGAAATATATTTATAATATTTAAATAATTATACTTTGAATTTTAATTATGAGTCATGTAAAATAATAAATTCATTTTATGCTGAAAAAGTAATTTCTTTGTTGTTTTTTAGATATGCGAACTTATATTTATTTTAAGAAAAACAAGGAAATTGTCTTTAATAAAATGGTTTTCAAAATTTTAATCAACATATTCAAATTTTATTTATAATTTCATTTTAATTCATCCATAAAAGTCTTTTAGATAAATAAATATTATTTACCAAGATGAAATACTTATTCTTAGAGAAATTTTTTATAATCATTTTTCTATTTTTGAAGGAATAAAATAAATTTACTGCAATTATATGATGAATATAATATGACGTTCAAAGATATAAAAAAATGGTTAACAAATTTTTTATTTTTATTTGACATTAAAGAAGAATAAAAAAAAATTGTAACATACTTTTTTCTTGAAAAATTAATTTTTATATACCTAATTTTTTATCAAAAAAAATTTGTCATGTACGTAAAAATATAAAAATTCTAAATGAAGTCAAAATTAAAATTTTCCATGTTTAATTTTATAAAAAATATTCATCAAACATTTTCCTTAAAAAATATACTTATCATAGTAAATATTTAATAAATGTTAAAGGGAAAACAGGAGTCACCGATCATGGCCAAATTTTTTTTATATTTATTTGAAAATTTTAAATTATAGAAGGGATTTTTTTTAAAGGAAATAAAAATTTTATAAACATAAATTACTCAACCAACCCACCAAAGTAAGGTAAAATTTCATATTCAACACTAACTTAACATTAGTTTAAAGGAAAAGTCTCCCATTTTCTCCTATAAAAGAATATAAATTCCACAACTTCAATCCACTATTATCCTTTGAATTTATATTGAATTACTTCTTATATATATTCCATTAGAATATTATTGTAATTTTTTTGACACTTACTAATAATAATGTTCCTAAAGTCATTTGTTTTGAAGATATGTTTTAAGAGATGAATTATGTCCTATACGTCAATATTACCCACTCCCTAACCCATTATTCTAAATATTTTATCCTTAAATACTATTATAACTATACTAGTATAAAATATTATTATTATTATAATACTAAATTATTATTATATTAATGAAAAATCATAATATATCCCCCTCCCATCAATTTTGAAATTAAATCATTACTCTTGTTATGTGCTGACTACCACCTCCCTAAACAAGATTTTTAAACTTTCATTACCACCATAAGTTGATGATAATATGTATTTATTTAATAAATAAAAATTATATTTATGAAATTATTAATATAAAAATTTTAAATTCTTAATTTTGGTAATTTATAACTCAGTATTAATATAGTATATTTTTTTCATTAAATATTATATGAATAAGAATGTCACTCATTTCATCTTCATGATTATTCACTGAAAATGTTGTGGAATATAATTAGAACTTTTAAAATCATTACTTAACATCCATTTTAGTATAGTAAGTTATCATGGAATGATAATATGGTATCATTGTATGTTGGTTATCATCGTTTGTATTGGGAGAGTATGAAACCCTCAAAGTACATACTTCCGGGGATGAAAAATAACAATATCTACCTAAAGAATATATAATAATAAATTTTATTGAGTTTTATAAAATGTAATATATTTTAATATAATTATTAAATAATTTATTAATATTGTTATGTATATTAAACTAGATTTTAACGTTCTTTCATTGATGTCATGAATTCTTGTAATCTTGTAATCTCAATTCCTATTAATTGAGGTATCATTTTAAGTTTTAAACATTTTTATTTGAAATACTCAAAGTCTTCCCCATATAAATATGAAATTATAACTCACCATTAATTATATAATTTTAAATTACATTTCACAATATATCTCCCCAGCTTTTTAATTCATTCAATTTCCAAGCTATAGTGGATTTTTTCACACAAATATATTTTATTGAGTAATAAGGTTTCATGAAATTAATTCATGAAAGATTGATTTATTTTCTCATTTTATTGTGTCAATTTTTATATCCATTTTAATTTATATGTATTTATAATTACTTTTCACAAACCCCTGTCCAAAGGATTTTTACATAAATAATATTGTTATTAAAAATGGTTTTGGTAACTACACCATATTATATTGAGTTTTAATCATTATTCATGGACTTATATATTCTATGATTACTTTTTTTTAAATTTAATATTTTCATATGAAATTAAATATTTATTTAATGGAAATTAAAATATTAATTAAAATATTTTATTTAATGGATATGTTGTTTTAAAATATTTTAGTAAATCAAAATTAACATATTTTCATATAAACACTATCTATTCCATATACTCACTATTTACATACAATATTTCTTATTTTATTACATTAAAACATTTAAATATACCATACTATTTTTATATGTTTTTCATTTGTAATAAAATTGTTGTTCTAAATAGAATTTTTTATGCGCAACATCTTGTCTAAATTAAAATATGATATATTATACAATTATAACCTTATCATTGAATTTTTGGGTATTTATAAGAATAAAAACGTGATAAAATATCTTTATAATGATAAAATTTTATTGAAAAGAAATATATAAATCATTAAAATACATATTTATATAAAAAATATCTTTTATACTTATTATGTATTTATAAGTAAATAATTTATAATTCTTAATATTTACAATTTATTTTGAAAAAATATATTGAAAAATGATAAGAACAAAACAAAACATAACATGTATATTAATTATATAGTTGTTACGAGTTAAAGTAAATTCTTTTAATCATAAAAAGAATTATTTTTCAGAATATTTATTTTATATACGGAAAGTGCATTTTCCTAAATGAATTAGGTAAATAATTATTGAATAATAATTTAAAGTATTTTTACCGACTATATACTTATAAAATTATTAAAATTCATATAATAGTTTTTACATTCAATGGAATGAATGTAAATTATGTTTTACACTAAAAATGATTTTTTTTCTAAAAATATGTTTTTATTGCATTTTGTGCACTTATTTTAAATTTAATTATCACCACTTAAATAAATTGACATATCTAAAATGGATTCTATATTTGTAATTATAATTTCATAATTTTCTAATAGAGCCAATTTTATTTTCATTAATAATTAATATTAAATTCAAAAAATAATATTTATCAATGTTAAGGTTAAAATGTTGTTTTCGGGTGGTGGTGGGTGGATTGGGGGTTTAAACATAGATACATGGGTAATAATGTTACATAAAATTTAATAATTAGGATTTAATGAATATATTGACACCATTATTATCATAACTTATAATCCTTGGACATTTGGGGCCTCCAGAACATTAACATTATGTTATATTATTTAAATATTTTCGGTTATTCCATGTGTGTCATGTCTCTCCTTAATAAAAGGGAATATCCACTCCTCTCTTATTCATGAAGTTTGAGATGTATATCGATGCTATGACCTATCCCAAGAACTTTCATGCTTCATGAAATTTCTCATAGGGGCCCAATTCTTCTCAAATACCAATCTTTCATGGCATAATGTTTATGCTAAATGAAGTCTCTAAAATAAGTGATATAAATCCTAACCAAGATTGTAACTCCCCAAGAATAAAAAAATAAATTTTATATAGAATTCATGAAACACTAAGTCTCTAAAAAAGAACACTTCTTTATAACCTATCCAAGTAAACAAAATTTTTCCACCTCTGTATTTTAAATTTCAAAATTCTGGTAGAAACGGTTGTGATCAGTATGTTATTTGGAGTCTGATAAGAAAAACATAATTTTTGTAATATTTTAACATACCCTTATTAATATTAACATACCCTTTTGAATAGTGATATAAAATAATGTATATTAAACATACCTAGGAGAGTATATAAATAATATTCAAGTAGAAGTTCGATATACCTCTCTATTGGAATAAGTAAATAAATGTTTTAAAACTATTTTTAGAATAAATTATGATTTTAATTAAATATTAAATTAATCATATATTGATACATATTTTTGAAAAATTGAAATCATTTATGGATTCTACACGTTGAAAAATGGTTAGGGTGAATTTTTGGTATTTTTCAGAAATACTCTAATTTTTCTTGAATAGAGAAATACGGTAAAATACCGTATATACAAATTATCAGTTAAAAATGCTATTTATGAAATCATAACTTATGTAAGCCCACCTGTTTCGAACTCACATGCATTTATTACTATTCATGGCCATGGAATCCTCACTATTTCTGGTCTTGAGGGAAATTAATAAACTAATGATAAAAAAATTATGAAAACCCTCCTCTCCTCCACAATAACCCACCTCACTCCCTCTTCTGTTCACTCCTATATGCATTGAATATCCTTAGAGTTATGACCAAATACGATTCCATATTCACTCCAATCTTCTAATAGGCTCTTGGTATTTGAAAATTACCAAAATCTCATCCCTTAATGAGGTTCTCAAAGAGGTTATTTCAAGAGCTAAAGCACCTTTCTTTTTCATTTAGTTTCATTTCAATTTATCTTATTTTTTCATACTCTCTTCACCTCCTCTGTCAAAATTAAAATTATTGATATAGTATCATATATTTACTAGAATTATATGATTTTAATTTAAGAATGATCAATAATATCCTTACTCTATCTCTCTCTATTTTATTTTATAAACGAAATCAACGTCCATGAGTTTCCAATTTATAACCATCATGGATGACAGAGTTTCATTCTTTAAATTCTACTTCATTAATGGCCATGAAAACATTTTTATGGTTTAACCATTCTATAATAAAATTATTTTAACTTATTTAATATTCAGGAACCAGTATATGAACATTTTATTAAATCGTATGACCAAACTAGTTCCTAAAATCAAATTTTTTCTTAGATATTATAAGTGAATTTCATTAATAATTTATCTAGTAATTCAACCTATTTTTATATAAAAATTGATATTAATGGACATTTACACATAAATATGTTCATAAATAATATTTATTTTCAACTCTTGAGATTTACATCTTTTTTGCATGAACTCTATTACATAGGAACAAGTGAACCGATTATGAAAATAAAGAAAAAAACACTCTAGAACGACAAAATTCAATATAATAATTAATCAATAAGGAAATAAATGAACTAAAAAGAAATAAAATAAGATAAATAAATGTATAATAGGTTATTAAATTAATTATTAACAAGTCTAATTTCATATTCTAGGACCTTATGTTCAAGAGCGGAAAACATTCGTACTTATGGTTAGGGTTTCTTCATCTCAGTTCCATTTTTGTGAGATTTTCTATATTAACTTCTAATAATTTTGTATGGGGTATGTATAATTAAAATTAATGTAACATATCGTGAATATATTTATTTTTATTTTATTTAATGTATAATTTTAATATTACTAGTACTCTACCCGTGCAAATGCACGGGACTATTCAATTTTCATTCAAATAATCTGGTTTTGTGTCATTAAAATAAATTGCACTATCGTTGTATTTCATATAATGTTTAGAATAAAACGATGATAATGAAGTTATTAGGTTACCCATGATTAAAGGAAATGAAGTTAAGAATAATTTTGATGGAGATAAGACATGATGGAATGGAAGAGGTAGAGATAAGAGACATGGATGAAACTGAAAGTGGAGGTGACGCCGGAAGTGGAGGCAAGAGGTGAGATTGCGATAAATTATGGAAGGAAACGTACAAAGTTTTAAGGTATCTAGATTTTTACTGGATTGGATGGGCTTGTGAAGATGTTGGGATGAGGATTAGTAGGAAACATGGTTGCATTTAGTGTGGTGTATTTAAAAGATTATATAAATGAGAGTTCATCTTTTTAACCAAATCATCATAAATAAATTTCACTTTATGATACATAATATTATCACACTCCCTTGATTTAATTTCATAGGATATTTTAACATTAGTAATATATATATATATGTTGTTATGTCTAGAATAATACCAAAATATTCCAATTATAAGATTATTAGTTGGTACTGGAATCATGGTATCATCCCTGAAAACAAATCTATACAGTAGAATAAATAAATGATATGAATAACTCATAGAGTTCTTCTCCATGAATATTTATGTGCCTTTAGTGTATTTTGAACCTATGATGGTGGAAATTATAGATTATTTTGATCAATTCTATCTATCCTAGTATCATCTAAAATATATATGAGAAGTGATCAACAAAAATTAATAATTAATATGTTGAAATTAAGAATCTATTCATAGAAACAAAGTATGAACATATAGCTTATAAATAGTTGAAGTAGCTAAACATTAAAACAGAAACATGATAATATAACTTGAAATTGGAAATAATAGCATGGTTCATTGTGAGTAAAGAGACATAAGTTTTCAGTTTTATGTCACCTTGGAAACCGAACTATTGAATGTTATTTAACCATGATAAGTGAACATAAATACAATTTTAGTAGAAAATACAAGTTTGAAAACATTAACACGAACAGAATGTGCAGTCAACATCCTCCCAGTACTACCATGTTCCATTGATGAAGATTAGCAGCAATTTTTCATGTTTATAGAAAGTTATATTGATCCCTGCAATATGTAATTGAACATGAATATGAGTAAATGACACATATTAGTATGCTAAAATAATTGGTTAATCTAGTGAAGTAACTAAAACATGTCATAATCAAACGACTATGTTTAAAATAATCATCAATGAAAACAAATTTAAAAAAATTCAATGAAAGCAATTAATAATAAGAAAATGGAAAATCAGTAATAAATGAAAGAAATAATAAAAAATACAAACTGGGTACACTTTTTTATGAAACATACATGATTAATTAGAAAAACTGATAAAATGTTTCGAATAAAACATTATTAATAACAATATGGATAATTAGTTTAAGTAGAGTCACACTTTAACTCCACCTATGAAAAAGCATGGGAGTACTCAATTATATGTCCCCTGCCTAGCCCCTACCTGCTGCTCAAGCCGTAACCTCTCCCCCGCCTAGCCCCTCCCCACTGGCCAGCCCCTCCCCCTCCCCTCTGCCATCCCCCTCCACCCCCTGTCAAGCCCCTCCCAGTTGCACAGGCCCTCCCCTCTCCCCCCAACCCACCCCCTGCCCAGCCCCTCCCCTCCCCCTACCGAGCCCCTCCCCTCCCCTACCCAGCCCATCCTCCCACCATTTCCCATCACCTCCCACTCCCCTCAACCTCCCCCCTGCCCCAGCTCTTCCCCCCTTCCCAACTCTTCCCCTATCCTCCCCCTACCAAGAACATCCCCCTCCCACCTCCTCCTCCCCACTGCCCAACCCCTTCCCCCACCAGCCCCCTCCCCCTGCCTTGTTCTTCCCCTCTCCTCCCCCCTACACAGCTCTTCCATCATGGACCTGCAATTCCATTTCAGTAATTTATACCCCTCAAGTAGTGCTATGGACTCAGAAAACATCCCCATTCATCTTCTCCAGCTGAAATCTACTGCACATGTGCACCTGTCAAACAAAAACAATGTAGAAAAAGACATAAAAAAACAGCGGCAAGGAAAACCCACTGCTCAAAAATAAGGATACATCATCAATATAGTAGAAATCATGAATTATAAGGATATTGTAAATCTGATTGGCAGAAGTAAAAAATATCCTGAAACATGATCTTCTGCTCCAAAAGAAACTACTAAATGAAATAAAATTGAATAAAATTATCCACTAATCCAAAAAAAATTCATTCCATATTAATTTAAACTAATAAAACTATACGCTTCTCTAAAATACATGATACGCTACTCTAAAATATGATCTATTAATAAAAAACAAATGATCTACTGCTCAAACAAATCACATGATCCACTACCCAAAAAAATGCATGTCAACTCAAATTTTTTCTTTGATCTACTGCTCTAAAAAAGATCTAGTACTGAAATAATATATATGTAAAATATGTTACACTGCTCTAAAAAAAGTCAGATTTATTGTAAGTAAAGGTACCAACTCACATTTTTATATTAAATGATTGATGAACAATATGAAAACAATTCCAGAGAATAAAGTTGCTGTCATACTTGGATCTTTAGTTATTAGGATTTGTAGTGGTCAAATAAGAGGTAATAAGCTAGGAGTTGAGCACCTACACATTCATCCAACATTTTTTACCTGATGATAGATTGATGTTTAAAAATAAGATTACACACTAATGAAGAATTCATTGGACATATTAATTTTTTAAAACCCATATCTTATAGAGATTCATTTAGAACATACTAATTCCGAATAGTAATCTATCCCCATCAACATACTATGGTGATCATAATCAATCTAGAAACACTTTCATAAGCAATATAGAAATAGTTATGCATAAGAAATATATAATTCAAACACTTCTCATATTGAGACTGACGGTTTTTGAAGATTACATTTGCCTTATCAAGAAGTCTGCTATGTTCCTGGGAGAGATAGTATCATGATACAACCATGTTAGTAAAATCACTCCAGTAGTTTAGTGAGTACTTGCTATAGTGGATCCCATATCATGGACGATGGGTTTATGGTGTTGTCAAAGACTTGAATAGAAAATATAGGTGACAAAATATACTGTGAAATAAGATATAAATAATAAGAAGAAGAACGAACAGAGTAGCTTACAGAATCCTAGATTGTAGAGTGTTGACAAGCAGTGCTGACCATATATTTAGGAGGACGATCTTAGTAAAATCCCTCTATTATTCACCCATGAATTCTCATAGTAATCTAATGTAATGCTCTAATAAAATACCCACTTCTCAATAAAAAATAACTATTAACTAGTGAAATTTATCAGGGAGGAGAGCAGGAACCTAGAATTCTTGAGGAAAATCCCGATTTGGTGTGGGATATAACAACTTTGTTTAGGGTTTGAAGCGATAATTAAATGTTGTGGGTGTTGTGGTTGCACTAGAAGGAGACACATATGCAGGAAAAATGCCAACATAAGTATAAAGGGGGTTGAAATGATCAAAAGACACTCATTTATCAAGGAAACCATTTGAATCCCAAAATCCCAAGAAAACCATGCATGAAACACAAAGACATGATGTATATTAAATAATGAACCAATCTGTATACCTTTCAGTGTACTTAACCTTTACAGAATTCTGCATTCTTATTTTTGATTAATATCCCTCTAAAGGATTCCATCAAACATCTATGTATAGAGTGCATCTGTGGGCCAACATGAAGAACTCAATTCTCAAGAAATATTTTCAAAAATTGAACAATAAAGTGTTACAAAGTTACAAATTATTTTACACAATATGTAACCGATGATTATTTAAGGATATATGTAGTGATTTTTAAAATATACGAACCAAATAAATTTTGATAAAAATTTACATCATGTTTAATAAAGTAGAATGCAATGTGCATGAAATCTAGCCAAATAAGGGGATCATCATTTTATTTGTCACCGAATCGACCCTATATTGGGTGTATTCAGACCGTTGTTAAAGATGGGTTGAGGAGGAATCTAATTATCAAATTCATCAATTAGTAATAGATTTATCTCATCATCAATGAAATTTGATGGACAATTTAATTTGGATGATTACAGCTATACATGAATGAAATGTGTACTGAATGGTAGCAGCTCTGACTACAAGAGCGGTTGTAATTGCATGCTTCAAAATTTCCAGATCCCTGCATGAAAAGTGGCAGGAACACATTATTGCTGGTTGAACACATATTGGACCTCTAATTACCTATAGAAAAATCACACTGTAAGATAATTCTTGTGAGAATATGATCACCCCCAATATGATTCTCTAGTAGTTAAAGGCAATCTAGGGGATCAACGTGTACCTCTAAGTCCCAATTGAATTATACAAAAAGAAATGGAAGTATCAAAACTATATTGATAAGTATAAGTGATAAAAGATAGAATACACATATCATACCTGAAACTATATCGAACAGTATCTGATCTTGTCCCTCGGTTGTATGTATCATCATATATTGATTCAATGAAAGTTGAAAGGTCCGATCACAATATGAGAAAAAAAACAAAATGATAACAGGTGGAATGATATTTGCATTTGTTAAAATTAAAATCCTAATTCAATCATGACACCAAACACATTAAAATAACTATTCAGTCCTGAACTGAAAACATTTCTATAGACAGAGAGATACATAGTAAATAAACATCAAAAGGGTAAAAAATCAAGGAATAATACAACCTGATTGACTATATGCATTTAATGAAATTTAATTAAAATAAATTGAATATTATATCAAATTAGTAAATAAATTTTTTAAAATTACCTAAAGGATTATTCATGAGATAAATCTGAATAGAGTTTCAAAACACGTACTAAATTTACATGCTTGATCTTGACCCATAAAGCATAAAAGGTCACCAAACAGGACCCCCTCACCATGTTCAAATAGAATCAATTACACCTGGCTAGAGAGCACCATACAACCAAACATTAACATTTAAGGTTATGTCATAATTTTTTGTTTCATGTATTGCAAATATATGTTCAGCCAACTGGAAAATACAAATTTATATGTTATATGGATTTTTATGAACTGAAGTCGTCAATAAACTATGAGAGAAAACCAGTTCAAAATATGTATAGATTACATGATATAGTTGACTATAAAAAATCACAATAATCAGTAGATTTCATGATAGACAAGTTAAGCATGATTGTAAAAAAAATTCATATTTTGTGTGAAAATGTTAATCATGTTTGTCATAAAATGATAAAAATGTTAAGAATGTACAGCTTATAGATTGCAGAAATCTTAAACGTGTTTGTCAATGAAATATATAGATTTCAGATAGTAGAACTCCATGGGTAATTGATTTTTAATCTGTTCAAGTTACATACATAATCGAGAATGTTAAACATGTATGTCAAAAAACACAGTAATCAGCAGAAATGTTAACAATTTTTACATAATAGTAATGTTAAACATGTTTGTCAAAAAATATACAGATTATAGATAGAATAAATCACACTAATCAGAATATTACATGAAAAACTTGTTTTTCATCAAATTTATGAATTGTAGGTTCTTAAGCAGATATCCAAAATACTAAAAATGTAAAGATTACATGATAAAAAGTTTTGAAAAATTGGTTACCAGAGAAGGAGTTAGTGCCATCTTTGTGCTTCACTATCATGATAAAATAGATAGCAGCTAATTTTTAAATGTACACACTACTTTTAATGTATACAATTACAAGATAGAAAGAACAGTTTTTTTGAAGGACATAGAAAGAACATTCTACATTGAATTAATGCACTCGTATTTATGTTAATGAAATTAAATTAGTCATTAAAGATAACTATTGAATACCTGAGTAGTGGACATATTCAAGGTTGGATTATCAAATCGTGTTCTAATGTTTGAAGTCCCTGCAAAAGACCTATTATTTTGATGCTTCTATCATGAATTGTTAAAATTAACATAACCATAATAATAATTTCAATTGTTAATAAAACAAAATAAAGAATACCAAAGAAATTGTACCTAGATATATTCGATGCCACTACTTACTTGGGAAGATACACTGATTTGATCTCCATGTTCAATACTGAGGAAAAATTTAGTATTTTGTGTATTTTCTTTTCTAATATAAATAGAAATTTTTATACACTGTTACTCAAGTTTCTTCAAAGAAATCAGTAAATCTGCAGATGTATGGAGAAATTTTTCAGAAAGTGGAGGATATATATTATATCAATCTGCAACTAATCAGTAAATGCATTAATTTGGCTTATCTGCATCCTTTGTGTAGCTGATAAAGAATACAAGAATGAATTGTTGATATTGCGACCTCTTTAGTTTCCTCTTAATCGCTCCATACAATCCATATCAGAACAGTTGTCACATTTAGCATGACAATCCTTGTTTTTTTTAAACATTCATTGATTCCCTATTATGTGAAATAAAATAAATTCGGGTCCATGAAAATAAAAGCTGAGATATTAACATATGAGACTGTACAAAGGATGTGTCACATACCTTGCTCGATATAGGAGGATGTAGGAATGTTGGAGAAGTGAATTACTCATAGTGATAAGTGTTCTTCCACTTCTAGAAAGCATTGTTTGGACACTTAAAATTGGATGCATATTCTATTGTACTCAAGAACCCATAAACAGACACATATTCAGTACTATGGACATCAATAAATAGACACATATTCAGTCAAGAGTTAATATTACAGCATGTGTTTGTAATATGGAATCTGAATAAATACAGACATAGAATTATGGGATAGAGAGGGGTCATGCTAAGCAAGGATATCTTCTTCTATCATGCCCCTGCTTTGAAGAAAGATGTTGTAAGTGAAAAAAGCCAGTCTGATAAAGTTACTTGTAAGGCCAGTAATTTGGAAACAATTTAATCTATGAATATCTTTTATGATGGCATGTCAAACAAAAATACTGAAATATAATATATTGAAATGATCCATTTGTAAAAAAATAGGACTTCGCTTCAATGAAATTTCAAGAATGGGGAAAACACACACCATTAATTAGTGAACACCTTTCAAATCTTAAAAATGAATAAAGAAAAACCTGTATAGTTATCAATTTATAAAGAAATAAAATTTCATGAAACGGATTAAAAATGGAAAAACTGGGCTTCCCAAACATGTTTAGCATGTTCTATTTATCATTGAATATGTTAATTAGAATGTATATTCCGAAAATGAAAAAATTCGTTTAAATATTCAAAATTTTAGAGGCAGTTAGAATACCTGCTACTAATTCTATTTCAACATAAACAGATATACCCACATGCATGGATGTGACAACCCCCCTCCATCTTCCCAATATCAATATCATATCTGCAACTCTTGTACCATCAAAAAAAGTATTTATATTAAACATTATATGGTAAAAATAAAATAATATCATAAAAAACATTTACTTGTAGACAGCCCAGGAACATTGGAAGACCGCATAAATATTTGCATCAGATACAGGAATAATGCACAATGTGTATATGCACATCCTACCCCTTTACTATCCACCCCTGCCTTTTCAAACAACAGGATGATAAAATCAGTAGTAACATAAGAAATATTAATTTCCTAAATAAATTGTAGACCCTTATCACCACTTATTATATAGTATCAACCCACCATGCAACTTCTGGAAAAAACTGCTTCAAATAGACAGAAGAATGTGCATACAAAGAGCTCAAGGTTCATACAACTCATGTAAACATATCAAAACATGTCCTTTTAAATAAAATTCTTATCATTATAGCAACATGATATCATAAAATACAACAAAACGCCCAAGATCATCATTCTGCATGAAAAAATTCAACACTTCCAGCATAAACAATCAACATCAAAAACTTATAGCATAATAAAAAATGTGAAGCATTCTCCTCCTCCAACATGAGCGACATCCAGTATAAAGAAAATTTTGCAGAATGAAAACATGGATTTCCCAGAAATGAAATATTTGAAAAGAGCATATTCAAAAAGAAGCATATTCAAATATATAGAATGCAGTATAGGAACAGATCTGCAAAACAGTTTGAATGAATAACTTGGATGGGTATTGAGGAAAATTTATGCAGTGAAGATGGATGGAATTGGAACTACATAATCTCTAAACCTGAATAAGCATTGTACTGTGATTGCAATTAACCATAGTTATACCAACATCAATGAAACATATATACATTACACACAAAAAAAATACAATGAAATATCATTATTGAATGTCACAGAATGTAGTATGAGGTACCCATTGATATGAACTGTCCTGTAATTTTACTGAATGACTTTTATACCTACATTAACGAATGTATATACTATACAAAAATGAATCATTTAAAAAATAATATTCAAGTAAAAACAACGCTATATTAGAACACATCTTCAAATCTGTTTTAATGAATACCTAAAATGTATATTGAAGAATATATATGTAGTGAAGTCAGATGGAATTGCAACTAAAGATTATATAAAACTGAATAAAAACTTTACGTTGATTGCAATGAACCACACTTATACCAACATCAAAGAAACATAAAAAGATTGCACAGAAAATAGAAAATCAAATCTACAAATTGAATGTCAAATTATCCACTAAAAGGTACCCTTAAAAAAGAAGTGGAAAGTTAATTACATTAAAAATAATTAACCAAAGACACAAATATCAAAATCAGTTACAATGAATACCTCAGATGGTTATCGAGGAATATTTATACAATGAAGACAGAATCAAGAATGGGAGTAAATATTCTGTAAACCTCACGAAGCACTGTCCTGTTATTGCAATGAACCACACTTATACCAACATCAACGAAACATATAAATATTGCACAGAAAATAGAAAATCAAATCTACAAATTGAATGTCAAATTATCCACTAAAAGGTACCCTTAAAAAAGTAGTGGAAAGTTAATTACATTAAAAATAATGAACCAAAGACACAAATATCCAAAACAGTTACAATGAATACCTCAGATGGTTATCAAGGAATATTTATACAGTGAAGATGGAAGAAAGAATGGGAGTAAATATTCTGTAAACCTCATGAAGCACTGTCATGTTATTGCAATGAACCACAATCATAGCACCATCAAAGAAACAGTTATAAATTAGACTTAAAATATACAAGAAAATATGCAATATGAATATAATGGAATGTAGTAAAAGGTACACATACATGGGTTAAATTTGCAGACTGATGTGAAAAGTGAGACAACATACATGTGAAAATAACTGCTGGAAGATTTCATTTGGACATCGTATTGTAGAATGGAGGAATTTGAACATCTATTCAATGATAGGAGCTCGCATATAGAGAATCTATACCTGGATGAAGCAATACGGAAGGTGTAGCGAAGAGGCTGAGTTTTGTTTCATTTTCCTTTATCGAAGCCAGCGGGTAGGTCGAAACCGTGATATGTACATAAGAGTACACATCGCACCACTCACTGAATGGCGTCGTGAAAGGTGCGGTAGAAAAGAGGTAGTGTGTCAATTTATTTGTCGAAGCAGGCCGCTACCTCGAAACAGAAAATCAGATCGAAAGAGGGAACATCGTCCGGGTGGGAAGACCGGTCTTCGTCAATTGAATCCTTCATAGTAAAACATGGGAGCACGAGGTGATGTGGTCAAAGCCTGATGTAGCACGAGGTGGAGGATCCGGTGGTGGAGTAGGCGGAGTAGGCGGAGAGGATTTAAGCGAAGTAGACAACGACGATCGGAAACGCGAGCGGGGTGTGGGGAGATCGTCGAGTATGTTGGAGCTAATGGGAGAGGTATTGCTGGAAGCTGGTGGGAATCATAGGGAAGGAGGTAGGGGAAGGTTGGAGAAACCCTGGTTGTGGAGGGAATAGAATTCACGGGGCATAGAGCAGAGCGCGCGGGGGGAGAGGTGGGGAGTGGGGGAAGCGAATGAGGTCTCAGGTTGGAGGAAGGGAAATGGGAGGGATTTTGGATCGGTGGAGTCGTGGAAGATTGGTAGGTTGACACGTAGTGGTAGAAAACCTTACATTAGTAGGTATGTAGATTAATTTTAGGGCATACAAATCATTTTATTAATAAGTGGTAAGGGTTTTCCACCCGAACCTCTATTTTCATTCTGGTTACTTTTTTTATCTACTTACCTAGAATAAATTTTGATTAATTAATTTTTAATTATCATATTTTATGTTTAAATTTTCTAAATATGCTTACCATCTAGAAAAATTCCTTATTTTATGCGGAGCTACATGTTTTAAAAAGGAACCATCAAAAATATTTCTTGAAATACAAACCTGATTCAAGGAACATTTTCAAATTATTACCCATTTTCAAGTGTACGCCAAAATTTATTTTATTCCACCATAATTTTATAAAAACACTAATATTATCATGAAAAATTATCTTGTATCACTTCTGTATTTAAGAGAAAAAAAGTTCCTTTTATCTTTAAAATTCTATTTAATACATTCCTTAAAATGCTCTAAAATGATTTATTTCAAATGAATCGTAAGAAGTCCTTTTAAAAGATTTCACTTCAGTGGGACATAATTTATGCCTAAAATATAATTTCAATTTACTAGTCTATTATTATATAGGATATTAATTTTTATAATCTGATTTTATAGAAAATATAAATGATTTTCCAAAAGAAATCTTCTTTAAAAATTGAAATGGATTTTTCTCATCAAACATTAACTTTTATGAGATATATTCATTGTTCACCACTTTTTCTTTCATGTTTTGTATGCACTATCATTTGGTATATCATATCAAGAGTCAAATTATTTCCATAAAATTATTTGTGATTATGATTTTAATGTTTCAATGTAATATGGGGCACATTGTAATGTTTAAGGAATATGTCCTAAAGGATTTTTCAATGGTATCATTTAAAAGTACCAATATCTATTTCAACTTCAATTGTTGAATATTTTAATTCATTGTGGTTTATCTCATATGATATCATCTAGCATGTTTTATTGAATGGTTTATGATTAGTTTGACTATGGATGTGTTATCTTGATACTAATCACCATATTATTCAGAATGGTTAGTGTTTATGTTAAATGATTGGGGAAAGTTATTTACATTTCAAATGATAGTTTCAATTTTAATGTATATTCTGTTTATATTTTCCCCCATTTATATGAAAAATTCATTGTACATAGAAAGAATCGGGTGGGCCCATTATAGCCACTCAGTACATCGTTAGGTCTCATGACACAAACTACGGTCTCAGCATACTGCCTTGACAAATTGGTTATTTATGGTCTTTCCAAGATGCCTTGATGATATGGCGATGATGACCCACATAATGCATTACATCATTATGAAAATAGTATTGATGGTTCATGTGGATATTCGACTAGTAGAATACCCATGATTATGTTTTAACATGGAACTACTTACTCATCTTTTATTCCTACCATAATGTGTTCTAGTTTTTGTTAAATTCATATGTTTTTAGTTATTCAACTTTTCTAATATTTATATATCTTCTATTTTATTGCTTAACCTTACTGAGAATTTCATATCACCCATTTTTTATGTTTCATTTTCTTAGGAAATGTATAAATTTATTATCAATGAGATGGTGAAATAACCTTGGAGTTATTGTTGTTGTCTACGGAATTTCTATGATGTATTTCTTTTCATGTCGTAATGTTGAACTTATGCATATATCTTGCTTTCCAAAACTACTAAACTACTCGGTCCTTCAAGATTTTATTCTGATTAATCTTGTCAATGTACTAAAATAATACACCAGCTCTAGGCTACTGGGGTCGGGGCGTTACAATTGGTATCAAAAAAAGTTTAGTAGAAACATTTAGAACTAAATTTAGAAAATATATGATAGGGAACAGAGCAATAAGATGGAATTTATGGATAAAAAAACTAGAAACTCCTATAATTTTTGTAAGGAATATATTATGTGTATATTTCTAGAAATGTCATCCCTATCTGGATACAAACAAGTAGTGGTCGCTCTGGCACAGATGTACCTCGGAGTGAAAACTCTGACAAGGAGTTTCAGGCTTGACTCGAGGTATCCTGGTAAATAACAATGGGCCTTGCTGCACTATTTGTTTGACACTCTTAGGGGACATTCTTAGGATAATTCACATTTTATTTACCCAGCATTGTTAAGGATTTATGCCTCTATAGTAACCAATGTATATGGTTGTATGATTTACGATGAACAAATTTATGATATTTACTACACCATGTTTAGAGTTATAGAGTGTTCTTAATTTACGAGCTAATATATAGTATGTAATTGATTATAAATGGCACCTTGAAGAAGGAATGAGATCTTCACCAATGCATGAATTTCAATGAGAAGGAATAATCATATCTCTCAATGCCTTAAGCCATCATTTCAACTTAATATTATCACCCAAGTATCCTAATCATATGAGAAAATAATACCATGTGTTGAGAAGGTATGTAAAGACTTCTCTGAGACCTATGACTTAGGAGGGGATAAAAATAAGAACAGGATGGCATGTTAAACCATGTATAATGGGAAGAAGGTGAAGATATATTTTCCTACATGTGATAATTGTGGAATGAAACAACTTGATATATTCTTGAGAGGAAAATTAGTTTCCTTCAAGTGTGGAGAAAAAGGATACCATGGTTTTAATTACTATAAAAGGGAAGAATTTTTCTATATTCAATGATTCAACTACAAGGAGATGGGACACTATGCGAATCAATGTCCCAATCGTCAAAGGAATATACACTAGATTATGATTTTGGATAATGTTCATGTTATGATGCTACCACAGATGAAGTAGAATGATTAGTATACCTAGTCAAGAATCATATCATTTGAATATTTTTTAGTAATTTACTAGTTGTAAGAATTATGATATATATAAGTATTGTACTCTAATATTATTTCATTAAGGATTTTAGATCAAATGATTAATTGTACTAAAAAGAAGTTATTTAGTAGAATGTTAATACTTTTTTGAAAAAAAATCATATTTTAGGGAAAGACAACCATTATCTGATGTTGAGATAATGACGGAGAATTGATTGATTCAGATAAGTACTGAATTCCTTAGAACTGATTATGGACGTGTTGAGAAGTGGTCTATGATTTCATCGATGGAGTTTACAACACTTTTGGATTTAAGTAATACATCAAAAACATGTATTTTAGTTAAGAAATATAGAATAAGTCATGTTTCCAATATAACTTTTTTGGAAATTCAATTTATTACCATATTTTAAAAGTATACATGATAAAGTGATTCAAATGTTTAGAATGTGAATTTTAGATTCAATTCTTGTTGATTAATGTTTACTGATATGTTCATCTTGGAAATTTAAAGACCTTTATTATAATGTGTTGAATCATTATATTATTGAATTTTTAACCATTTAATAAATGGTTTGTGTTGATCATTATGTAGGGATTTAAAGTATAATGTCAGTACACGATGGTTTGATTATTCTTCCATGAATCTGTAGACCAATTAGAATTGATTGTTTTTTAGTAACCGAACCATTTACCTTTACTCTTATTAATAAGATATTTAAACAATATTCTTTATGTTGGTTTTCTATAAAGGAATTTTCAAGTGTCAACCATTAACATTCGATGTTCAATTTCAAATTTTGAGGATGTTGCTTTTGTAAGGAAGGTATAATGTAACACCCCAATAATTTACAAATAAACTTTATATATAATTCATGACACACTGATTGTCTAAAAAATAGAACTTTTTTATAACCTATCCAAGTAAACATATTTTTTCAACCTCTATGTTTTGAATTTTGAAAATGTGGCATACATAGTTGCGATCAGTATGTTATTGGGAGTCTAAAAAGAAAAACAAATTTTATTTGTGTATAGTGACCTACCCATATGAATAGTAACATAACCTTATGAGTAGTGATATACCCTAATGAATATTAACCTTACCTATGATTGTATATAAATAATATTCAAATAGTTATGCGATATACATATGTATTGGAATAATTAAGTAAATTATTTAAAATTATTTTTCTAGAAAAATTTAGGATTTTAGTTAATTAATTTATTAATCATATTAAGAAATTTATTTTTGGAAAATGGACTTCATTTTTGGATTATACATGTCGAAAACTGTTTAAGGTGAATTCTTGGTATTTTGCTGCAGTAGTCAAATTTTTGATGAACAATAAAATATGGTAAAATACCATATAAACAAATTATTAGTTAAATATAAAATTTATGACATCATAATTGATGTACGCCCACATGGTTAGGACTCACATTTATTTTTTACTACTCTTGGTCATGTAATAATCACTATTTCTAGTCTTGAGGGAAATTAATAAACTAATGGTTAAAAAATTATGAGTGCCCTCCTCGCTTCACTATTAAACTGACCCTCACTACCTCTCCTCTTCACTCACCAAATCCTTAATGATCATCAATTTTCTTCCCAAATACCATTCCTTAGTCACAACCCACGTCCAATAAACTCTTGGTATTTCAAAAAGACTAAAAACCCTTCCCTTAAGGAGGTTCTCAATGAGATTATTACCAAAGGTAAAACAAATTTCTTTTTTATTTAGTTTAATTTCAATTTATCTTCTTTTGTTATCCTTTCTTCACCTACACTTTTCAAATGACCATGATATATCCATTATCATCAATATACTAGAATTATATCAGGTGACTGGATGAACCATCATCAATATCCTTACTCTCTCTCTCTCTCTCTTTTATTTTATTAACGAAATCAACGTCCATGAGGTTCCAGTTTATAACCTTCGCGAATGACGATGTTTCGCTCTTCAATTTTTCCTTTATTACTAGCCATGAAACCATTTTTATAGTTGAACTAGACTATAATATATGTTATATAACCTATTTAATATTCAAGAACCTGTTTATGTACATAATGAAAAATTATATGACCAAACTAGTTCCTAATAATCAAAATACATCTAAAATAATCTATGTGAATGACATTAATAATTCATCTAATAATTCATCATATTTTCATATAAATAAATAATCGAAATGAACATTTACACATCAAGATTTTCATAAATAATATGTAATTTCAATTTTGTATATTTACATCCATTCCACATGAACTCCATTACTTAAGAACAAGTGAACTGATTATGAAAATAAACAAAACAAACACTCTGAAACGATGAAATTCAATAAAATAACTAATCAATACGGGAATAAATAAACAAAAAATAATTATGATAAAGTAAATAAATTTATAATAGGTTATTTTTATAAATTATTAATAAGTATAATTTCATATTCCAGGGCATCAAGTTCAAGAGCAGAACACATTCAGGCTTAATGATAGGGTTTCTTCATCTCACTTTCATTTTTGTGAGATTTTCCATATCCACTATTAATACATGCGCATGGTGTATTTACATTTACCATTGAATTAACATATCATTAATAAATTTATTTTCATGTTATTAAATTTATAATTGTAATAATAATAATTTTGGGTTATACAAAACATTTGATTACATAGTTGTAAGGGTTTTCCACCTGAAACTCCATTTTCGTTCGGGTTACTTTTATTACCTACTTACCTCGACTAAATTCATATTAATTCATATTTACCAATAATATTTTATGTACATATTTACTAAATCTTCTTTACACCCATAATAAATCTTTATTTTATGTGGTGTTACATGTTTTGAAAATGAACATTCCAAATTATTTCTGAAATAAAAACCTCATTCAAGGGACAATTTTAAATTCTGAACCAATTTCAAGTGTACACTTGAATATGTCTTAAACCACCATTATTTTTATAATAACACTCATTTTATCATGAAAAATAATCTAGTATCATTTCTGGATTTATGATAACAACCATGATTTTTCACATCAAAAGTTTCTTTAATACTTTCCTTAAAATGCTCAAAACTGAGTAATTTAAAAAGAATCTTTAGAAATATGGTTACATGATTTCACTTCAGTGGGAAATAATTTATTCCTAAAATATTATTTCAATATCCTATTCTTTTATTCTATAAGATATTAATGTTTACAATATGATTCGATAGAAAATATAAATGATTTTCCAAAAGAACTCTTCTTTCAAAAAACAAAAACGATTTTCCTCATCCCACATTAACTTTTATAAGATATATTCATTGTTCAGCAGTTAATTATTTCTTGTGGTGTATGTACTACCATTTAGTATATCATATCAAGAGTGACCTTATTTTCATGTTATTATAATGGATTATTATTTGAATGTTTGAAGGTGGTATGGGACACTTTGGAATGTTTAATGATTATTTCCTCTAGGATTTTTCAATGGTCTCATATAAAAGTATCATCATCTACTTCAACGTCCATTGTAGAATATTTTACTTTATTGAGGTTTATCTAATCTGATATCATACACCATTTTTTATTTAATGGTTTATGATTATTTTGATTATGGATGTCCTATCTTGATACCATTCACCATATTATTCTGAATGGTTAGTCTTTATGTTTAATGATTGGGTAAAGTTATTTACATTTCATAGGATACATTAAATATTAATATACATGTTTTTTATATTTACCCCCATTCATACGAGGAATTAATTGGACAAAGAAAGTGGCATATGGGTCCCACTATATCCCCTCAGTGAATCGGTTGGTCTCCTGAGACAAACTATGATCTTGACACAAGGCCTTGACAAATTGGTTATTTATAGTCTTGGAACGAGGCCTTGGCTGTATGGTGGTGATGTGCCACATTATGCATTTACTCATTATGAAAATAGGATTGATGGTTCATCTGGATATACCTCTAGTATAACACCCATGATTATATTTAATTATGGAATTATTAATTATCTTTTATTCCTTCCATAATGTGTTCATGTTTTTGTTAAAGGAAAATGTTTTTAGATATTCAAATTACCTAATGTTTTTATATCTTTCACTGTATTTCTTACCCATACTAAGAATTTGATCCCACCCCTTTCTTATGATACATTTTTTCAAGACATGAATACTTTTATTATGAATGACATGTTGAAATAACATGGGATTTATGGGTATTGTCAAAGGAGATTCTCATGTTGTATTTTCTGAGTTGTAATGTCAAACTTATATACATATCTAGAATTCCAATACTATTGAACTACATGGTAATTTAGTATTTTATTCCTTGTAATCGTGTCAGTGTAATAAAATAATGCCCTGAATCTAGGATACGATGGTCTGGGAGCTACAATGATTTTAAAATTTTATTTCTTTTTCCATAATATCTAACCCTATTATATCAATCAAAAAAATGTGAATGTAATTTTATCAGTGTAATGAGATGTTATTGTGTTGATCACAAAACCATTTTCAAACTATGTTCCATAAAATGGGTAATGATATTGTTGGTCATGTGTACATATGGACTACAACCACCATGCAGTGATAAGATTAATTTCTGATCATCACCACACATCGATTGATATAATATAGGATTTAGAAAATAAATATTTAATATATTATATTATTAATATTATATAAGGATATAATATTATTTATCATTCTTTCCTTTTGATAAAAAATGAATATAATGCTCATTTATAGCTACGGTCTACCGTATCCATGAACATTGTAATTAAATTTTCGATCTATACAATTTATTGATAGTTATAAATAAATATATATATGTAATAAATATATAATATATTTAGAAAATTATTAAAATACTAGTGATTATGGAACCATGATCATGATGTTGGGATCCTAACTGTTGTATTGAAATATACATGAAAAAAAAATAGTTATCCCCCAGAATAGTAATTTTATGAATGTATTTTTAAATAATGGCTGATAATAAGTTATAAGTAACAAATTTATTGTAATATAAGTTCTAATATACACATATTATATAAATATATTTACTGTATATTTCATTTTTAAGAGGCCATTACACTTATGAAGTAATTAAAACATTAGGTAAATCTTAATGTCACAATATCACTTTTTATCAGGTTTGTTTATAAATAATTATTTTAGGAAGAAATTAAATTTCGCACTATGAATAATTAATATATATAACATTATAATTTTTTTTATAAATTAAATGTTTAATACTCATTTTCTTACTCTAAGTAGAAAATCATGAATGAATTTCCTTTTAGGAGAAATCGACTTTGTTTTTCTCTTGGGCTGGGATTTTTTTCTTCAATGTATTTAATTCATTTAAAATGATCTCAAAAATACCTTTAATACTATAAAATGATTTATTAAATTAATTATAATCCATGTTTGAATTTACATAAAAATGTTTAAAATTAACCTTTTGGATTTTTTGGATGAGGTAATTTGTACCAAACATGTGATCAACATTTTTAACATATATTGTATGAAATAATTTTTACAATGATCATACCAAAATTTTTTTACAATATTAACTAGTAATTTACCATGGTTATATTAAAAAAATATTCTATACATTTTTTGATTTTTAATAAGTTGTTTCAAAATGAAATGCGTGTTTTCACCCAAGAAAAGTTCTAGGGAACATTTAAAGGTATTTACATCAATAAAATCACCCATTGATATTACTTTTGATTAATTAGGGATATGATCAAATTATACAATATTTTATCCTTCAAACATTTTATTATTCATTGTCATATTGAAACCTTGTTGGAATAAAATCTTATTCCCAAGTATTATACTATAATAAATTGATAAATTTTTTCGTGACATTTATAAACAAAATATGAAGGGATAAGTATAAATGTGATATGTGGGTTTGTTATATCCCATTAAAAAATTACCTATAGAGTTAAATTTTATTATTTTAAAGGGTATAATACTATTTAGAACATGAAACAATGGGTAAATATGAGGTTATACTTATCCCAAAAGTATGTATATTGGTGGTTAGCCCAAGCCTATCATGGGATAAACGACTTATTGGGTGATATTGACATAATTTTGAGATGATTATAATTATTCCTCATGTTCTAATAGTATTCTATGGAATTATCTCATAAAAATATTTTCTCTTTGGGGACATTTTATTTTATTTCCTTATGATTCATGTCCAATGTACGACCAGAAATTATTCCATGAGTCATTGTTATGATATATGAATATATTGGTACAATATTTACATCATAAAAAAAGCATCACTATCCGGATACTAGAAATTGGATGTGGTTGTATGCACCCTGGGTTAACAACTTTGAAAGGTTCGAATTGGTTATTAACTAAATCCTCATCATTGCATGATAAGTGGACCTACGACTGCATAGCTAGATAGAAACTCCTAAGGGATATGATTAGGAAATGTAATATTTTCTTTATGAAATAGTTTAAAATATTTGAATATATTTTTCACATGGATGACATAGGATAAACCTAAGGTGTTAGAGATTTAAAACAATGTTTCATGATTTAGGAATCATATAAAGGATCTTGATGATTATATGTTTTCCCAATATGACAATTGTTTCTCATGATATTAATTTTTTATTTAGATAAATGATATAACTGTAAGGATCCAATTAAAAACTTAATATGATTGACCATGAAATTATTATCCTCATAATATATGAAATTTTATGGGGGACAATTTGAGAAATCTCATTACTTGCTCAAACAATATTCTCAATCCATGAATCATGCTGATATTATAAATGGGAAAATGACTAAACAAATTTCTATTGAGTATATATACCCACTCCGGATTTACGACTAAGAGGGGGGATCAATGGTTTTTAATGAATTTTTCTATTTTTAATTCGACCTCATGACCATGTTAGGATTCTCAATACACATAATGATATATCAATGTCTCACCCTCTATTTGGAAATACCGAAATAGAGAATAACACATTGTATTTATAAGGTTATGTACTAAATCATAATATTTTCTATATTACTTATACCCCAAACATGAATTCTGCAAAATAATTTTATTATAAATTGATATTTTTATGGAGAAACCAGTTATAAACTATAGTAGTCGATCCTCTTGTTTATCCATGTTATACAACCTAGAAATCCAAATCTTTTGAACCAGTTGGTTATAACCCTCAATCATCATCTCTCCATCTCAACTTGTTAACCCATCTCCCAATCTCTATCCTCTTAAGTATCCAGTTAAACCTACCATCTACAAGCTCTTTATTCTACTCGAAGTTCATACTATAATAAAAATTACTCTCTTATTTTTAGATAGATATTCCTCCAAAAGGGAAATGGATATACTATGCTTTTTTATAACAACAAGAATCATTTTTACCTTTATGGAATTCATTAAATATATAAGATATCCTATGTAAGATTAGTCTCTATAGTGAAAAAATAATCCGGGAAATCTCCCTTTTGTCTAATGATTCCCCTACCTCTTTTAGATACGTTAAAGATATTCACATGATTTAGTCAATATATTTTAATTGAGAATAATCATTCATAGTATGAAAATACTCTTATTGAATTATGAACTTTATTCATGAATTCATGTAAGAAAATATAGTTCGTAAACATTTCATATAACCCTATGTCATCCACATTATTTTATATAGATTGAGAATGTATTTAATCTATTTTATATTTTATTCAACATGTATCCCAATCCATCATGTTTCTAAGATCATGCATGTGTTCCTCTTCACATTACGGTGATCATAGAAAACTAGCATTATATATCTTGTTATATTCTTATGTACCGAGTATATAAACACATTTTCTTACACTACCTTCACATAAGGGTAAAAATATTCCTATAATGGTTAACACATCAACATAATGGAAATCAACTTCATTTAAAATTGTTTCTATATGAATATATGTCCAAATAGTTCATTCTCATGTGAAATTGTTTTCTTGGTGAAACTCTATGAATAAAAATAATTAGGGATTCTTTTTTTAGATTAGATAAGAAGTATCATGAAAACTCATGGCATAAGGTATCAAAATTTCTTCAAAATATAATTGTGTATGAGGGTCACATGGTAAGAGGAATTGGATAATCTTCTTATTTGTAGAGGTAGTTTTTTATTCAATGTTTATCTTAGAAAAATAGAGACTTAAAATCAATATCGTTAATAGAGTTTCCTCAACTACATTTTATCACCCATTAATTTATAGCAAAACTAGTTTAGCATCATGTTTCATGTAACATAATGTATTTCTATTATACTTGATAATTCATCTGAGTCAAGGTTTGTTATAAAACCCCAAATATCTCAACATTCAAATTTTTTAATGTAGGTTACCATCACATGATAATGAAAAAGAAATCTTTTGTTCCTTTTCTCAAAACCCAAATTAACAGAATCACCACAACATCAAAAGATTCACTCATAATCCTTGGTTATGGGTAACATTGTTCCTAAAAAATTCACGTAAGGGCCTGTAGAATGTAAACATAAGTGTATCCTTAGGAGGTGGAATATGAAGGATCATTGAATACACAATGAGTGGAAACCATATGATTAAAGAGATGAAAATATCTATTTTTAAATGCTATATTAATTACATTTTTCCTAGATAAATAGTTCCCAATCCATGATGTACCACAATAGTATCATTCTAGATCGAATACCACTGTATATGTGAAACCCTCCATTAGAATTTGGAATTTATGTCAACCATGTTCTTCTCCTAAAATCACACCTCACATGCCATAAAAATCTATAATGTTTCCATACATAGTGACCCAATTACTTCCATGAATGCACATGTGGGTGTCAATGCACCTCTGTGCACACTCATTTCCCCCTATACATGTGCCCTCTCCCCCACTACTATATGCATTTCATGGGCTCACCCACAAACATGGGTGAGATTACTTCCGCAGTATGGTAGATTGATATGTCTCTTGAGGATTGTTTCATTAGTCTAATGTTCTTTATAATTTACAATCAGATACATAAAAAGAATATTTATAATTTTGAAATATAATAACAATCCTTCCCTAAAATGACTCATCAAACATTATACATGAAATTTCATGGAATTACATAATAATTATTCTTCTAAAATCCTCTTCAACGTGTTTTAGTCAATCTACTCACACTAAACTCCATTATCACATGTTGTGGACATTAAGAACAAAAAAATGATCAAAATAAACATTAATAATTTTAATTTTATGTGCTTATTAATATCATATCTTCTTATAATATCCAAACCCTTATTATACCATTAGTAAAAAATATATATAATTCTTGTCTATTTAGGAAGAAATAACCCTTTCAGGTTTTATTATCAATAACCTTTGCCATTCAACATGTTAATATGGGAATTTTTTATATTTTATAAAACCTCATACTAGCAATAAAAAAATAAATATTTGGGGTATTCTTATCTCATGAATTTTTCAAAACATGTTCAACTCACTTATAATATTTTTTCCCTAAAGAATATATTATTGGGATGATATAAATAGGTTTTTCTAGGCCAAAATACTTTAATTAATGAACTCTATGTCTACTAGTGATATATCGGTGTAGAAAATAGTGTAACATATTTGAGTTTATCGATTGTTTCCATTGATAAAATATCTTGTGAAATATTGTTAAGAAATACTCAACTCTATTTTTAGGGGTTCAAATTAATCATACTTACCTATAAAATTATAAATCCTATACATAGTTTAATAAATACATTAGAAAGTTTAGGTTCCAAATAATAACTCATTGTTTTTCTCATATTATTATCAATAATTAACTACCCATTGTTGAATATGATTGATATAATTTAGAATTAGCGATATGGGATTGGTTGGAAAACAACACAATTCACTATTACTAGACTATCTAGAAAATTCATGATTCATAGGAAAAATCTTTTGGTATGAATATTTCTCAAAATTTTCCCCTTAAGGTATGTCCTACTCTTTTTCAATTGAAACATTTTAGAATACTATATTGAAGAAAATTTCATTATTCTATCGAATATTGATAACCTAATTCTTCTAATCCATTTTATTTCCAGTTATATCAAACCTTAAAAAAATAGAAAAAAAGGAGTGACTAATGGATTTCACAGAAGTAACTCTCAGGATAATATAATCACCTCAACCAATAAAACCATTTAATTCATATATATTCCTATCCATTATGTGAAATATCCTTTTATATTTAAGATTTTAACATCATCTTCTTATTCAAGTTTATTTCCTTTGGATTTAGAATGCTTTCATCTTCATCCCTTTGTCTCTTTGTTGACAGTGTATACCAATTGGGAAAACTTATTATTTTATAAAAATAGTTCAATCCTATAATATGTATTCCTTGATATATTTTGATTCTCATTTTCTTCAACCGTTCTCAAAAACCAAATTTCTATTATTTAATAATAGTCTTATTTTATTCACTTCTAAAGGCTGACATGTATTCTTACTTTCTTATATTCTTCATTTTTTATGTTCTACTTTATAAATAAAAATTATATTTTCACATTTTTGTATACATCAACAGTCATCATGTTAGTGAAAACTTATATTATTGTAATCATAGATTTTTTTAAAGTATTCTTATATATTATTGATAAAAAAATTCATTTTTTATGAATTCTACTTCTTCTATGATGATTTCCCATTTTTAGAATCTTTTATCCCCCAAAATGATGGAAAATGGTGTGTTTCATAAAATATAATATCATGTAAAAAATTTATTTCTCAATTAAAGGACTTCCTATAACACCAAAAATAGAAATTAAATCTTGATTTATTTAGTGTTGATACATCTTAAATATCTTTAACACATTGATGTGTTGTACAACATATTTCTTTTATTTTTTATTTATTTGGGGAATTATAATTAGTACACTTCTTAACATCCATATTTGAAGAATTAGTAGACTATTTATAATTATCTTTATCCATGTTTGTGCATATTTTACAGTTTAACCATCAATAGTCATTAAACTACCATTAATATGCACCAATTTATCATAAAAAATAGTACATTTTTAATGATATTACTGTAGATTTATAATTATATAGAGAGGATAATTTCTTGGTAGTATATTGTGTCTTTAAAAATTTATTATCCTTATTAGATTTATTCATGAAAAAAAATTCTTTTACCTATATCTTGGGAAGATTCGTATTGTCTCTTATAAAATTTCTATTTTCACTTCAATTCTAATAAAATTTATTTTGAGGGAAATTTCCTATATTTAATATATTTTAAGAACTATTTCTATAGAATATTATTCCTCTAAATATCATCTTCATGAACTTTGTTGGCCTATAGTAAAAAATTCCACATCTTTAATTCTTTTTTTTTCTTTTACCTCCTGCTAATCATATTTGTCATTTATAGATATATTATGTATATTTTATAGGGATTGGATATTTTCTCTTAAAAAATATCAAAAATATATTCTCACAATCATTATTTTTCAATACTCCAATAACATTCAAATATATTTCATTTAAAAGGTACATTGTTTCATCATTTTATCTAATAATTTTTGTGAGAGTGTTAACACACACACCTTTTTAGACAATTCCCCATCCATAACATTATCATCTTAATGTATATGTAATTTTTCATCTGCAATCCCTTGATACCTCCATCATCAAAATTTAATTGTTTTGGAACATTCATTGACACGTCTGAAGGTTTCATTGATCCCTCTAGGAGTGGATCTAATTTGATATTTATATTAACCCAAAACACACTATCTATGAAGGTGAAGTATAGTAGAAGTTCATGCTCAAACCCATAGAGACCCGGGAACATAGTGATGGGAACTCTTACTAATTGTTAAGTCCCTCTAATTTTTTAATTATTTTATTTTAAAAATTGTTCAATTTAAATAAATGGATTATAATAGAGAAATATAATAGAGGTGAACAATTTTCAAGGTATAGTTTTACCAAATAAAATAATTCAACTTTACCTGAAAAATAATAATATCAAATATCTATGAAAAAAAATAATTTTCATTAATATAAAAATATTGCTTCCATAATTAACTACTCTAGAATCATAATTCATCATCTTCATTTGAATAAAAAGATCAAAATTTATTCGAATTCAAATTTCCAATATTAGAAGAATAATTCCATTTAAATTTATGAATAAATTATCTCTATCTTTTTTAGGATTGTCCATTATTGAAAACATATGATCAATGATTCAATGATGAATAAAATGGATATATATAAGAAACATGAATGAAAAAATAGAGAAAGAAAAACAAAATCTTTTCTATGAAGAAATCCAGATCAGAACCCTGCAACAACCTCCTAGTGGAAACACCTCTATTTTCTAATGGAATCCTTTATCTCTCACAATATCCCATATATATATATAGGGATTTATGTGATCAATAGGTTTTTATTGGGTAAAATATGGAATTTAATGGTCATTCAGGTGGTCAAAGATAATAAAATCTAATTCGAAGAAACACTAGAGAGAATCATTTGTTTCTTATGTAAGGCTATTACATGAAGTGTAATATTTTTAGATGTCGTGTAATCATCAGTCATGATTTCTTTTACTAATGACCTATAATATTTTCATGAATTGGACATTTACATATTGTGTATAAACATTACCTAATTTGCAACTACAACTTCCTATGACAGAACATCGGTTTCATCCTGCTTCTTTAGTTTTATCCCTTGTATGTATTCCACTAAAATCCTCAAAAATATGGTGTCTCACCCCATGATTTTCTCATGTTGAGATGTTCCATTTTGTGCTTTAATTCCACTTTTACCTTGTTATTTCTCAAAAATTAAATCCTATATAAGAATACAGAACACATTGATATATGACACATATGTTAATTTGAATCAATAAATATTCAATGAAAATACATTTGAAAACATATCAATATAGGTATAAAAAGAGTTATCTTTCATCAAAATTTATTCAAGCTCAAAAATAAGGTTACTATGTTATACAACATTATCATATATTTAGTAGGATTTGTCAGAATAATCAAAATCAATATAAATATTCCCACATATAGCATTATGATTACATTTGGTTAGTGGTCTCTCTGTATTTATTGTATGATTATTATTTAATTTTTACCAATATTTTAATTCTATTCATTCGATTCTTAGTAGAAAAAATAATATTATTATCTATAGAAGTATTGTTTTAATATATTATATGTAGTTCACTCATTTTAAAAATTATTCACTTTATATTAACTATCCTGGTTCCTTAGAGAAAACATGATATGATACTAATTAGATTATGCAATGTTGAATTTCCGACTTAAAAGGGGTCAAGAGGATGGATTAGTGGTTTAATTAATAAATTACTTTATTTCAATTTCATCCTCTTGAACATTATAATGGTTTTGAACTATTTGTTAATATGTCACAGTCTCCCTATGTCTGTTAAATAACAAATGTCAAGGAAGAAAATGATATTTACAAGGTTGGATACTAAGACCCAATCCTTTCAATATTTTATATAGAACTTGCATGGATTCTCCTCTATAAAATTATTGTTAGCTATAGTGGTTTATTCAGAATCTAGTTATACAACCCCTATAGTCGATACTCTAGCTGATCCTAGTTTTTCCCCTTAACAGTACAACACTAATACCTTGGTTAGTTATACCCACATTGTACACTCTATTTTTTAAATGGTTGGGGTCGACGCCTTAATTTATTCTTTAAAGAAAGGACCTCTTCAGACTGGGTAGAGGGAGACCCATTACATAGCTCAAAGGCCCAAGGCTAGGTAGATGGAATACAAAGCTTGAAAGCTGATTTTTTGGCCCAAAGGACCCCTCAGTGAACAGTACTGCTACAATATCCACTATGCTACAATACCTACCACAGTACAGCCACCGCTACAATACCTTCTACAGTCCCTCAACAGCTACATTTTTGCCACTACAACAGTCCCGCCGCTTCTACAGTACTGCTACAGTGCCCTACTACAGTCTGCTACAGTCCCGGATGTTCACCCCTACCCGGATTTGATCTTGGGTCTTTTGGATGCCAAGTAGGAGCCTGTGCCTCTAGGGTACATGCGCATTGAAAACACCAATAGTACACTCTTCTTCATTACGTGTTATACCTAAAGTCTCAATCCTCTCAAGAAACTGGTTATACACTTCAGTCCCACAATCCTTCTTCTTTTATATATTGATCCTATAATATAATTTAATCTTTCATTTCAAACGTGATATTGTTACACTAGTATATAGTTTATTTTATGACTGTGTAAAACTTCATGTTCCTTCATAGAATGATATAGGTTCTAAAATATATAAAATCACCTAGGTAATATCAGTTTCCTTACTAGAAAAACTCTTTGAAAAATATTATTTCATTATGATAATGTCCCAGCCCCACATTGATGTGTGTAGGAAATGCACATTATTTCTTCAAAAAAAATTAATCCAAAAACTATATTACATAATCTCAACTTATTCTTCCTGAACATTCATCCTATTTCAATAATGAATGAAAAAATCATTGTGAGATAAAATTTCAACAATCATTTTTCATTCTTACGATATTATATTCTTTTATAGTGTATTTATTAAATATTATATTTCATTCAAATTGTTTCACCCATTTTTATCAGGATGAGATCATGAATATGTTCATATTCATGTCAGTGAGGTTATACACAATATGCATTGTCCATATGCTTCTCTTGGAAGTGAATCAGGTATATACACATGTGGTCTCACACTACATAATAGCAAGGGTAAGAACCATTATGCAAGGTTAGTCACATTAATGTAAGAGTTACCAATTATTTTTTTCTATTATTCTATATTCAATAATTACACACTAGTTCTTCCTTTCACAAAATGGATAGTTTTCATAATCTATATGTATTTGAATAAATAGTACATTGTCTTTTTTATTTTATATGAGGAGTTTGTTTTGAAAATAACAGTGCATTACATCTATGTTTCTTAACAAAACCCATGATTGTGAAATACATGAGTCAGGGGACTTTGGATTCCTCTATTTCTATTTGATAAAAAATTTATATGGTGCACTATTTTTCTTTAGAAAATGAGTGCCTCAAAATCTATATTAGTAAAAAAAATTCATCGAATATATATAATTTCCTTTTATAATAAATATTAGAAACTCTATATATATGTTTCAGACCACACCATGAATATATAATATCTCAAATTAATCTTTATAGTCTTGTTTTTTAAACAACCAAATTTATCATTATTAATATTTTATAGTTATGGTTACTCTCACATGATATTGATAAACATGGAATCTCTTTCATCACTTTGTCCACATATAATGGCTAGCATTGTGACTATGTATCGGTCACGTATAAGTCTCATGCAAGGGTAACATGGTCCCCATGAACTTCATATAAGTGTCACTAGTGTACATATGTAGGGGTATCCTAGAGGGGTTGATGATGATGGGTCATGGAATATGTGATGTATAAGATCCATCAGATGATGAAGATAATGTAGATCCAATAGTCTATGTTATATCTATTACATTTTGAAGTTGATGAATTTTTAAAACTACACAATCTCCCACATCAGTCTAGAATTCAATCATGGTCCACTAAATATGTAAAATCCCCTTATATAATAGGTAGATATGAGTAGTGTGGGGTTAACTATCGGAAACACAACTCAACCACCACCACACACAACCATCCCTCCCTACATGGTAGCTCTATAACTTTTATGCACACACTTGTGTATTCCTATGTTCCTCCATGTTCACACCTTCAACCCTATGAAATCTCTCTCACCCATCCTTCCATGTGTGGTTTTTGTGATGGCTAAATCATAGAGTTGAGTGTGCCCCACTCTAAGGTAGATCAAGAATTCCTTTGTTCCCTATGTGGTAGGACAAATTTTTTAATTCAAGTCCCATTCCAAAAATATAATTATATTAATTAAATAAATGTAATATAATAAAAATCCTTCCTCATCAATGATTCATCTAAAATTAATCATGCAATTGAATGGATATAAATAATACAACATCTTATGCAATATTATTCAATATGTTGTAAATAATGTGGTTACACCAAACTCCTTTAAAACATGTTAAATAATATTAAAACATCAACCCATTGATCATAATTAATATAGATAATAGTAATTACCAATGTTTCTCAACTTTATCTCATCTTATAATCTCCAACACATAATGTCCCTTTATTGATAAAAAATAAAAATGAAATCCATTTGGTTGAATATTGATCCCTTCAGGAGGAAACATCAACCTTATTTCATTGGTCCTTCTGATCAACTAGTTACTGTATATTTGATCAGTACCCCAAGAAATATATTTTTCATTCTCTAATGCTTTGAGTTCTAGATTTTAATTTTTTAGGATCCTTTTGTAGGTAAATAATATAAATGGTGAACTATTATCAATAGAATGAGGAAACAATAATAAATTGAATCTATAAAATAGGATAAGTTTATAATGTTATTTTTTAACATGTAATTTATTCATATTATTTATATTAATATGGAGTCATTGAAAAATATGAAGGATGGTTATTCTATTAGTATGTATAGGTAATCATTTAAATGATTTATGTGGTATGCATTTAGTAATATCATTCATCTATAAAGAATGATTGATTTATTATAAATTAGTTTATAAACAATTATTAAAATTGTGTTAACCATAATAGACTCTAGTAGTTATGGTGAATTTTTTCATTTATGGTAAAAATAGAGATTGAATCATCCAACAATCATCCTGTTCTGATATGAAACGATTGGTCTAAATTGTAATTCCCTATGTTTACAGATGATGTTTATTTTTCAATAGAAACATGGTCCTTTGATAAATATGTTTTTTAAACCAAAGACCTATTAAGTAGACCGAATGTCAAAAAAACCTCTAAAATAGTTCTGGGATGATTATTTGGTGTCATGAGTTAGATAAAGTTAATAGGAAGTTTATTTTCTAGGAATGTTGGTCAGTGATATAGCATGAAGTCACCGACTAGAAAATACTAGCCCCTATCATAATTGGATGATCTAGGTGTTTGGATATCTAGTGGCTATCCTGTAGATCATTAGTGGACCTACACGAACAAGGTTGTTGGGGAAAATTGATAGAATTAAAATTAATCCACTTATATTATCAGTGCTGATCAACCTTTTTTTATTTAGTCTTTTAGGAACGTAAAAGACTCTCATCCCTCGGCTCATATCCCACCTTTATCTTTGAGTTATTCGAATTTGATTCCTAATGGCTCTTTCTAAGATCTATTATCTGGAGAGTACCCTCATTTTCTTCTTTATCTCTTTCTAATTTTTTTGTTTAACTAACTATGTTTTTGGGAGACAATTATATGAGGTAAGGATATAATATTTCTATCATGATGGGGATTACACGAAACAAAGGTTATGGATGCCCCGATACATGTAGGCACCCCATCACTATTCATTTTGTTTGACTAGTGTGTCCTACATTGTTTTTAATGTGGATTCAGCCAAATTTTAATATGTTACTAATGGTTCTAATTCCAATTTTTATGTGTTTCACTTGGTTGACTTCTTAGATAATTGAATAGGGAATAATAGAAATGTTGATCTTGGTTTTGGAGAGATAGGAGTATAGAGTGTGTGAATTTCTATTTTTCCATTAATTTTTATAATGGTTATTTTCCTGTATGTTTTTACTTAATTATAAATTGATTATAATTAATTAAAATTTATTTTTGGATTCAAATGGGACTTTTAATGGTTTTCTATTGAACATTAGCCTTGGAGTATTTCAGGTGTTGATTTTTCAGGATTGGAATTGAAATAAAAAAGACATCATATGAGGTACAAGGTTCATATAATGAACTAATAAATATGTTTTATATTTTAATTTCAAAATATATGATGTATTTTAAAATCCATGAGTGGTGAACTTATAAATTACATTCAACCTTACTTTATATATTTTCCACACTTAAATTTCTTTTAAAAGGTATTAAATAACCTTATATAAGGATTTCCAAATGGGATTCTCTTGATGTAATTTTACATTAGATAAGGCCTAGTGATTCTTGTTGGTAGAATGGTTTATAGAGGGGGCTGTAAGAATCATGTTTAAAGTCAATTGTTAAATATTTATTCTAATTGAATATATATCAAATATGTTTCGTATAATATGTTTTCTCATGTTGATTATGAATGGAACAATATTCCTTATCGCCCTAGAAATTTTCTAAATCTTTATAAATATATGAACATAAAATATTAAAATTTGGAAGATAACAAAAATTTGGATGTGTTTAGGAATAATAATTGTCCTTGATATTAAAATTGGTAATTGATAATTAATGAACATGGTTACTCAATGAATTAATTACTGATTGAATTGAATTCATTGCAATGAGTTTCCTAGTTTATATGATTTTTATGAAGGGAATTCCATAGGTGTTATCACTGGGATTGAGTTTTAGATATGACATGGGTGGAATACCATGAGTGAAAATTGAATCAATTAGTGTACTCACTTGGATGCAACTGTAGATTGCCTAATTGGATACCAGAATTCCAAAGTGAAAATAATTCCATGAGATACCATTGAAACCTTATCTCTTAGTCAATAAATAGTCCATATGGAACCTTTAAATTGAATTTTGTGATGAATTATATATTTAATACCACATATATATTTCATACATTCTAATGGGAAAACTTAGTTAATGTATCATGATGATATCAAGAGATGAAACTTGATTATATGATACATTGGATTTAGTTCAAGCATGAAACTCTAAATGCCTTTGACTTATGGCTCCTTTGATTCATTTTGTAGAATTCTAAGGTCGAGGTCCATTGATTCACCTAGATGGAACATAGAAGAATTAGAAGGATGAGTTCTATATATTTCTATTTCTTATTTATCTGGTAATTCTCATAGGATCACCTAATGATTTTTAGGTACTTTCTTGATGTGGGTTTCCCTAGTAGTAAACATCAACTAGTTGATCCCTGACACATATCGTCAACAGAGACTTATTGATGGTGGACGAAGATGGTATTGGATGGATTTTGGTGTCACTATGGATCTAGAAATTTGGAGGATTTTTATCAACTTTTATAAAATTGGTTATATTTTTAATCATTATGCACATTTACTTATATCATTTCTATATACACATGGTTATGAACATGTTAATTTATAGTAGCTATTGGTGGGATTCTACTGATTTATATATAGAATCTACTTTTATGCCCATGACACATTGGTACCTGGGGATCAATAATTATTTCTTTGTAGGTTTTTTATGGAAATGAAATTTGTGATGTTGAGATCTTTGTTTCTAGGATAGAGTATGTGGTAGGGCTTGGAATCATATCTTTTTTTTGGGGATTCCGACATTTACATTTTAGACATTTGGAATTATATTTTGATCATCTAATGTATGTATGCCTAACATTATAAGTATTTAATTCATCGTAACCTGAGTTATTAATTTTGTTTAATTATCAGTATTTATCTATATTATATATTATTTTTAAATTTATTTCCAATGTTGGTTTTATTCTACGAAAAAATTATGGTTTCAATAGAAATCCAAAAATTTAATACATTAACATAACATAACATCTGAGTAATATATAAATAATTATATAAAAAGATACCCAAATACAGTATTATTCTAGTTCCTTTGGAAACATGGACACGAAAACACTATTACAAGAGTTAGTTACATTCTCTCTCTATAGTTTTTTCATGTATTTGATTCCCCTTCAAACATCATCCTTAGTAAATATTTTTGAATCATTAAAAACAAAACATAAAAATTTCTTAGATCAGAATCTATGTAAGGATAAATAAGGGACACATGTAAGTATAAACATGTGCATAGGGTTATGATAATGTGACCATGACATTAAAAGATAATACCCCCTATATCAGAATATCCCAAACATGATTGATGGAATAAATCTTTGATGTTCATAATAAATAAATAATTAGTAAATAAAGAACATAATCCATAGAATCACAAAATTGGAATATGACAAGGAATTTTGGAAGACAGATAAGCATATAAAATGATTTGAATATTAGTTATGTCATTTCTGAAATTTCCATCATTGTAGTATGGGTTCACTCCACATACCATATTGGTAGTCATGGATCACTCCCATTTCAATTTTGTTAGCATGTGTTCATTCCCCATACCATCGTGGTAATCATGGGTTAATCCGATGAACATATTGGTTGTCATATTTCACTCCCAAGACCATATTGGTCTATCTAATGAGATATAAATATTTACCCAACAAAATGTAAGTAGATATATGCCCCACCCATAGCTCAATTGAAACATAAATACATGTTCCATAATATAATTAATAATAATATAATAACCCATGAATTGAAATGGGTATCATAGAAATGTAATCATATCATATCATTTGGAAAATAGACAGGTCTATTATCATTTCATCAAAACAAAACCCTTTAAAAGAAGAGGTTTTCTTAATATTATAACCCAAGAAAGTGAAAAGGATTTAAAAATTATAATGAAATAACATGTAAAACATTAAATGAATGGATAGGAATGAGACATTTGGATCACATTTTAGAAAGTCATGATTAACATCAAAGGATGTCATCTATGTTGTAAAGTAATTCTAAAAGATCTATTTATACTATTTGTGGAGGGATATATCATTTCTTCTTTGAAAAATGATTTTGTAAAACAAAAATACTTTTAATGAAAATTCTCTTATTATGTAACTTGAAAACATATAAATGTTACTAGGAATTTTTTGAAAAACATGTTTTAATGAAAAATTTTAAGAGAAGCATGAGAATATTTTGAAAAATATTTTCATTGAAATCATATAAAATAAAATTCTAAAATGCTTGAAAACCATTTTCATTAAAAACATACAAATTAAAATTGAAAATGTTTTTAAATCCATTTAATTTAATGTAATTTTAATAAATATAAATAAAAATTTACAATTTCTAAAAAAATATTTTTCTAAACTATAAATAATTTTTGAAAATAAATTTATAAATAATATTTTTGAAAGAAAACAAATTTCAGATTAGAATGAGAAATAAAGTCAGAATTTCATAAAAACAATTTCATTGTTATCCCAATTTCCAAATACTGGAAAAATGTAACCATTATGTAGATATTAATGAATAAAAAAGGGTAATAAAAATATGTAGTGTTCATGATATATGGATCATAGGACTTCATTAATGGAATCATAATCATAAACAATCTCGATAAATAATGGGAGTGATACAATAAAGTCTTACCACTCGGTAACATTCAATCATTATACAAATATCAGAAAATTAAATTACATGGTCCTAAGAATATATTGAAAATGGAGGATATTCATGATATAAAATTTCAAATGGAGGTATATACACCTCTAAAAAGAATATAGGTGCATAACAAAATAGGTGTCTCAGGGAAGGAAAAATGAGAAAAAATATCTTACTGATTTTGTAACCATTGAAACATATAACCAATGAAAGAAATATGATAGGATGGATATCTAAATAAAAAAACATTATTATTATTAATAATAGAACAAATTCATTTTTAGTATATACAACACAAAAATAGAAAATAGTGGTAAAATCATGGAAAATATCTCACGAATATAAAAAGTTATTTAAAATTCCATTATCATGTGTCTTGAGTCTCATCATACTCATTCAAACCACCTATATAATAAATATAGGTTTATTATAAATATATAAAAGAACCATATTATTATATCTAATTCCATATATTTTTTTATTATTACTTTACATTACTTACTTGTTAAAACTTCTATGTTAAGGTTTCATTTCAAGTAATATCTGGTTTGTTTTTTATACATGTTTTGACATACTATTATTGATCATCGTACATTGATATTTATTTAATTAATTACATAATGCAAAAAATTCTACAAATATCATATATTTTAGTACATATATATATATATATATTTAATAATATATAATATATATAAAGATGAAATGGAATACACCATTCATGGAGATGATAGAGCGTAAGTACACATGATCACTATTTCAATTTTGTCTTCATATTTAAAGAGATTATGTAAATAAAATATATGTATATATTTATATAATATAGTTAATGTTTTTTTATTATGATAAATATATAATAAATTTTCTATAAAACCAACCTAACACATTTTATGTAATGTCTGAATGAATTAAATTGCATTGATGATGCTCAAATCAACATGTCCAAAAAAAGGTTATCATATTTACAAAATATGGAATGTATAATGGTATGTGTGATGAAATAATTAAATAATAATGAATACATAATATCAAAAATATATCAAATAAAAACATAATGTCCAACATAATTTTCACCTATGAATGGTGGTAAATCAAAAATGAATGATCGCCATTCCATGAGGCGGTAGGTCACTATACACATCAATTTTATGTTTTTTATCAAATAGATGGAATTATGGGTATGTGTTGTTATAATACTCATGATTGTTTTTGTATATTAAGGATTCTTTTTATATTAATTTATCAATAAGATTTTAGGTGGTATATACTAGAAATAAAACTAAAGAGCTTGAGGAAAGATGTTACGTCTTTTTTGGGTGACTCCTTTTGGTTTGCATCAAAGGGATTCAATGGATAGATTTGTTCAGAAGGGAAATATTGGAGGATGAGGTAAGTGATATTGATTAGATATTTGGAATATATTTTTCTATAAAAATATCCATGAGAGGTTTAGGGAAGTTGGAGGAGAGGAGGCCTTTTATAGTGGAGGAGTGGCACTCTTGTAAAATGTGGAAAAGGGAATTCTACCCACGTTTTTTCCATTGAATGTGGATCCAATAATGGATGTAATTAATTAAAATTTAGTACAGTGAAGAAAAAATTATATAAATTGGCTTTTGTAAATGTTTCTAGGTAATTGTTTCCCTTAAGTTTAAGGTCTAATCCCATATTAAGCATAATTTTACATCAATCGTAATAATTATTTTTAATTACATTCACATATATTTGTGGTAAAAAATTAGGTTGAAATTATTATAAATTATAAATTTTCATTATTTCAAATATTAAAACATTTTTTCAAAATTCAAATAACATAATTATTTGAAATTAATCTAAATTTTATACAACAGACGTGATGAAAATGCATGTTTTCAAAGTAAAATACATTCAAAAAGTTTGAAATGTTTTTATATTCAATTTAAAATTTTTATTTATTCCAATTACCAAAATTTAATTAATTGATAAATAATTTTAATAATTTTACCTTAAATACATTTTAAAATATTACTACTAACTATAATTAAATTAAATTAAGAAGCAATTTTGAATTAAAATTCAGTATATTTAACTATACATTAAAAATCAATCCCTTATAGAAATATAAATAAAGATATAATTAAGATATTTTTTATTGTTATATTTATTATATTAATTTTATTTGGAAATATATTAATTTAGAAAGTGCCACAAACTAGATTTACAATTGGATTTCCATTAAAAGGCGGTGACAGTACCTTTATAAAAATATTATTTTTATGAAAAATATGGGGTTTGTTCTCATCATACACATAACAAATATATTGGAAGAATATAAAAAATATTTTATTGAATATATTTTAATTATATTTAATTAATATAATTATCTAATTGTAATTAGTTTAACATGTTATAATAAAACATATTTGTGAGTATAAAAATGTTTTTCTATAAAAAAATATATATATTCTATTGGTTCTTATACAAAGTTATAATTAATGTGTAACCAATTATTAATTTAATGTTTTATTAAAAAAATTATTTTTATAATTTTGTTAACTCTATTCATAGTCATTAGTTTATGAGCTAGGTTATGTCTTTTGATAATATTTTTTTTAAATATAGTGTATTTTCGTAGAACTCGGTTATTCTTATAAGAGAAGTCATTGAAGAAACTCATTGTAGCATGCCGAAAATTTTAACTAGGTATCCCATTCATTTGATTCTATATATAATAAAACTAAAATATTTAATGTAATAAATATATTGTAATGTCTTGGGATATTATATTTTCTTATGTTTTGGTGTTCCGTGTAGTGTAATATTAACATAGTGTTGTGTATAACACAATAATAACTTAGCACTTTCATATAACGAAATCTAGATTGTTTCATGAAATGAAAAGTACTTATAAAATATTAAATTTACTTATAAATTATATTTCAAGAAAATTTCATTGTGATTCATTCTACATCCTTAAAAAAAATCCCCATAGAAATTCATCTTTATTATTAAATGATTAATAGTTGAATATTTCTTATCATAGATAAAGAAAAAAAACAACAATATAAACTAAATAAAGAAAATTGAAAACATAAATTCTACCCAATTTAATAAATAACTAGGTTCCCTAATAATATAACATTGGTTGGGAGTGAATATTGGACCTAGAGGAAAATTGAAAATATTTATAAGAAGTGATTAAGGTCATTAATCCCAAACAAGTGATGATTAGTGGAAAGACGACAAGATCAATGATATAAATATGTGTTGTTTTAAAAGGAAATCAATTAATAAAATATTTTATTTTAATGAAAAAACATACTTTTGTTATAAGAAACCATGAAGACAAGGGTGTTTCATAACCCCAAAAAAGAAGTGTGTTTCATCAGCATATAACTCTTGAAAGATAAAAGGATTTACAAAATATCCTTCTATAAAATGTAAAGCATTAAAATAATTAATATGACTTTAAACATGATATCACGTCTCATAAATTCATGAGTATCATCAATGGAAGTCATATTATATGGAAAATAATTTTAAAATATCCTCTAAAAAAATTTCTTGGGGAAAATATCATTTCTTCTTTTATTTTTTTAAAACAAAAAAAATTAAAAACCATTTTATTTTAAATTAAAATTGAAATCACATAAAAGGGTCTATTTTTTTGAATACATGTATCCATAAAAACAAATTAATGTATCATGAAAATATTTTGAAAATATTTTTCTTATAAATTTTATAAAATAATCATGAAAAGATTTTGAATACTGTATTCCTAGAAAACACATATAAGATTCTTGAAAACATTTTATAAAACATTTCAACGAAAATAAATTAAAAAAATATAAATAAATTTTTGAAATGTTTCAAAATAATTTTTTTAACCATAAAACATATTTCAAAACATTTTAAAAAATCATGACTTTTAAAGAACACATTTTTCTAACCGAAATGAGAAATAAAGTTGGATATCCAAAAAAACATTTCATAGTCATATAAAGTAAAAAAGAAAAAATAAATTGCCCCATTTCATATATATAATTTGAATAAACATAGGTTATTAAAACACATATGTTTACTTGGGATATGGATCATATGAATTCGTTAATGGAAGCATAATCATAAGTAATCTCGATAAACGATCAGATTATTTCAAAAAGCATGCACCACTTTGAAACATTGAATCACACTTTAAATTTAATAAAATTATATTAAATTGAATAAATAATATAATTAAAAATAATTAGATTCATAATATTACATGTGAAATAGAATAATATACACCTTGAAAACAGATTTTGCTGTAAAACAAAAGATATGTCTCAGAGAACGAAAATTGAGACAAAACTATGTTACCGATTTGGTAACTTTTGAAACATAAAACCTAGTAAATAAAGATCATATAATGGGTATATAAATACCTATATATTTAAAAATAATAATCATATAACAAATTCATGGGAAATATATAAATCATATAAAATAAAAGAGATATGAATAATGGGTTGTATCCCCCAGGTATAAAAAGTGAGATGAAATTCCATTACCATTTGTCTCGACACTCATCGTACTCATTCAAACATCACATTTAATAAATATAAGTTTATTAGATATATATGTCAAATAAATATATTGTAGTATCTAATAGCATATATTTTTTGATTATAACTTTATACTACCCTCTTTTTAACAATTCATTTTTAAGGTTTCACCTTGGGTAATATCCACATTGTTCCTCACACATGTTTTAACATATTACTCTTCCTATTTTTAAATTAATCATGATTTAAATAATTCCATTTTTCAACAGATTATATAAATGTCACAAATATTAAATATATATGTATTTATTATAATCTATAAAATATATAATTTTAAAATAGAATAACTTGGTCATGGAGTTGGTAGGACGTATGTGGGCATGAATGCTATTTTCATTTTATTATCGTATTGAAATAAAGTAACTAAATGAAATATATTTACATATATAATATCATTATAATTTCAATATTATCTTATATATATCATATATTTTCATTATAACATATTTAATACTATCTATATAAATTGTGAACGAGTCATATCGCTTTGAGGAGGCGGTAGTCGACATGGCCACAAATGATGTTATCGTATTTACACAAGAAGTCAAGTATAGAGATAATTTTTATATAAGAATTAAATAAGAATAATGAAATTAAAAATTTGATATATATCATATATAAAGAGAGTAAACATCATAATTACTATCTGTGAATTGTGGTAACAGAAAAAGAAACAATCGTCGTTTTGTGAGGTGGATGTTTTTTATACAAATAAACTGTATGTTTGTAGACCATTAGATGGATTTATGTATAAGTATAGGTCAAAACCTTATCATTACAACATATAAGTGTATTTAGGATAATGGTTCTTTTGTATAGATATAGAATAAGGAGAGGTGAGGGGTTGGGAATAGAAATAAACCATAGAACTTTATGAATGGTGTTACAACTTTATTGGGTAACTCTTTTTAGTTTATACTAGAGGGCTTAAAAAGATTTATTTATTTAGAATAGGAGGATTTTAGGATGAGCTTATGGATTCTGAGTGTCTCTTTGGGTAGATATTGGTTGGGCCAAAAAATTTTGTGTGGTGTATGGAATTTTGAGAATGGGAGGCCTTTTTATAGTAGACGTGTGGCACTCTTGTAAATTATGGAATAGCGAATTCCATCCACGTTTTTTCCATAGAACATGGCTCTAATAATCGAACAAATTCAAGAAAACGAACGATATGGTTGAAATATTAAATGAAAATAGATTTTGTAAAAGTTTCTAGGTTATTTGGGCCATTATGGTTAAGGTTTAGTCCTAGAATCAAAATAATTGTAATCTTGTTTGGTTTGGGATTGAGTGAGTGACTCACATAGCCTAATCATCGCTGAATCACTTCTGATAATGAATCTGGATTGGTGCAATTTTTATTTGTTGTCATCTGACTGAAACAATTGGATGCTTCAACAGAGAAAAATGTTTCCTCACCTCAATTCCCCACTCACTCACCACCACATGCTTCCCCCACTCAACTCATTCATTGAATCCCAACACAACACAGGGCTTCATTATTTTGATGATGTAGTGTGTGATGATGCCCCACACATTGGATATCCCATGATTTTAGTGAAAGACAACCTTATTCCGTCCCATCATGAACCAAAATGGTTTCTCTAATTACAAGATAACTGATCCATCCCTAACACAGCCTGAAGGGTATTTCTGATCCCCATGGGTTGGGTATGATCACTTGGAATCATACAATATGAAAGAGGGACAAGTTTTCGGAAAAAAATAGCAAATGTAAAAGAGAAAACATATTTTTCATAATAAAAGGAATCTTCACTAGGTGTAATGTACTAGAATACAATACGGAATAAAAATTCCAATGTACTACAACCCAAGTATTGAAATAGGAAAAAATCCCAAGGTCCCTAAGACCACAAATCACTATGTGAAAAGCTCAAAAGATGGATCCACCACCATGATATCAATTCCCATTGATCAAACATTTAATAAGAAAGTATATATACACTCGATGGAAAAAGTGGTGTGTGAGCCTAAGCCCTGTAGGTTACCAAAAAGTATTCCATAACAAATTCAAAATATATATTATTGAAAGGAAATCATTTAATTTTTAAAATAAAGAGTTTTAAAAATTCAAGAGAATATTTAAACAGAACTTCATATATAGTTTCAAAATGGTGGAATAAACATTTGAAGCACATTCATTACATTATAAGAGATAAAATATTTCTAAAAAATTGGGTAAATAAAATAGTTACATAAAGTAGTTTATATAAATCCAGCAATGACATGTACCAAAGTTTTACAACATTGGTATACAATTACATATCGAATATAAATAAAAAAGTGATAGAATGGTCATATTATAAAAGGTACAATAGTATTAAACAAGTATAGGATTATGAACTCTCTAAGTGATCTCAGCAAACTGAGTATACTAACATCCCCCTAACGTTGGCCAGAGGTGACTCATCACCCTCCCAATGGTAATGTGACCTAAAATTTTATGTTTTTGAATGTTGTAATAGCATAGAGTGTGTCCAAATAAATCCCCAACTACCTAAGTATTATATGAACTCTTATATGGTGGGACGTTTAATTTAAGACTTATTAAAATACAGTAAATCCCATTCTTCCATTTTATAAATTCCTATTTCCTTACATTTAAAACCAAAACACGTATGCATACAAATCAATCCCTTTTCACAAGATAAAACCACTGGGCTTCATTCTAATTAGTTAAGCCATTTTCACAAGTTTGGAATCCATTAAAATCCAATTCCATAATTTTCAAAAACATCATAATATGACAGGAGAAAAATCTCCACTTTTACATAAAATAACCAAAAACTCAATCCCAAACACATCCTCCCTTCTATCCATGTCTCTCTAAAAAATAAATGTTGAGATTGTATTGGGATTTTTAAAATGAGATAACCTATAGCTATATCCTAACATTCAACTAAGATACATGTAACATCCTAACCTAGAAGACTACTAAAACCAGTAGTCGGACCTGTCACCACATGGCCTGAAGCACACCTCCCCATACACCAGAGGTTATCAACTATAATCAATGGTATAATGAGGTGATAATGGGGAGATTATACCATCATGACTTGAGTATCACAATGTTATATCAAAAAATAAATAATATAAAAGGGTGAAAGTTGTAATAAATGAAATATAGAGAAGTGGAAGAATAATGTAAACTCAATATTAAAATGGCCTACACCAATATTTAAAAACATTCATGTCTAGATGATGATACATAAAATATAATAGTTGACATATAACATGAACCATTATAAAATATAGTACATGAATAAGAAATGAATATAAAACCAAAAGGGTGATCTCCCTAATAATCCTAAGCTCCAAATCAGTCATGTGGTCTTAACTTTCATGTATAACCATAACAGTTCAAGCAGTAATCAATGGAACTCTGAATATGATATCTTCTTGGGTATCCATGTTCAATGTTTTCCTGATTAGCATGTGAGATATACTAAGTAGGTCACCAAAAATGGAGTTTATAGCGAAATTCAGTCCCTAAATAGAAGGTATAGTATTGTGAAGGTTTAACAAATAATAAAAAATTATAAATAAATAAATTTCATCCTATTAAGGTTATTAAAGGACACCTAGTGGCATTAAATACTTTGAATCATGAATAAATATGTGTCTGATCAGTAAATTTATAGATACCAATAATATTTCAATATTTTAGATATATACTATGTCCATATATTTTCACTAAGTATGTGCAGACATATGTATCCATATACGTAGAATAGTAGGTTCTATATAGATCGTGAATAAATAATGGATTCATAAATGTTTAAATAAGGCCATATTCTCATGAAAAGGGTACAAGCCATATATCTCATAACAAATGAGAGATGTCATTCTAAACACATGAGAGGGTGTATGTGTCATCGTGGAAACACAAGAAAAAAGGTACATGGTGCATCAGGACCACCTTCCAAATAGTTTCTACGATGTGAGATTTCATGCTCAAAACCCGATGAAAGGGAGGGTGAAACATTAATCCCAAAATGTCCCTTACCATCATACCACTTCCAATATCAGTGGCATAATCATAACAATTATATTATCCATGAGGTAATAATTCTAATGCATTACACTTATCAAGATCCAATATAACCAATGACATCACAATTAATTAAATCATGTAATAAATCATGAAATTATGAGCATGGCCTTTCAACCCATTATAATTCATTTCAATTAAACAATTTTATTCATTTAGGTGAGAAAACCATTATTAAGAAATATGTTGAATATAATAAAGAAATTTAATAATGTACTTGAGGATTCTTATAAACAAGGCATACCAATCCAATAATATGGTTTTTGGTTCGTTGACACAATAATTTTAATATGGATATTCTATTTATAAGGTCAAATTTAACACTTATAAGGTTCCATCATCATTTAAAAAATTACCTACATAGAATATTCCATTTATATGTCAAGATACGCACTTAGGAGGTGATTTTGTTTAATATTCATTTATATAGAATGAGGTAAACTCCATTTATGAATATCAATAGAATACATATACTTAGAATTAAATATATCTAGAAATAACTATATAGGTATAGAAAATACCAATGCCATACATCTGAGAAAAATTTAAAATACTAATAAAAACATTTTAGTTTGGGAGAAAACACACCTCATCCAGGATGTTTTAATTTAAAATGTGAAATTTGTAACAAAAAAATCATTGTGGTAAATCAAGCATCACAATCAACTTGCACTAATCAATTAACCATAAATGAGTATTTTATAAAGCTACCTAAAATGGATTTTGACCATTGGCATAATTCAATTAACTAAACAAACCCCAACGTTGGACTAGTCATAAGGCAAACCACAGTTCATTCGTTGATTAAATGAACTCACTCTAATGGGTGGGATTTGGGATAAGGTAATTAACTCAAACCATGTAATGGTTTTTAAGGTAGTGGAAATATTCTTTATCAATTTAATTTATGGGATTTTCTAGTTTAGGGAGACAACCTAAAAGCATGGTGTGTAGTGAAATAAAGATATTTATAAATAATTTGAAACATGGATAAATAGAAATAAACCAACTACCACATATCAATTTTTATTTACTGGTTTAATATAAGGGTTTGATTTGGCTCAGTTCAAGAGAAATCCAAGAAACATAAATCTTTTCTCATAATCAGGGGAAGGATATCGCACCCAAATAGTACAAAGTATATGAAGAAAAACTAAAAAAGTGTCTTAAAGGATTATATATCATACATATAACTATCCCACTCTTTATAAAACATATAAATCGATGTTAATATCTCATAGATATCAAAATACCTATATTACAATTAATGAGGTATTACGGGAGGAAGAGAGAAGGGATCATATGATAGAATGAGAGAAATTGAATGGAGGTTTTTATATTAAGTTATTTAATGAAAAATTAATAAATTTATCCAAATTTAATGGGTGGGATAGTTTTGTCACACAGTCAGATAAGTCATGATCCATCCATGCTCCTTAGAACTGCCCCTGGAACCCCTTGAATGGGATAGCCACATGGCTTGAAAAAACTGTCTGTAGCCCATGTGCAAACCCACTGTCAAGGACCAGTAGCAAGCTGCACATTAATGCAGATCAACATTCAATATTTGATAAAACTATGTGAGGCATGTATATCTACTATGTAAAATACATAGTTTCCTTTGATGGGCCACAATGTTTTAGAAAAAAATGTGTGCCCTGACCAGTTCTTCCTAATTTTTAGTTTTTAGATACCAAAACTCTCAAAACACAGTGGAACACCAGAATCACACCTCTATATTTTAACCAATTATAAAAACAATAATTTGTAGGATTAAAATCCTCATAATTACATTCCAAATCCGTGTTCAATGAATGGCCATCCTACCAAATTCCAAAATTCAATTCCCATAAAATTTTACGTTTTCTAAAAAATAGTTCATTACAACCTCCCCAGCATAGAAATTTTTATCTTTGGGAAGCCTTGGGAAATAATGAAAACATCACTTGACATACAAGGGCCAGGAAGTCCGATTCATATAGCATTTTATTCATTCCCAAATACCAAATTCCCTTACAAGAATTATGTATGTGTATGACATTTAGGAAATCAAAAACAAAGAAAATTCTTGTTTTCCAACTGAAACATAGAGATCTTGTTCACCTAAGATTCTTTAGCCAGATACAAAATTATGTCATCATCTCTGTAAACATCTAGTATATGGTGCTCCCAACTATATATTTTAACAAATTATGGGGTCCAATTCGGAATAATGACACCTCAACTATCATAATTTCCTTCCAATAAGGGAAAATATTTATGGTGACACTTTTGGTTTGATCATGAATTGGTTAAACAATAAAATCCCCACTGACCTCATCGAGCCAAGTCAATCCATCATTTCATGAAAATCCCTGGACAACACATACTTCACTTGTCACTACCTGAGGACATTCCAAATGGGATTTTTACCAACTGTATTCTATAAGTCAAAAAAAAAACTAGTCCATCCACCTCTGGCTGACCATTCCCAAAAAATGCTTGGTTTATATCGCTGGCATAGTACATCAAGAAATAATATTACTTCCACAAAGTAATTTTATATTAACCTCGACCACATATAATCAATTTCATTTACAACATTCTATTTCCTTTTAATCCCTAAACCCACATAAGTAGTCATGCCTCAACATGAACATGGGTGCACTTTCGATATGATATACTTGGATCAATGATCTCAGAACAACTCATAGATGAGAATTTTTTGTTAAAGATACAATCAGAATTGTCAAATAGAAAAGAGTTCCTCATATAATATATAATATAACTTGGAATTTACAAGTGGGATGTTTGTTCATAGTTGAAAAATCCACAAAACAAGAACACAAACTACGAAAAATGACAATCATGTCATGAAATAATTGGTGTATTTGAGTTAGAAGAATACCTTTCTACATGGTAACCCATGTCTCACTCTAGACTAACCTTGCCTATTTAAACAACCATGTTGAAGAAAACATAAATCTAATGGAGTTTCCTTATCATAACAGACAACATGGAAAACTTAGTGTGGTGTATTACTGACTCTATCTCAATGTACATAGATGATATAATGCTAGGGGACATAGTTATGACCCCCTCCCAAAATGTTTTACCCCTTCTAAGCCGGTAATGTGAGAAGAGAGATAATGAACCCCTGAGTCCAGCCTCCTGTAGTCCCCAAGTTGACTACTAGGACTGTGGGTATAGTAAGAACACAAATACAAAGCATTACCCTCTAAGTGAACACATGCGAAAGAGGGAGATATAATATACACCAACCTAGTCCAACTCAGACATCAATATAACTGATATCCCAAGTAAACATATGTCATGTCATAGAAAACTACTGCAACAGAAAGGGGAAAAGTGAAAATTCCTAGAAGAAAGTAAAAACAACAGAAACCATGATGCCTAAACAGCTCCTGAAACCCCTAGTCATGTAGAAACCAGCCTGATCTCAAACCTGCTCCAAGTGACCTGAAATACAGTTTATATTTACATAGGGTGATTATAAAAGTATAATCAGAAAGATCCTCTCTAATGCTTCTCATGCAGTAGTAAAGAAATAAAACTAAAGCACAATGAACAACAAGTGAAACTAACTCGTCACCTAAAAAAGGCATACTATATTCCCAACCTCACTATGATTACTATCACCAAGTAAAGAATTCAAGAGTATATAATATAATAAATAATATCATGGGTACCCCACGACAACCTCTTCACTGGTTTTCTACTTTTCCCCAATGTCGCACATCCAAAACATCTCTCTCCAAAAAAGATTTCCCGCAATCACCGGGGTGAAGCACCACAAAATTCACCTCAAGGAACAAAACCACCACATATATGTATTAAAATAAACATGGTTGTTTATAGGAGCCACCACAGCACACATAACATGTATCATACATCAGGTATTAATCCTCAATCCATTATAGCACATACCCTGAGTTAGGATCCTCAAGACATCATACACTATACACGTTACACCTATAGTAGTCCATAAGAAAATATATCTATAATATATTTGTGTGAATAAACAAAAGTCATTATAGACCTCTACACACATATATGGGGAATGTAAACCATTGTGCCTACCATCACAAGTAACTAACAAGAGAAGAATGAGGTGCCAAAGGGGGTAGACATCCATCAATCCTCCCACTGGAATGTTGTGTAAAACATAGCCCTAGTGCTCAGAATACCCAGGGTGTCAGTTTCCCTCACATACATGATGGAGTATTATATAAAAACACAAAAATTACAAAATATATTATATCTCACAACCACAATATTGGCATAATCATGTCTTAGGCTCAACGATAGCTAATGTCTCTCAGAGTCTCAGCTGCCACTTCTAAGCCTAGGTATCCTATAAGCACATAACCATTGAAAGAGCTTTAATACATTAATTTATTACCTTTTTGTTAGTTTCACATTAGGTTAATTAATTATTTAAACATTTATTAACCATTAACAATTCCACATTAAATTCTATTAGCATCACACCTAATGTCCACTATCCCTTTAAATTGTAACCTCAAAATTACGTCCTCGCAAGCTCCAAACCCTTGGGTGAACATCATTTATTCAATAATTTATAGAAAAAATTATTACTTTCCCATATTACAAGGCATTATGGAAAAACATTATATGCTACTAATCACAAGGGGACTCAACACGGTGAGTAGATGAACTACCCATCGAGTATTTGCCTCCTATAGAAACAGTGTAGACCCATCATCCCTTGAGAAGCTAAACATGGAAAGCACGTGGGATACCCCACATGTCTTCACCCCTTTCGGAATAAAGGGTAAGAAAGAACATATTCCTGGAAAATTGGGGAATATAAACCAAATAAACTACCTATAAGAATCAGAATGTATCTAAACATTTAAATCCAACCTGTTCCATCATCTATGGTGTCCTCCCCAACACTCACATGCATAAACTGGTGCATTTCACAACTCTAGGATTCAACTGCTGCCACAACCAATGGGCATCCCTGCCTCTACATATCATAATAGCATTTCAGGTTCACATCACAACACAACCAGAAAGAAAAAAATTAATCATATAAATTGGGGTCCTGGTCCTTAAATAAGCAAGAGGGTAACTCAAAACCCTAAATGGAATTTTCTTTTATCGAAAAACTAGTTCTTTAATCAATCATGGATTAAACGATTTATTATTTTTAGGTTCCATCTTCAGGAAACATAAATTGTAATCTATCACAAATAATTAAACATGCTTACTGCATGAATTTTATTAACATAAAATTACAACAATAAGAACAAAATTAATTTACATGCCACTTTATCGTTTTCCAAACAATTATCAATATATTCCGACATTACTTTATTTACCAATTTCCACCAAGAACAATAATCTATACACAACAAGCATATATATCACACTATCTAGAAAAACAAGAGTCAATAACATACGATCGATGTCAATTTATTTATCAAGTTCAAATATTCTTTATATCAATTACATTGTGATCCAGTGGGATAAAACAGGTAACTATACAGTAGTATGTAAAATAAAAGGGAAGAAACAAATCCCCTACCTCAAACGGTTCTTGATGTTTTTATTCAAGAACAAGACGCACAACGGGTTATGATCTCCTACCCCCCATAAGAACTGTATCCACCCGAGGAAGTAGTGACTCCACCACACTGGTCAGTACACAAGAAAATACCATTAGGAAGATGGACATAGTATTCCATAAAAGGGAAAGGAGAAATAGGAGGATATGAACCCATATGAATAATGATATATCATACCGTATATCGAAGATTGATCAATATTTCTTAGTTGCATCAAAATAGAGTGGTACTAATCCAAGGCAGAATGTTTGATTATGAACTTCATACAGGATGGAATGAATGGTTCGAGCATCTCACAATAGAGAAAATGGCGGAAGGATTAGGGATAAAGATATCTTGTCCCATTAGAATATTTAATGAAGCCATGATTTAAGATACTATGGATTTTCCATAAAATGAGGATCACATTCGACCATGCTGTTTGACCACGTAAAGACATCCCAAGCCTTAGGGAAATTAATATAGATGTTTTAGCCTTTGAATTTGCCTTACAGTCTTTAAAACGAGGCGTTCAATTCATTTTATGTCAAAGGAAACACTAAAGGGGTGAAATAGAAAGAAGTGGGAAACACTGTTTATGAACTCAAAATTTGGTAAAGGAAAAACAATATTCATGAACCTCACTGTCGAAACCTCGCCGTTGGAACCTAAACATTCTAGAAACACTATTCAAAAACCTCACCGTTGAAACTGCACCATTAGAACCTCACTGTTGATGCCACAATGTTGGAACCACACAGTTCCAGAAACACTGTTCCTGATGCTCAATGTTGAAACCTCACTGTTGAAACCTCACTGTTGGAACACCACCATTTTAGAAACACTGTTCATAAACCTCACCATCGAAACCTCACTGTTGGAACCTCACCATATTGGAAACATTGTTCATGAACCTCACCATTGAAACCTTGCCTTTGGAACCTCACCGTTCTAGAAATGCTGTTCATGAACCTCACCGTTGAAACATCACCATTGGAACCTCAATGTTATGGAAACACTGTTCATGGGCCTCCCCATTTAAACCTCACCATTGGAACCTCACCATTCTAGAAACACTATTCGTGTACCTCACCGTTGGAACCTCAACATTCTGGAAACACTATTCATGAACTCAAAATTTGGCAATGGATAGAGGCTACCGTTGGAACCACACCGTTCTGGAAAACTAAGTTCAAAGAACTGGAAATTTGGAAAAGTGTTGGGGATAAGACACCTTGACCTCCTGAAACACCTCCGAGACCATATTTTCACAATGGACTGGACCAGAGTGGTTCATTCCATTACAAACATGATCATCAATAAAACAACATCACACTATGAGGATATCAATGATTCCCAAGAAAATTAAAGACACGTATATCATATCCAAGATGAATTATTTCATGGATTCACACCAAAATCATCCTCACAACTAAAAAAGAGAGAAGTCTTGTATTACATTTTGAATTATCGTAGTGGATGTTCAGCTTCACCTATTAGCATATCATCATTAACTGATCATAATGCCTTTTCCACCTGGGGCATACTATTATCTCTCAATATTAACAACCATTGCCTATCCATAACCAACATCATTTCAAAATGCCACATAAACAGCCAACAATGTCACTATCTCACTTCCTTGCACGCAATGACATGTTATGAGACATGAAATCCTAATAGGAATTCAAAAACAACAATGGCCAATTACCAATGGAATTCCTTGGTTTTGTCCCTTCCACCAACAAGGAAACATTCTCACATGAACTATCCCGGTCCTCCCTACCATAGGAATTTCCTATTTATAGTGATGATAGATAGAGTGGACTCTCATAAGCTTGCAAGATGATATTTACATTAAACACACATGTGATGCTTCATTGAGTTGGGATCTCATATGTAATAACATTTAGAATGAAATTCAAATCAAACTTGAACAACTTTTCAGAATACTCTATCCTATTGGAAATCCATCCCATTTATTGGAGAAAACTTGATTCCTTTTATTATAAGGTCACTCTACTCTAGAGATTACACGATAATATAGTCAAAAACTCAAGGATTATGTTTCAATCGAACTCAACATGTTCAATATATCATTTATAAACTCAATGATTATCATATATATGAATACTCACTTCCTTGAGGTTTTAGAATCAAGATGGCACATCCTTGATATTATCCATAGCATGTTCTCCCTATAGATCTGAACATCAGGTGGTTAATACAAGAGATTTAATCCAGAGTTTCATATCCCCGTATGACTATTAGATTGGATGATGATGAACCATGTTTTGATTCAATGAGGAATGAAAAAGGGTCATTTGACCAACTAAGAGGTCGATCATTCCCTAAGATTGCACAACCAGCTAAAACTCAGCATTGGTCAACACTCATTCCTGTAATAATGGTCAATGATACCAACAAAACCCACTCAAACAAGGTTATCATTTAGCATCTAAGAGTCAAAATAGGGAAAAAACACCCAAATGATACCATATGTCATTAATTCCACAATAATTAACAGGGATTTTAAGACATAAGCTTTCTAGCTACCATGGGCTAGCCCCTTGTATAAGAATAAGGGTCGACTCTTATCAGTAGGTCACTCAAAACTGATTTCAATTAGGCATACTCCAATCATATTTTCCCATGAAAAAAAGAAACAACACCTATGTAAAATACTGATGTTTTCATTCCAAGGGAACTCAAGGAGATGTCTAAACTACACTAAAATGAGGTTTTAATCCATGGATACCACATAATGTTCTATTTTAAAGCACTTCATTGATTTACAGTCAATGTATAAAATCTAAAAGATTTTTTATAGAAGATAAAATACTAATTATAAGATAAAAAAACATTGTACCTGGTTTAACTAATGTCTCAATGAAAAATATGTGAGTATTATAAAGATTCCCTATTATAAATTATTAAATTAACAGAATCCCATCACCAGTAGAATATTTATTTCATAAATTATGTTTATGTAAAAATAGATATGGTGACTGATGTGTGTCCTGTTAAGCTAACATGAGTTCATCAAAACGAAACAAAATATTATTTTTTTAATTATCAATGTTTTAGAACAACCATAATGTGTTATCTCATAAGAATAATTCCAAAAATGATCTAAATGGGTCCATTTGTGAATATATAATGATAATCATATAAATTTTCTTGCCACTGTGATAGTTTAACAAGCCTTTATTTGAGAAACAATCAATATTTTAAAATCTTAAATCACCCATAATGGGATTTATCTAACATGATTATATACCATAACAAACCTACATGGGTCGGGTCACGTTAAAGGTATACAGGAAACCAATTCATTTTTGATCAAAATTAAAATAACCATTAAATATATAACATTCTAAAATTATATCATGATCCTATATAATGATCTGATTATATGGATTTCCATCACCCAATCCACAAAGAAAACATATAGTTGACAAATTAGAATTTGGATCCAATTAATATTGACCATTGTTTTTCCTCTAATGTAACCAATTATAAATCAAAATCATAATTATGCATTCTTTCAAAAGAATTAACTATCGAGAAACATTCTAAAAATCACATAAGAATGAGACATAATAAAAATATGTTAAATAATCCGAAAGCATGTCATATAACCATCTAAACCTAGTAGCATATTTACATGATAAATAAATCACCCATGAATTTTGTATAAACTAGAAAGCTAGAGGAATACCTAAACAGGTACAAACATTATCATGCCACTAAAATACCTAACATGATATATAACAGCCATGTTAATAACATATAGGGAACATCATCACAATCAATAAGAATCCTACAAATGAAACTATATGGAATGGCGTATTCATGGCATGTTAATCCATAGGTGCCTATAATGATGAATCAAATGTTACTCCGTTATTGTACCAGATAAAGGGTATATAATGAAATATTATAAATCAATAAGCTATTGAAATTAAACCATTCCCTAAAGGTGGAATCAAAATCAACTATAATAAAAGAATACATAAAAAATAGTCCCATCCCTGGCCACATGCACTTTTCCCTATGGGTGGCTTGATCACTCCTAGAAACATCTATTTACTAGGCGTCAAAGCATTCCAAATATCCTATCTACCAGCCACCAAAAGTATGGAAATTGGAAAAAGAATGGAACATATAACACCTTATAATAACCTGAACCATTAGATGTCTAAAACCAATAGTAATACTAGTCTCCACATTTCCTCAAGAATGCCTCCCCATATTCCAGAGGCTGCTAACTCGTAGCAAGTGTGAAATGAGGTGATTTTAGGGACACTGAAACCTCTGGATCAGAGTGGCATAATGATATATATAAAAAATAACAGACACCATCAGAAGTGATAATTAATGGGATATAGAGTAGTATAAGAGTAATATAAACTGCCTATAAAATATAGCATATTCCAACATACAACGACACATTCATGTATAAATGATGATACCTAATCTAAAGAAGTACATAAAAAATAAGAAACATAATACAATATAGTATATGAATAATAAATGAATAAAAATCCCCAAGGGAGATCTCTATGAGTATCTTGGTCTCTATATCAACCCTTTTATCATAACTCCTTGGTATAAGAATAAAACTATAATCAATAATCCATGGTCCTGTAAATGTGGGACCGAGTCGGCACCCTATTAAAATGGTGTTCTGGTCATGGTGTGAGAAATACTAAGCATACCACCACCAATAGTGTAAAACCATAAATCCGATCCATAAATATATAGTACAATAGTGTGAAGGTATAAAGAATAACAAAAAATGATGTATAAATAAATACAATCCAACTCAGGTTCTTGAAGGACACCGAGCATCTCTACCTTCATAGATTCATTACTAGAGTTATTGTTTAATAAATAATTATGTTTATATAGTAATATTATTTATACATTTTAGTTATATATTACATACACCTATATGTTCTATGCTTGTGCAGACATATGTATCCAAATACTTGGAATACTTGGGCATGGCTAGACTGGGGCATAAAATAGGCATCCATATCCAGTCTATATGATCATATAAGATCATAATAAGGCCACTTTACTTGCATCTCATTATTAATGTGATACATCATGATCAACACTGAATATGGTAGGTGTGTCATGATGACAACTCCCAAAACAAGGGACATGGTGCGTCATTCCCACTATCTAAATAGAGTCAATCGTGTGAGATGTCTTTCTCCGCACCCTATGTAAGGGATAATTAAATGTCATGACCAACAAGTTACATACCAACATACAATGAGCAATATTAATTTCATAATCATAATAATAATATTACCCCCAAGGTATTACTTCTCATGCATTACACTTATCAAGAGAAAATATTACCAAGGGCATCACAATTCAACTATAGTATGTAATTAATAACGAAAAGTTCAGTGTGGGATTAGCACATGTTATAATTAATTTCAATTAAACCATTTAATTCATTACGTGATAAAATAATCTAGAAGAAAGCAATTCAAATTAATCAAGACAATTAATAAATGTAGTCAAGTCATTTTACAAACATGTAATACCAGTCCACATAGAAGGTTATTGTCCCATTAAAAAAAATATTTCAATATGAAAATTATATATATATATGTTCCAATTAAACAATTAGATGGTTCCATCAACATTTAGACAATTACCAACATGGTAAATTCTATTTATAAATCAAGAAAATCACTTAGGAGGAGATTTAGTTCAACAAACATTTATATAGAATAATTGAAACACCATTTAAGAATATCTATAATGGTTATACATTAATCATTCCATATATCATGAAATAACTATAGTGGAATTGTAAATACAAATTCCAAAAATCTATGAATGATTGAAACACTAACCTCAAGTTTTTAGTTTATAAGATAGTGGACCTCAAGATAGGGGTTTGTAAAAAAAAATTTCATTGTTAACAAAAAATAAATTAATCTCAACTAATCATCACATTCAATTAGTATAAGAAAATTCCCCAAAAGGAACATTATAGAAAGCTACCTAACATGGAAATTCATTGTAAACAAAATCCAATTAATTTAACACACCCAAATAGTGGACAAATAATAAGGGAACACATGGTTCAACATGTGATGTAACATAATCAATAAAAATTGGGTGATTTGGGTTAGGTTAATCAGTTATATCCATAAAATGAGTTATAAGTTAGTAAAAAAATGATATAACCATTTAACTGAAAGAATTTTAAAATTTATTGGCAATGCTCAGAACGTCCATCATGTGTCACAATGTCGATATTTATAAATCAATGGAATCATTTGGAAATAGATATAAAACACCTATCATTTACCAAGGTATCATTTATCATCCAATATTAGGGTTTTATTTGGTCTGGTTTGAGAAAAATCAAAGAAATAAACAACCGCCATGAAATTTAGGTGAAGAATATTTCACAAAAATAGTTAAAAGGATATATAGAGAAAATAAAAAATGGTAAAAGATGACCCAAGATCTTACCACTATCTATCCAACACTTTTTATGGAGGTCTAATAGGAGTCGTATTCTTGGAAATTTTGAAATACCTATATTGGACATGAGGGGTGATTTTGAGAGGATGAGAGGAGGGATCATATAATGGAATTAGAGAAAAAGAATGATGGTTTAGATTATTAGTTCATTTTGGGATAAATTATTAATTTCATTTTATTTAATGGGACACATGGTTTGGCTATACTGTTGGCCATCTAGTGAGCCAACTGTTTACTTTGCCACTACCCAAAAATGGCCTTACATAGGCTATAAGTTCTTGTTTTTCTATCCATACATAGCCCGTACAAAAAACCCACTTTCAAGAACATTATATGGGGTTAATATCAATAAACTACACTCAAATGAGTAGATAAAATTGTGTGAGTCCTACAAATCTACCAAAAGAGCCACATAGATTCCTATGGTGGCTCAAACAGTTTCGGAAAAATTGTGATCCCTGACCATCCCTTCCTATTTTTTGAGTTTTTAGATCCCAATGCTCCTAAAACTTGATGGAACACCCAAGGCAGCCCTTGATCTGTTATATACGTTTACAAAAATATTCTAAGGTTTATAACCATCAAAATTATGTTTCAAAACACAATTCAATTAATATCCCTCCCACAAAATGTGAAAATTAAAATTTCCTAGGAATTATACCTTTTATCAAAGCATGGTTTATTACTATACTATCAAAATATAACAGAAAATTTAACCATAAAAAACAAGGTATTTGGCCACATTCAACTAGGATTCCCCATACCTAATTCTACTATTGGGATAATACCATTTAATGTGACTACTTTTACAAAATTAGTATCACATAAATCCCTTAAATAAAGTTTCATTTTTTTTCCTTTGACAATATTGTTTATTTGACCCCTAACACTAATTTGTTCTAGTTCCAAAATATTCCCATTTTCCTCCACCTTTAGACCGTGGTTCTGAAGAGTCCTTGACAAAAAGCAATCCTTCACATCCTCTAGAGTTATCAAATACCTATTGTATTTCATTTAATCCATTAATATAATACATAAATAAATTAAGTAGATCTAAAAGATAATATAATTGTCTTCAAAACGTATTTTTTATATCAATATTTGCTAAATAAATTAGTAGGATATTAAATTCATCTATGTAAGACCAACCAAATGTTCCAGGTAATTTGTAATTCATAAAGTCAAATTTTCAAATTAAAATCACCAGAGAGATATTTATTTATATATAAATTTTAAAATTTTAATTAGAAAACATTATCATAATGAAAATGAGATACATTATTCAATACTATATCAACATGTCTTAACTATTGGGATTATGTGTGGAATATAAGTGTACAGAGAAAAAAAATTAAAACCTTTCTACACGATTGACGATATAACATCATCTCACCATTAAAAAACCCAGTAATATACCTGAGCATCTCATGTGATTTAATTAATAATGAAAAATAAAATTTAAAACATAATTTATTTTATTTTGATTGAATATGTTTTCTGCTCATCACCAATGTTCGATGCTTCATGGAAATAAATAATAAAACTTATCGATCATCCAACCACACCTTTGAATCCTTCTAAAATGATGAGTTTGAAAATATATGTGCCAGTTTTGATAATAGTAGGGGTATACAGTGCCAAAACTGTCATTGGAACAACATTTCATTGATAAGGATGAGATATCATGGATTGTGGTTCCCCAAATATATCATTCTTGCTCTAGAACTTGATGGGAATTAAGAGAGAAGTTATCAAATTCCTGGGAATTAATAGTTCCTATAATTTGAGTTTCTCACATCATTTATATGTAGGTTAAAATATAATAAAATTTCACTTTAGCCCCCCAAATAAGTTTAACCATCTAAATAAGAATGAAATAGTATTTTTGACATAGATATCATGTCATTAATGTCATAGATATTTCATCATATTCTTATAAAATCTAATATAATGTTACAAGATAAAATCCAAGTCCATAACACGATTTGGACCTCACCCATAAAGATTAAATGAACCTTGAATAATTAATATTCATTAATTTAATATTTTTATTGTATTTAGTTAATAAATTTTGAATAAATGGAGTAAATAAATCCAAAATATATTATTCTATACTTGAATAATATTTAACTTATTTCATTATTAGTGATAGTTTAAACATTCACATTATCCAAAACCACTGTATGGACTACCAAATCATAAACATCAATTCATTATAATTTTTTATTCTTTTGAATTTTCTTTATGTGTGACACTATACACCCTTATCTTGATATAAATGTGTGGAACTCATAAAAAGGGAGAGGTGTCTAGTGACACAACATACCCCTTAAAGAGAAAAGGATTTTTAAAAGAAAAAACATAAATAATATGTCTATGATAGATATCACATTATATCAATGTTTTTTATTATAGAAGAGAACTACTATAGCCCATTTATATGAAAAATAATCTAATGACATTACAATGTACATACTGTCCACAAAACTGTTACCACTATTATCATAAGAATACATTATTTATAGCTCTTTGAATACATGATATGTTAATTTAAAAGAAATTCTAAAGTTGCGTGTATGGAACCCACTTTAATAACACTTCCACTTATAATATAGTCAACTTACTAATAGTTAACATATTTTATCTCACATTATATGACCATTCTTCTAGTGAGTTATGGATTGTGTCATTTGGACTGCCACATTTTCTTACATGGCTACTATATTTTCCGTGAATTTCACTTACATGGTTATAACTCCTCAAGAAATGATATACCAAAGTATATCTCTTTTTTACCTCTATCATAGGCCTTGAATATTGGATAATATTATTGTCAAATGTTTACTTATGTGATAAAATTTTACTTTTTAGGTACAATTAAAATTACTAGTGTCACGACCCGTCCTCGGGGCCCGTGCCGTGACTACCCCAAGCCCGCCATCCATAGGCTAGGGGCTGGAGACTAGCACCAAAGGTGTAAATCCTGATAACTGGGAAGGGATTTCCTTTATAAAAGTAACAAAACACCACAGAGTAAAAGAGGAAGTAAAACACTAAGTACAAAGAAAGTGCTAAAAAGTAAATGGGCCAGAATACAAACCCAACTGGAAATATAGCTACAACTGAACGAAGACAACAGCTGGAAGAAAGGAAGAAGCTCTTGGGTCATCCTCCTCAGATCCTACCTGAAGGGTAGGTACAGATAGTGCAACTCCTCAATGCTCTCACCCGTCAACCTCCTCCGTGTGTCGTCTCATCATGAAGTCCACCTCCAGATACTGACTTGTTGTGTGGTCCACCTCTGGGTACTAACTCGTCATGTGGTACACCTCCGGATACTGACTCGTCCTGTGGTCAACCTCCGGGTACGGTCTTGTCGTGTGGTCCACCTCTGGGAACCGTCCAATCCTCGAACACTTAGCCTCCGTCAGCACTGCCCATCGTCTGTAACCAACACAACGAGGTGCGGGCATAGCCAGTGCAGGGGTGAGTATAAGGATACTCAGTAGGGACCCCGAGATCCACAAGGTCTCACTAAAACCAACAAGGATAACCACAAATAAGATCTCAATAGATAACCACTACTTAGGTATATGCCCATACATATACCCAAGTTATCAAGTAACCCATCTCAATCATGAGGTAAACACAAAGGTCATAGACTCAGCTCAACCAGGATTTTCATTATCGAAACCGTAACTGCTGAAGAGATCCGTCTCTAGGAGTACAGTGATCATGTCACGTCTCCGAGGTACTGCTCACCAACCTATGACTGCTGAGGTACTCCTCCTGTCGAGTACTGCGGGTCTGTCACCTCACATAATAGTGCTCCTCCGCCATGGGTCTGCCGCCTCACACAGTAGTGCTCCCCCTCATAGCCTACAGAGGTACTCCTCCTGTCGAGTATCGTGGCTCTACCACCTCACAAAGTAGTGCTCCTCCGCCTTGGGTCTTCCACCTCACAACATAGTGCTCCCCACTGGGCTATGCTAGTCACTCCGAATCGAATCGGACAAGAAGTCATCGGGTCAAAGCTAGCTACACGGTCTCCGTACTCCGTACGCTCGTCTCCAGGAGAGTCTGCTCCACAAGCTACAAGTAGATACTCCATGTATCTCAAAGTCCCACGAAGAAGTATCCCAAAGAACTGCCTCGTCATAGGGGTCTCAACACGATAGACGACGTGTCAATGGGACGCCCGGTCTGTGAGTTACTAGCTTTTTCGTCCCCTGGGCCCGGTTGGTTTTGTGTGCGATCCAACACGGCCGTATCTCAACTGTACACCGAACTCTCATAGGGTATTCTCAAAAAGACTGTTTCTCCATGTGATCACCAACGCCGCTGATGGTTCGTAAAACGAACGTCCGGTTTGAAAGATATCAGCTTTTCCGTTTTAGGGGCCCGGTTGGATTTCAGGTGCAATCCAACCCGGCCACTATCCAACTACATCCAAAACCCAAGCGAAGTATTTCAAAAGTTCCGTCTCATCAAGTGGATATCAACGAGACATACGGTGCGTCAATCGGATTCCCGGTCTGAAAGATATCAGCTTTTCCGTCTAGGGGCCCGGCTGGATTTCGGGTGCAAACCAACCCGACCGCACTCCGATGGAATCCAAACCTCGAGCGGAGTAAGCCAAATGTTCTGTCACATCAAGAGGAATGCAACAAAGTCAACGGCATGTCTATCGGACGTCCAGAGCTCATGTTACGAGTGTTTCCGTTCCGAGGGCCCTGTTGGTTTCGTGTACGAACCAACATGGCCGAACCCAAAGTATTCTGAAACCTTGAGTGCGATATGTCAAAAAGACCGACTCAGTCCAAGGATCGCATCGCCACTAATGGTGGGTCGATCGGAGTTCTGTAGCCCAAGATATGGGCAAAATACCCAAAAGGTCTGAAAACGGGGGGTCTGCGAACGTACTGACCCGGCCCAACCACCCTGGGTCGGCTCGAACCGGGCGACCCGACAGGGCACGACCCGGCCCGGTCTGCCCAAGCCAGCCCGGCTCAGCTGGGGGGCTTGCTGGCTCGGCCAGCGAGCCGGTGCTCCACGAACGCGGTGCGCGCTGTGTCCCCCCTGGATGCCGTGTGGCCATGGGATCCGCGAGCTTGCGGCCGCAGCTTCACCCGCGGCGGTTTCTCAAGGTGGCGCATCAGGGCGCCACCACCTCCGGGATTCTGGGCGGTGCCGGCCACCGGAGTTGCTCTGGTGGTCCGTTTTCAATTTCTCCTGCGTCGATGCTCATCCCGGGTCCCATTCTTCACCGTGGAAACATCAAATTGTCTCTGCGGCCCGTTCCGTCAATTCCCGACGATCCGCATGTCAAAAGAAACAACTGCGGAGTCTTCCGTTCGCCTTCGCGACCCCGACTACGACCACACTTTTGTTCGGGCTTGACGGCGCGGCGCGACGGCGCCGCGCATCCTTGCCGCATCAATCCAGGTTCCCGCGCGGTGCCATCGCACCATGCCGCCATCTTCCAAACCGCAACATAATCAACAACAAGGGGGAGGAGGGTCGGCCGTGTTTGTGCGGTCCGACCTCCTCCCTTTATAATGATATCAATCGGCCATCAAATAGAAGTCGACGTACGGCAATGAAATATTTCACAACAAAATCAAAAAACCTCAACATCAACCTGCATGAACGAACGATCCGCAGATCAAACTAGAAAAGGTTAGTCTGCGCTCTTCGTTCATTTCTCGAAAGATAAGAGAACACCAAATAAATTTCCCTACATCAAAATTGACAACACACATCGTCGAGTCGCGAAAGTTGAATGCTGTGGTAGTCGAACGTCGGGGTAGTCGGGTGTCGCGGAAGAAAGGTATCGCTTCCATCAACGTCGGAAGAAGAAGGAGAACATTGTTGGTGGCTTCGGTCTCCATGGTCGGCGTCTCCTTATCTCGGAAGAGGAAGAAAAAGGATTGGAGAAAACATAGAGCATTCTTCTCCGAGTCGGAAGGTTGTTCTTCTTTTGGAGATGATGTTCTTCAGAAGAGGGAAGAGCTCTCTCCCAAATTCTCTCATACAACAAAACTCACCAAAAATAAAATAAGGCATCTCCTTATTTTATTATTTTTCCATGAATTCAAACTTTTTTAAAAATTCAAACACTTAGTTAAATTAATTTAAGAGGTTTAATCAATTAATTTAAGATGTGTTTTGGAAAAATTAAAGAGGATAGAGGGGAGAGTTACACAAGTTAAAGTGGAGTTACAAAATTCAAGAGGGAATTGAGTTATGGGAGGTCAAGGGGGTTATGGGAAGATCAAGGAGGGTTAGGGTCTCGTGTGGGCCCCAACTCCCACATATCCACACATGGGAAGTTGGGTGGTTGTGGGTCCCACCAACAACTTCCCATGGTAGAATATAACTCCCTTAGTTAACAAAAATAAAATTGTTCACAATTTTATTTATTTCTTCCTTAAACCCCAAAATTTAACATCTCCTCCCAAGAAAACGCACCTACGGTAAAAGTACTATTAAGAAAATATCGGTGCTGCGAGTTCATCAGTGTCCTCAGATTTCAATTCCAAGTACCATTTCAAAAGATAGAAAAACCCGCTCGTTCATTCACTGAACATACCCGAGCTAAACTTTGAAAATTGATTCTGGGAACACCGGGCATCGGAATTAGGCGCCGTCAGAAACTGGATTCTTGTAAAATTACAATAAAAATTATGAAAAAATTTACCTCTATTTTTACGGGTCTTTACATTACTCCCACCTCAGGACTTTACGTCCTCATAAATCTTTAACACAAACTAGGGATACAAAAACGGTACTGAGCATGCATCTGAGCCTCCCGCTATCATGTGCTCACATGGAGGTTCCCGTACTGCCAGAGAAAGCGCACTCAAGGAATCATACATCCTAGAAGTATCCACTTCTATCGATCCTCGATCCCCACTAGAACCTCCGCGTATGTCACCCTGTCATCGATATCCAACTCCCTGAGGTCGATGATATGTGAAGGATCACACACGTATCTCCTCAGTTGAGATATGTGGAAGTCGTCGTGCACCAGGTGCAACTGAGGTGGATGTGTCAAGTGGTAAACCACTTCTCCTACCAAGCTGAGGACCTAAGAAGGTTCACTGAACCTCGAATATAACTTTCCTCCTTGGCCACATCTCCGTAAACCTCGTCGAGGTGAAACCCGTATAAGGACGTGATCGTCATCCTCGAACTATAGAGGTCTCCAATTCATGTCATCATAAGGCTTCTGTCGGCCTTATGATGTCCTCATCCGCTCTTGGATGACTTGGACCTTCTCTAGTATCACAAGATCTGCTATGATTTCTTCTTTTACGATAAGAGAAATCTGGTCTCATCCCATAGATGAACCACATTCATTGCCTAATACAGTCAATCCGGACATGAATGATGTATTCATGACATGGATGACGTCGTAAGGCCTCGACGTTACTACCAAGAGATCCAAATGTCACTCTAGCCTCCAAGGGTCGAGTCACACTGTCTTCATCAGTGTGAGGTCACTAGGTCTCTTCCAGTAGAAATATTGAAAGTGAGGGTCAAGTAAAAAGTCTTAACCGGAACCACTCAATACCAACCAAACAAAAGGACATTAAAGAAAACGTTAAAAAAGGTATGTGTCTTTATATTATTGCAGATAATGGTACAAAGACACAATTGTAACAACAACAACATAGAACTAGATATACACCACTAGTTTCACTCCTGTCCACTCGCTTCTAGAGCTCCGTAGTCGAAAGCTTCTGCTGCCTGAAGCTGATCTCTCCCATGACCACCTGTTCCCTACGATCGGGGTGGAACTCCTAGTGGTGTTGGTGGCAACACCTTGAAGCGTCTTCCACCTATAGCTACACGGCCAGCTCCCCTCCCTCGGCCTTCAGCTCCTAGCGGTCTGCCTTGATTGAAACTCTGCCTCTGCCTGGGAGGTTCTTCATTTAACTGCCGGTCATCTGCATGGCGGGTCGGATAGTCACGTGCCATGTGACCAATCCCGCCGTATGAGTAACACTACATGGCAGGACTGGCTCTGTCATTCTATTTGGTGCCTCGCACTACCGACCCTGAGTCACGCAGTCGACACCTATAGGTCTGGTCCTCTTGGACCTCTGCGTCATCTGTCTACTGCCTGCTACAGAAGACTCTGCCGCATGCCGGCTAGTGGTGGGTCCTGCTGCTTGAGACTGCTCAGCAAGGAAACTTTCCACTAAGAGGGATGTCTCCAACACCCATTTTTGCGTCAGAATGCTGTGAAAAACAACAGAAGCTCTATTCTCTCACCTGAGCCCCTGATCGAAGGATCGGGCCCTGAAAAACGGGTCCCGTTCCATATCTGTGGAGTAGAGCGAGAGGTCTGTGAACCTCGCTGAATACTGCGCCACTGTCATTATTCTCTGTCGTATCTAAAGTAGCTTTTGTATACACACCGCTCAAAGGGTGGCTGGTACAATCTCTTCCCGGAACAGGCTCTCGAAGTCTTCCCATAGAAGTGTCGCCTCGTCATGCATCTGGAGCATTAGGCTCCACCATCTGCCTGCTGCTACCTGAAGTAGGATGGCAACAAGGATCACCATGAAATCTTCTGGCGTCCCCACTAGCCTGAAGACTCTCACCACAACCTCTAGCCAATCCTCAGTCGCCTGCGGGTCCGTCTGTCCCCTGAACCTGGGTGGCCTCTGGTGCTGGAACTCGTGCAGTGCACTCAAGCGATGTGCACCCTCTGCTACTGGGGCTGGTGGCATCGGTGGCCCAACGGGTAGTAGTACTGTTGGTGCCTCCCGCTGGTGCCTCAACTGGGATAGGGCCCTATACTGAGGCCACGTCGCTTGGTGGGCTGTCATTACGAACAACTCTCAGGGCTCTAGCTGGTCGTCCACAGGGAGGCATCCTGAAAGAAACAAACATGACACGGTCAAACAATATATACCTGGTGAGCTGACCTGGTTTGAGATGACTTTTAAAAACTTCTGGAAACACACACGCAGTCAGTGTTTTCGTGCACAAAGTCGGAAATCTGTAGTCAGGGTCCTAGTGTATGGATACGTCGGCCGCCCGCACCAACACTAGACTCCCTGAACTGAAGACCAAACTCGACACACGTAAAACAATTGCTTTACAGGAATAAAATATCAGTTTTATAAGTTCTGTGGTAGAACTGACCCCTCTGATACCAATTTATCAAGACCTGTCCTCAGGGCCCGTGTCGTGACTACCCCAAGCCCGCCTTCCATAGGCTAGCGGATGGCGACTAGCACTAAAGGCGTATATCCCGATAACTGGGAAGGAATTGCCTTTATAAAATTAACAAAACACCACAGAGTTCAAGCGGAAGTAAAACACTAAGTACAAAGAAAGTGCTGAAATGTAAATGGGCCAGAATACAATCCCAACTGGAAATATAGCTACAACTGAACAAAGACAACAGCTGGAAGAAAGGAAGCAAATCCTGTGTCATCCTCCTTGGATAATTCCTGAAGGGTAGGTACAAATAGCACAGCTCCTCAATTCACTCGCCCATCATCCACCTCTGTGTGTCGTCTCTTCGTGAAGTCCACCTCCGGATACTGACTCGTCGTGTGGTCCACCTCTGGGTACTGACTCGTTGTGTGGTCCACCTCCGGGTACTGACTCGTCATGTGGTCCACCTCCAGGTACTGTCTCGTCATCTGGTCCACCTCCGGGTACCATCCAGTCCTCGAACACTCGACCTTCGTCAGCACTGCATGTCGTCTGCAACCAACACAACGAGGTGCGGGCAAAGCCTGTGAAGGGGTGAGTATAAGGATACTCAGTAGGGACCCCGAGACCCTCAAGGTATCACTAGAACCAACAAGGATAACCACAGAGAAGATCTCAACAGATAAACTGTAATTAGGTATATTCCCATACATATAACCAAGTTATCAAGTAACCCATCTCAATCTTGAGGTAAACACAAAGGTCATAGACCTAGCTCAAACTGGGATTTTCATTATCGAAACCGTAACTGCTGAAGAGCTCTGTCTCTGGGAGTACATTGATCCTGTCATGTCTCTGAGCTACTGCTCACCAATCTATGACTGCTGAGGTACTCCTCCTATCAAGTACCGCGGGTCTGCCACCTCACACAGTAGTGCTCCTCCGCCATGGGTCTGCCACCTCTCACAGTAGTGCTCCCCCACATAGCCTACAGAGGTACTCCTCCTGTCGAGTACCACAGGTCTGCCACCTCACACAGTAGTTCTCCTCCTCCTTGGGTCTGCCACCTCACAAATTAGTTCACCCCACTGGGCTATGCTAGTTACTCTGAATCGAATCGGACAACCAGTCATCAGGTCACAGCCAGCTACACGTTCTCCGTACTCCGTACGCTCGTCTCCAAAAGGGTCCTCTCCACTAGCTACTAGTAGATACACCAAGTATCTCAAAGTCCCATGAATAAATATCTCAAATAACCGCCTCGTAATAGGGGTCTCAACGAGACAGATGGCGTGTCAATCGGACGCCCGGTCTGTGAGTTACTAGCTTTTTTGTCCCCAAGGCCCGGTTGGTTTCGTGTGTGAACCAACACAGCCGTATCTCAACTGTACCCCAAAAACTCATAGGGTATACTCAAAAGGACCATTTCTCCATGTGATCACCAACGCCGATGAAGGTTCGTCAAACAGACGTCCGGTCTGAAAGATATCAACTTTTCCGTTTCAGGAGCCCAGTAGGATTTCGGGTGAAATCCAACCTGGTGACTATCCAAATACATCCAAAACTCAAGAGAAGTATGTCAGAAGCTCCATCTCATCAATAGGAGATCAACGAGATAGACGATGTCTCAATCCGATGCCCGGTCTGAAAGATATCAGCTTTTCCATTCCAGGTGCCCGGTTGGATTTCGGGTGCAAACCAACCCGACCGCACTCCGATGGCTTCCAAACCTCGAGCGGAGTAAGAAAAAAGTTCCTTCTCATCAAGAGGAATCCAAAAAAGTCGACGGCACGTCTATCGGACGTCCGAAGCTCATGTTACAAGCGTTTCCGCTCCGAGGGCCCGGTTGGTTTCCTGTACGAACCAACACGGCCGAAACCAAAGTATTCTGAAACCTTGAGTAGGATATGTCAAAACGACCGCCTCGGTCCAAGTATCGCATCACCGCTGACGGTGCGTCGATTGGAGGTCTGTTGCCCAGGATATGGGAAAAATACCAAAAAGGTCCGAAAATGGGGGGTCTGGGCCTGTACTGACCCGGCCCAACCCCCCTGGGTCGGCCCGAACCAGGTCGATCCGAGTGGGCGTGACCCAGCCCGGCCGGCGCGGCCCACCCCCGTCCACCCAAGCCGGCCTGGCTCGGTCGAACGGCTCGCTGACTCGGCCAGCGAGCTGGTGCTCCGCGTCCCCCCTGGATCTCGCGCGGCCACGGGATCCGCCAGCTCGCCGCCGCGGCTTCAGCCGCAGGGTTTTCTCCAGGCGGCGTGATGAGGCGCCACCGCCTCTGGCCATCGATGTCGTTGCGCTGGCTCCCTGTGCCGGCTGCCCGCACCGCCGGGGGTGTCTGCAGGACACCAGAGATTCTTCGGTGGTCCGTTTTCAATTCCGCCTACGCCGATGCTCATCCTGGGTCCCGTTCTTCACTGCGGAAACATCAAATCCTCTCTGCGGCCCGTTCCGTCAATGAAAAAAGATCTTCACATCAAAATAAACAACTACAGAGTCTTCTGTTTGCCTTCGTGGTCCCGACTACGACCACACTTTTGTTCGGCCTTGAAGGTGTGGCGCGACGGCGCCACACATCTTTGCCGCATCAATCTAGGTCCCCGCGCGGTGCCGTCGCACCGTGCCGCCATCTTCAGAACCGCAACATAATCAACCTCAAGGGGGAGGGGGGTCGGCTGTGTTTGTGCGGTCCGACCTCCTCCCATTATAATGATAGCAAGCGACCATCAAATAGAAGTCGACATGTGACTATGAAATATTTCACAGCAAAATCAAAAAACCTCAACATCAACATGCATGAACGAATGATCCGCGGATCAACATGGAAATGGTTGGTCCGCACTCATCGTTCTTTTCTCAAAAGATAAGAGAACACCAAATAAATTTCCTAACCTCAAAATTTACGTCGCACGTCGTCGAGTTGCGGAAGTCGAACGTCACGGTAGTCAAACGTCGGGGTAGTTGGGTGTCGCAGAAGAAAGGTATCGCTTCCGTCAACGTCGGAAGAAGAAGGAGAATGTTGTTTTTGGCGTCAGTCATGATGGCCGGTGTCTCTTTCCTTGTCGTAGAAGAGGAAGAAAAAGGATTGGAGAAAACGTAGAGCGTTCTTTGCCTAGTCGGAAGGCCGTTCTTAATTTAGAGATGATGTACTTCAGAAGAGGGAAGAGCTCTCTCCCAAATTCCCTCACACAACAAAACTCACCAAAAATAAAATAAGGCCTCTCCTTATTTTATTATTTTTCCATGCATTAGAACTTTTTAAAAAATTCAAACACTTAGTTAAATTAATTGAGGAGGTTTAATCGATTAATTTAAGATGTGTTTTGGCAAAATTAAACAGGAGAGAGGGAAGAGTTACACAAGTTAAAGTGGAGTTACAAAATCTAAGAGGGAAGTGAGTTATGGGAGGTCAAGGTGGTTATGGGAAGATCAAGGAGGGTTAGGGTCTCGTTAGGGCCCCACCTCCCACGTATCCACACATGGGAAGTTGGGTGGTTGTGGGTCCCACCAACATCTTCCCATGGTAGAATTTAACTCCCTTGGTTAATAGAAATAAAATTGTTCACAATTTTATTTATTTCTTCCTTATGCCTCAAAATATAACTTCTCCTCCCAAGAAAACGCACCTACGGTAAATGTAATCTTATGCAAATACCTGAGCTGCGAGTTTATTGGTGTCCTCATATTTCAATTCCGAGTACTGGTTCAAAAGATAGAAAAACCTGCTCGTTCGTTCACTGAACGTACCCGAGCTAAACTTCAGAAATTGATTTCGGGCACACCGGGCCTTGGAATCAGGCTCCGTCAGATACTGTGTTCTTGTAATATTACAATGAAAATTATAAAAAAATTTCCCTTGAATTTTACGTGTCTTTACAACTAGAATAAATTATTTCATATTTATATTTCTTCCATAGCTACATCGGATGCCACTAAATAAAAATTATTTGTAAATATATCTACCACAATATTTAATGAGCTTTTATTTCTCATTTAAATATCCAAACTATGATATTAGATCAATTGATCCAAAAAAAAAAATACTACATTCATATCAGTTTGATAACTAGTGTTACTTTGTGTCCAATTATTATTTATACATCCCTTTCACCTTCTTAAGTACTATTTAATATCATTGGGAGTCCATGCATTTTTTTTGATTTATTTTATATATTCCTACCATACTATATGGATTTGAAATATAAAATATATCATATAGGATGACTGATTTTATAGGTCCATCAGGAATCATGTGGATTTCAACTCACCATTTTAACCTGCTCCTATGTCTTATAGATTCATTCCTAGAGACATTTATGGCATGTGACAAGGGAAATTTGTCAACAAAATTGTAAAAACATTTAATTTTCAATGCATTATTAGTGTATGTATTTTGACTTGGAATAATAAAACCATAGGTCTAACTTAATAAATATCATTCCCTAGAAGTTAATATGTATCTGTAAGTCAATCCTTATTGAGATTCATTAATCCTAGTCTAAAATATATATAAATATAAATGTTTTCTCCATATGATATCAGTATATTTTAATTGGAAATGTATGGTGATCCCTTTAACAAATTCAAAAGCATGTTTCTTTAAATTAGAAGTGAATATTATATTATCACGTTCCTTTAATTAATACACAAATGTACCACTACAACATTCATTAGTTATTTTCAATCAATGCCACCACCAACCCTTTCTGGTATCAAAATATTGACATATTCAATAAGGATTCAGGTGGTCTTCGAATCCCATTACTAAAAAATTCATTTAATGTATCTATGAAAACAAAAATTGATATAAATTTAGGCATGATGGCTTGGAACAACAAATCAAGCCTTATTAGAACACTGCATGTACCCCTAATGTAATGTTTCTCTTAAATACCCACCAAAGAATTTACATTGATTGGAGAAATTACCAAAATAAAATATTTATTTTGGAACATGAATTCCATTTTTTATTAAATTATTTTATATTTATCTCATTTCCACTTTCTATTTATTTTTATGTTTTCTTGAAAATTTCTTTTTGGATATACGAGTTTATGAAACATGATGCATGATTCTTCCTATAATTTATTTATTCAGTTATCAAAAGCATTCACTTAAGGATCACCATTTTTTACAACCATATTTTTATGGGGAAATGGTTTTATGTGGGGATCATTATATAGTTTCCCTATCATTCATTTAGTCACGTTTAATATGTGAAAACACCAAAATGACTCCCATATCTGTGATGACTTATAGGGATTCTTTCCAATGGTAGGTGATCATTGGGATTTCAAACCCAATGAAGCATACGACTCACATTGTTCAAGAATATGAGTGGTTAGTGTCATCAATAACCATTAGGGGGGATTATTTCGAACTAAAAGGCTCGCTTATAGATTTAATATATGTTCATGAATCTTTACCACTCTCCAATATAAATCTGATTATTGTAGAAAAATGATTAGGTTTTAGATCCCTATTCTTGTAAGAGGGAATACTATAAATTACATCATTTGTAGGTATTCAAGGTTCTCCATATTGAATCTCATTATTACTTAACAATGAGAGACTTCATCATTTTTTAAGGTGTGTGGCTATGTACACTAGAGTTTAACAACAACTCAAATGGCGATCAGTGTTTTGGAATTTGGATTAAATCTACATGAGGAATCTTAAATATCCTGTGAAAGATAGGAATCAAAATCTAGACATTTCATTTGAAAATAAAATATATATTAATTTAATATTGAAATGATATACGGGGGACTTATATATCATTTGATTTGGATATCAGGCCTTAAGAAGGATTCATAAATATCCTACTTATAATAGGAATTAGATTCCTCATAGTTCATATAATTAGACAAAAATTTTATAGAGGTGAAAAAATAGAGGTTTAAAGTGGCCTTTCTAAAAAGGCTTCCCCAAACTGCTTCATTAGAAATATGTCCTTTAGAATGAAAATAAGATTTGGTATGACATAAATCATAATGTCGACCCTTATTAGGGGAATTTATATCATACTAATGACCGAAATATATTCAATATCTTACCCAAATTTTTCAGAATCAGTGTAAGATTGATTTGAGTTGGCATTAAAGGATGAAGTTGAACTAATGTTTTTATGGGTTCAAACACAGAGGGTTCTCTGGTGCTTGAGGTATTCTTACATACTATGATCACCATGATGATTTTTAGAGGCCTCATGAAGTATATTGATACACAAGTAATGTAATGTTTTTTATGTTTGACATAGAGCTCGTTCATTAGGAAGGAATCCTACATATATCTCTTATGATTTGAATAAGAGTCCTTGAAGTTCATGTTCTTTACATATTTAAATAAGTAGTAGAAAATTAGTACACCATATAAAGATTATTATCCTATGGTTTAGAAGATCTAGGGACATATACCAATGTGGATTCCCATATTTGGAGGCATCTATCTCAAGTTGCAGATGCGATGACTATATTCTCTAAGCCAATGTGAGACATGATCGGTGTGGGAAACAAGATGCATTAGGTAATCAAACTTCTCCCAAGAAGTCAAGATTAAAACTTTGGAGCTTACACACTAAGGATTCCCTAAATGAATATGATTTGATGGCATAGATTCCCTTTCGAGGGAATGGATCATAAATGGCTTGATAGGTGGGTAACTATACTCCATTATGGATAATCCCCACATTAAGGGGGGGGGTTCTCATCCAAAGGCCCATGTTTGTGGGTTCTCAGGGTTTAAGGATGTATTATCAAGGATTCATTTCAAACAAGGATGATATTTCAAAGGATGTATTCTTGACTAATATGAGTGTGCCTACCTGACATGTCCATGGGTTTTGAAATGAACCATTTAACCTGTACGAGGTCTTCACATGATAACATCTCAAGAATAGATTGAATTCATGTGATTGTGTGATCATAAGGGATTCATGGGATGGGGTATCAAAATCATATCTATAACTCACCACATGACTAGGATGGATGCCCCAGATCCTTCATGTGACTGAGGATAATATTTTTTTGGACTTCCATTTATTTAGCTATCATGTCATAAAGCCTTCATTTGATAAAGACAACACAAAATAGAGCTTCAACATGATCATGATGATATTTCCTGGAGTACTTTCCTGATACATAAACTTATAATTCAAATCCCATAATCCCTTCATATGAAATAACATTTTATCTTCCTTAGTATAAATCTTTCATCAATTTTATCCTCCATTGTCCATTAATTAATCATGTGATCTATACGATATGAATACTTTCCATCATGTGATCTTTAAAACATGTTGAAGATCTGTTTCATGATTAATGAGATAATCATGTGAGGATCATAACCCCACAATATAATCCCTTAATTCAATGATCAGTATTATCTCATAGAGGAATCTTGTGACTACATGGTCCTCTATTCTAGAAAATATTCTATTTCACCCATGTGTGTAGTTTTCTATGTGTTAAGGGGATTTGGATTGATACGCATCACCACCTTGTATCTATGCCAGTTTTTATAATTATCAGGTCTCATTTCATTGCTTCAGTTATAAAAAGGAAAATTCACTTAAGTCGATAATTTATCATGTGATTCACATGATCATGCTCCATGTCATCAATAAAATTGTCTATTTTTCGTGTGATAAACATTGTCTACATGATCATTCCATCATTACCATCTTCAATAAACCTATGGACTGTCTAAGGATTTTTATGTGATCCAACATCCATGTCATCAAGATTTTGTATGATCTATCTAAAATGTCTCATGTCTCTTAGGTGATTTGACTCACATTTACAACATCTTAACATGTTCAATGAACTGATCATGCAAAGCACATTATCCCTTAACATGAAGAAAAATGAAAATATTTTCACATTAGGATATTTTCATTTTAATAATTCATTATATGAAAACATAAATAGTTGTCAGGTGTTTTTCAATTGATATTTAATGTTATCATAATGATATTTTCTAATGGTCTTCACGTGATCAAGAGTTATTTTCTGAGGGGATTTCTATGATGAGTGAACATATCATGTGAATAAAATATTTCCTCTCTGTGAAGAGAAAAGTAACCCACATCATATAAGCATCCCTTAATATTATTATTTCATTTCATGAACACCTTATTGGTTGTCTTAAATTTTTCACCTGACATGCCATTTAATCTAGAAGACACTTCATGATGGGATTCATGTGATTATGAGGGCTTGTCTAAGGGGATTCACTTGATAATTGAAAAAATCATGTGAAGTGAATATTCTCTTCATGGGATTTCCCTATAGTTTTTTCACCATTAATCATTTTAATGGTTACATGATTCATATGATATAGGTGATAAATCCCCATTTATCCATGCTTCTTCCTTCTTCCTTTTTTTTGAGAAAATAATACCAGTTATTTGGGGGATTCTTTGAACCCAAATTTAACGATTCTCAGTTGGTGGGAATCAACAATAGGATAATGATTTATTATTTTAAATGAATAATATATGACCAATCATAGATATTATGAAACCATAACAATTTGGTTTTATCATTCCTACTAGTGATGTGTCTCTGGAACTTACAATTTCTAGAAGTTCATATGGAACTTCTTCTGATACCAAATATATGTTCATATTAATCCTTGAAATTATCCAAATAAATATTCCTCCCACTATCTAAAATAGTGATGTTCACCATCTTATAAAAATATTTCTTATTATAACTATTATGATATCAGTTTTATTCAAAGTCGGCATATGGTTATGTTTAAACATTTTTATTTTTTATTAAAGTCCAAAAAGTATAATGGAATACTTTTAATACCATTAAGGCATATCATTAATCCTTGTTTTACTAAAATTATGGATTTAATGGGTATAAGAGAATTTGAGTCTAGGAATAATTTCAAACTAAATATTAATGATCGATTAATTATTATAAGACCAATCACTGATCCTACTTTTACTAATATTAGGGATATGATGTGTATTAGTAAATGTGGGTATATGAATAAATTCACACTAAATTGTCATGATTAATTAATGCATGTTAATATTCTTCTACTCAATAGCATGAAGCATCTAATGTATTATATCGATGCATATTCTTTATATCACTTTTACATTACATGAATTTTTTAAATAAATCTTATGAGGTATTTTATCTTCCGCTATATATTCTACGTGAAATAGTTAACACATATCCTGTTAAACCAGTTAGAGAAGCTTTGTGGATCATTTTAAATTCTTAAGGTATTTTAATCATTATACCTAACAAGTAATGAGGTCTATTACCTAATATTGTTATATCATGAAGAGTCTAAAAAATTATATTCGTATTTTCATGAAATGTTCTTCTATATTTACATGACTAGGTGATATCTTAACACAACCTAGTATTATTGAGTCTTATATTTTATATTAATCATTTATTGACGATGATTCAAGTACTATTAGTTGATTATGAATCAATATAGACAATATTCATTACAAAAATTAATTATGTCTCATTATATCCACTTTTATTATAAAAAAAATTATTTTCTAATACTCAATATAAAATATGAGATCAACTATAATAAATTAGCTAGGAAATAAGAAAGTGTATAATTCCCACTGTTGATATAGGAATAAATATTTCTAATTCCCCTTGAAATTTAATTTTATTTCTTATAAGGTTTCTAAACATACATGGTTCATGTATTTCGATACAAATGTATGAAACACAAATATTATCTAATAACTATTAAGTAAAAAAAGAAATATTACATTGAGTGATGAATATTCTTGAAGAAAAATAATCCTCTTGATTTTTCATAAGTTCATTTAAATTTATCTTCCAATGACTTTTAATTCCACATGTTATGCAAAGAACTTAATGTTTGATGCTCCCTATCATTATCATTACTTTCTTGGAAATACCATGTAATGGTACCTTCGACATCACACTTTCCATTTTCCATTTCCCTTAAATTTAATGTCATTCAATATAATATCTAATTATTTTATTTCATATATGATTTAATAATATTGTAAAAAATCACCAAAAATATATTGAAGTGGTTTCTCGATATAATCCATATGAAAATTCATAAAAAAATTGGAAATATTAGGTGATAATGATTACAGAATAATATTTAACGAAAGATCATAATTTAACTAGAATTATAAATATTTTAATCAATCAATGTACATTAACATCTTGATTACACAATGGTAATCCAATATAGATTTTACATTTATATTTTTTAGTGTAATCATAATATCATTCATTTTATGCACTACTCTCAGTTTTTGAGTATGGAGATGAGTCAACATGGTATAACCATCCATGTCCTCTTGTTTACTTTGTAACTAAATACTCATTAATTAAAAAATTTTGATTTCAAAAATAAATGCATCATCCATGAGTATCCTTTAATATTCTTTATTTCCTTCGCCAGTTTTTTGAGATAGATCATTATGTAGTGGATAATCAAGCACATTAAATATCCTTTTTTAGTATTTTACTAGGTGCAAGATCCTATACTAGTCTATGATATTAGTGATGTTTAGGTCATGTTATTTTTCTCATTTTGATTGTTTAGTTTATCTAGTATTAGTTTCCATTTTTTGAAAAATAAATATTTAACAGATTAATACTATAATTTGATTGCACATTGCTAAAACATATAAATTTTCTTTTTTTAATCTATCCAGCTATTTTATCAAATCATAGTAACCTCGAACTACTAGATTAAAAAAAATAATACTGTTGTGTATTCTAGTGGAATAGATCCTTTAAAATGTACCTCATAGTCCATGATACTACTAATTCAATACTGAGAGAGTTTCAATGGAGATTATTTTATAGAAAACCACCTTAACTCATTATTCCTTGATCTGTTGAGTGGAATTCAACCTCATATAAATCCTTAACTATGAATACAGTAATGGTTACCACTAAAATTGATCATAGTTACCTATGAATGTTACTTTGATTCAAATTTTAGTAATGTTGAATAACCACTCTTGTTAGAACTCCCCAATAAGAGTAGTCACCCTCAACTATGGATGAAGACCACCAAATTCTATAGTTTTTTTCTAACATATGTGAAATACATATTTTGAAACTAAATATTTACTTTGATAGATCTTTAGAAATTATAAATGAATGAAATTAATTTCCATTTAATAAGAATGTACTATGTGATCACACTAAAAACATAGCCATTCTTAAAAAAGAAAAAGTTACCATGAATATATATATTTATCAATTCATGCTGGTATATTATATTAAGTGATCACATATTATCTAAAAATTTAAAAAACATGCATTAAAAAATAAGTAATTGATGTGATAATGTTATTTTCTAATGGTTGATCCATTTATACAAATATAGATTTTTTTAGACCATAGTGGTATCTCCTTGAGCAGCATGTGACTCGATATGCAGCAGACACCACATCCAATACATCCACCTGGAAAATTCTATCCGTCATTACCCTTGTTTACTCATTGTTATTATTCACTATAGGGTTACTGGTTTTCGATAATTCCCCAAACCCACGTTTTTGAGTTAAGGGAATAAAAATGAAGAGTATTTGGTTTTTAAAAATAACAAATAAAAATACAAAAATAATTTTAAAAACCATGACCTTTTTTGGTCTAGGTTTTTGAGACATAGGTAGGTAAATTTCAATTATTTAGATCTATACAAAAAATAATAATTAAATTCATTCATCTGTGAAAACTTCATAAGTGAGGAAAACACCTTAAGAATAAAATTACAGTAAACCTATGAAAAAGAAATTGAAAATAAAGTGATTTCATAATTTCCCTACAATGAGTTCTCAAAAAGAATAATTAAAATACCATTGAAAAATATATTTATTAAATATTACAATACTTTTGAGAGAATTATACATTGAAAATGATTCCAAAATAATCAAGTGATTATTAAAAAACATTTTTCATGCATTTAAAAACAGAACCATTGGGACACTTGAAACATTGAATTACATCTAGATGTACCCATTTTATTGAGGTAATGGTTCACTACTACCACCCTATCATGTTTTCAATGTCCATGTTGTAATGTTTTTTAAAAACATATCAATATTTCCTTACACATACCTACCATTTTCACTGATGTTTTTATTTAAAAACATGAATATTATATAAATACACATATATACTTATATTTTTATATAAATATATAAATAGAGACATCTTATATAAAATAACATGAGATATTTGGTACCACCAAAACTGATTTCATTTCGCTTATTCATGCACTGTTAATAATAACGAATATACACTTATTCAAACTCACATTTATCAATTCAAAAAACAAATTTTATATAAGTGATAACATTTATCCATTAAAACTAAATTTATTAATAAAATATTAGTGTAAAAATTTCTTGAATGATTTTATGGATATGATAAAATATATAATTTTTCCATCTTAAAAAATAATAACAAATAAACTGTTTTGTATCACACAATTGTTTTTCAAAATAATATTTTGAAAATAACACACATCCTTAGACACACGCACATATATAAATTTATATATATACATAATTATAGGATGTAAATTAAAATATAATGATATTGTGTTGAAAAATAATATATATATATTTATAATGTATTTTCTTAAATAAAATAAACATCAAATAAAAAATCAATATATACATATATATTAATCATGGTATTTGAATTAAGAAAATTAACCTAAAAACAATAAAAACATTTCAATCATAATCATAATTTTGAAAAAAAAATTATTCAAATACTAAAACATGAATTTATAAACACATACATGAGTTGAAGGATCTTAAATTCAGAAAAATAGGTCATGTATAATAGTTTTAAATAATTAAATTCAACTTAAAAATTACAAATCTAATAAAATAAAATTTTCCAAAAAATTATCTTCTTATAAACCCAAATTACAAAATTATTTATTATCATTAAAACATAAATTAAGAGATAAAAATAAAATCAAACCCTTCATGTATAATTATCATGAAATTAATTTAAGAAAAATCATAAATACATATCTATTACAAATTTAGTTATCGAGAACCATAATTTTAAGGTAAAGTAATTTAATATCACCCTTATATCATAATAATAAAACATAATTTTGTAAATAAAATCACATTCTTAAATGAATGTAAAAAAATAAAACATTTCCCATACATTCAAACAGAAACATTAATTATGTAAATAAATAAATAAAAAAATTGATCATTAATATACTCATAAATTAAAAATTAAATGATTAAATTAAATGTGAAATATTAATTCCAATAGAACAGAAGAATTATGTTTATAAATAATTTTTTAATAAATTTATTGTGAGACATTATTTAAAAAAATATCTTTTAAAGAAGATTTAATAAGTAGTATAATCATTTTTTATTTCATACAAACCCTTACAGAAAAATCTGAAAGAATAATTTTGAAAAAAATTGATACAATGCCTTTTGATAATTGGGATCATGAAGGAGCATGAGAAAATGATGTGTTTGAAGACACTCAGAAAAACTTAAATGAGCTGAAGAGTTTCTTGAACTCGAACCATTTCCATACTCATGATGAAACCCTTAATTTATATTCATTACCATAATGTTTAAATTTAATCAAATAATAAATAATATACATTATATGGATTGAAAAAAATAGTCATTACAGAATCTATATATTATCTAAAATAATAGAAATAGTGGTAGTTTTTTAGAAATGAAAATTTTGGTCGAATTTTGTGACAATCCAGGAACAGAAAATAGATTACCAAACAATGTAGTCCATGAAATATCTAAATGATGTAAAATTTATTTATATTTAATCAGTTGAAAAAAATCAATGAAAGATTATTTTTTCATTAAGTTCATAATAAAAAATAAAATATGAACGAAATAAATGATAAAAAATATAAATAAGTGATAAACAGTTTATCCACAAAGAACTGGTTGAAAATTGAAAAGTGGAAAAATAAAATACTGCAAACTTGAAAATGATTTAAAAATATTTTACAAGCCTATAAATAAATCAAAACACCAAAATAAGATGTGAGGAATTATAACAAATCACCTTCATCACTGACATATGAAACCCTATCTTGGATTAAACCTCATCGATATTTCTCGGATCTTCTTCACAAGTTTTTGGTCTCACTTGGTCTCCCATAGTGTGTAAATCTAAGGAAAAATGGAAAATGAAACCCATCATTGGTACCGAATCTATTCTCGATCCCATTTACCCTTCCTAATCGCTCTTTCTTCTATGAAAGACCTCCCACCCTCATGCTCTAGTTTTCCAGATTTCTAGGTTTGAGGATTTGAGTCACACAATTCATTTATAATATTTTTATTTTTTTATCATTTTTACCCATTTTATCATTTCTATAATAAATCATATATGTTTATTTTTATATATAAACTAATTAATTTTAATATATATATATTGGATTCCAAAATATTATTTACTTGTTATATTCTAAAATTCATATTCTATAATTCAGATTAATTTAATAATCATGACTCAAATTTTTATAAAAGGAAAATACTTAATACATATATCATAATAATTAATTCAAAATAGTAATGATTTATAACAGATTTAATAATTGTTTAATTTTATTTAATTTTATTAATTTTTTGAAATGAAATATTTATATTATAGAGTTCAATAAAATAATATTTTATATTATTTATAAATAGCACTTAACATTAATTACGATTTCTTTTTCAAAAGTCATTTTATTAGATCATATTTTAATTTATTTTCTTGTAACATATTTTTATATATAATTATTTATATTTTCTTCAAAATTCAAAATAATACCACATTTAAAAATTTGGTATTTGTTTATAATTTTGAATATTTAAATAAAATAAAATATTATTTAATAATTTATTATAAAAATTAGAAAACTATATATTTTTTATAAAATAATAATAAAATAATTTTTTATTTCATCTGTTATAATAAGGTGAAAAATAAAAAAAAATTTATATTGAATAAATAATATAACTTAGGATTATAATATATTTTTCCTAACATAATTTATTTAAATAATAATTAATTTATTAATGACATTGACAATTATAGGATTCTATTTTCTTCCCCCGTTAAAAAAATTGTGCCCTCTCAATGCATTCGTCCGACTAAATAAATTATTAATTTCCGTATTCAAAATTATGAAAAATAGAAATACTAAATTTATATATTGTGCTGCTTGGATTTCCATAAAAAAAACATCTAATCTCTAAAGATTTTTGGATCACCTCGTTGTTAAGAAATGTGAATCCAAAAATCCATGCTTCAGGGTTTTACACCTAAAAATGTTGTATATTTGTTTTATAAAAGATGAAGTATTATTAAAAATATCATTTTACATTCTTGGAAATTTTGGACATCTTTTGGGATAATTAGGGGAAAAATTACATTTAACCAAATCTGTAAAAAATAATAATAATCAAATTTCTGTATGTGTGAAAACATTATAATAAAATAAAGCAGCTTCAAAAAAAATATACTAAACCTTTGATAAATAAATTTAAAACAAATGGGGATTATAATTTCCCATTAATGAGTTTTCAAAAAGGCCAATGAAAATTCTTTTGTAAAATAACATTATAAAATATTATTAATCATTGAAAATAATAATAATTTCAAAATACATTATAAATTATTTGGTGAATTTTGTAAAATGGTAAGCATGGTTTTGTAAACCAAACCATGAGGTCACTTGAATCATTAAAGGACCTCTATCCAAACTGAATTTCTTCTAGTATGGGTTAACTCTCTAATCTCTTGAATGTTTAAAATATTTAAGTAACAAATTTTAAATGAACATTTTTATATTTCTTTATATATACATTCCTTTTTCACTTGTGTTTTTGATTTAAAAACAAAGAAATTCACTAAATAAATAAACATACATACTTATATTTATTTATAAATATATAAATATTGACTTCCTTACGAAATTATTTGCAAAATTTGGAACCCCTAAAAGTCAGGTGATTTATCCTTTTCGTGGACTATTAATAGTAATGAAAATCCATGTATTCAAACATTAGTTCATCAAATTATGAAATAAATTTTATATAAGTGATAAATTTTATCATTTAAAACTAGATTTTCTATAAAAATATTAATGACACATTTTCTTAATTGATTATATTCATAAGAAAACATATATATAATATTTTCTTCTTAAAATAATTATATGAAAATAAACTATTATCTATTAGACAGAAAATTTATCCAAGTATCCTTTTTAAAATAACATTCATTCTTGTACGTATATAGACACACACTCAGATATATATATATATAACTATAAGCTTGGAATTTGAAGAAAAATATCTTGATATTGAAATATATATATATATATATATACATGTATATACTTAAATAAAAAGAAATAAAATTGGAAATCAAAATATACATATATGAAACATGTAAATTTAATTATGAAAATTCACACACACGAACATTAGAACACATTCAATCATAAACATAAATTTTTTTAAAATTGAATTCAATTTATAAAATTTAATTTATAAGAACATATACTAAGAACATGTTCTTATATTCGAAAATTGTTTATTCATAATAGTTTTAAAATAATAAAATCTCCTTAAAAAATTATAACTGGAATGGAATATAATTTTTAAATTAAAAATCTGCATATAAATTCCCTTTCAAAATTATAATTTCACATTAATGAATAAATTCTGAGATACAAATAAAATCAAATCCATCCTTCAAAATTTGTAATAAATTAAATTCAAAAAATATATAAATTCACATCCATTACTAATTTTATAATCGAGAACAATAAGTTGAAAATAAATAAATTTAATATCACCCTTTATTTGAATTCTAAAACATAATTTTTATAGATAAAATATCTTCATTAATTTAAAATTAAATTAGTAAAATATATCCCATATATAAAAATCGAAAACATAAAGTAAATAAATAAATAAATAAATAAATAACGATTCCTTGAAAAATCATAAATTTAATATTAAAGGGTAAAAATAAAATAAATATATTAATACCATGAGAACATAATAAAAAATTTCATACATTATTTTTTGGATAAATTTATAGTGGGACATAATTTGAAAAAATATCAGTTATAATATATTTATGATGAATTCAAATTTAATTTTTTTATTAAATATATATCCTTATAGTAGAATTGAAAACAAAATTTAGATAAAAAATGTACAACACCATAAAAAAATTGTGGGAATAAAGGTTCTTGAGCAGTTCGTGTGTTTAAGAATAATGGGAAAAAGAAAATGAGAAGAAGAGATTAATAGACTCGAACAAATTGGAAACTCTTAATGTAATCCATAATTTACAGTAATTAATGCTTTGTAAAAATTTATTAAAATAAAAAATAATATACATTATATGGATTGAATCATTTTTGTTTGGAGAATATATATCTGATTTCACCACATGAAAAATATTGCATGTTTTTTCAAAAATGGAAAATTTTATCGAATTCCTTGAAAACCTAGAACAGAATGATGATACCCAAACAAATTAGTCCATGAGATTTATAGAAGATAAAAAATTTATATATATTAAATCCATGAAAAATCAATTAATGGGAAAAATAATTTTTCATTCTATACCTAATCAATAACAAAAGAAGAAGGCCGCAAACAAACCACAATATAAGTAATTGATAAATAGCATAACCAAAAAACTGGTAGAATATTGAAAAGCATACTAATAAATTATTGTAAATGCGACATCTATTTTAAAAATATTTCAAACACCTATAGAGTAAATAAAACCTACATATGGTCAGAAGACTAAGAATAGATTACCTTCCACGCTATCATCCAAAATCATATCGGTAATCAAACCCCATTGACATCACCCAGATCTTCTTCGTCTACAGTTGGAATTTCTCAGATTTATTTTTTGTACAGATCCGAGGATTGATGATGATAGAAACCCATTATATTCAGGTTATATATTCTAAAACCCCTTTAACCCCACTGTTTTCTCAGTCATCTGAGGAAGAACCCATACTCACAGTCGTGTTTTTCAGATCCCTTTGTTTGGGGGGTCGAGCCACATGACTCGTTTATCTTCATTTTCTTTTCTTATCATTTTTATTCATTCATTCATTTATATAATAAAACATATATGTTTAGTCTTATCTAAAAAAAACTAACAATAATGTATATCCATAAATTGGATCTCATAATTTTTTTTACTTTTTATATTCTTCCAATAATATTATATATTCTTGATTAAAATAATTACCATAACTCAATGTTTTCTAAAAGATATATTATTAATTGTAATATATTTAAAAAATAATATCATAATACAGATATCATAATTTATATTTCAAAACATTATAAATTTACAATAGTTATAAAAATATAATAATTTTAATTAATTTTATTTATTTTAAATGAAATAAAATATTTATTACAAAATTCAGTAAAATATAGTTTTATAATAATCAAAAACCACATATAAAATTAAATTCAATAAATTATTTCAAAAATGATTTTATAGGAAAATAATATTAATTTTATTTAATATAACATGTTTCTAAATAGAATTCTTTCTGTTAAATTCATAATTCCAAATAATACACTGATTATTAAAATATTATTTTTTATAATTATGAATTTTAAATTAAAATCAAATATGATTTCAAATTTTATTATAAAATTTCAAAACATAATTTTTGGTAAATTCGTAATTATATAATTTAATATTTCCACATGTTGAATAAGGTGTAAAATAATACAAATCAAAAAAAATATTTTGATTAAATAAAAACATTAAGATTTATAAAAGATAATTCGTAACATAATTTATTTAAATTATAATTTATTTATTAATCAAATATAAATTTATGTGATCTTACATTCTCCTCTTAAAACAATTGCATGCAAAAAATTCCTTTGTTAGACTAATTTTATAATTTCCATTTTTATTAATATGAAAACATGATTTTCTAAACTCTGATACACATATTTGAATATTTTTTACAAAATAAAACAAATAATCTTTAAATAAGTTAGGACCATCACACTAATACCATTTGTAAATCTCCGTACCCACTCTCTAGTGTTTAGCACATAATTTTTTTGTTTTTTCTGTAAAAGATGAAAGAAAAATACGCAAATCATTTTACATACAAGGATCTTTTCCAATATATGATCTAGATAATTAAATTAATACATTACATTTAGTGATAGATTTACAATAAAAGATAATTAAATTTCATCATGGGAAGTAACTCCATAAGCGAAGCGAATGCCTTCAGATCGAAATTATACTAAACGAATGAAAAATAAATTTTAAAAAAATGGGTAAGAATATTTTCCCATTTTTGATTTTATAAATCCCCCGGGAAAATACCTATGTGAAATAACATTATAAATATTATAATACTAAAAAAATAATTATATACTGAAAATTTTCTATAAATAATCTATTGATTTTTGAAAAACATTAAGCATGATTTTGAGAATAAAATCAAGAGGACACTTGAAATATTGAAGATTGCCTAGGCCTACCCACTTTATTGAGGGACGGGTTAACTTCTACCTCCCTATCATGATTATAATTTCCAAGTTCCAATTTTGTAAAAACATTTGGATCATACCATACATATATGTGCCTTTTTAATTGGTGTTTCTGATTTAAAAACATTAAAATGCACTAAATACCCTCAAATACTTATATATTTTAATATATTAACTTCCTAAATAAATTACATGAAAGATTTAGTACCACCAAACTCATGTCATTTAACCTTTTCATGGACTATTAATAATAATTAACATACAAACATTGAAAATTCCCTTCATCAATTTATTAAATAATTCATATATAAGTGATAAATTTTATGATTTCACAAACAATTTCATAAAAAAATATTAAACACATATTTGATTAATTGATTCTACAGATATAATAATAGTTATATAATATTTATTTCTTAAAATAATCATAAGTATCAAATAATTATATGTCACAAAAAAAAATTTATCAATGATTTTTGATGTAATAATAAACCTTTCACACACAGATATATATATATATACAAATATATTTATATACATAACATTAAACTTGAAATTAGTATAAAATGATCTTGAGTTTAAAATATATATATATATTCATGTATATTCTTTAGTAAAATTAACATAAAATCATATATATATATATATATATATATATTAAATTTGGAATTTTAATTAAGTATTTTCCCTTGAAAAAACATCAAAACACCTTAAATAATTATCATAATAATATAAAAAAGTTTTGGCAATACCTAACCATGATTATGTAAACACATAAATGAAGGGTAGGACCTTAAATTCATAAATAGTTTATGAAAAGTAGTTTTAAATAATCAAAATATACTTAAAATATTAAAACACTAATGGAATATAAATTTTAAAATAAAGATCTTTTTCTAAATAACATTACAAAATTATAAATTAATAATATCACATATGTCAGTAGATATAAATAAAATCAATCCCTTCTAGTAGAATTATCATGAAATTAAATTTATTTTTTAATAAATACATATCCCATATGAATTTGATAATGAAGAACCATAATTTTAAAATAAATTAATTCAATATCACCAATTCAATAGAATACTAAAACATAATATGGATAGAAAAACCATTCCATAAATTGAAAGGAAATAAATAAATTATTTCCATTATATATAAATAGAATACTTAAATTATATAAATTAATTCATAAATAAGTAGATACTTTATAAATCAAAAAATAAATTTTAAATAAAAAATAAATGAAATTTAATACTACCAAGGGAACATTAAAATGATGTTTATACTTCTTTTTTTCCAGAAAATTAACAGTGAGAATAATTTAAAAAATATATATGTTGTTTAATATTTAACATAAATTCCAATCAAATTTAATTTTTGTTAAATACAAATTGTTATAGAACAATTAAAAAACATTATTTAAAATAAAACCCCATTCCTTAATTGAATGAATGAAGGATCTTGAGAATTTGGTCTATTGGAACCCACTTGGAAAAAATAAAATTAACATAAGAGTTTCTTGGACTGGAACTGTTTGAAAAATCGTCATGAAACCCTTAATTTATATTCATTAAACTTCTGTATAAATTTTTAAAATAAGAAATAATAAAATATTTAAGGATTTAAAAATTATGGTTTGGAGAATATATATTGGAATCAATAAAATTATATACAATGGTAGTTTTTCCTAATAATTTAATATTTAGATGAATTCCTTGACAGAAAAATATATAATAATGATACCTTGACAAATTAGTCTAAGGAATTTATATAATCTAAAAAATTAATATATGTTCAATTAACCAAAAATTAATTACTGTGACAAAACGTTTTCCTTTCTATTCAAAATCAAATTTTATAGAAGAAAACGAAAAATAGACCACAATACAAGTAATCAATAAATTTTCGAACCTTAAAGAATCGGTATAAAATTGAAAAATGGACCAATAAAATACTATAAAACTGATAATGATTTTAAAGAAATTCAATACACCTACAATTAAAATAAAATAATGACCTATGATTAGAAGAATAATAACATACCTCTTTCCTCCCTAATATCTTAAATGCTATTCACAATTGAACACTATAGATGTCGCTCAGATCTTCTTCTCTAGTATCTCGTCTCGCTTAGACTACCTCAATGTACAAATATAAGGCTCGGTGGTGATTAAGACCCTTCATCTATACATCATCTATGCTCGAACAGCTTTAACCCCACAACTCACTCTGCTTTCTGATGAATAACCTCTACTTCAAGGTAGAGTTTTCCAGATCCCACAATTTAAGTGTTTGAGCCACACATATTACATAAATTTCTTTTTATTTTTTTCTTTTTTATCAATTTTTTCACCTATAAAATAAATCTCATATGTTTAGTGTTTGACATAATTAAATTAATATTCATATATATATATAGGTTTTCAATTTTTTTACTAATTATTTTCTGAAATCCACATTCTAAAATTCATATTAATTTAATAAACAAAGCTCAATGGTTTACAAATGATAAATTTATAATTAAAATAAATTTAAAAAAATAATCTCAGAATACGTGTATCATAATTTAAAATTGAAAACATTATAAATTTATATTAGTTATTATAATATTTTACATTTTATTATTATTTTTCAATCATTACAACAATATTTCAATTACATATGTCAATAAGATATCATTTTATCATTTTTATAACCATCATTTATCATTTATTAATAAAAATTTATTCATATATAATTTTATTACAACATTTTTTATCGATTATAATAGAACATTTTTTTAATTAAATTAATTATATTAATTCATAATTCAATATAATACCTTATTTTATAAAAGATTTATTTTTTTTATAAATTTGATTATTAAATTAAAAATAAACATTTTAAAATAATTTGCTATAAAATTTCAAAACAAAAATTTTTTTTCATAAAAGAAAAATTAAATAATTTAATATTTTATCATGTATAGTAATGTGCTAAATATTATAAGAAAATAAAAATAAATATTTTTATTAAATATAAAAACATTTTTTTCTAAAAGATATTTCATAACATTATTTATTTAAATTTTAATCAATTTATTTATAACAGAGAAATTTCTGGGATGTTATGTTATCTATTGGTGTTATTTACCGATATGATGAAATTTCCTTCCCATTTTTATAAATGATTTTATGGCCAAAAAATTATTTTTTGATCTTTATTTGTGCATAACGTAGCTTCCAAAGATATGGTCTATGTTTTGTTTAAGATGTTGTGACTATTATGAGACACTCTAAATGGATTAATGTAAATTTAATTTGAACACAACTTAAATAATCATATGATTAATCTAATAGTACCAATCGATACTGGATGCTCAGTGGAAGTGTGTGAAGCATGAAAAAATATATTTTTACCTCTAGGTCAACCAATTAACATCATTCCATAATACAAAACACACATAAATCCACCCAAGGATCTCTCGCAATTTAATTAAGCCTGGAAAATAAATTGAAGATCGTACTTTATCCGACTTTGTTCGAACATGTGTTCCACTCTTCATTGATGAACACTCCATGAAGGAATCGAATCTAGAACCTCTTGGATTACACAAAATTGTTTTATAATAATTATCTAAAATCGGAATTGAAAATTTGAGTAGTAAAAAAAGGAACTGAAGGGTATTTGGAAGTTTACATGACCATGAGAACACTTTTTCTTTGATCCAGATGAGATATCTTTTATTGAGGTGCCAAAACCCTCTCTTTTTTCTCTATAGAACATGATTGATGCTAGATTGAAGTTCAAAAATTTGGGAAAACAAATACTATATTGATTATCTTTGTCTCTCAACTTATATAGATTTGTTAAAATTTACCAAAATTACGCTTTCATCCGAATATAAGTTTAACCATCTAAATAAGCACTAAATAAATTTTTTCACTTATCGAGTGTGTCACCAATGTCATAATTATTTGATATCATACTTGAAACATATAATATAATATTATGTGATAAAATTAGAGTCATTAGCTAAACACTTGTCTCTCCTTTAATTATGAAATAATCCTTGAATAATGAATAATAATTCATTATATACATTTTCATCTACACACCAAATAACTTGTGAACACACATCTTAAATAAATTCAGCACTTATTTTTTAATGTTGAATAATATTTCATTTATTTATTTATTATTGATCATATAAACTCAATCATTTCAACAATCTCACTATGGGACCCACCTTTCTTTATACTCTAATTCTATAGAATTTTTCAAGCTTTTTTTAAAGGTTTGGGCCAAAACCTCAATTTATTATTTAAAGCAAAGACCTATTTAGTGTGGGTAGAGGGAGACCCATTACATATCCTAAAATCCCAATGCCATGTGGCCTAAATACAAGGCTTGAAAACCCATTTTTTGTCTCAATGGACCCCTCGGTGAAGAATACTACTACAGTAACCACGCTTCTACAGTACCTGCTAATGTACCACCACCGCTACAACACCCTGAAATTGTTCCTCTACCACTACAGTGCTACCGCTACTACAATTATACCACTACTACAGTAACTACCGCTGTTACAGTACCCTTCAATATACTTCACGTGAGACTCTCTATGCCCTTATCATGATACCAGTTACTGTATATTACAAACCAATATCCATATATAGAGACACATAAAGTCCCATAATGAGATATGGGTTAGTCATTCCATCATCAACCTCCTATGAACATAAAAGGTGTAATATAATATATGTATCTTATATTATCTCATAAGTCAACATGTATAATTTATACCATAATACATACATGATTTATTTATTCATTCAATAACCATAAAATACCAAATTACTTTATTCCAACATTCGCATGTATTTAATTAAAGTATTACCATACTGGTCAACTGAGAATGAGATATCTCCTCATTTTAGAAGTGATAAATCATATCTTGATCATTCAATTATAGTCATACCACCAATGACATTCCCAACACAAGATCCACATCACAATATAAATGTCATAGTTTGTATCTTACACGAATGTACATGATGACTTGATACACATTAATAATTATCTAATGTCAAGAGAATAATACGGATTCACACAAATTGTAATATCCATGGACACCTGATATATTTGGTGTCCCTTCTGGATGGTCAATCCTCATGATGTACTATACTCGAGATCAGACTGTGTCAACTTTATGAGAAGAAAAATCATTTCTTATGAGATCCCAAAAACAGATACTCATATGTCCTATCAGCCCTATTAATATAATCTATATTGAACATAGGGAAAAAGTTTAAGATTATTGTAACAAAATTTCTAGGTTCTCATTAAAGTTGATTACTTATATAAAATTTTTATATAATAAAATATAATGACATTAACATGTAAATAGTGTAAAAAGATGTATTAACACTATTATTAATAGAATATATCATTAAAATATAGCTGAATGTATGATATTGTTATAGAAAATATTACAAAATTTGGGTCTAAGGCAATTAAATTTATAAAATTACCAACAAAAACATGTAGTGATATATTTCAAGAACACATAAGTAAATATCAATGTAAGATTTAACAGTTTGTCCTTCAGGGTATATAGTGGTGATCAGTTTATTAGCATCATATAATGTATATGGAAGTTTATTAGTGACAATTAGGGAAACCTTTTTAATTCATTAAAAAGTAAAATCATATTCTCCATTAAACAACTAAACTTTAAACTTTGGGAAAGAACTTAATAAAAATAATATAAGGATTTGATACCAATTATTGGGGTGGATGACCATAAATTTCGTTGAAACCAATCAACTATTTTGAAGAATGATTGAGATTATTAATGTTATTTAAATGAAAAACAGAAACATGATTTCTAAAAGAGATAAATTAGGATGGAAACAGAAGGAAGACATGACTGTTAAAGATAGCAATAAAGAACATATTTATTTAAGTGCTTTATCCCATGTAGGACTTATGTGGATGGAAAGAACACCTTCCTCCTTAATATTTAAATTGGAAATAAATGAAACAGTGGATATCATAGTGTATTATATCCCTTGAGTTATAATATACATTATGCAAGATATGTGTATCATATATTATGATAATCACATATCATAAACGAGAATTTGTTGATTCGGTTACCCTATATCATATCGTATAATTGACTTATGATGGAGGCTTTGAGTTTATAGTAGGAGCTACATATTCCATGGAATTTACATTAGTGATGAATCATAAGATCATTAATTTATGGGTTTTAAAATACAGTTAACATTTCAATTAATGTTATACTAACTAGTAATAATGCTTGAATTATTTGTGATTGAAGCCATGACTCTATCCATATATCCATTTAATTAAGATTGTTGATAGTTCTTAGAAAAGGGATATGATCACTATACGGGTTTTTTGAACAGTATTCTAATCCAATATTGGGAATATTTTAATCCTTGATCATTTCTTATATCAATAGAGAAGGTGTTAGAACTCCTTCAGTGATAAAGAATCGCCTCAATATGATCAAAGATCCACTTGTTGGTGTTCCACCTACATAGTTCAGAGTCTTTAGATTATTTCTGGAATGTTATTTTATAAGAATGTGTATAATTGTACAAGGTGGATTAATTGTTATTACATGTATACATTATTAATGTTGTTAATGTTCATATTGATAATGTTGAAGATATATTAGACAGATTTTGGGTTTTCCCATTTCCATGTTCAATTTATAAGCACCTTAAACCCATCATTGATATAAAAGGCCATTTCATTAATAGATTAAAATATTTTTTCTATAATGTTTTTATGAAATTATATATCATGGGGTGTTTCAAAGCCTTATAAAAATTTTGATAAATTGAAGTTATTATTTTTTCTTTAGTCATAGTGTATGATTTCTATATATAATAGGGTAAGATATAGTGATATCTGATAGATTTTAAATATGTTATATGACATGATATGTGATATAATTTAATAGAACTAATCCCCTGATTTCAAAAACATGCATCATAATATATTTATACTACAGATCCTATCAATAAATATAATCAGTACCATGTGATATCTCCAATCATTAGAGGTGATATCAACTACATGTTACACATGAAGATCATTAAATATTATTCTAAACATAAGATCCAATGTAGGAAACACAATATATAAGTCTTAATTGATGACTGAGAATCATATTATTAGTCATAACATATGATATAGAGAACAATTATAAAAAATTTAATACTTTTGATATCTGTTATTATGATTTAGAAAACGATTTTAAATGATGAGAGTTTGGCCTTGTAAAATGAGATTATTCAGACCTAAATTAAATATGAAATGTTTATATGTTGTATCTCATGTTTTATAATATTTGTAAAGTATACATTTAATGGTAAATTGGTTTAGAATATTAATATTTATAATTATTTTTATGAAATATGAATATTGAGTATTATTAATTTATTTGATAACTTTTATATTATTATTTCCCAATCCATGCATTAAATTCTAGGTAAGACAACAGAAGATTTAGATATCATCAACACTAACCATAGTTTGTGTTTAATAATATTTACATCCAGTTATTTGTAAAATCTTATTTTTAAATATTATGTTTTAAAATTATTACTAATTCGATTCTCTTTAGTAATGTCTCCCTAAGTTGATGGACATTGGGTTAGACTTCCCACTAGCCTAAAGGCTTATGAATTATCCTAAAAATTTTATGGTTTGAAATATATCACTATAGACTTATTAATGTGGATATCATAAATCACATATTATAATGTACCATTACATAAATAGCCCATGTACTAGATGTATAAAATGCATTTGGATATGTATGAATATGTTTGGCTTCTATTTTTGGGATAGTAAAAAAAACACTGTGTATTATGTAAAGATTTACACATTAATATGGGGTGTAAATATTTTTTTGGTGGATGGAATTGATATTCCAAAACTAAATAATTATAAAAATATATACACAAAATCATAAAACATGAGATAATAAAGACTATATGTGATGTAATCGTTGTGAATTTAACAATAATATGATGTATATTAAGATTGGTGGGACTTTAAATGAAAAATTCCTAAAAATAATATATTTGAGATTCCATAAAAAGTTTCACTTGTTATGTCCTTTATCATTAAGTATGTTTGAACCTAAATATTTGGTTCCATTGAATTATTTTGTGATATGAAAGTAAGTTAGATGGTTGCCTTAACCTTTAGATGGCATGTTTTTAGTGTTTTTTTTTATTTTACTTAATTCGGAAACCCAATCCATTATGAAAGTAGAGGAATAGATTTGAGTGATATATAATAGGGATTTGGATAAAGAGTTATGCACTTAGTGATTTAAAAATTATATATAACATTATGGAAAATTGTAGTCTACCACATATAATTATGGATTTTTATGTGATACCTCATGTAAGTCATGATGAAATATCAGTTTTGGCTCAATAAATTGATATTATGCACAGGGTAAAAATTTATAGAGGGTATAATTTAATTAAATATACATGGTGAAATGAAATAAAACATGACACTCACCAATATTTATACCTTTATTGTAAATTATGGCATAATTTGTGATAAAAATTTGAGGTATCTTGTTGTTATGTCCTGTAAAATAGTTCAAAAATTGTATATAAGGTTGAGAAGTTCTGTCAACATGATTAAATTTAATCTTTTGAATATTAATGATATGGAGATCTTTCTCACCAACCCTTACTCTAGAATATTAAATACCATGTGGTTGTAATAAATGTTCACTGATAAACATTGACTCAATTAAAAGACATATTTTATGATGGATAATTATATCATCGTATTAGTAGTTGGAAAATATTTTCTACATTATAAGTTAGAACATATAATCTAAGTTAACCTAGTGCACTAGTTTTTAATGTAGTGAACCATTATTATATTCCCTCTATAAACATAAATTTAATTTCTACATTATTTTTAGACAAGATGTTATTTTCATTCATTATTATGAACATTTGGTTTTCAACATATGTGAATAAAATATTGTAGAACATTGGGAATATGGAAAATGGTTTATATATTTTGGAAATGGATAATTCTATCTATAAATTTCAGAATATAATGATCAGGGTTGATACTAATCCCACATAACTTTTATATTGTCTCCATAGACAAATAAATGTGAAACACAACCAAAGATTCAATATAAATAGATTATTAGACTCATTAGTTCATAAATCATTAGATACATGTGACTCCTTTTTATTAGGAAATATGACCAAAACACATATTACTGGAGAAGATAAAAGGGAAGGAGGTTTGTTAGTTCTCATACATAGTGATGTATGTGGATTGCTGAGTAGATGAGGAAGTGGTGGTATAAGGTACTTTATTACCATTACCATGTATTTATCAAGTATAGTTATGTGTTTTTAATGAAAAACAAATATGAAACCTTATAAAAGTTCAATTTTTATAAAATACATAGAATCAACTAAGAATTTTTTTTAAGATTATTCGATTGGATCAGGGTGGTAAAATCTGGAATATAGAATTCACCGATTATCTATGAGAATATGAAATTATTTTAAAACTCACCCCTCTTAAAACACCATTGTTGAATGGTGTAACAACGCAACCCAAATAATTGGGTACTATCCACATTACAATATGACCTCATGTATTCCTCTTTTAACGTAAGAGGATGCAGACTAATGGTGAGGGATGGGGAGTAATAATAGAGAAATGATTCCCCTGGTAATAGAAAACCATTACAAAATAAAATAGAATAATCAGAAATAATATTTATAATAATAATGGAAAAAATAATCTAGTACAAATATGATAATACATCCATAAAATAGAAACAAAAGTTTCATTCCCATGATGGAGGGTAAATGTTCTAAAATAGGGGAAAATGAGTAGCATATAGAAAATAATCATAAACTAGTAGACCACAATACATTTCCTCAGACCATTTTGTAGCTCCCACTCACCCATCCACCATAGGGTCCATATACTTTACTTATTCCTATTTTATAAAGTGTACATGCACATAGAAATTCCCAAGGAGGGTGTGATTATAAAACCAAGTAGAGAACCACCAATGGGTCCTTAACATAAGTGAAAGATATATGGAAGTGTATTCAATAAAAATAATCACTGTGAAAATAGACAATATGAAACCATACAAGTGTATACATATTTCAAGTCCATGAATATCATCTCCATGTAATTTGGCACCATGGTAGTGGGAATTCAATATGTTGTCCTGATGTACACATTTTACTGATCATCTATCCATAACACATCGGCCCAATATCATTGATCTAGGGTAAATCCTTATATCATGCACACTCCCACTCTAAGGGAGTGACTATCCGACATGACTCAACCTACTCATTAAATTTCATGGAATGAGAAACTACACATGTACAAACAATGCTATACTAATATAGTTCATAACAATTACATGTCAAGAAAGAACCACACAACCAATAAGCATCCCCATGAGAATTATATGAATATTTTTTTATCATAGAGATACACACATACTGCATTGGAATCACATCATGCATAAGTCCAATGGGATATACATACACACATACACACCACACGTGAATCACATAATTATTATGTTTCGTGGGGCTACAGACATACACCATACAATAAAAGAAACACTCTTTACATATTCCACATATGTAAAAGACAACCTACCTCAAACACCATGTTATTTTGATGTCAATAATCAAATCTATGGTCAAGACTAATTCCAACTATCCATATAACCACCCCATCCAATTTAATTCTAACTCTAGGATCAACATCTAATTGGATAACCACAAAAAATGTAGGACTAGATTGAATAAACCTGAGCCCGAAGACTACTATTAATGGTATATGTTTAAATGAGAAGTATAATCCAACTTTCTTAATCTGATACATGAAGATCCAACAAAATCTAGAGCTCAAAGAGGATTATTTCAACAAAATCATCTACGGAAGGCCTATGATTATAAAGAAGAAGGATGAAAGAAAAATGTATGGAATGAGTGATAAAATCATTTAATCAGTTATAACAAAGTCCATTTATTGAATAGGTTTTGGGTTCACAACATGAATTATTGGAATATATGAGGATTAAAAAATAAATTCACTTCTGTTTAAAATTCAAAATTAAACATTAAAACTAGGAATAAAAATTTACATCAGGAATATATTTTCATTCCATGAAGAAAAATTCATAGCTCTTTCCCAAAATCCATTCTGGCTATGAACTAGCTCATGTAGCAAGTTTACAACTTCTGATTCACTTTCTTATCCAAAAACCTCTAAGATGCCTCAAATAATTTAATTACACATTCAAAAAATTTTATAAACATAAATAAAGGAAACAGATTAAAATTTATGATATTAAAAATCTCCTTCTAATATCTTATCATCCTCGTAAAGTGTCTCTAAAATCCTGTGCAAACAACTCATGATATTACGCCTAATTGACTAATTCCTTCCACCTAGTAACATATTAGATGTGAAGGTGATGATGCATTACCTATATAAGAAGAACCAAATTCCATCACCTATCCTTACACTTCTCAATAATTACAATATGTCATTCCTTATTCGAAACATCTGGTTCCAACTCAACATCCTCAAAGTCAATCACATGTGTAGTATTAGTATTATTAATAAAAAGGTGAGATATAGGGACACATTATGAGTACCCTGATATCATGGAGTGAGTATTGATCTATATTCCACCATCCTGATATATTTTTCAGATTGAAACGGTCAAATAAACTATAGTTTTAATTTATATACCTCCACAATCATCGATGTTTCAATTGAGGGGTCACTCATAAGAAACCCAAATTACCCACAAAAAACATCAAAGGTTATCTACTCTAGTCAACATACAGTCCTTGTCTACAAAGAGAAGTAACTAGCCACTTTAACATAATATAATCCCGTTTTGTGGTTTCTTACACCATGATTTTCCCAATAATTAAAGACCCAACTACCCAATGACAACATTGATGTCAATGATACAAAAAACCTTTGATATTGTCAAATTGAGCCATATATGTTAATTACTAGAAGCCATTATGGATGGTGAACTCCACCATGTCTATATGACTATTTCATGCTCCACTAATGTCACATAAACATTCTAGAAGCATATCCTCCATGGTCTGATTAATTCTTTTCTACTTCTCACTAGTCTAGGGATGATACATCACACTCAGCTTCAATTGATTCCCCATCAGCTTATGAAAACCATTCATAAAATAAAACATAATACAAAAATCTCTATCTGATATGATACTATGTGGTACTTGAGGCATGACCCCATGATTTTACGACATCTCTCTTTTTAATAGATTCAATTACATTTATATCTTACATTACACAGATCATCGTGCATAAAAAATGAAAAAATATTATTATTTAATTATAATCGATATGACTTAGCAATTATAATTACTGTAATGAATGGGATAAACAAAATTATGAATTTTTTTTTCTTTTTTACTAATTAATTCTAAATAATGATGAAATTCAACTAAAAATAAAGGATGTGTTTTTATAAGAAAATTATATTATGCCAAAAAGACATTTTATCTTAGAAAATTGAATTAAATGTTATTAGGGGAATATTTTAATTATATATATTTTTGATATATTCAATAAAAAGTGTTTAAATTTATCATATATTTTTATTAATTTTAAATATAATAATACATAAAATTTTAAGCATAAAATCTATAATTTTTTAAAGATACTTTTTCATCCTTTTGACAATCGTGTCAATTTAAATATAAATTTTGAAATATTAATATGTTTTATATGAAAAAAATAAATTTCATTTTAGGAGGTATATATTTAAAATTTTCTTACGATGAAATTCTGGTATTTTTTGGAGAAGTATCATTTTTTAATTAATAGTGGAAAATTCTAAATTTTAATTGAAATCTACCTTTTCAACTAAATTATTTATATAGTTAAATTATATTTTTGATTTATTTTAAGTTTAATTAGTTATATTATAAACATTTAAAACAAATCTAGGACAATATAATAAATTTTACATTGAAATTGGATATAAAAATGTTTCATACTTTTGAACATTTCATTTTTAAATGAAGTTTTTTCTTCATCTATGGGTTTAATATTAAATAAAATTTTACGAATTATGGGAATAGAATTAGGTAAAAAAGAATCCATATTTGGAATTAGATGTTCCAAATCTTTTTTAAGGCTGTTTTTGTTTTTAATCCCAAAAAAAACATGGTAAAGATATTATTTACCACCGCATTGGTAAAATAGTGACAGCGGATAATGTTAAAATATAAATATTTTAGATACCGAAAAATACAACTTATAATGGATATTTGAAGTATGTTTTGACCATAAAAAAAAATAAATTAATTGAAAATATAATTTTTTTAAATTAATTCCACCTCAATGGGGATGGATTTAAATATAAAATAATTATTATTTTAATAACACAAACCCAATTTAGAGAATTGTGGAAGGGTGGGGTTGGTGAGGTTTTACTAAGGGATCCAGTATGTCAATACCTAAACTATACATTAAAGTAAGTGGTTTTGGGTAATAATAACCCATACCGAGACATTATGTCTATAATTCTTGTGTATCTTAGTGTATTTTGGTAAATTGGTAAATATATTTTGTGTTCTCCTTGGACTTATCCCTTAGTGAAAAAAATAAAATTGTGGTGACTTTTTTCTAATTCAGGTATTTGTGATTATAGTGGATGTTTAATTAAATTTGATAGATTTAATGAGTTCCTACCTTTGTGGTATCATTATAAAATGTTACATGAGAAAATTTTCACACCTTAATTCACCGCCCCAGCTTACGGAATTTTAGGGACTCTGTACTGAAACAAATTCACAGTGAATTTATGAACTTCAATGTAGAAGAATCTAATAGATGATTGTTTCTTATGTAACCTTTTTTACTTATCTAAGAGAAAATATTTTCTCATACAAAATATGAAAGGAAAATAATGAGTAGAATAAAATACACATTAGTGATTGGATTTTTTATATAAGTAATGTAATGTAAAAGGATTGAAGTTGGATATGAATTGACCATGATTTTCAAATATCAAAAAATTCCAAGATACCTACATTGCTTAACTATAAATATTTTACATTAGTTCTTGTGGTGTATAATGATATGTTCTGAGTTTGTGGAGGAGATGATGATCTAGTTGTGAGGGAATTCACATATTCCAGTTTCCAAATAGAATAGAATGCTATGAAATTGATGTTAGGATATTTTTTGTTTTTTAATGGAGGAACTGTGAGATTTAAGAGTTATATTCATCCCATTATTGTTGATTATACATCATTTTTTTAGTATATTTACAATTCATATGTAACTAAAGAATCATTTTGGATACAAAACTGCATCCAAGTGACTGGTGTTCCTCCTACATGTAAGTAATTTATCACTTTGTATTCTGATAATACTACAGTAGTAGTTCTAGAAATGTAGTGAGGCCAGATCAATAAATAAGGAATATATATCAAATGTATCACCTCTTGGGTTGATATTCACAAAGGTGTGATTTTTTAGTAATATTATTAGACACAAAGGAAAATGTTGTAGACACATTGACTATTTTCATATCTCAATAAAATCATGAATTTCATAATAGATATAGAAGATTAAATATTTTTAATATTTTGATCTCATGCATGTGTGAGTATTTTGGATTCTCTTCCCTAAAACCAATTGACTTTATACTTATATTACTATAAAATTAATATCATCTTATCATATAATTATATTTCATATAACTTACACTGATGTGATAATTTCCTTCGAGTATTTTCTGCTTCAAAAAATTTGAGAAGATTCTCTATATAATGAGAATCATGAAATGCTTAGACAATATTCATAAAAATATGTAATGCGGTCTAGAAAAAAACTATCAAATGTGTCATAGATGATGATAGACTACCATATGATGGAGGCTTGAATGAAATCAAGACATCATCTCATTAAGTATTTACGTGGTGATATCCATATAGGGATGTCATGATGATCAACCAATCAATATATATTCCACATGTTTGAAGTAAATTGGTTATTTATTTTTGAAATATTGTGTATTTTTCCTTAGAATTAATATTTTTATTAACATATCATATCCATTGATGTATAGATTTAAATTGTGACCAAATATTCTCCAAGTGAAGAAGCATGAATTTGATGCATGATAAGTGTTCTGATAGTACTTTAATAATTCAAGGAAGGAATATCGTCTTCTATGATAATGGGAATATATTATAATTTTTTGTAAATAGAATTATAACCATCTGGATTAATTAATAGTAATTTTATAATATAAATGGGTTAATTTTAGAGATCAAATATAATATAAATCAACCATATATTGTATCTAGAAAAGTACGTGTCATGTTTGATGAGGATATTATATAGGAAGGGGTTATATGACAGATTAGAATTCACTGGAATATAATTGTTATCAAAAATTTAACTTCTTTATTAGTTATTGTAATGTGTTACTACACACTATTGATAGAATTAAATATTTTAACTTAATGATATTGAGAAATATGAATATATTTTCACACACTATGTATATCAAGAACCTCATTAAATTATAAATAACATAATTTTATGCATAAATATTATTCTTATCTTTTGGAATAATAATAATAATTCATGTGTGTTTTATCACATGAATTTAATTATAATATGTTAATGATTAGAATATTTCTGTTGAAATTTATCTCTTATATTTTCATTAACAAGGTAATAAATAAATATTTATCTATTCACTAATTTAGGAAAAAACATAACATAAATTTTTATTTTATAACATTAATATTAAATTATTTATTTATTTTTGAGTTTTCTGAATAAAATATTTATTTACTAATTTAAAGAGATATATTTATTAGACTGAAGATTTCATTATTTATGGTTTAATAAATTCTATAGAAAATTGGCTAGTCAATGTAATGGTTAAATAGAAATGGTGAATTTTATTGTTTTTAAAAATTATTAAATTGTTTTTTCAATTACAGAGATAATGAATTTTTCTAGTATGTTCTGTCTGTTTTCATAATTATTCATGTTTTTTATCTGTGAATCGTTTGGTCTACGTTCTATGGTTTCTTGGTAGATTTTATGGAGTTTTAGTTGCAGTTTGGTGGTGCAGTATTTGATCATGATATGACCAAGCTGTGATGATTCTTTAGGAAACCATTTAGTTAGTGGAAGAATATCTTAGGGTACATCACGATTATTGATAATTGTTTGTAAAATTATGCAGTCTCACCTAACACACTATGCAGCACATTCCAGTGGCCAACAACATGGTGTGTGCAGGATTTGAAAATCTGTATGACTAAATAATGTAGGTGCCCATTAGAGTAAGGAATTTTTATGTATACTGTTCATTATTTGAAAATCCATGTGACCAACCCATTTATATGTGAATCCATTAACCTAAAATCCACTTTAATGAGCAGTAATTTCACAGATTGAATCTTTCTTCATCCTTGTCTTCCCCCTCTTGAATCAAGAGTCTCAACAGGAATCCCCCCAATTATTCCATTTCCTTCCAAGATCAATTATGATGGATCCTTGTTTGTTAATGATCAGGAATTGAGGTGTGTGGTACAAAAACCTTCAATCTTTAGGTTTATTCATGATCTATACATATTCCCTTGATGTAAATCAAAAATTTGGCATTTCATTTATATATATATGATTTCATATTCCATCATGCATTTAATTAATTTCCATTATATAAATAGTGGTGTATCTATAGTGTCAAGAGAACCTCCATTGATCAATATCAATTCTAGAATTTTTGGTTGATGAAAAACAAGATTCTTCATAAGGAAACTCGATTGAACTAGAGGTTCGATATGAATCTTGTATTGTCTCTCGATCATTTTTAGAGGTTTTTTAAAATATGATCAAGGTATGAAATTATCTATAAGTAGGGTTCCATAAACTATCTTATTGAAATGATTTGATTCTTGTTGTGGAATTGATTGTTTGGAAATTATTGATAGAGAATACATGTGTTTGATTATGTATCCCATTTGACCCATATATGATTCATGATTTCATGTGTTTGATTATGGTTATTCTAACCATGTTTAATATTTAATACATGTTCATATTTGTTTGATTATAAAAATTATAAAGATTACATGTTATGTCTCCGTGTATATGCTATACTCGATTTTGTGATTTTCATACCTTTTGAGGTATTTCCACTGGTACTCAGAAAATGTGGATCATCATGGTATGGTTATTCATTATAGGGGGATTGCGAATGACATTTGACTATGATGATGGTAGACCTAGACATATGGTAGGGGAGTAATGTCCTTGTGGCCAGACCTAACACAATGCCAATGGGAGTAAAATTGATTTGTGCTGGAACCCTAATCATATTCTAGATGTGATGATCTTGAGGCCTAAAATTGTACTCAGATGTGGTTTAATGGAGTCAAGGCATCACTTATGATGGAGGTGGGATATGATTCCCTTGTGCCCTAATGCATCATTTTTCCTTGTGAATTCTTATGGAAATGATCACCATCCCTAGTGAGATCTTGATCCCTCATATAATTTCTTATCATTATCCTTCTATCATAGAACTTAGGTAGGTGTGTCCAGGGTTCATACTAACATGGTTATCATATGGATAATTGACATATGACTATTTTTTCTTCCTTGTGGATTTAATTTTATCATAGAATATTCCTGTTGTACTTGTGGACATATGTTGAGGAAGAATTGGTGGCATCCTACTTGGTTTTTTTCTCACACAAATCATAAGATTCTCAACACTTGAACATACATCATGATTTGGAATCCAGGAAAGAAAAAGTTCCACACATCAAATGGTTGAGCTGATGATCATGAATCTAGTAAAAATAGAGGAATATAATATAGAGGGTTCCATATTTTATGCCTAATTATTTATTATACCTTTCACATTGGTATTTCATGCCACATTGGGATCTTGGTTTATTTATATATGTTTAATAGGATTCATTTTTAATACATTATATTATTTACCATTTGTCTAGATATTATCATAATTATTTTTATTTGTTCTTATCATGCATGACTATGACTATTAAGGGTATAGTTACCCCACTAACAACATATAGACCCTTGGAACTAGTCAACATCATATCATATATGGGGAGGTGCACAAGATGTCATGTGCAATCTTCACATGGGTCGTGTTTAGGAAAAACTTGGTTGGAGTGTTAAGAAATTTTATCAAAGTGGTGTTTCAATCATTTTCAATTTTTTTATTCTGAGATTGATTAAAGACATGATAAGTTATATGGAACTCTGATAAGAGATTTTCCCTGTTCGAAGAAATATCATGTGTAACAGTCCTCAGAGTTATATGTAATCATATATTTGTAATAGTTTAATGGGATTCTTGTGCATTAATACATCAATTGTTGTCATATAGGATTAGATGACTTAAATATATCTATCATGTTCTATATTTTTTTATTTAATTTACAACCTTGAACTGTGATTTTTCTTTGATATATATAATCTCCATTCTATAGTGATATATATCTATTTTGAATTAGTGTGTTGAACATGAGAATTATTTTATGTTTGCTATAAAAATCATTTTGTCTAATGTGCAGGTATGGATGACTATAATTGAACCTCTGGAAAAACTTATTGGGTTATATCTTATGAGTGGGTTTCACCTATGATAGGTTATATAATTAAAATCCCTTATGTTTACCTTATAAATTTATGGTTTTTTTTATAATAATGTAGTTTTAGGGGTTATATATATTGGATTTATATTTCAAATAATTGTGTCCTCATAGATTAATTGATTCTACCTCTAGGGATCACACAGCTGTTACACCATAAGATATATAGGATAATTAACATAAGGATGCTCTAGAATATTATTATTATCTTTAATAATTTGATCCACTCTATCATTGTTTTGCTTCTATTGTACCTTCCCCTAATTTAGGAGTAGAAATGACTATGGTCAACGATACCTCTAACTTCTAGATCCATATTCTAACTATATTATAGGGAATTTGTGTAAATTATGATATCATGGAATTTATATATATATATATATATATATATATATATATATTATTGAGGTATTATTTGACTTGGTTGAGACCCCAGAGGACCAGCTATCTAGTTAGAGGCATTTAGGCATTAAGGACCAGCCTTGCGATGGAGGGGTGTCATGGGACAAGTAGGATGATGGGAAGATCCTTCCCAAGAAGACTTCAAAAATATATCCTTTATTGACTTCATTCCCACCAAGTTTAATTTTTACCATTCCTAGTAATTCATATATCATTATCATGGAACAATGACGGTACCCTCACACTTGGTTTTTTCCCCAAATGGATTCATTTTTCTCTCATCTTTTTTGGAAATGAGGCATGATAGACCAAGAAGTTCTATATTGTTATTCTTACTTATATCATTATGTGAATTATTATTTATGACATAAATACATGACCATGGGTACAACAAAAGGCCTAGACTACTGTGAAGGTATTGGAGAAGGATCGAGCAGTTGGGCTTCCTCTGCCCGTCAATACTCGTGTAGGTAAACCTTAGACTTCTTTGGTGAGTGTCATTTTTTGTTATATGAAGAAAATTATTGAGGACCTACATCGGGGTAGATCAATGAATATTGAGAATATTATGGAATTATCATCAACTTCTATATAATTAACATTGATTTTCCACTATGGAATGGTCAGATATTACAGTAGGTTATTCCCAAAATTTCAGGGAATGTTTCAGCGGCTTGGTAAGATTGTGTATCAGTAGTAGTTATTCATTAATGATTCGAGGACTGGTTTCTATAGGGGTGCAGTGAAGATTCAGCCTATGACCTAGGGATCCAATTAAGTTTCAATGTTTTAGGTTTAAAATCCTCATATAATGTTGACTCAAGTGAGTCTTGAAACTCAGGTTCAACCCATCAAGATATGGAAACTCGATCGTATTCAATGGTCTAGGTTCTTGCTGACTTTAAAGGGGGCCCATCAACCATTTTAGTAATTGAAATGATAATATATTCTATTAATACTTAACCTTTTTTACTCTATTACTTCCCATTAATTAATAAAATTAAAAGTTATTTTCATGTCAAATAATTGATTATGTTGTCTTCTGTGTTTTATACTCTCAACCCACCATCGAGAATAAAGATATTAGTCTCTAAAGATGTCATGTTATTCCTTTATTTATATCCATCATTGGATATTTTTGTATTTTCATTATCTTAATGATGATTATATTTTATGTGATCCTTGGAATAGAAGGGCTAACCAGCATTCTTAATCACATTATCATCAATCTGAGGAGAGTGTTTTGATGTCACCAAAAGTATAAAGTATTTTGATAACCATTGAGTGGGATGTCAAATCCAGAAGAGTGGGACAATATTTTATCCATATTGGATCCATTAGAACTCAAGTTTCATGATTATCTCTCATAGTGGAACAAGATGTTATATCCTCTTATTTTCATCCCATTGTCAATATCAACCTATATATCCTTCCAGGTTTATTCTTAGGGCTCCCTCCATTCTTAGTTGAGAGGGAATATGATTTATTGTGGGGATTATGATATTAAGAGTTTTACCATACCAATCAAATCATTATGGGGTACACTAATTTTATTTTTTACGTATGTGGATGGTTGTATTTGGATCTATCTAAACAAAAAATATAAATATGGTGACTGTGAACAACATGTTTCCTTTATCCAAGATAAAAGATCTCTTTAATGAATTACAAGAATCATGGTGGTTCACTAAAAATGATATTCATTCAGCATACATTTTTTGTGGGTCAAATAGGATGATATTTATAATATGATGTATAATAGTGGATATGGATTGTATGAGTAGAAAACCATGTCAATCAAAATGGAAAATTTCTTATCAATGTTCATGGATCCCACGAACAATTTTTTCTGGCACATGTTTTAGCTAATTCATCATTGAATTTTTTTATTATATCCCTTTATATACTCAAAATTATTATATTAATTCAATACACCATGAGAAAATGTTGAGTAAAATATGAGTTCATCGACATTATTCTATGATTTTGAGTTTTTTCATTATGGATTTAAGAGGTACATTTTCATTCTCTAGTGATCTATATTTTTTGAATTTCTGGGGACCCAAATAAGGTGTAGGTGGGGATGTAATTTATTCACCCTCATAATTGTTTTAATATCAGGAGATTCCTCTGGTTGGATAGATAATATCAATACTTCATTCTAGATTTATCTAGCATAGTAGAACTGGTGATGGGGAATTCCAATAAGGGCGTAATGTTTGTAATGACTGAGTAGTATTAGGTAGACCTTCATTAAATGCATAGGTAGTTTACAAAAGCTCCATTTTTGACTAATCCAGATCCTATGATTAGTTAAATAGTGTACTATAATACCACATGTGTTAGATTTTATGATGTTCCTATAGAGAGGGATCACATAGCTTCTTATGGGTTATGTTAGCTAAAAACACATGGGTAGAACAACCAAAAGTAAGACTTATATTTATCTTCTTTGGTCCATTATTAGAAATGTGAGAAATGTTACCTCTTTGGAAAGAGGTTTGTTGTTTAAATGGAATTTATGAGCTTCTGTTATATCATCTCTTAGTGGTTTCTAAATTTTACCGGAATCATTCTATAGAGTATATGCATGTCATCAACTTTGAGATTTTCTAATCTTTAGGGAAATTTGATTTCACTTCCTATTCTCTTATAATAAAAAGGCAGTGGTACAATAGTTTTTGCAGTGACAATCACTGTAAGATTGACATCTAATGAGTTTGATGGTGGGTTGGATTTTTGATGTATCTATGGATCATGAATACATAACATCTAAACCAGTGGTTATATCATCCTTATTAAAGGACTAAATAAATACTTTTCAAGTTTCCGATCCAAATTTTGTGTTTATGGGAGAATGAATGTCATGTTGTGACCCTATTCCAACATGGTCATTAGAATATGATCACATGGTCAACATAAATAGGAGGATAGTAGTTTCAGCATCCTAGGGAGAGGACACAATAAGATATACTTATTATTACAAATGTATAGTAAGTCTACTGTTTATGAATATGTATAATGAAATTTGATGTTAGTTCTAGTGGCCTTGTATAAAGAGAGACATAAATTGATCTCATTCATGATGCCTAACTTATCAGTATGTAAAGGACTAGTATTAATACCGTGGTGGTCTAAATCATATAATTCATTTGATGATGTGTATTTCAGATGACGTAATGATTGAATTTATGATGAATTTACCTCAAACCAAAAAGGGGTTGTGATTTCATTTTGGTAATAGTTGATCGATTGATAAATGTTTCTCATTTTCTTGGAATTTGTGAGACCTATTCCGTATATGACTAGGGAAAAAATACGTGTGGAATATTGCAAAATTTTATGGAGTTCCCAATAAAATAAAATAACATAGATACATGGATTATTTATTGAAAATTTTACCACGCATGTATAAGGCATCTTGTACTTATCTGAAATTCAGTATAACATATCATCTCCAAACTCGATGGTCAATAAGAGATGAAAATACAAATATTGGAGGATATGTTGTGAGCATCTGTTTATTATTTTTGAAGTTATCTAGATGACAATATTTCCCCTTAATAATTAATGTACAAGTTAATTTTTTATACTACAAATATTTCACCTTTTGATTCTCACTATGGTCGGCCATTTTATTAATCGATATAATGACATGGGGCATGATTGGATGTTGTTGTCGAAAATATGATGGTAAAATTTTACTCTATCATAGTATACCTAAATAGGAATTGGTTGAAAACCAATTAGTGTAGATATTATTTGTATGTTTACCATATTATATGAACATTGGAGTTCACTATTGGTGATAGAGTTTTTTTACAGGACACTCCTCAACTAAAGCATCAAGGGTTGTGCAAATAAGGCAAGATAATGTTGTTTTCTATTGGGCTATTGATGATTTCCAAGTGTATCATTACTTCGGATTACTATCTAGAAATTCCACCATTTTATTGAGATATGAATGATGTGTTTCTTTTTTATTCACTTAAGAGGTGCATCCTTAATACGACCCATGTAAATTACTATAAGGATATTCAGTTCTATATTTGTGCATCGTTCTTGGAAATATCAATGCAGATTGTAGATTTGAAAAATAATGGGTAATGGGGGGGAGAGGTACATTTCTAAATCCTCGGTATTCTGGGTTAAATCTAAGAGGAATCAAGGGTATGAGATTCTAACATTTATTCATTGTGTCCTGAGTTTTTCATGTAAGATTTTGAGAGACACTTCTTAGAGATGAGTAGACTTTTGAGGGGTAAATTGTAATAGCGTACTATTTTCATGTATATTTTGAGTTTTATCATCCATTTTAATGTTTTTATACTGATTTATAAGTTGATATTTCATGGACCTTGTTGGGTTTTGTGAAGTTTTGAGTCAATTTTTGAGGTTCATGGTTTGAGCATGGTTTGACAAAATCTTATTGGTCCTCTAGGAATGTGTGTTCTTAGTGGTAAAAGCTATTGTGGTGGAGAAAAGTAAATATGAATAGTTTTTCAAATCATGTTTCCTCACATGAAAACAAATGCAACATGTTTTATCTATGAAAAACAAAATTTGGACATAGTTTGGGAAACCATGCAACAAAACCTTGTTTTCAATATTTAATATTCCAAAAATCATATTTAATATCCATTAATTGCAAATTTTAAATAGTTCATACTCTTAATTTTTTCCTTCTAGAACATATAGATTTCGAAATTTTTCCCCAACTGTTTCCATTTCTTTAAAGATCAATTACTATGTATCCATGGTTGTTGATGAACAAGAATTATGTTGTGAGATCCAAAAATGTATGATCTTCAGGTTTCTATAAGATCTAGACTTATTCCCATAACATAATAAATAGATGAAGAATGTCATTTGTAGATCTATGGATGTTGATGTTAGCTAATGAAGAATATTTAGTTCATTTATATAATGGATGTTCATTTAGATTGTAAGAAACACCTCCTTTGATAAATATCAATTCTAGTATCATTGATGGATCCCAAGAGGGATTCTTGGTGAGTGGGCTTGATCTAGGTATATATCAGTTTTGACTCTTATATTGCTTCTTGATAGATTTCAGGTGATGTTGTCAATAAGCTTGTAGATGGATGTTACGTACAATTTTTGTTTATTTTATGCCCTAGTTTCCCAGATACGATTCTTGGGATGGAATTACTGTATAAAAATTTTCAATAGTGATTACAAGTGAGTGAATATATATCCCAAGAGACAAAAATATGATTAATGATTCATTTAGTATACTTATGTTGCTTAAACCATATTTAATTTTTACCACATGTTCTTATCTTTATGTTTCTACTAATTCTCTTAATACAATCCTATGTCCTACTAATATATAATATACATTATTGTGTGATTATTGTACCTTTGGAGGTTCTACTACTAGTACTCAAAAAAGGTGAACCATTGTTTTATGATAATCCATTATAGTGGGAGTGTGCACAGGATATAATGATGATGAACATTTATCTAAACACATGGTACATGCATGATGGTCTTGAGGAAAGTCCCATGGAAGTGATATCAGGGGTATGATGGCCTTATGGCTTAACCCAATGAAAGGATTTGAAATGATGGTCTTGAATAATAACCTATGATCAAGTATGGACTTGATGGTATTGATGCCAAACCCATGATTGAGGCATGATATGATTCCCTTTCTTCAGGACCAGAATCAATACGTTATGAACTCCTAGATATATATTCCATGTCCTTATCTCCAACTCTAGAAAACTCACAATAGTAATTTCATTAAAACTTTAAAAAATAAGAAATGAATTTATTTTTTTTGGCTAATGGTAGCTTGTTTAGCAAATGTATTCATGACATATAATTTTTTATGATTCCTTGTGAGTTTTATTTTATCATGGTTTAAACCTCTTATACTCGTGAACACATTTTAAAGAGACATCAACGATGTCCTTCTAGGTTTTATTAATCACTTCTTATATGGGAAACTGAATGCATGAGAATACACCATGATTCCGAATAAAAGTAATGGAAAGGGTCCCATTGTAGATGGTTAAGCAGAGGAAAGGGGCTCGAATGTGGAATTAGTATGAAATCTATAGGATTCCACTATGTTTCTTTTTCCTTTTTAGACCACATATACTCTATTTTCCCTACCATATTGGTAGTATGGTTTACTTATATATATTAAATGGGTGTCATTTTTAATTATGTTTTTTACTTAGTGTTTTATTATATAATAGGGTGGATATATTTATTTATTCTTATAGTGTATGTATATGACCACGGGGGGTATAGTCACCGCATTAATAGGCATTAGACCCTCACCATTTGTCAGAGACCTCATATGTATGAGAAGGAACACACAAGGTCTTATTTAATGTTCACATAGGTGCTATTTCAGAATGAATAGGTTTGGGTAATTATAGAAATCATATTTAAATACACCCATTTTACATAAATAATGATAGTATTATTTTTATTTGACATTAGGATTACAAAGAGTAAACAAATTAATAAAGGTTAATTATAAAATTAACAATTATTTTAAATAAAACCTTAAAATCCATATTTTATTATTTTCCCGAGGTGTAATGCCTATTTTTCACATGAAATTACTCAATGGAATTCTCTAAATCCCTAGAGGGATTCTCCCTCCACCTATCCTTTCAATAAAATTGGTAAAATAGGGGAATATTATTTTTCAATCGTCAATGAATGATGTGAAGAACTTATCAGTACTACACTATCACTAGGGTTATTTAATAACATATTCTAGGTATTCATGGATAATTTTTGGATAAATATAGGGGAATCAACATTTTTATTCTCCATAAAAAACAATATAATTCTAGAAGAAATGGATACTGATCAAGAGGATTGTCTGTATATGGTAATTCATTCATTAAATTAATAATAATTTAAATTTGAAAACCCTCTATAGGATAATTGTTGGTGATGTTCCTATGTTTTTCAGATTTATCCATTTCAAATAATGAAAAAATTGGGAACATGCTATATTTTTTCATTACTCCAAAAAACCATCAGATAGAATGATATGTATTTCCTCCCAATGATAACTAGTTCTAAGTAGTTTTTGATAGTATATTACTTCTATTACTACCCAATAGTGATCATATTTTTATGATCGATCTAAAAGCATGTGAATACCCCATATTCGATCCAAAATAATATGTGTTACTTTTGGAGTCATTATATAAATGTTTTATATGACCTTGCGACAAAGGTATTTATTTTTCTAATCATGTCCACAAGGGGTCCTCCTATTTTATTGATATAGAAATTTTATTAAAGCTTATGCGTTTATATGGAATGATAAATTTTTAACTATTTTATTATTAATGGTTGGTATCATGTTACTTGTATTTATTTTAAGCTCAATCAGTTGGGGATATCATGGAGTTTCACCACGATTGATCCATGTTCTTGATATCAGAAGTTTTCTATCAGAGGAGATGACATTCCTCATACTTCTTTCAAGAGAATAAATGTAATGTGTTACTTTATTTTGATGTTTTTTGTTTTATGAACATACTATGATGTTTATGAATATGGTTACTATTGTTTCCATCCATATTTGGAATTATTTATGCATATATTAATCAAAAATATGCATTTTTAATAAAAAACATGGGAGTATCATTCATGGAATATTGATATTTTTATAAGCACACTGAGATATAATATGATATAGTTTACTAAAAAAGGCCAATTTTAATATTGAATAGGTTCACATATTATTTTATATTATAATTAAGATAGTATTCTAGCAAACCCAATGAATGATAAAGCCATTGATTCTCAGTAGTAGCCCAAGAATGAATTTAAACTCTATAGATTCCTAGGATTGGTAGGTTATTATAATAGATTCATTAAAGGATTATATTGATTTAAAAAATCAATGAAAAACTTTAATAATAATGTTAGTATCATCGAATGGTGTGATCCTTGTGAAAAATCCTTCTAGTAGTTGGATGGATGGTTTACACCAACACTGATATTCACCTTACATGAGTCATGTAAGGTGTGGACAATATATTTTTGTATTTATTACATTAATCAGGGATTAGTTCTAATACATGATATCCCAGTGGTATTTTAGAGTTATATTAATTTAATATCACATCACATTACCTTAAAAATTAGTTATATAGTGTTTCGTGGTTTGTGCATACTCTGAAATAAAATAATATCTTTTATTGGATAAGATGTTTTGGGTGTATACAAACAAAAAGAGCCTCAAGTAAATATTTTTTAGTGTGTGATAATCAATTATAAAATAAATTTGGTGGACTAATTTTAGTCATTTTATTTTAGAATGATGAATAACCATGTAAAAGGGAGTGTTTTGGATAACGCATAGAGTTTACAGAATAAGGCTCGAGTAGTGAAATAGACCAGTAGAGAGTTCTAGTTAATAGTCCTATTATATATATGAATATTGATGTTTTGGAACATCACAATGATATACTGTATAATCTATGAGAACGATCAATTCAAGTCTTGATAGAATGAAATAGTAAAAATTTTCTAACTCAAATTACGAGTTCATAAGGGATAATATATAATGTAGGGAGTGACCACTTTATTGTATAGAGAAATATGATCAGTCACGTAATGTAAAATATGATGTTATATACATTAAAAACATCTTCAGGGTTATTATATGAAAACCAAATTCCTAGAGATGTGTTGTTTTCCCATCTCTAACCAAGATGAACATGAAATCTCATACTACCCTTCTCTTTATTACACATTAATAAATGATTTATTGTCTAAGAATACACATAATACATTCCATAATATTGATAATACTATTTTCTTGGGTAAATTAAAGAAAATACCTTAAAACTTAAAATATGAGTTATTTCAAAAATAATGATAAATTCCCTAACATGATTATAATTTTCAAAATTTCCTAAAACTGCAAAGGATAATCTAGGGATATACATAAGAGAGGGGTAATATATAAATCCCAATTAGGGAATAAAAAATTATAATATGAAGAAAGTATTACACATTAGACAATATTCATTTCAATGTCACTTGGGTCATGAAGGGGAGAGAATCATAAATGTTAACAAATGAGGCATCACATAGAATGATAACATAAATGGAACATGGGAATTTTTCATCACCTTCAAACATGACATCATATACATAGGTAAAATATAATCACTAAAAAATCATAACATAATGAAAAATTACTATAGTGGATTATTTTGACTCCCTAATCCTATACCATATGTCTCATTATATTAAAAAATTTCCCAATGAATTACACCAATATATAATTCAAGGAACACCTATCACTTTCATATCTTGTTCATGCATAAATTTGCCTCATGGAGCATACAACATAAAAATTTCTTTAAAAAAATTAACCCCATTATCTTATAGTGTGGGTTAAAACATTGATGTCCCTAATAATTTATGTATATGTAAATATATATTAATACACTTGAGTGTAAAGAAGAGTGGGAATTCATTAAAAAATCATTTGGTATGATTAATTGGATTAAAATTTTAGATTCATAACGACCATATTTAAATATTCAAAAAATGGTTTAATTATAGTGAAAGTGGTATATCATAATTTGGATATAAAAAGGTCAGTAAGATCTATGTGGGAAAAAATATTTCAACATTTGGAATTGGAAATCAATAGAGAAAAATATATAATATTCTTGAATGGAGAAGAATAGAATGAAATACCTTACTGAATTTTGGTAGAATGATGAATTTTTATTTTCTATAATGAGAGGAGATATGTGTTCTCTCATTATTAGTAAATAATTTTGATTGTATTGGTATATTTATGAATCCATGAAAACACAACTTATTTATATTCGATGGAAAATTACAAATAATGCCCTTTACTGGAAAAGGGGAGATACATGTCCCTAATAATAAATTTAGTGTAGATACTGCTTATGTAAATGTCCTAATGGGTGGGGGTGGTTATTGATCTATAATTATTTTGTAATAATTTTTTATTTGTGTGATTTATATTATGAAAGGAAAACCAATCCAATTTAGAATCAGGAGACTAATTACAACTAAAGTTCCTGAATGGAAAAGGAGAAAAATATATCCCTTACTACATTTCGGTATAGTAACATCATAAGTAAAGCATATTAATAGAGGGGATAAATTATATCTCCCTATAAGAACATAAATTCCACAGTAATGGGAAATTTATAAGGGTATTAAAACATAACCAAATGAGATTAAAGAGGCTAAATATAAAAAAGGCGCTTGAGTTTAGCATAAGACAAAGAGGTCACTTACTTGAAAGGGTGATTCCAAAAATGTCAGAGGATATTTTTTAGATATTGGTGGAACCTTTGCAAGAATATAGAGAGTGTATGTTAGAGTAAGGATGTGATCTAAGAATTTTTTGTGAAGGGGGATGTGGGTTTGGGTTTGTTTATATATAAAGAGAGAGATAATGTTTTTTTATTTCCCAATCTTAGGGTCTTAAATCTATATAATAAATTATTCAAAAAAGCATTCACATGGTTTTTTTCTTTTTTATACCAATTATGATTTTTTAATTAGTGTATAATTCCATAATCTGACTTCAAAAAAATATTATAGTTAGTTATGTGGAAGCGGTTCATTTTTATAAAGATAGGATTTTAAAATTGTAACATATAATATTGGTTTTGGAGGATTCACAAAGGATTTATAAAATTACATAAATAACATAAAAACACTTAATTATAAAGTGGAAACATATACTAGGTCCTGGATGCCTTTTATAGAATTTGATACATCACTTTTGGGATTTTATGAATTCATAATACAAACCATATTTCACAACATATTTATTTTTATGAAAACATTCAATTGTCTTGGGAAATTATGAAACATTTAAAATTGGATAATTTTAACATGATAATTCCAAAATTAATTTTTATTTTATCAAAATTGTTCTATAAATTTTGGAAATATAACATTGAAAAAATATCCTTTTATTGAGAAATTCTATTTTCTCTTACAATAATAGTTTTCAAAAACTTAAAACAATTAAATTTCACTTCATAAAAATTAAATTATTAATTTTATATAGAAAATATTACGTATTATTATAATTTTATTAAATAAAATTCTTTTATAAAAAATCATTCCCTCATGAAAAAGTAATATCTTAATTTAAATTGCATATTGCAATAGAATCCAATTTGTGTTTTGTCATCAAAATTAAACTCATTTATAATATAAAAAAAATATGAAGTAAATATAACCATTATTCACTTAAAAAAATAATATAAATTTTCATATTATTAGAGTATTTATATATAGGCTTTTATAACACCAGAAAACTCCATAATGGTAAGGTGCGTGATGGGGAGATGTTCATGGGGTTGTTTGGCATACATGTTTAGGGATGTGATGATGTGATTCAATGTTTACCATAAATAGTTTTTATCATGCTTAAGATATTTGAACTTGTATTTTTCTAGGTAAAGGGAAAATCCTTTTGATTTTATATCCCTCTTAATCTTTGTTAAAAAGGGTCCGTAGGGTACAATCTATCTCGTCGATCGATCACCTCATTTGTCTGTGTCTATAGAACTTATCAAAACCCTACATTAATACTAATCATAAGATCACTGTAAAATGGATATATTATCAATTAATATTATTTTTAGTAGACTTTTAAATATGATATCAAATAATATTTGAAAAAAATAAATTTAATTTGATTTCTACAACTATATAACATGATTGGGAATTTAATTCAATCAGAAATTATATTTTATTTATAAAACCTATAGATGTTACAATATTACCCCCTTCAAAACATTAACCATAAAAATTTTTATTTCATACCTTAAAATTGATGAGGGTAATTATGTGTCATCACCCCCTCTATTTTCAAAATCCCTTCTCCAAATTTTCAGATTACCAAGTCACTTTGAGCATGATCTTTGTCTTATATTTGAAAAAAATTTCTATATGATTTAAGAACTTCACTGACTAGTCCCCATATGAAATATCATTCTCCAATGGTACCATATATGGATTAAAAACTTTTGAGATGCATGGTATTTACAAACTCAAGGGGGATATAGAGAACATATCATGTACATGAGATAGTCTTGGTGGGTGTTCTACTTGATAATCCACGGCTATGATACGACCATGAATCTCAAATGGACCAATGTATCTTGAACTATGTATGACTTTATTCCAAAATCATATGTCTTTATTACCTGGATATATAAGGAAGAATAAATTTTCTCCATACTCAAACTACATGTCTCATCAATGATTGTTTTCATAGCACATTTTTCAACAATATCCCTAATGTATTGCAAATATTTTTTGACCGCCTCTAAAATTCCAGAACCCGTCAGTTTGTGTTCACCATCTTATTCATAGTTTGAAGGTGTTATGAATCTATTTTTATAATAAGGTTGATGTGGACCCATAAAACCATTATGGAAATATTTCCTCTTGATATCATTAGATGAATTTTGAAAAAATTATGGATAAAATTTCCCCATTTCCATGTAGCTCTGGGTAATGGTTTCTTCATCCACATGGATTTTTTCATTTAATCATTAACTTTCTTACAGAAAGGACACCTAGATGTATATTATGTGATATCCGTCTTCATATATTTCCACCAATTGTTATATTTTATATCTCTATTCATATTTGTTATCCCTAGATGTATTGATAAGGTCAATGTCTGCGCATCACCCAATAGATCGTTCTTTAACCCAGGATTTGATGGTACACATTGTCGTGATCCAAATCAAATATTCCGTTATTAATTAATTTTTATCACCTTGGATCTCCCATTTCTTATATCATCCACCGTCTTCTGAACAATCACATCATATCTTTGAGAATCATTTATATTATCTGTAAGGGATGGTTGGAATTTTTTTTAAAGCATTGATGATGTTACTTTCTTTAGGATTCCAATGTCCATACATTTCAATTCTAAGAAGATCAGATCAATCTTAATTATAAGTAATAATAGAATTTATAAATTATTTCCAATTATAGAATGTTCCACTATTTTATCATTCACATGAAGGTAGATGACTTTCTATCCATATGCATTAATTATATATAACCATCCTCATTGAGGAATGTTCATCTATTTATGTGAGAATATAAACTTGAGAATCTTATAATCCGTATAAATTACAAAGTTTTCCACAAATAGATAATGGTGAAAGAATTTAAAAATGAGGATTATTGAAGCCAAATATATATCATGATGGGTTATTAAAATTACTGGAACATGAATATCATTGAATCATAGGATATAAAATTTTTAATCTGAATTACTCCATAGCTTAAAAACATCTTTGAAGAATTATTGTATACCATGAAAGGTTCCATACTTATGGGTAGTGTAAGTAAATGTGTAGTGATAAAAATCTTTTTAAAATCCTTGAATATATCTTGAAATTCTTTATTCTATAAAAACATGACTCCCTTATATGGTATCTTTCATGTAGTGTTTGAAAATGATGATAAATTTGTACAATTCACCGATAATACACATCATGTCCAAGGGAACTAATGATAATTATCACAGATATTTCTCTTGAACATATTTCAATCACATATATCTGTGAAGGGACTATATATTTATCTTTTTGGAGATTAAAGTCCCTAGCAATGTTACTTGGACAAAATATAAGTTTGATTGTAAACATGAAGAATCATTAATGAGGGAGGCCAAGAAATTCATCAAGAAACACATCATTGTATTAATTATCATTATGCATGTCTTCATGGATGATATTTTACTTTTTCTTAATAATATTGAGCTACTTATGATTTCTCATATTGAAAAAATATCCCTAGATGAGATAATGATACCAAATATTGTTGATCCTCCTCTTTTTAATTGAATATTATCAAAGGATGATTCATTCTACAAATGGTGAATTCATTATCCAAGAAATTTCAATTTGATTTAGAAAAGGAAAAAAATTATCTAACTAATATAACATAAAACCAAAATAAAGGGAGGACGATAATATTTTAACAAAACAATACAAAAAACATTGATACAATGATCATAGATTTCCTCCATAATGATCATAGAGCATTTCAGGTCGTGACTTGATGTTCATATAAAATATACAGGATATGTTTATATGACATTACTTGATATACAACATGACATATACAATTCCAAAGTATATGTTACATGTACACCATTCATCAGAATCCATCTCAATATATGACATTCCTTGTTCTCTTAGTCACAGAGGTTGTTCATTCCCGTTATGCCTATCATCCCATTGAATAATGAGTTGGCTTATATAACTCCCAAACTCTCCACATTTATGATGTTGAACTGTATATGGTACAATATATTGAATAATATTTCCATCAATCATGTTATTAAATTTTTAATGATATTATAGACATGATTCCCAATATTTTCACATATAAAATATCTCTAATTCCCATATTGTCATCTCCCTTTGTACCTATTTCTATATATTTTTCGAAAACAAAAATTAGGTCTTATTTACATTCTCACCATTATCTGCTAAATTTCCTTGAGTTATATTCCTCATAATCTATGATAAATTTGGACATTAAACTATGTGTCGATTTTTAATTGTTATTTCTGATAGCAAGTCTCGGATGACCACAACATGTCTAACAAGCTCTCCGATCATCTTTTAAATATCAATTAGACTTTCATAACATTTACCTTCACATTTTATACGTAATCAATTCCTCCTATCTTCAGCTATTGTATCCAATAAATATAAAATTATAGAAAATTATTTTTAAACTACTTAATACATAATCACGTAGTCCACAATATTAAAGGGATAACTTATAAATGACACATATGCTATGAATTTCCAAGCATATATCTATGTTATACATGAAATAAATCCTAACATATACACTTATAGGGATTTTTATTCCTTTAATAATGGTTTTTAATGAGATTTTAAATTCACCAATGAATATATACAATGAGTTTCAAATTAGGTGTTCACTATGGCCCATTTTCACCCACATGGTAATGATTGAGTCCATATCAATGGGCCCTATTCTTTTGTCATTACCACTTGGTACCAATTGATAATACATAAACAGATTCAATGCGTACAAGGAAGAAATCAACAAATACTCCCAAACTCTACACGATGTAGTAATATCTAGCAGCTTCACAACAAACCTACGTGGCCGAGCTTCGTGACTATTCTATGCTGCCCAGCTTTGCGAGTGAGCTACATGGCCGAGCTACGCACAAGATGATATTTGATGTCTCTACACGAAGCACCTTTGTGGTGGACCTATGTGAAATACCTATGTAGGCAATGTTTCTTCGGCCATAGCTCACCTGTTCCTATAAATAGAGCCCTTGGGCTCCCCATTTTGGGACTCAAAAAAAGTGAAAGACTCTCAAAACCCCCATTGCGTATCTCTTTCTCTTAGATCGTTCTAATTATCTCAGGTAGTTCTCTAAACTACAAAATAATTGATAATTAAAAGGGATAGGTATGTTTTTAATTTCATCCCATTCGTTTGTCCTCATCCATACCTATGCCGTATATCTGTGCTTCACACCTGTGCGGTAAAACTGTGCACCATACCTACATGATAGGGCAACGCGGGGCACCTACGCGGCATACCTACGTGAGGTACCTATGTGACCATCTTATGTACCCTTCCTAAAATCCATCAATGGTAGGGTATCTCCTTCTTTGGTTCCCTATTCTTAAACGGACTAAATTGAAGCCTTCACCAAAACCTCCTGACATATCAAACCTTTGGGAATGGCACCTCAGTGTGTCTCTTATTTGGGTTTGTATTTCTGTAGTCATAAGTCTACAACATTTTTTTCACAATGGGGTTAGGATTTAGGGAGTTTCTGTGGGTTTGTATATCCGCAGACACATGGATGTTTCCCCACAGAAATAGTATTGGGAAGTTCTCGGTTTATAGGATGGTTGGTTACAAGCCTCGGCCTTTTCAAAGAGTTTACCCAGGACCTCAGTTCTCCAGTAGGGAAAGTAAACATTCGACTTTCCATACCGTGCTTGTATAGAAGAAGTCTCCCTCCCCTTCAAGAACCAATTTCAGGGCATCCATCCTAGTATAATCCCCTCACCTTCACCCCTTATTCCTTACATTGTACCTTTGTCCAATGTAAATAGAATAGAGGGAAGGATCATCACCTCAACCTCTTCCACGGTCGACACGTCCTCTTCCATCAGTCGAGGATGAAAAGTTTGAAGTGTCATTATTGAATATTTCACATCCTCTTGTTTCTCACACCAAGAAAGACTCACATGGTCTTAGTGGTATGTGATGGTGACAACATGTGCAATAACTCTGTAAAGACCCGTAAAATTCAAGGGAAATTTTTTCTTAAATTTCTTTAGAATTTTACAAGAGCGCGGTTTCAGACGGCACCTGATTCCGAGGCCCGGAGTGCCCGGAATTAATTTCCGAAGTTTGGCTCGGGTACGTTCAGTGAACGAACGAGCGGGAATTCCTAACTTTTGATCCGGTGCTCGGAATTGAAATCCGAGGGCACCGATGAACTCGCAGCGCCGATATTCGCTTAATGAGACCTTTTCGGGAGTTGCGTTTGTTGCGGGTTGAAAGTTACGTTTTGGGGTTTTTCAGTTAAGTTAAATAAAATTTGTGTAAAGACAAATTTTATTTTAACTTATTTAAAAACCTATCAAAGGAGGTTGGAAGTGGGACCCACACCCACTTAACCTCCCTTGGGAGGATTAAGTGTGGTGGGGCCCACACGAACCCCTTTTCTTTTCAAATTCTCTAAACATCTTTAACGCCTCTTTTAATGGCTTAGGTTACCCTTATTTAATTAAGGGAGTTAACCCCCTTTTTGAATTTCAAACATTGAAATTATTTTGTGTTGTGTTAATAAAATAAGAGGTAGTCTTATTTTATTTGGAGTTCTTTGTTTGTCTTTGGAGAGCTTTCCCTTCATCTCCAAGATCTGACGAAGAACGAAGAACGTCTTCATCCTCAACGAAGAACGACAACACTTCGTCAAGGATCATCGACTCGGCGACCCGGTATCTTCAGACCTTTCCTTCCTCCCCGAACCTTCTTCGTCGGCAATCGAAGATCCGCCAACGACGTGTCTCTTCGGGCATAACTCTTCGTCAACGGATTTGACGAACGACGACCGCGACACCCGACCTCCGCGACGCCGTCTTCCGCGGAGCGTAGCCGAACCTTTGAATCTTAAACCCGAGGTAGGGGTTGTCGAATTTCTTTTGGATTCCTCATTTTATTCTTGATCGTGCTTTTAGCAAGATTAACGTGTGACATGATTTTCTTTAAGTTGCGTTATTATTATTAACGCGAGGGGGGCCGGACCGCACGAACACGGCCGAACCCCCCCCCCCCCCCCCCCCTCCAACGTTCATGTTTATTCATGCGGGTGGAAGCAAGTAGCGTGGTGCCGTCGCACCACGCGGATGATCATTCAATTAATTTACGCGGCGCCGTCGCGCCACGCCGAGGAAAAGTCTTCAAGAACGCGACGCCGTCGCGCCGCGTTGAAAAGAATCGAAGCACGGCGAAGGGGCGCGGTGCCGACGCACCGCGCCGGATGACGAACGCCGCGGCCGGTTCTGGGCCGCGGCGGAACGAGAAGACCGCGGCCGGTTCCGGGCCGCGGCGGGACGAGGAGACCGCGGCCGGTTCCGGGCCGCGGCGGAAGGGAAGACCGGCGGCCGGGCCGCCGGTGTCGGAAGCCGAAGAGGGGACCGGATTTTCCGGTCCCGTTGGAGAAGACCGGCCGGCCAGCAGGCCGGCCGGATGCCATTAAACCGGGGAATTTAATTCCCCGGCTGGTATTTTAAAACCCCCCCCCTCTTTAAGAGAGGGGGGCGGTTCTTTGAAGGAGGGGGCAGCGCCCCCCTCGGTTCCGCAACAGCAGGCCCCCCACGTGGGGGGGGGGGGGGGCTTCTTTAAAAACAATAGGGGCATGGCCCCTTTGTGCCGCGCAGCGCACAAAACCCGCGGGGCTGAGCCCCCGCGTGCGCCGCCACCCCGGCCCGCCGCCAACGCGGCCCGCCGCCGCCGCCGCCGCGGCCCGCCGCCGCCGCCGCCGCGGCCCGCCGCTGCCGCCACCGCGGCCCGCCGCGCCGCCGCCCGCCGCCGCCGCGCGCCGCCGCGCCGCCCCGGGGGGGGGGGGGGGGGGTCGGGCCGGGTCGGCCCGGACCCGGACCCCCCCCCCCCGTTACGGACCAGTTTCGGTTTTTGGCTCATAACTTGAGCCTCGGACCTCCGAATGACGAACCGTCTGCGGCAACGCGATCCTTGGATCGAGACGGTCGTTTCGGTATATCGCACTCAAGGTTTCGGTTTACTTTGAGTTCGGCCGGGTTGGTTCGTTCACGAAACCAACCGGGCCTTCGGAGCGGAAACGCTCATATCTTGAGCTACGGACGTCCGATTGACGTGCCGTCAGTCGCGTAGTGTTCCTCTTAGTGAGACGGATCTTTTGGCATACTCCGCCCGAGGATTGGACGCAGGTGGAGTACGGTTGGGTTGGTTTTGCCTTAAAAACCAACCGGGCCCCGGAGACGAAAATGCCTATAACTCTCAGACCGGGCGTCCGATCGACGCGCCGTCTGTTGCGTTGAGTTCCTGTTGACGATACAGAACTTTTGGATACATCAACTTCGGTCTTCGTGACAGTTGATGTATCAGCCTCTCGGCTCGTGGAGCGGATCCTCCGTACGAGCTTTCTGTGTGCGGGAACCCTAGTGCTGGCTGCGACTGTTCTACTGCTACGACTGCTACTGTGACTGCGACGACGACAGTACAGAGATCCTGTGTGGATTTGACGACGACAGTACAGAGATCCTGTGTGGATTTGACGACGACAGTACAGAGATCCTGTGTGGATTTGACGACGACAGTACAGAGATCCTGTGTGGATTTGACGACGACGACTACAGCACTCAGCGATCCTACGTGGATCAGTGCTACAGGTTCTGTGTGAGCCCGATCCTGCGTGGGTCCTTGCGCTCAGCGGTTCTGTGTGAGCCAGCGCCTACAGGTTCTGTGTGAGCCCGATCCTGTGTGGGTCTTCTGCGGGGGTTAGTTACCTATCGATCCTTCGTGGGTCCGACGACTTAGATGGATCAGTGATCATCTTTATCGTCCTTGAAGAAGTATACCTGTGTGAGCTGAATCCTGTTGCTTTCCTGTGTGGATTTTGTTGTGCAATCCTGTGTGGATTATGTTCTGCTTTCCAATGTGGAATACGTATACTTTCCTGCGTGGACTGAGTTGTACTTGGGCTCGGAGGTTGGAGCGTATTTGAATTCATGACTTAGGTATATGTATGGGCATATACCTAAGCAGTGTCGGTTGATACTTCGTGATTGTACTTTTCTTCGTGGTTTATCCTTTGTGGATTTTGAGAGACCTTCAGGGGTCTCGGGGTCCCTACTGAGTAGCTTATACTCACCCCTGCACGGGCTTCGCCCGCACTACGTTGTGTTGGTTGCAGACGACGGACATCGTTGACTTAGCTGAGGCTTGTAGAGCGGGACGGTACCCGGAGGTGGACCACTGGGCGGGACGTGCACGGAGCGGACGACGGGACCCGTGGAGCAGAGGAGCTATCTGTACCCACCCTTCAGGTGGAATTTCCAGTGGACAGCTCGGAGTAGCGGCTTTTACTTTTCAGTTTCTGTTTTCCCCTTTTGAGTTGTACTTTACTTTCAGTTTGGGTTTGTATTCTGGCCCATTTACTTTTCCGCACTTTCAGTTGTACTCTGCTTGTTTAGTGTTTACTTTCTGCTTGTTTACTCTGTAGTGTGTGTTACTTTTCAAAGGCAATGCCTTCCCTTTTTACCGGGAATTACGCCTTGGTGCTAGTCGCCAGCCCCTGGCCTATGGAAGGCGGGCTTGGGGTAGTCACGGCACGGACCCCGAGGGCGGGTCGTGACAAATTGGTATCAGAGGAGTTCGGTTCTACCGCGAACTCTGATCTTTTCTATGTGAAGCAATAATGTTTAGCGTATTGAGTGTGGTTATCAGTCCAGGGAGTCCAGTGTTGGTGCGGCGGCCGACGTATCCGTACACCAGGACCCTGACTTCTGATTTCCGACTTAATACACGAAAACATTGATTGCGTGTGTGTTTCAAGTTTTCTTTGTGATTACTTGTGTCAGCTCACCGGGTATACTGATCTGCTTTATGAAAGTCTCAAGTTTTCCTTGTGATTACTTGTGCCAGCTCACCAGGTATACTGTTCTAACCGTGGCGCACCTGTTTCCTTTTCAGGATGGCCCCACGACGGCAGCCAGCTAGGGTTCCGAGAGTCGAGCGAGACGACAGCCCACCGAGCGACGAGGCTTCGGTGCAGGGCCCTTTGTCAGCAGTGGCACCGGCGGTAGCTTTACCTGCCGATCCCCCGATGCTTCCAGCAGCAGCCGCTGACGATGCACGTCGCCTCAGCGCACTGCATGAGTTTCAGCGCCAGCGACCGCCCAGGTTTCGCGGGGAGACGGATCCCCAGGCAGCAGAGGACTGGCTGGAGGCAGTGGTTCGAGTGTTTAGGCTAGTGAGGACACCAGCAGACCTCATGGTGATCCTCGCTGCGAGCCTACTACACGCAGTAGCTGGACGATGGTGGAGCTAGATTCTCCAGGTGCACGATGAGGCATCTCTACTTTGGACGGACTTTGAGAGCCTCTTCCGCTCGGAGTTCGTCCCAGCCACCCTTCGTGCGGTGTGTATCCAGGAGCTTCTACAGCTGCGGCAGGGCAGCATGACGGTCGCCCAGTACTCGGCGAGATTTACCGATCTCTCGCGCTACTCGACCGACATGGTACGGGACCCATTCTTCCGGGCCCGGACCTTCGAGCAGGGTTTGAGACACGAGATCAGGGCATCGCTGATCTCCCTCAGCATACCGACTCAGACAGGAGTACTGGAGCGGGCCCTTCTGATCGAGAGCTTCCTTGCTGAGTCTACACCAGCACAGAGACCCACCGCAGGACGGCACGTGGCAGAGTCATCTGCAGCTGGCAGTCGGCGAATGACTCAGGGGTCCAGACAGACCAGACCTCAGGGCACTGGCTCAGCAGTGCAGGGCACACAACGCGGAGCCAGTCTTTCGAGTGGAAGACAGTGCTATGCATGCGGCGGGCGAGGCCACATGGCTCGTGACTGCCCGACCCGCCATGCGGAGGAGCAGCAGACGGTTGAGGAACCACCTAGGCAGAGGCAGAGGTTCGACCGTGGCGGTCCGCAGGGAGGAGGCGGACGAGGAAGAGGAGCTGGACGAGCAGCTGGTGGTGGCCGACGCTTTGAGGCTCTACCACCACCACCACCAGGAGGTCCACCCCGACCGCAGGGGAGAGCTCAGCTTCAGGCAGCCGAGGCCTTCGATCATGGAGCCCTGGGAGCCGATGGACAGGAGCAGAACTAGTGGATACATCCTTTGTACTTCTGGTTCCTTGTTGCTTTTGTGTAGCGTCTTGTATTACGAGCTGCATTAATAAAAGACGCATACCTTGTGATGTTTTCGTTCCTGTCCTCTATCGTAATGTTACTAAGAGGTTCCAGTTTTGGCTGTTGACTTGACCCTCACTTGTGAGACATCTACTGGAGGAGACCCAGTTACCACACACTGATGCCGACAGTGTGACTCAACCCTTGGAGGCGAGAGTAACGGTTGAATCTCTTAGTAGTAGCGTCGAGGCCTTACGACGTCATCCTTAGTATGGATTAGTATCATCCATGTTAGGATTGACTGTTTTAGGCAAAGAATGTGGTTCATCCAGGGGATGAGACCAGATTTCTCTTTTCGGCAAAAGAGAAATCTTGCAGCTCTGGTGGGACCGGAGATGGTCCGGGCCACGTCAGAGGAGGTCCATGTCATCCAGGAGGCGGAGGCCACTGGAGTTCGAGGATGGCGACCACATCTTCTTGCGGGTCTCACCTCGACGTGGTATTCGGAGATTTGGCCAAGGCGGCAAGTTATCTCCGTGCTTCAACGGACCCTTCCAGGTTCTCAGCAGGATTGGCGAGGTGGCTTATCGCCTGGCTCTACCACCTCAGTTGCACCGGGTGCACGACGTCTTCCACGTATCCCAGCTGAGGAGATACGTGCACGACCCGACACACATCATTGACCATGGGGAGCTTGACGTTGACGATGGGGCGACTTTTACGGAGGTCCCGGTGGAGATAGAGGATCGACAGGAGCGGGTCCTGCGTGGGCGATCGATTCCTCTTGTGCGAATCAGATGGCAGCACGGGAATCTCCAGGAGAGCACATGGGAGCGGGAGGCTCAGATGCGTGCTCAGTACCCTCATTTGTTTCCCTAGTTTTTGATGTAGCTTTACGGGGACGTAAAGCCCTGAGGTGGGAGTAATGTAAAGACCCGTAAAATTCAAGGGAAATTTTTTCTTAAATTTCTTTAGAATTTTACAAGAGCGCGGTTTCAGACGGCACCTGATTCCGAGGCCCGGAGTGCCCGGAATTAATTTCCGAAGTTTGGCTCGGGTACGTTCAGTGAACGAACGAGCGGGAATTCCTAACTTTTGATCCGGTGCTCGGAATTGAAATCTGAGGGCACCGATGAACTCGCAGCGCCGATATTCGCTTAATGAGACCTTTTCGGGAGTTGCGTTTGTTGCGGGTTGAAAGTTACGTTTTGGGGTTTTTCAGTTAAGTTAAATAAAATTTGTGTAAAGACAAATTTTATTTTAACTTATTTAAAAACCTATCAAAGGAGGTTGGAAGTGGGACCCACACCCACTTAACCTCCCTTGGGAGGATTAAGTGTGGTGGGGCCCACACGAACCCCTTTTCTTTTCAAATTCTCTCAACATCTTTAACGCCTCTTTTAATGGCTTAGGTTACCCTTATTTAATTAAGGGAGTTAACCCCCTTTTTGAATTTCAAACATTGAAATTCTTTTGTGTTGTGTTAATAAAATAAGAGGTAGTCTTATTTTATTTGGAGTTCTTTGTTTGTCTTTGGAGAGCTTTCCCTTCATCTCCAAGCTCTGACGAAGAACGAAGAACGTCTTCATCCTCAACGAAGAACGACAACACATCGTCAAGGATCATCGACTCGGCGACCCGGTATCTTCGGACCTTTCCTTCCTCCCCGAACCTTCTTCGTCGGCAATCGAAGATCCGCCAACGACGTGTCTCTTCGGGCATAACTCTTCGTCAACGGATTTGACGAACGACGACCGCGACACCCGACCTCCGCGACGCCGTCTTCCGCGGAGCGTAGCCGAACCTTTGAATCTTAAACCCGAGGTAGGGGTTGTCGAATTTCTTTTGGATTCCTCATTTTATTCTTGATCGTGCTTTTAGCAAGATTAACGTGTGACATGATTTTCATTAAGTTGCGTTATTATTATTAACGCGAGGGGGGCCGGACCGCACGAACACGGCCGAACCCCCCCCCCCCTCCAACGTTCATGTTTATTCATGCGGGTGGAAGCAAGTAGCGTGGTGCCGTCGCACCACGCGGAAGATCGTTCAATTAATTTACGCGGCGCCATCGCGCCACGCCGAGGAAAAGTCTTCAAGAACACGACGCCGTCGCGCCGCGTTGAAAAGAATCGAAGCACGGCGAAGGGGCGCGGTGCCGACGCACCGCGCCGGATGACGAACGCCGCGGCCGGTTCCGGGCCGCGGCGGAACGAGAAGACCGCGGCCGGTTCCGGGCCGCGGCGGGACGAGGAGAACGCGGCTGGTTCCGGGCCGCGGCGGAAGGGAAGACCGGCGGCCGGGCCGCCGGTGTCGGAAGCCGAAGAGGGGACCGGATTTTCCGGTCCCGTTGGAGAAGACCGGCCGGCCAGCAGGCCGGCCGGATGCCATTAAACCGGGGAATTTAATTCCCCGGCTGGTATTTTAAAACCCCCCCCCCCTCTTTAAGAGAGGGGGGCGGTTCTTTGAAGGAGGGGGCAGCGCCCCCCTCGGTTCCGCAACAGCAGGCCCCCCACGTGGGGGGGGGGGCTTCTTTAAAAACAAAAGGGGCACAGCCCCTTTGTGCCGCGCAGCGCACAAAAGCCGCGGGGCTGAGCCCCCGCGTGCGCCGCCGCCACGGCCCGCCGCCAACGTGGCCCGCCGCCGCCACCACCGCGGCCCGCCGCCGCCGCCACCGCGGCCCGCCGCCACCGCCACCGCGGCCCGCCGCGCCGCCGCCCGCCGCCGCGCCGCCCGCCGCCGTGCCGCCCCGGGGGGGGGGGGGGGGGGTCGGGCCGGGTCGGCCCGGACCCGGACCCCCCCGTTACGGACCAGTTTCGGTTTTTGGCTCATAACTTGAGCCTCGCACCTCCGAATGAAGAACCGTCTGCGGCAACGCGATCCTTGGATCGAGACGGTCGTTTCGGTATATCGCACTCAAGGTTTCGGTTTACTTTGAGTTCGGCCGGGTTGGTTCGTTCACGAAACCAACCTGGCCTTCGGAGCGGAAACGCTCATATCTTGAGCTACGGACGTCCGATTGACGTGCCGTCAGTCGCGTAGTGTTCCTCTTAGTGAGACGGATCTTTTGGCATACTCCGCCCGAGGATTGGACGCAGGTGGAGTACGGTCGGGTTGGTTTTGCCTTAAAAACCAACCGGGCCCCGGAGACGAAAATGCCTATAACTCTCAGACCGGGCGTCCGATCGACGCGCCGTCTGTTGCGTTGATTTCCTGTTGACGATACGGAACTTTTGGATACATCAACTTCGGTCTTCGTGACAGTTGATGTATCAGCCTCTCGGCTCGTGGAGCGGATCCTCCGTACGAGCTTGCTGTGTGCGGGAACCCTAGTGCTGGCTGCGACTGTTCTACTGCTACGACTGCTACTGTGACTGCGACGACGACAGTACAGAGATCCTGTGTGGATTTGACGACGACAGTACAGAGATCCTGTGTGGATTTGACGACGACAGTACAGAGATCCTGTGTGGATTTGACGACGACAGTACATAGATCCTGTGTGCATTTGACGACGACGACTACATCACTCAGCGATCCTACGTGGATCAGTGCTACAGGTTCTGTGTGAGCCCGATCCTGCGTGGGTCCTTGCGCTCAGCGGTTCTGTGTGAGCCAGCGCCTACAGGTTCTGTGTGAGCCCGATCCTGTGTGGGTCTTCTGCGGGGGTTAGTTACCTATCGATCCTTCGTGGGTCCGACGACTTAGATGGATCAGTGATCATCTTTATCGTCCTTGAAGAAGTATACCTGTGTGAGCTGAATCCTGTTGCTTTCCTGTGTGGATTTTGTTGTGCAATCCTGTGTGGATTATGTTCTGCTTTCCTATGTGGAATACGTATACTTTCCTGCGTGGACTGAGTTGTACTTGGGCTCGGAGGTTGGAGCGTATTTGAATTCATGACTTAGGTATATGTATGGGCATATACCTAAGCAGTGTCGGTTGATACTTCGTGATTGTACTTTTCTTCGTGGTTTATCCTTTGTGGATTTTGAGAGACCTTCAGGGGTCTCGGGGTCCCTACTGAGTAGCTTATACTCACCCCTGCACGGGCTTTGCCCGCACTATGTTGTGTTGGTTGCAGACGACGGACAGCGTTGACTTAGCTGAGGCTTGTAGAGCGGGACGGTACCCGGAGGTGGACCACTGGGCGGGACGTGCACGGAGCGGACGGCGGGACCCGTGGAGCAGAGGAGCTATCTGTACCCACCCTTCAGGTGGAATTTCCAGTGGACAGCTCGGAGTAGCGGCTTTTACTTTTCAGTTGCTGTTTTCCCCTTTTGAGTTGTACTTTACTTTCAGTTTGGGTTTGTATTCTGGCCCATTTACTTTTCCGCACTTTCAGTTGTACTCTGCTTGTTTAGTGTTTACATTCCGCTTGTTTACTCTGTAGTGTGTGTTATTTTCAAAGGCAATGCCTTCCCTTTTTACCGGGAATTACGCCTTGGTGCTAGTCGCCAGCCCCTGGCCTATGGAAGGCGGGCTTGGGGTAGTCACGGCACGGACCCCGAGGGCGGGTCGTGACAAACTCGTCGAATGAACTACGAGAACTCTGATTCCAGTTCATCCAAGGATACGTAGGAAGCCCTTTTAGGGAATGAAATCATCCATCCCTAATTCCCCCAATTAAAGCATCATTTTTCCGGAAGTAATCCCAAACTCATCTTTATTAGTGGACTATACTTTCAAATGAGATTCATCAAACTACATGGTCTTTGATTCCCATTAATATGGGATACGTAGGAAGCCTCCTTGAGGTTCAAATCCTACCCCTCAAAATCAACCCTATTTTCTTTGGACCATATTCCCAATAGGATCTGATCCTACATGGAAACTAAAATCCTTTCCATGTTCCTTGGGCTGCATCATCATAATTCCCACAATAAGTTTCAAGTAAGCAACTTCTACTTAGAGGTCCTTATCACATGACCTTAAAAGGAATGATATATCCTACTAAGTGGCACTGAACTACAAGGGTTCCGATTCCTATCACAAGGATATGTAGGTAGCTCATTTTATGAGCACGATCCCATGATTTAAATAAACCTTTGTCTCCCTGGATGACAATAAATTCCAGAGTGCCCCACTAATTGGCTTAAAAACCAGTATCATCACAACGATGATTAAAAGAATCTATAATCTGTATATTAGAGGATACCATTGATGGAAAACCTCTAATACACACTAATGTTTACATTGATGAAGAACATTGAATTCATACTGATGATTCTAAATTTTACACATGTCAATAAGTGATTGAAAAATCCAAGGGATACTTATGAAATACTTGGTGAGTTAATAAGGATTCATGAAAAATATTTTAATTTAACAAAGAGAGTCCCAGAGTAGAAAATAATTCTCCACAAAAATGGTGTGATGACTCTGACCTCCTATCCTCTCAACCAATGAAAGTTATTAAGTATTTTACAGTTAAAAAATTAATGAATTCCTTCCTTTGGAAAGAAGGTCCTCTTTGGATAAATAATTTTTGGAAGTTTCTAGTTCCATGAATTAATCCAATGGAAACCATTTGGGGACAATGATTCTTAAATTTGGAACACAAGTTTCAATGAACTGTAGAACAATACCTATGTTCCAGAGGTCCATCCACATGTAGTATCAAGATAGTCATCAATTATCATGGAAACCACTTACTCTAAACTTTTCCTAAAATTGTGGATATTTTTATATGGTCATTATAATCCATATTGATTTCCCTATAGATTCCAAATCTAAATCCCAAAAATAACTATATATTCTTCTAATACAAACATTGATAACCCTTGTCTTTATTACACATTAATTCAGGATTTATTGTATAAGAATACCAATATTACAACCAACAGATCAAAAATCCTTGTGTATTTTTTTGGTAATTATGAACATTAAATAACAACTTAAATAGGGGGGATACATCAAAATTATTGAAAACATCCTTAGGATGATCAATATATTCTATATTTCTTAATAATAAAAGGGAAATCCTGGGTACAAAAATTAAAAATGAGAATTCTATAAAGACCAGTAAGGGAATAAACAAGGAACAATATGAACTATTTATTACATGCTAGACAATAAGAAATCCAACGGGGTAAAAATGTGAAGAGAACCAAAAACACGGACAATGAGTCATGATATAACATGATTGCATAAAGGCAACATAGTAATATGGAAACATCTTTAAACATGATGTCACAAATATCAGTTGAGGATAGCTGAAAAGCGATAATAACATTGTGGAAAAATTACCAAAATAGATTAGGTTAACTAATTAATCACATACATGAAATCTAATTATACTAAATCATTACCCAATTAATTAGAGAACTATATAATTTTCAGTGCACCCGTCACTTTCATATCATGTGCATGTATGATTTTTCCACATAGATCATATGACAGAAGGAAGTCTTTAATTAATTTTAACCACAAAATAATAAATAATTGGTTAAATGCATCTATGTTTCCAATAAATGATGGATAGTTTCATCTGGGCGAATACCATTTTGTGGAAATGGGGGTGGGTATTCAGGACATAATCATTTGGCATGAAAAATTACAATGAAATTTCCACAGCATAACGATAGTAAATAAAGAAACATAAAATTTATTAATTAGAGTTAAGAGGTATCTAATCATTTGGATATCAAAATTTTAGTAATAGTCATGTTTATAAACATATACCAACATTATGAATTCAAATTCGAAGAAATAAAGTATATAAGGTTCTTGAATGCAAAATAATATACAGACGGCCCTTAATAAATTTCATCATAGTAAGGGCTTTAGTAAATTATATAATGATAGAGGTGAAATGATTTATCATTATAAAGAAAATATTTTTATGTCTTAGAGATCTTTATAATGCCTTATAAGTATGACCTATTGAGTTTCAAAAGACTAATTACAAAGAACGAAATTGAATTGAAAAGAGGCTAAAGTGGTCCATTTTTAAATTTGGTCTTAGTAAAGGTTTAGCTAAACTGTAAAATGAGAGGGGATAAATGATCTAAAATTATTAAAAAACAAGTATTAATATTTATAAATCTTTATTAATTCTTGAAAACAAAAAACAAAAATAATATTAAAAAGCCTAATTACAATGACAGTTATTTAATGTAAATGAAGATAGATGGGTCCCTTACTAAAATTTAGCATAGTAAAGGAATAAGTAAAGATAAATTTTAGGGGAGATAAATTACTAATAACTGAATAAACCATAAATTGGATAATGAATTGTAATTTTTAAGGGAATGAAATCATAACCAACTGTGATTCAAAAGGATAAATACAAAGATGGTTCTTGATTTTAAAGAAGATTTAGAGTTCCATTACCTTGAGATGGTGATTCCAAAATCTAGGGAGAAGATTATTAAAGTATTGGGGAAAATGGGAGGAATATATAGAGGGGAGGCCATATTAAGGGAGCAATACAAGGTTTTTTATTGAAATGAATTGGGGTCTTTGCTGGGATTATATAGAAAAAGAGATGGAAGTTCATTATTATTACCAAATCATAGAATTGGAATATACATAATAATGTAATGAGAAAAAACAATTGAATGGGGTTTTACCATTTTTTATACTATATAATAGTGTATTTAATTATTTTATAAGGAAAATGTATGATGTAAATAAACTATTATTCATGTGGAAGTGGAAGTGATTCATGTTTATGTGAATTTATTTTAAAACTCAAAAATATTATATAGATCCAGGAGGATTCATAAAGTATTTATAGAATTAATAAAATTCCATCAAAAACAAATTATTTAAATGATTGAAGACATATTATTTCCTTTATTTCATTTTATAGAATTTATCACATCTCTTTTGGGCTTTAATGATGCCATAATACAAACAATATTTAATTACATGTTTAATTTTTACCCATAAATTAGATTGTCTTATAGAATTATACAAAATTAAATATTGGAAAATTTCAATGTGATGATTCCAAAATTAATATAATTTTTACCCAAATAATTATATACTATTTTGAATTTTCACTTTAAAAATAAGAATCAATATTCATTGAGAAATTATTTTTTCTTCGACAATAACAATTTTCAAACACCTATAATAATAAAAATTTAATTCATAAAAATAATATTAACATTTATATTTATTTTAAAAAATTAATTGTATTAGGTTATTAAAATATCATTTATTTATTAAAAATTCAGGAATTATTCGACAAATAATGTCTTAATTGAAATTCCATATTTAAAGAAAAAATAATTTGTATTTTATTCTAAAAATTAAAACCATTTCTAAAATAACAATAATAAGAAGTAAATAAAACCATTATTCTATTGAAAATTCAATATAAATATTTGTATTATAAGGGTCCTGACACATAACCCTATATTACACTAGAATACCCCCTAAGGTAAATATGAATTATAGTGATATTTCCATGTAGTGGTTCGACATAAATTGTTCGGTGCTTGATATCGATGATGTTGTACTTATCCCATAAATGGATTTGATCATAGTTTAGTTGTTCATTCTCGTTTTGATCTTGGTCAAGGATAAAAGTCATATGATGCTATATCCCTTTGAATCACTAATAAATAGTCTATATAGTGTACAATCCTACTGGTTGAGGGCATCACTTCCTTTTCCTATGTCAATTGGACTTACCAAAACCTATATTTTTACCAATCATATGATTAATGTCCAATAGATATATTTTCAATGGTTTTGATTGTTAAGGATCATTTAAAACTTATAGGATATGATATTTTGAAAAAACAAAGAAGTAAATTTGATTTCTATAACCATAATATATTATAGGTCATTTAATTCAATCACAAAAAAAATATTTATTATAAAGGTTGGGGTCATTACATCATCCATATATATTTCATATGTTTTGGGATAAAATTTGAAATTATAGGGTTCATTACATGATCACAAATGAATCAGAAGGTGAAGAATGACCACAAAAAAGTGTTTATAAAAAATTTCCAATTTCCAATTGTATTTATGATGATGTGATGATGGGTTTTTTATGGTGTTATTGAGTTTACCTTGATATAATCATGTGATATGGTTTATAGCTCATGGGATGAAAAAACATGGTTATTTATTGTAAATTCAGAACACTCATTTAGCTGGTGAGCTGGTTTGGATGAATTTTTGAGAGATAATACAAATTTTATTGGGGGTATTAAGGAGTATATATCATATTGAGATTCCTAATTTATATCACACCACTTAATGTTATTTCAAAATAAATTATATAATCATGTTTTTTTGTTATAGTATACTATAATCATATTAAAGGGTATTTTGAGGGTAAAATTTATATTCTAGAAGACATTATCATATAATCTATCCATGATTTTGTAGGTTTATTGAATTCATATTTTATTGGTTGTGTTCACCAAAAGAAATAGTTATTAGAATTATTTTTAGATGGATCCTTTTTAGGCCTCACTTAGAAGGCCATATTGAATATCAATGTGATATCTAGAGGTAAGATAATCTTATATTATTGGAATGAGTATTTAATAAGAACTATTATTTCATAGTTTTTTGATTTTGAAGTAAATAGTGATGATTAAGGGAAGTAAATGATCCAATGTAAACATGTGATAAAAAAATTCCAAAGGTTTTCATTTGTGACTAATTATTATTAAGCATGTCATCGGTATTTTGACACATGTTATTTATAAGGTTGAAGAAGCAGGCCTCCATGTTTATTTTTTCATTTATAGTCATATAATGGATCAATAAGGTTTCATATTAATTAGAACATCATGAAATACACCATGTTATTAATGATGTATTTCATATATCACACATTTGAATATATTACCTAGATCCTTATTTTATGACCAACATCAATCATGTAAAGCTAAATATTTATGGGCCATTTTAGGAAATACTAGTTTGTATAGTGGAATGGAGTTAGAATATTAATTTTGTTAACATGGTACCCCTAATATATAGGCATTGGAAGCACATGTGTATCCTTGTGGAGACATGGAAGTGAGAGGAAAACATGTGAGTGTAGTCAAATAATCTTTTTTACAATGATTCATAGTGATTAATCTGGGGGAAGTGTTTCTATATGGTGGAGAGTTTTTTACATCCCAATAATATATAGGTACATAAATAAATAATTTTTCCCAAACAAGTCAATTTTATTAGTTTTTAGATTTTGGTGGAGTTATAAGATTTCAGGGGTAATAATAAGAGTTGGTATACATGGAGTGAGTAATATGTATTTGGTGATTGACAACATTGGATACCTGGTGAGATTGGACTCAGTAACCAGTGGATATTGGTGGGAACTGGTAGGGTTTTGTGTGCCATTGGGTACTTGATGGACACTGAGTGGGTAATAGATTTCCCCTTATCTGATTTTTGAAATTTTTATTATTCATTACCAAGGGGTAGAATGTTTATAAAATTATGTATCCATAATTAACACTATCATCCATATAAGACCTTCTTTATCCTCCATACATTCTTTATCTTCTTTGTACTTATCAATAGTTTATGCTAAAATTAATGTTTTGTATATCCCAAAAGATCTTTAGAGGGAAGTCTATAATTTCTAATATATATTTTAAATATAATTTTTATATAATTCCTTTACATTTTTTTGTTTATGTTATATATTCATGAATCTATAATTAAATCAGAATAAACTGACAATACTTAGTGATTGGGATCCAATTTTCAAAGTTGGTCCCCTCTAATAATTCATATGAATTTCAATTATTTTCCACGTGATGTATTATATATAATATGTGGTGAATGTGTGAACATGAACCAATATGAATATAATTGGTATCTATGTCATATAAAGATTATATATAATTATTTTTTGGTTAGGAGTGGTAATCCAAGTATATATATCCAGTTCCATATTCATTATTGTCCATGCACCTAATATTATTTTGTTATATAAATTAAATTTGGGAATCCATAAGGTGTTTCATAAGTTATTTAATTATGTTGTGGACCTTAATAGGTCCTAGTTTTCCTTTTTTTTGAAAATGATATGAGTATTCATTAATTTTCTAATCCTGATCTAGCATTATAACAGAATTTTTGAATGTTAAAATATAGATTAGTGTTTTTCTATTGTATATCAGATGAGTTCCATCAAAATTAATTGAAATTGGTTTTGGGTTTGTTGATCCAAATATTTAGAATATATAAATGAGTTAGGGTTTCATAACTAACCTAAAATTAATCATAAAATATATTGGTTTCTATACAGTACTTTTAACGATTTTATATCATATATTTGGTTGTGTTATTAAATTTTCCTTATAAATTAAGATAATATGGATTAAATTACTATTATTTCAATTAAGCCTATGTAATGAGATGATATGATAAATTTATTCTTTGATGATTATGGTACGGGATATAATTCTGGTTTACCTTGTTGATGATAAAATCATAAGATGTTATGACCACAAATATATATTCCATATAATGGTATGTGAATCCAATATTTCATTGATATGGTTTAAGGTATAATATGATTATCTATCTTATACATAGTAATGTTAAAGGAAAGGAAGATATTTCCCCCTTGGTTTTATTATTGATTAATTCATTGTATAAAATCCCTATATTATAGTAGTATTAATGAATATGTGAGTCAAGAAGGCCATTTGTCCATGAAATAACTAAAATCATTGTATCCCAAATTTAATGAAAAGGATACTGTCAGAAAATGTTATACACATTTTCTTAATGTTGAGGTACCGTGGTATGATATTTCTAAATACTAGATATGGTGATTAAAAAATATGTTACTCCCAATTATATAATTTTATTATTTCATTTTGATAAAACACTTAATTTCATCATAAGTATTTTGGGATAGAACATTTGTTTATCTTGGGCATTACAGGTATGATAAATTCATATTGGTGTTGATAATGGGTGAATAAAGTATCGTTACAAATCGAGTGTCCTATAAAACATAATGAGGGAATGAGTATTGTGATTAATTTTATAATTAATTTTTATCTAATTTTGCATATCTATTCATGCATGAACTTTTCTTCTTTGTATTTGATGAGGGAAACTATTTATGGTGGATTTCTAAAGAGAAATTACACATTCCATGATAATCATAGGGAAAGTATAGATATTATTATCAAGGTAACATGAAATATAAACATAGAAGTTGTAGGTAGATGATATATAAGGATATTAAAAGTGTGAAATGGTGTGAGGTGGATAATATTACCCAATTTTTCATTACTATTTATTTTTTGGTTTGGGTGACATTGTTTATGAAAGGAGGAATAATTATCAGATGATATATATTTCTCATTGTGTGAGATACAGACACACACATAATTATTTTGTGAGGATTATTGAGGTAATATATGGGTATGCTTTTGGAAGCTAATTGGTGGACATTATATTTCATCATATCATATTGTGTATTTCATTGTAATTCATAAACACATTAACATGTACCATCCAAAGGTAGTAACCTACTCAATATATTTATGCTCACAACTATTATACATATACTATTTTTACAATTAAATGTATTGTGTTGAATTTTATTTAAGAGTTTACTGATTAGGATTAAGGATCATTTGGAGGGGATGAAATGTATTTTATAAACATTTCAATATGATTTCAATTTACTAGAAGATGGATATTTCTTCAATAAAGTGTATTTCTATCAATTTTTAATAATATATAGCACTAGTAACTCATCCCTTTCATTTTAGAGGCATGCATTGGGTTCAAGTCGGTAATTATAAACTCCCAAGAGAAGCCCTAATGGGATTGGTTAATGATATAGTAATATCATAGTGAGTGCCTCTAGGATGGATTTTTAGTAACAATTAGTGATTTTTTACATTATGTTGGTAATTCAATAGTATATAAAATCCAATGATGGACTATAAACAATGTAAATTAATAAAGGGTATGGTGGTTGATGCAATCTTATACAAGGATCTATATTTTCTATTAATTAGTCCTTAAGGATAATTAAATATATCAAGGGTATTATAGTAGGTGAGTATTTGAATTATATAATTTCATCTCATGATGATTTTGTATATTATGGATAAAATAAAAGTATTCATGGGTAAGACAATAGGACAAATAGTTTTCTTTGATACATCAATATCTATGAGGTGATCCTGACCAACTTATCTTACATTTTAAATATTCATAGAGGATGATGATGTCATTGTCATGCAATACCCAAGGAGGTGCATTAAGAAAAAGATATACCATATAGATTATTTGAGGCTATCAATTAATTACCATAATATTTTGAAATGTAGAAGATCAAAACATTTTATGGAGTTACTTGTGATCTTTAGAGAAAGAATTCGCTTGATGTGGGGGAGAAATATTTTTTACTTAGACATACTCTTGATGATTAACGTATTACTATAGAGATAAGTGTTATATAATATGTGATTATATTGTGGTGTAGTATTTGTATTGGTTATAGATGAAAATATATAATATAATAAACTAGGTTCTAAAATATTTTAATCATTTAGTTTTTTCTACTACTCACTAGATTGATCGATAATAAAAGTTTTGGAATATTTAGTGGGAGAGTTCACCTAACAGAGATTTTCAAAAACTATTTATGAATCATATCTAATATTCTCCATGCATGACTTTAAATGAGTACTTGTAAGATTAAAAATTTTACTCAACTCAATGTCCTTTCATTCAGAGTTTTCATATTTCTCACTAATTATTGGTTTATTTAGTAGTGGTGTATATGGAGGTGGTGGTTAAATATATTATTGTACAATAATTTTCATCTGTGTGGGTTATAATACATTCTATTTTCGGATATCCTAAAATGATAATTATCCTTTAGGGGTCATCTAAATTTTCATGGATCCTTGGATGATGAAAGGACTAATCATTATGATATATTATAGATAATTTGTAACTATATCGAGGTATCCTTGTCCTATATAGCAATATATTTGATGGAAAGGGTCATATTAAGGTTACATATCCCTATACTCAATAACATATAACAAAATTCCATTCTGGATATCTGACCAATATACTCAAAAAATCATGCCACATATCCATCTTCAATGGTAATGATAATAATGATCAATGTTAGTGTCCATGTAACCATATATATCCAGGTTTTAACTATGGATTGGTTGAGTGAATACAGAGAAAGTGACATATAAAGGACTCTATAAATGACATAGTGGTTTTTGCTATTTTTATTTTAATTATTATTGATTATATATAGTGTGTGTTAACCTTTTTGTATGTTTATTTACTCTATTATTTCACTATTTATGAAACAAAGTGTGTTTTCCTAATTATATGAATGATTTAGATTCATTTATTAATTATATATTATATATTATAAACCATTTACATGATCTCACATTGATAACCATGACACTTGTTCCAAAAAATGGTGATCAGGATCTCACGTTAGGTTTATTGTAGTCTATTCCAGGTATGATGTCCAGATATCCATGTAAATATATTACACGTATTCCTGGGGAAATATTTTATTGAATACCCCAGAATAAATTGAGTAAGACTCATAAATGTTTATCTATAAGGAATTTATATAAGAAACTTGATATTATAACTCTTACAATAGCCTATTGGGGTTGAGTATATATGTGTTAGTTGAGAAATATCCTATGAAAAATTGGAAAGATATTAATTAGAGATAGGGTGGAACACTATAGGGTCATCAGTGTTGAGTTATTATATGTTTATAATTTTATATGGTTGAGGAGTATGCAATATATGTAATATATTTAGATAGAGGTTTGTTTTTTATTTTTGACATCTGTATTGATTAATATGAAATATTTTCATTAAATTATTACACTAACCATTATCTATGTGTTAATGTTTTTAGTAACTAATACAGTTTGGGGTTGGTTGATATTGTTGGAAATATGTCGTCATTGTGAGATAATGGAATGATTATGTCAAATATTTAGAATCTTTTTTTAAATAGACAAGATCAATTGATGCCAGGAATTTCAAAGATCATATTTAATTTTATGGGATAGTATAGATTGTACTTATATAACAGTTATTTTATTTAATACTAAGTGGGATCATGTAACATTTTGTTCATATGTTTGTATTCATTTAAGATTTCAACATATTGATCTATAGGATGTTACATCATTTTTGGTGATCATGAAGTTTTTTTAATATGTGGTGGTGTCAGAGGTACTAGATTATAAATATGTATTTCATGATGTTTTTATAATTAATGTTATGAGCTTAACTCTATCTCATGAAATTTAATTTATAATAAAATTATACCCTTGTTCCCCTCTAATTGTTATGGTGTCTTGGCATGTAGTTCAATAAAAACTACCGTTGATAAGGGATTAAATTTATGACCAGTTATATATAAGGTTTTTATAACCTGGTGTATCTCTAAGTGCAATGCTAGTTTTGTTTGAATATTTTTCATTTCATAGCTTAATGATATACATATAATATTGAGGGTCAAACCAGATAATGTTAATGAACAGTTTTCTACTAACATGTATTAATGATCAACTTGATCATTTGAAAGGTATGAGTTGGTTATTAAAAATCAATTTATTATATATCTACCATTAAATCATAGTATTATATTTGTACATTCCATATATATATGTTAAATTTATTTATGGAAACATTATAATCACAATGATTTCATTTGGATTTATAAATTACCATTTATTATTTATCTGATTAAGTCATTTTTCATCCTTATTTGGATCAACTTATAATCTTATTAATTAGTTTTTTTTCGTAATTACTCAAATTAAAAGTTTGATCTAGTAAAAAATGATAGGATTAGTTTAGGGTTATTTGGGTCTAATCCTTTTAATGAAAATTTATAGGTGTCCCATTTAGAGTTGAAAAGTTCACGGATTGGGATATGTTGTACTGAGGGAAGTTATTGTTGTTGATCAATCGAAGATTTTGGATATTGTTATTTATTAGAAAATAAATAATATATATATATATATATATTTGTGTGTGTGTGGATTAGACATTCTATGCCTTGTTTAGCTATTATAAGAGTTTATTACTTGAGTTTTATCAAATATTGACTCATTTTTAAAATAATCAAATAAATGTAAAGAATTAATTTTTTAAATATACCAATAATATTTTAACATTTTGAGGGACAATTTGATGATGTATTCAATTACTTAATTTCTAGAGGATGGAATTTCTGATGACTTATATTTTGATTCATCACATGAAGGAATGTGATATTTTTTGATATAGAAAATACGAGTTATAGTAAATGTTCCTAAAAAGTTACATTATCAAGAGTGTAACTAGGATACCCGTGATTTAGATATCATAGTACTGGTTTTTCTCCACAATAATGTATATATTACCAGCATTGAGAACATTTTTCATCATTAAAAATCATAAAAATTATGGGTAAATATTTTCCTAGAATTTGATAAAAATGAGTTAGAGGAGGTGGGTGGGGTTTTTGTAAGATTAGTATGTTATGATTTTCTATTCAAAAAGAAAATGGAATGTGCTAAAAGATGGTTAGAATCCTCCTAAGACTCGAGTATCTATATTTGATGTTAAAAATATTGTATGTTGTATTATTAACTATAACTAAAAATATACACTATAATATAAACCATGGGATCTTTTCTAGTCCTGGTTTAGGACAATCAGGAATGTATCCCAAAATAATATCATATTTGAATATTTTTTTAAATTAAATATCCTTTTGACATCACTCACAAAAGCCCCTTAAATAGAACAACATGTTTTTATGATTTTAAAGAGATCATGAAGAACAAAGGTTGAGAATAATAATTCGCTGTACATGTAACACCCTGATATTTTATGAGAAGTATATTTTTTTATGTATTATTTTATACGCAAAGGAATTTTTCACTGCACAAAACAGTATCTTGGCTTGCGTTATAAGCAATCACGACCTTCCTCGATAGCATGTGTAGTACCCAATACCGAGTTTCACTAAACAACGATATATTATTATAATAGTATGAACTAGCCGTTATGAATAGTATTACCTGAATTTTAAATTTTATAACATTATAAATCATCTCACACATTTTCTAGATTGAGGCATGAAAAAAAAATTAGTTTTACAGATAAAAGAAGTATTTTTCAAAAAATGCAGTTTTACCGCCTTTTGATGGAGCACCCATTTTAATTCTATTTTTTGACATGTTTATAAGTTCAATTTGACAAAATAAAATTCTTATTTGGAATCAGGATATAAAAATTTACTTTGGATATATTTTTCATATTATTCTGGTAACTTTCATATTTTAATGAATAGTAATAACACGCTATATTTTAATTTAAAACAAATTTTTTCATCACAATAATTTATATGGCTAGATTATCTATTTAATAGGTTTTAAAATTTAATTAGAATATATTTTTAACATTTAATCCAATGTTGGTCATTGACATTAATTTCACTTTGAAATTGGACATAAATAAGTGATGATCTTTTGATAGTTATTATTTCTTAAAAACACGCTATTTGTTTTGATAACTGGAATTACATTTAAAATTAATTAATTCTACTTCTATGTTTTGAATTTGAAAAAATATACATCATTTTTCAGTTCGGAATATCAAATATATCTTAGGCTGAATGTTTGCTATTTTTCTGAAAAACATCAATTTTTGATGAATAGTGAAAACACTGTGTTTTTTTGTTAAGACCGAATTTTTATTTAAATAATCATTTATTTGATTTAAATTTATTTTAGGTCAAAATATATACATAATAGTTATATATGTTCAATGAAATTCATTGGAATCATTTTATAATAATTTTAGATTTATAAAAAATTGTATTGAACTTTTCACTGTCTTTTACCCACCTCCTATGAGCTTTTGCAATTGTTCATAAAACATAATTTTACTGCTTCTGTGAGTTGAATTTAGAAAATATGAGAGACACTTTTAATATCAAGGAGTAAAATGTGGTTCAATTAGATAAAAATAATTTTTGGTGAATAGTAACTTTTTACTTTTATTTACCACGGTTAAAAGTAAATAGGGTAATTCAAGGTTAAAAGAAAATTATAATAATTAAAAAATAAATTAACACTTGTCCAAGCCTTATTGTATGAGTAATGGACAACCATGGGAATCCTTGGGTCGATTTTGGGACCCCATGGAGCCACTTATGAAATACAATGACACATTAGATTAATTAATTTAATGTAAAGACAAAATTGGCATTAACAAAAAATCCTTTAGTAATTAATTTTTATAAGGGGCTATATAAATTATCTTTTCGACTATAAATTTTAATTGGAAAGCTAAAAAGATTTCCTACATGTTTGTATTTTTTTTATAATTTTTAGACATCAAATAAATTTAATTATTTATGACACATTAATGATGCATTATTTACATAATTAATAATTGAATTAAATAAATAAGATTATAATGATTAAAATATTTTCAAAAACATGTCCAATTATGATTGGATGATTTTATTTCGACCATGAGACATCTTATCTTTATCTTTAATTATTTTTGGATCTTTTGAAACAGAAGATATGTTTATAATAAAATAATATTTTCACACTTTCCAAAGGTGCCCCTCTCCTCCCTTATAAAAGGGCACCTCCTCCCTCTCCTCCTCACTCCACTTTGAGCCTTAAATCTCGGCCTAACCCTACCCATTTAACTTCCCCACTTCCTTAGGAACCAACTAGACATACTGGTATTCTCAAAAGACAAATTCTAGTGCCCTAAGAGAAAGTTTAAAGGAGGCACTATGAAGAAGAGGTAATACCTTCTACCATTTTCATCAATTTCCATTCTTCTTCTACTCCCTCTTATTTAGTTGTTTCAATATGAGGTAATAACAACAGTATCCCTCATATAATGATCTTTTATTATAAATATGAGACAACTCTATTTCACTTCTTATCCATCCTACGGTAAACAAAATCACCGCGCGTGCGTACGTACAGAATACCGTCTCCATGTCGTGGTGTAAGATGTTTTCCACCACCACCTTACTTGGATGGGTATAATGGTGTAAATAAATAACTATATATGATTATTGTAAAGTGGTATTGATTCTGAAATATTATACATACACTTCAATACAATTCCACGATCATGGGAATGATATCATCGCTCGTGCGTACGTACAGCATACCGTCTCCACGATGTGATGTGACATGTTCTATATGGTCTTCATTTAATAATGATTATATAAATGAAATTAATGAATTAATATGATATATATTATAGTAATACCATTATTTAAATTATTTTTCTATATCCTATAAATCGGAATAAGAATTTAATCGACAAAACACGCAAAAGAACATAAAGTAACAAACACTCGAATAACAAGTAGCAATGAAATATTACTACTATGATGATACAAATATGACTATATATGATATCATAACAATGAATATGATTTTTTAATAAGTAAATTGACATTATTTAAACCATATTACAGCATCTTCAGATTCATACAAAGCATATCGAACCTAAGGTAAGGGAGAATCTCACAATCTCATTTTTATCCGAGATTGTTTGCACTATGGTATTTACTAGGGTGTATTTTATCATCCACATCCAAGTTTCCTCAATATGTAATATTATTTCCATCCTCCTACAATTTTTTAATTCCAATTTTACCCTTCGGTGAGTTTTTGGTAAAAGATATGAAAGCAATTTTTTGTCGTTGTTCGTATAAGGTACATTTTAACTTTTCTGACCAAAGTATGAGAAGAATGTTTTTTAAAATTATACTGGATGAATGTATTTTTAGAACATTATTTCCAAGAATCATACTTTATATGTTTTCAAGGTTATTTTTAATCAACTTCCACTACTGGAAAAGGGATCATTCCCAACAGTTGTATACCAACGGTTCAAAAAACCGTTGGCATATCTTGTCTTTCCCAACGGTTTATAAAAACCGTTGGAAAAAACCCCTCAATGCATAGTTTTCCCAATGGTTTCATAGGACCGTTGGGAAATATAGGTTTTTTCCAACGGTTCTTAAGAACCGTTGGGAAAAGTGGAGAGGAAACCTTGTTTTCCCAATGGTTCTATGGAACCGTTGGGAAAGGTTGGTGTTTCCCAACGGTTTTTAAAACCGTTGGGAAAAAAATTCCCCAAATACCCAAATCGAGCCAACGGCCTCCGCACATTCCAGAAGCATTCAGCTCGTGTCCTCCGGGAGCGATTCCCTGGCAGAAGGACCTCCCAATCCCCACATCATCCAGCACCTACCAGGTTAGACTCCTATATTTTATCAAGGTTATAGTTCCAGCTCTTATAAATCATATACTTCTATTCTTGATTTCGTTATTCCCAATTATTAGGGTTTTTGTAAAAATTTATGATTGTTTCATGGTGGTCATGTGCGCCACTATAGGTACATTGATTCACTAATTTATTTTGGTATTTCCATAAAATTCGAATACAATTTATTAATGAATCAATGTTGAGTTTTAACATGACATTCATGTTCTTGATTTTTGTTGAAGACCTTATTTATGGTATGGGGTCAGATTATTTAAAGTGTAAACAAATACTTATATAGAATTTCCTTGTAAAACCTCATGGTTTAATTCTAGTTAAATGGAATCATAATTTTTTATGTTATTACTATTTAGTAATTGGTGAGCTGAATCATATATGTATATGAAAAATGGATCAAGATCATTTAGTATTGGATAGATTTATTCCCTAGTAATGTGAGACCCTTATGTTGTGGGGTGAGTATGGAGTAGTGAGATATATTTCTTGTTACTTAACTTTTTTCAATTCTATGAGGTAATGATGGCATGCACTAATTTTTTGAGATCTGTCAATGTTTTTATGGTTTTGACCATGATCCATGATGTGTATCCTAGTATGTAAGATCCTGTTGGTTATTGGACCCTAGATTGGGTGAATTTGTATGCGGTAGGGTGCTTTCTAGGATGGGTTGTAGTGATGTGATGGTAACTTATGAGAGGGGTGGGTCTTACTAATGTGGATTCATTCTATATCATAATCATGTAAATATAATTTGTATTATGATAACTAAATGTGAATGATGTGTGATCAAATATTGTCTTATCCTGGATAATTCCTTGTGATATATTGATATGGTGGCATGAGTGATGATGCATGTGGTGACATGACCAACATACATGTGTTTCATGGTTAGTGATCAATTAGGTTAGTGATCCTATGATCATTGGGATGTGACTCTAAATGATTCAAGAAGAGTTATTAATATGATAACATGAGGGTGTGTTCCTATTTGGTTTTATCTAGACTCGTAATATAGTATTGGAGTTGAGTTATTTTTATATATTATCTGTTTTTATTGATGTTTCCTTTTAGTGGTTGTGTGTTTGGGAACCCCCCTCCTTCCTAGACCCTAGACAACCCCCCACCCTCCTCCCTAGACCCTGGACAGCCCCGCCGAACAGCCCCCCACCCTCCTCCCTGGACCCCGGACAACCACCGGACAGCCCCCCAGATAGCCCCCCGGACAGCCCCCCCACCCTCTTCCTTGGACCTCGGACAACCCCCTGAACAATCCCGGATAGCCCCCGGACAGCCCCCCAAATAGCCCCCAGACAGCCCCCCACCCTCCTCCTTGGACCCCAGACAGCCCCCCGAACAGCCCCCAAACAGCCCCCCTACCCTCCTCCTTGGACCCTGGACAACCCCCCGAACACCCCCCGGACAGCCCCCCGCACAGCCCCCCCACCCTCCTCCTTGGACCCCATACAGCTCCCCTACCCTATTCCTTGGACCCCGAACAACCCCCCAAACATCGTTCGGCATGTTTGGACCCCCCCACGCGCGTTTATCAAGCGCGCACAACGCTTAAAGAACGCATAATGAGCCCTACCGCGCAGACCGCACATCCGATTGACGTGATGTCTGCGCATGCACGTCGCGAATAATAATTGGATTGTTGTCCTGTGATTTCAGGTCAATCCGATGTCATCCGCTATGAATTTGACCGTTAGACGCCCGTTTTGGCCCTTTATGACACCAGAACGGCGTTCGCAGTCACCGCGGGCACACGACACGTCCAATTGACGTGCCGTCTACTCAACCACATCACAAGTCACTCACCCTTTGATGTCGTCCGATTTCATGCCATTCGGACATCGTTCGGCCAGTTTGGACCCCCCCACGCGTGTTTATCAAGCGCACACAACACTTAAAAAACGCATAATGAGGCCTACCGTGCAGACCGCACAACCGATTGACATGCCATCTAAGCGTTCACGTCGTGAATAATAATTTTATTGTTGTCCTGTGATTTCAGGTCAATCCGATGCCGTCCGCTATGAGTTTGACCGTTAGACGCCCGTTTTGGCCCTTTATGACACCAGAACGGCATTCTCGGTCACTACGGGCACACGGCATGTCTGATTGACATGTTGTCTACTCGACCACATAACAATTCACTTACCCTTTGATGTCGTCCGATTTCAGGCCATTCAGACTTCGTTCGGCCAGTTTGGACCCCCCCCCTACGCGTGTTTATCAAGCGCGCACAATGCTTAAAGAACACATAATGTGCCCTACCGCGTAGACCGCACGTCCGATTGACGTTTCGTCTACGTGTGCACGTTTCGAATAATAATTTTACTGTTTTCCTGTGATTTCAGGTCAATCCGATGTCATACGCTACGAGTTTGACCGTTAGACGCCCGTTTTGGCCGTTTATGACACCAGAACGGCGTTCCCGGTCACCGTGGGCACACGGCACGTCCGATTGACGTGTCGTCTACTCGACAAAATCACAATTCACTCAGCCTTTGATGTCGTCCGATTTCAGGCCATTCGGACTTCGTTCGGCTAGTTTGGACCCCCCCACACGCGTTTATCAAGCGCGCACAATGCTTAAAGAAGGCATAATGAGCCCTACCGCGCAGACCACACTTCCTATTGATGTGACATCTACGCGTGCACGTCGCGAATAATAATTGGATTGTTGTCTTGTGATTTCAGGTCAATCCGATGTCGTACGCTATGAGTTTGACCGTTAGACGCCCGTTTTGGGCGTTTATGACACCAGAACGGCGTTCCCGGTCACCGCGGGCACACGGCACGTCTGATTGACGTGTCGTCTGCTCGAACACATCACAATTCACTCACCCTTTGATGTTGTCCGATTTCAGGCCATTTGGACTTCGTTCGGCCAGTTTGGACCCCCCATGCGTGTTTATCAAGCACGTGCAACGCTTAAAGAAGGCATAATGAGCCTTACCACGCAGACCGCACGTCCGATTGATGTGACCTCTACGCGTGCACATCGCGAATAATAATTGGATTGTTTTCCTGTGATTTCAGGTCAATCCGATGTCTTTCGCAATGAGTTTGACCATTAGACGTCCGTTTTGGCCCTTTATGACACCAGAACGGCGTTCCCAGTCACAGCGGGCACATGGAACGTCCGATTGACGTGTTTTCTTCTCGACCACATCACAATTCACTCACCCTTTGATTTCGTCCGATTTCAGGCCATTCGGACTTCGTTCGGAAAGTTTGGACCCCCCCCCCACGCGCATTTATCAAGCGCGCCCAACGCTTAAAGAAGGCATAATGAGCCCTACCGTGCAGACCGCAAGTCCGATTGACGTGCCGTCTACGCGTTCATGTCGCGAATAATAATTGGATTGTTGTCCTGTGATTTCAGGTCAATCTGATGTCATCCGCTATGAGTTTGACCGTTAGACGCCCGTTTTGGCCGTTTATGACACCAGAACGGCGTTCCCGGTCACCGCGGGCACACGTCACGTTCGATTGACGTGTCGTCTGCTCGAACACATCACAATTCACTCACCCTTTTATGTTGTCCGATTTCAGGCCATTCGGACTTTGTTCGGCCAATTTGGACCCCCCACGCGCATTTATCAAGCGTGCGCAACGCTAAAAGAAGGCATAATGAGCCCTACCGCGCAGACCGCACGTCGGACTGACGTGCCCTCTATGTGTGCACGTCGGGAATAATAATTGGATTGTTGTCCTGTGATTTCAGGTCAATCCGATGTCGTTCGCTATGAGTTTGACTTTTAGACGCCCGTTTTGGCCCTTTATGACACCAGAACGGCGTTCCCGGTCACCACGGGCACACGGCACGTCCGATTGACGTGACGTATGATCAACCACATCACAATTCACTCACCCTTTGATGTAGTTCGATTTCAGGCCATTCGGACATCGTTCGGCCAGTTTGGACCCCCCACGCGTGTTTATCAAGCGTACGCAACGCTTAAAGAATGCATAATGAGCCCTACCGTGCAGACCGCACGTCCGATTGACATGCCGTCTGCGCGTGCACGTAGAGAATAATAATTTAATTATTTTCCTGTGATTTCAGGTCAATCTGATGTCGTCCACTCTGAGTTTGACCGTTAGACGCCAGTTTTGGCCCTTTGTGACACCAGAACGGCATTCCCGGTCACCGCGGGCACACGGCACGTCCGATTGACGTGCTGACTGCTCGACCACATCACAATTCAGTCACCCTTTAATGTCATCTGATTTCAGGCCATTCGAACTTCGTTCGGCCAGTTTGGACCCCCCACGCACGTTTATCAAGCGCGCACAACGCTTAAAGAATGCAGAATGAGCCCTACCGCGCAGACCGCATGTCCGATTGATGTGTCGTCTGTGCGTGCACATCTCAAATAATAATTGGATTGATGTCCTATGATTTCAGGTCAATCTGATGTCGTCCGATATGAGTTTGACCGTTAGACGCCCGTTTTGGCCGTTTATGACACCAGAACGGCGTTCCCGGTCACCTCAGGCACACGGCACGTCCGATTGATTTTTCTTCTGCTCGAACACATCACAATTCCCTCACCCTTTGATGTTGTCCGATTTCAAGCCATTCGGACATTGTTTGGCTAGTTTGGACCCCCCACGCGTGTTTATCAAGCGCGCGCAATGCTTAAAGAAGGCATAATTAGCCCTACCACGCAGACCGCACGTCCGATTGACATGCCCTCTACGCGTGCACGTTTCAAATAATAATTGGATTGTTTTCCTGTGATTTCAGGTCAATCCGATGTCGTTCGTTATGAGTTTGAACGTTAGACGCCCGTTTTGGCCGCTTATGACACCAGAACGGCATTCCTGGTCACCGCGGGCACACGGAACGTCGGATTGATGTGCTGTCTGCTCGAACACATCAAAATTCACTCACCCTTTGATTTCGTCCGATTTCAGTCCATTCGGACTTTGTTCGGCCAGATTGGACCCCCCCCCCCCACGCGCGTTTATCAAGCGCGCGCAACGCTTAAAGAACGCATAATTAGCCCTACCGCAAAGACCGCACGTCCGATTGATTTTCCGTCTGCGCGTGCACGTTGAAATAATAATTGGATTGTTTTCCTATGATTTCAGGTCAATCCAATGTTGTCCGCTATGAGTTTGATCGTTAGACTCCCGTTTTGGCCGTTTATGACACCAGAATGGTGTTCCCCATCACCGCGGGAACACGGCACGTCCGATTGACGTGCCGTCTGCTCAAACACATCACAATTCACTCACCCTTTGATGTCGTCCGATTTCAGGCCATTCAGACTTCGTTCGGCCAGTTTGGACCCCCCTCACGTGCGTTTATCTAGCGAGCGCAACGCTTAAAGAACGCATAACGAGCCCTACCGCGCAGACCACACGTCCGATTGACATGCCGTCTGTGCGTGCATATCGCGAATAATAATTGTATTTTTTTCCTGTGATTTCAGGTCAATCCGATGTTGTCCTCTATGAGTTTGACCGTTAGACGCCCGTTTTGGCCCTATATGACACCAGAACGGCGTTCCCGGTCACCGCGGGCACACGACACGTCCGATTGACGTTCCGTCTGCTCGACCACATCACAATTCACTCACCCTTTGATTTCGTCCGATTTCAAGTCATTCGGACATCGTTCGGCCTGTTTGGACCCCCCACGCACGTTTATCAAGCACGCGCAACACTTAAAGAACGCATAAAGATCCATGGGTCATATGTGACGTTTACGAGTCAACCCCGCCTTAATCTGAGGCACGGTGTGGCCGTAATCACTCTATGTGGCTCTATTTTGCTTAAAATGGACAACAATTTAAGTACATACGGAAAACCGATCAAATGCATTCGGTTTCCATTAAAACATTAGTAGAACGATCAACGGGTCATATGTGACGTGTACGAGTCAACTCCGCCTCAATCCGAGGTGCGGTGTGTTCGGCACCACTCAAAGTGTCTGCCTTTTGTTTCAAAAGTACGTCATTTTAATTGAAAAACATCAACTGGCATACAGAAAACCAACCAAGCGCATTCGGATTGTGTTGATAATTTAGAAAAATTATCCATGGGTTATATGTGACATGTACGAGTCAACTCCGCCTTAATCGGAGGCACGGTGTGGCTGGAATCACTTTATGTGGCTCTCTTTTTCTTAAAATGGACAACAATTTAAGTACATATAGAAAACCGACCAAATGCATTCGGTTTCCATTGAAACTTTAGGAGCACTATCCATGGGTCATATGTGACGTGTACGAGTCAACCCCGCCTCAATCTGAGGCACGGTGTGGCTACCACCACTCAAAGTGTCTTTCTTTTGTTTCAAAAGGACGTCATTTGAAGTGAAAAACATTAACTAGCATACAGAAAACCAACCAAACACATTCGGATTGTGTCGATAATTTATCATAACAATCCATGGGTCATATGTGACGTGTACGAGTGAACCCCACCATAATCTGAGGCACAGTGTGGCCGTAATCACTCTATGTGGTTCTCTTTTTCTTAAAATAGACAACAATTTAAGTACATACAGAAAACCGACCAAACGCATTCGGTTTCCCTTGAAACATTAGGAGAACGATCAATGGGTCATATGTGACATGTACGAGTCAACTCCGCCTCAATCCGAGACACGGTGTGGCCAGCACCACTCAAAGTGTCTGCCTTTTGTTTCAAAAGTACGTCATTTTAATTGAAAAACATCAACTGGCATACGGAAAACCGACCAAACGTATTCAGATTGTGTCGATACACTAGAACAACGATACATGGGTCATATGTGACGTGTATGAGTCAACCCCGCCTCAATCCAAGGTGTGGTGTGGCCGCCACCACTCAAAGTGTCTGTCATTTGTTTCAAAAGGATGTCATTTGAAGTGAAAAACATCAACTGGCATACAGAAAACCGAACAAACGCATTCGGATTGTGTCGATACATTAGAACAATTATCCATGGGTCATATGTGACGTGTACGAGTCAACCCCACCTTAATATGAGGCACGGTGTGGCCGAAATCACTCTAAGTGGCTCTCTTTTTCTCAAAATGGACAACAATTTAAGTACATATGAAAAAACGACCAAACACATTCAGTTTCCACTGAAACATTAGGAGAACGATCCATAGGTCATATGTGATGTGTATGAGTCAACACCGCCTCAATCCGAGGCTCGGCGTGGCCGGAACCACTCAAAGTGTCTGCCTTTTGTTTCAAAAGTACGTCATTTTAATTGAAAAACATCAACTGTCATACGGAAAACCGACCAAACGCATTTGGATTGTGTCGATACATTATCACAACGATAAATGGGTCATATGTGAAGTGTATGAGTCAACCCCACCTCAATCTGAGGTGCGGTGTGGCTGGTAGCACTCCAGGTGTATGTATTATGTTTAAAATGGACATTATTTCAGGTAATTATATATGGTATACAAAAAACCGATTAAATTATGAATTGACTTCTGGATTCCACATATAATTGTCATCTAAATTTTAAATTGAATTCTAAACTAATTATGTATGTTTATAATTATGTTATCAATTCTAATTTAATTATGGATGTTTATAGTTCCTCCATTATTTGTAATTGTTAGTTGGTTATTGCAAGTACAATAAATATATATGTATGTGTTAGTTTATTGTAGGTACAATAATTATATATGTATGTGTTAGTTTATTGCAGGTACAATAATTGGATTGAAATATGAGAGGTAACCCACAAAACCACACCAGGTGGTGGTCAAATTGGAGACCTGGTTGCAATTAGTGGAGCTGCTGGGCAAATTGCAGGGCTGCTGGGCAATTTGCCCAGTAGAGGCTATGCCAACGGTTCAAAACCGTTGGCATAGAATATCTTGGATTTGTTTTACCAACGGTTTATAAAACCGTTGGTAAAACACTTTTCCCAATGGTTTTAAACCGTTGGGAAAGACTAGATATTGGGTTTTTTCAGCACTTTTCCAACGGTTTGACAACCGTAGGGAAATGTTTTTTCCCAACGATTTTGAAGAACCGTTGGGATAGGGTAATTTTCTCCACCTATTCCAACGGTTCAATGTAAACCATTGGGAAAAGTTTTTCCCAACGACTTACTTGCCTACGGCTGGCAGAACCGTTGGTATAACACATACCAACGGTTCCCCAGCCTTTCCCAACGGTTCTAAACCGTTGGGAAATTCTCTATATCCAGTAGTGTTCTTTTAGTTTAAAATTGTATGACATGTTATGAAAGGAAAAATGATTTTGAAGAAGAAAGGATATTTTCCTCAATAATGGAGTTTAAATGTTTTATCAAAATCATTTTCCATCTATGATAAAATGGGGTTCTGTTTCTATCACTATTTTTACATTGATTTGATTATTTTATGATGGAATTAATTTTATTTTGTCTTTTTATCTTATATGGGTTATGGTATGATGGAATGATGATTAAGAATCCAATTTTTATTACATGGGTCATGCTATGATGTATGATTTATGATTTTGTGGCACACATAAGAATGGTTTCATTATGAGATGGGTGGGACGTATATATCCCTCCAATGCATTGGGTAAAGATTTATATCTCATGAGATAGACATGGATGGAACGAAAGGTTAAACCGGTTCAGTGATAGAGGACTGGAATGAGGAGTGAACTCAGTTCATAAATGGACTTTGTCCTCTATGATGGTCTTGGCAATGAGCCATGACTAATATGAAATGAATTTATATGATTATGTGTGTATGCCACAATGTTTCATGTTTTAGGTTATGATTATTCAGGATTACATTTCATTACTATGATTTATTTCATGACATGATATTATGACCACTTTTGCAGGTTATGATTTTCAAAATGTTATGTTCTTATGAATATGATATGACTGATATTGCTTTTGTTTACCCTTAATGAGCATTTGGGCTCACCCTTTTGTATGTTTTCTTTTACCTAGGTCAGGAAGAAGGATATTAAGTAGGATATTCCAAAAAGGGACTCTAGATATGATGAAATAAATAGGAGACAATGTAGTTGATTTTATGAAACATTTGTTTATGTTTCCTAGTTTCTAATGACACTATAACTATACGGTCCTTTCATGGTTTTTTTATATGTTTTAATTAGTATGCTTCAACTAGGAAGTAATAACAATGTATGTAAAGTATTGGTCGTTATAGTTTGTATCAGAGGCAAAGTAGGTTGGAATGTATCTGATCCGTGGGAACTCACACATTTGAGGGTTGGACGAAGCATGACTCTCCACCCAAGGGCTTCATGAGGAAATGGCTGCCACTGGGGATGGTGGTGTGTCATGCCCAGGGGGTGTAGCCGACGATGGAGTGCCCTAATAGGTATCAAATATAGTCCACTGGAAGTAATTTCAGACCATTATAGTTGGTATCAGAGGAAAGTTATAGTCAACCTTTGGAAACTAGGATGTGAAAGCCTTAGTAAAAACCCTTAGGATAAGTCTAAGAATAGAACACAATCTTAGTGTTTTAGAAATGTCCATGAACAACCTCTGATAAGACCTTAAGTGTGAAATTTTATTCTTGATTATGTGGTTTTCCTATTATGAATAGTGTTGGTCACGCTATGCTTCTTGGTTTTAGTCAATGGCTGGAACTCAAAGGAGTCATGTTAATGCTGAATGCGATGGCCAAGGCAATGATTGTCCCCCTGAGAAACCAAATTTGATAGGAGATGGAATGCAAAATCTTGTATCTATGCTCACACAACTTTCTCAAGATATGATCCATGCAGGACTTCCAAACGACCAAAGTAAGGAGCTACATTCTATTGAATCCTTCATAAGGCAGCATCCCCTTTCATTCAGCGAGTCTTCTGATCCATTAGTAGGTGAATAATGGATTAGTACCACTGAAAAGATATTTTCAGTTCCGCAATGTTCTGAACATGAAAAAGTCATCTTAGCAGTGTATCGTTTGGAAGGTTATGCTGATCAATGGTGGAATCTTATCAAGAATACGATGTAAAGAGATGAAATTGAGTACATGGATTGGGATGAGTTCAAGAACATATTTTTCAATAATTACTTCCCTCGTATTCTTCGAACAAAGATAGAGAAATAGTTTCTTGAACTAATGCAAAAGGATGATGAATCTATTGGTATCTACAAAGTAATTTTTTCAAGGCTTGCAATGTACACTTCTGGGATTATTATCCAACCTGAGAGAAAAATCGATAGATTCTTTAGTGGCTTAAAACCAAGTCTTATAAGGGCGTTAGACATAAGGGACATCAATAGCTACGAGGAAATTGTTCAATGTGCTCTCACGGTTGAGATGGAGATTGGAGTAACCCATCAGTCATATGGGTTTGATAAGAAGAGGAAAATAGAATTCAAAAGAAAATCTAAGTACCACACTGAAAATAAGATGATTTTTCCTTTATGCTCAAATTGTGGAAAGAAACATGGAGGGAATTGTCTTAATGTGAGAAGAAAATTTTTTAAGTGTGGAAAAGAAGGTCATCAGGCAGTTGAATGTCGAAATAATGGGAAGAATATGTCTAATGATGTGAACAAAGAAAGGGATACACAGAATGCACCTCCTACACTTCAATGTTTCATGTTAAAAGTGATGGGGCATTATTTCAATCAATGCATAAATCCAAGGGTTGTTGATGATGATCAACGTCAAAAAACTCTTAAGGCCAGACACAAAGTAAAGTAACATGAAATTTCTATCGGCGATGTGGAGTATGATAACGAAGTGGTGAAAGGTACACTTACAATCCACTATAAAGTAGGAAATGTTTTATGTGATTCTAGATCCACCCACACTTTTATTTCTGAATAATTTTCTAAGGGTATCACCGTATTACCTCAACAATTAGATATTGAGTTAACTATGACAACTCCTAATGGAACAATGGTCGCATGAAAATTTTATAATTCTTCTCCGATTGAAGATTGTTGGAAAGTGCCTCCTGTGAATCATGTGATCCTTACTATAGTGGAATTTGATGTGATTCTTGGCATGGATTGGATTTATTTATACGGAGCTCATATCAATTACCAAAGAAGGTAAATCACATTTAATATTCGAGATCATTCTATGATTTTCTATCGATGCAAGGATGAATATATCCTACCAGAGGAAATTTCTTCCATCTTATGGGTCTTGATTCCAATAAATGATGGTTATGTATCTCAAATGGTTGGCGAGAAACTCATGATTAAGAATATTCCCATTGTATATGAGTTTGATGATGTCTTTCTAGAGGAATTTCCGGGTCTTCCACCAAATCGTGAAGTTGAGTTTTAAATAGAACATGTACAGGGTGCTTTGCCTATTACAAAGACACCTTATAGAATGGCCCCAATTGAGTTGCAGGAATTGAAGAAGAAACTCCAAGAGAATCTTGATAAAGGATTCATACACCCTAGTGCGTCACCTTGGGGATCACCTGTTCTGTTTGATAAGAAGAAAGAGGGATCAATGAGACTCTGCATGGATTATCGAGAACTTAAGATGATCAAAATCAAGAACAAATATCCTCTCCCGCACATTGATGACTTATTTGACCAATTACGTGGAGCTCAATACTTTTCTAAGATTGATCTTCATTCTTGGTATCATCAATTAAGGGTCAAAAGGGAGGATATACCAAAGACGACATTCTGTACAAGGTATGGACACTATGAATTTATACTGATGCCATTTGGTCTTACTAATGCCCCTGCTATCTTCATGGATCTGATGAATAGAGTCTTTAGAGACTATCTTGATAAGTTTGTGGTAGTCTTTATAGACGATATTCTTGTCTATTCAATGAGCAATGAAGAACATGAAGATCACTTGAGAATTGTATTGAAGACCCTGAGAAAGGAGAAGCCTTATTCTAAATTTACCAAGTGTGAATTTTGGCTTCAAAAGTTGCATTTTAAGGTAACATAATCTCGAAAGAGGAGATATATGTGGATCCAACAAAAATAGAGGTTATCGAAAGATGGTCGATAACAACAACAATAACTAAGATCCGAAGTTTTCTTGGTTTGGCTAGATATTATCAACATTTTTTGAAAGATTTTTCACGATTATCTAATCCACTCACATGTTGACTCGAAAAGGAGTTAAGTTCGTGTGGATGGAGGAGTGTGAATAAAATTTCAAGGAATTGAAAAGAAGGTTATCCAGTGCACCTATGCTCACAATGCCTTATAGTGGAGAAAAGTTTGTGATCTACAGTGACACATCCAAGAAGGGATTGGGGTGTGTTCTCATGAAAAATGATTTGGTGATAGCTTATGCCTCACAATAGTTGAAAATTCATGATCAAAATTACCCAACTCATGATTTGGAGTTAGATGCGTTAATCTTTGCATTAAAGATTTGGAGGCATTATCTTTATGGTGAAAGGTGTGATATTTATACTGATCACAAATGTTTAATGTATATTTTCACACAAAAGGAGCTGAATATGCGCCAAAGTTGATGGTTGGAGCTGATTAAGGATTACAACTGCTCAATTCATTACCACCCTGGTAATGCAAACAAGGTGGCAGACGCATTAAGTCGACAAGACCATACTAGCTTATCCATGATGAGGATCACAAAAGATCCGATATTTATGGATTTAAAAAGGATGGATCATGGAATTATAATGGATGTGGAAAAATAATATCTCTCTCAAATGAATTTTCAACCATATATACATGTGAAGATTAAAGAGGAACAAAAAGAAGATGTAGAGTTACAAAATAAGGTGAGAAATGTTCCTGAATTCAACTTTGATTGTGATGGGATAATAAGGTCCAAGAATTGGGTTTTTGTTCCTCCAATCCCCGAATTAAAGATAGAGTTTCTGGATGAAGCTCATAGTTCTTCATTCTCTATTAATCTTAGAAGCACGAAGATGTATAGGGACCTGAAAGAGTACTTCTGGTGGGATGGAATGAAAAGATATGTTGCTGAATAAGTCTCTCGATGCTTGGATTGTCAGAAATTTAGTGCTGAGAGACAGAAGTCTAAAGGGATGTTACAATGATTACCTATACCAGAATGGAAATGGAAAAACATCACGATGGACTTTGTCACTGGTCTTCCTAAAACATCCAAAAGCAATAATGTTATCTGGGTTATAGTTGACCGTCTTACGAAGTCGGCACACTTCATTGCTATTAGGGAAGATTTCTCTCTGGATCATCTTTCCAGGATATATGTAAAGGAAGTGGTAAGATTGCATGGAGTGCCACTTTCCATTATATCTGATCGAGATCCGGGGTTTACCTCGTAGTTCTGGTGAAGTCTTCAGCATACTCTAGATACAGAGTTGAGTTTCAGCACTGCTTATCATCCTAAACAGATGGCCAGTCTGAGAGGACAATTAAAACTCTAGAAGACATGTTAATAGCTTTATCTATATATTTAAAAGGCGGTTGGGATCAACACCTACCTTTGGTGGAATTTTCCTATAATAATAGCTTTCACTTCAGAATTCAAATGACTCCTTATGAAGCTCTCTATGAAAAAAAATGAAAAACTCCAACTTTCTGGGATGAAGTTGGGGAAAGAAATCTATTAGGACCTGATCTTGTTGATGAGATGGAAGAAAAAGTCTGATCTATTCAACAACACATAAGAGCAGCTCAGAGTCGACAAAAAAGTTATGCCGACAACCGAAGAAAAGACCTAGAGTTTGAAGTTGGTGATAAAGTGTTCTTACAAATATCTCATTGGAAGAGAGTAATGAGATTTGGGAAGAAGGAAAATCTGATCCCTAGGTATATCGGTCCTTTCGAAATACTTGATCATTTTTGGAAGGTATCATATCGATTGGCGCTTCCACCGAATCTCTCTCAAGTTCATGATGTGTTCCACGTATCTCTCCTGAGAAAGTAAATACCCGATCCTCAACATGTACTAAGCTCGGAAGTTGTACCACCGGAGAAAGATCTTTCTTATGAAGAACAACCGATAGAGATTATGGATTGTAGCAAAAATGTTCTACGGAACAAGACCACTCGCTTGGTGAACGTTTTTTTTGAGAAACCACCAATAAGAAGAATCTACATTGGAGCTTGAGGATATGATGAGAGAGAGGTATCCTCATCTGTTTGTTACGAAGTGATGAATTTCGAGGGAGAAATTCTTTTAAGGGGGTAGAACGTAACACCCTGATATTTTATGAGATGTATATGTTTTATTATTTATTATTTTATACGCAAATAAATCTTTCACTATACACAACACTAGCTTGGCTTGTGTTACACGCAATCGTGACCTTCCTCGATAGCGTGTGTAGTACGCAATACCGAGTTTCACTAAACAACGATATTTTATTATAATATTCTGAACTAGCCGTTATGAATATTATTAACTGAATTTTAAATTTTATAACATTATAAATCATCTAACACATTTTCTATAATGAGGTATGAAATCAAAATCAGTTTTTTGGATAAAAGAAGTATTTTTTTAAAAATGCAGTTTTACCGCCTTTTGATAGCACACACATTTTAAATCTAGTATTTGACATGTTTATAATTTCAATTTGATAGTATAAAATTCTTCTTTGGAATAAAGATGTAAAAATTTACTTTGGATAAATGTTTCATATTATTCTGGTAACTTTCATATTTTGATGAATAGTAAAAACACGCTGTAATTTAATTAAAAATAACTTTTTTCATCATAATAATTTAAATGGATAGATTATGTTTTTAATTGGTTTTAAAGTGTAATTAGAATATATTTTTACTATTTAATCAAATGTTAGAAATTCGAATTAATTTCACTTTGAAATTGGACACAAGCAAGTGATGATCTTTTGATAGTTATTGTTTCATAAAAACACGCTATTTGTTTTGATAACGGGAATTACATTTAAAATTAATTAATTCCACTTATATGTTTTGAATTTGGGGAAATATACATCATTTTTGAATTCAGAATATCAAATATAGCTTAGGCTGAAATTTTGGCATTTTTCTGAAAAACATCAATTTTTGATGAATAGTTAAAACACTGAGATTTTGGTTAGAACCGACTTTTTATTTAAATAACCATTTATTTGATTTAAATTTATATTAGGTCATAATAGAAACCTAATACCTATATAATTACAATGAACTTAATTTGAATCATTTTATAATCATTTTAGATTTATAAAAAATTGTATTGAACTTTTCACCGTCTTTTACCCACATCCTAGGAGCTTTTGAAATTGTTCATAAAACTTAATGTTACTGCTTCTGTGAGTTTAATTTCAAAAATCCTAGAGACACGGTTAATATCAAGGAGTAAAATGTTGTTCAATCAGATAAAAATAATTTTTTTTAATAGTAACTTTTTACTTTTATTTACCACGGTTAAAAGTAAATAGTGTAATTCATGGTTAAAAGAAAATTATAATAATTCAAAATTACCTTAACACTTGTCCGAACCTTATTGGATCAGTAATGGCCAACCATGGGCATCTTTGGGTCGATTTTGGGACCCCATGGAGCCACTTATGAAAGAAAATGACACATTAGATTAATTAATTTAAAGTAAAGACAAAATTGGAATTAAAACAAATCCTTTAGTAATTAATTTTTATAAAGGGATACACAAATTATAATTTCGACTATAAATATCCTTTTGAAAGATAAAGAGATTTACTACATGTTGGTATTTTTTCCTTATAATTTGTGGACATCAAATAAACTAAATTATTTATGACACAATAATGATGCAGTATTTACCTCATTAATAATTTATTTAAATAAATAAGATTATAGTGATTAAAATATTTTTCATAACATGTCCAATTATGATTGGATGATTTTATTTCTACTGTGAGTCATCTTATAGTCATATATAATGATTTTTGGACCTTTTAAATCAGATGATAAGATTATAATAAAATAATTTTTTTACACTTTCCAAAGGTGCCCCTCTTCTCCCTTATAAAAGGGCACCTCCTCCCTCTCCTCGTCACACCACGTTGAGGCTTCAAGCTTGGCCAACCCCTGAACATTTAACGTTCACACTTCCTTAGAAACCAACTATAGGTACTGGTCTTCTCAAAAGACCAACTCTAGTGCCCTATGAGAATGTTTAAAGGAGGCACTTCGAAGAAGAGGTAATACCTTCTACCGTTTTCTTCAAGTTCCATTCTTCTTCTACTCCCTATTATTTAGTTGTATCATTATGAGTCAATAACATCAGTATCCCTCATATACTAATATGTTATTATAAATATCAAACAACCCTATTTCACCTCATATCCATCCTACAGTAAACAAAATCACTGCGCATGCGTACGTACGCAATACCATCTCCACGCCGTGGTGTAATATGTTTTCCACCACCACCTTATATGGATGGGTATAATGGTGTAAATAAAAAACTATATATTATTATTGTAAATTGGTATTGATTCTAAAATATTATACATACACTTCAATACAATTCAATGATCATGGGAATGATATCATCGCTCATGCGTACGTATGGCCTACCGTCTCCACGACGTGATGCGACTCGTTCTATATGATCTTCATTGAATAATGATTATATAAATGCAATGAATGAATTAATATGATATATATTACACTAAGAAATTTTTTTTATGATTTATCTATATCCTAGAAAGTGGAATAAGAATTTGTTCGACAAAAAATGCATAAGAACATAAAGAAATAAACACCCGAATAAAAAGTAGCAATGAAATATTACTACTAAGAAGATAAAAATATGACCATATATGATATCATAACAATGAGTATGATTCTATAATAAGTCAATTAACATTATTTAAACCATATTAATGGAGCTTCGGATTCATAAAAAGCATATCGGACCTAAGGTAAGGGAAAATCTCACAATCTCAATTTTATCCGAGATTATTTGCACTTCGGTATTTACTGGGGTGAATTTTATCATCCACATCCATGTTTCCTCAAAATGTAATATTATAAATCCATAAAAAAATTATTTTGGAAAATATTAATACCTTAAGTGAAATCGAAACCAAAATAAGCTGATTCAAAGGTATTCTCCTCTACTGAAACATGAGATTGACAGTATGGAGCATGGGATATAGAAGAATAATATGGATTATTTAAAACGAGTGATAGATGGTTAAACTATATGAATATATATAGGGGATTCGATATTATTAAATCTTGTCAGTTAGGAGAATTTGAATATTGTTGTGGTGAAAAAGAAATGGGGTAATGTTGTTAATTGTTTGTGTATATCGCATTTTCAATGAAAATCAAAAGTTAATGGGGTTCAATTATATGATCTGTCTGATCTCTCTACCAATGTTGCAAGATAATATCGATAATTAAAATTTCATATTTTTAAATTGTTATATATATATATGATTATATAGATCATAATTGTGGGTGTTATGAAATGAAAAATAAAATTTTGGTATTAAACCACATAGTTGATTAAATTTATTATACTTATGGTTATAAATTCATCATCAAAAGTGTTGATTCGGATTTGCCATGATTCATTGGGAATGATTATTCAAATCATGAAAAGATTCATCAGTGGTATTCACATAGATTATTTCTATGGCTGATTGATATTTTAATGATTCTTTTTGATAGGTCTAGGTTCATATACCTATTTTCATAGGAAAATGACCATGAAGGTAGGGGTCCCGAGATGACTACTTGTTGGTTAAAATAGTAATGATGGCTTATGTTAGAAAGGAAACAGGAGGAAGATGATGAGATTTTGAAATCAACATGTGGAGGAATTAGATGAAGATTTTGGGGATCAGATAATTAATATTTCTTTGATCACATGGCCTTGTTATAAATAGAAATTTTTAAGTAGCTAAATAGAAACCCATGATTTGATTTCCCACTTTACATGTTCACTCAAATTAGCACTTATGTATATGACATATGTTTCTTCTATCTCTTTAACATGAGGTTTCATGGTTGGCACATGGAAACACTTTCCCTCTCCCCATTAGGATGGGTGGACCCTCCTAACAACATAGAAGACATTGGGTACACCATATACCATTTAGACAATATGCCCATGCCTATGAAATAGTCTCTCACTAGCCATGTCATTATGCGGGATTCCTGAGCTAGCCTTCCCCTATTGGTTGATCTTTCTTTCCCCAACAAGGTAGAAGGTATTGTCCCATGTTTCGGGAATAGTTATAATATATATATATATATATTAAATTTTAAATAAACTTCCATAAATAGTAAACTAAATTCAAAATTATCATTATCATTATAATTATCTTCAATATTCAATGAATCTTATTTAATTATTAAATACACATAATAACCATATAAGTTATACTAATATTTTTAAGTAAAAATTGATATTTTATTTATGATATTATTTAACTTTTCATCAAGGATCATAAAATAAACTAATTCAAATTATATTTTAAAAAATATTCTATTAAAATTCAACATTAAATAAATAAATATATATATATAACCAAAAAATATAAATGGTTATAATTTTTTCCTTCACTTTAATTTTTATTCTGAAATTTCAAAGACAATTTTTTTCAATGACCAAATCATTTATCATATAAATACCTTACATGATTAAATTTTAATAAATACAACTCTCTTTAGATCAGTATTATCACCTAGAAACATGATACATATTCTACAACCAATATGTATTCCTACTGTAATCGTCTAAAGTATATTTATAAAACTGGATGATCATAAAGAATTGGGTTGTAATTTGGGAGTTATCATGTTTCTAATATATTGTCCCATTTTATTACTAATGTTAACTTGTTAATACACCTATAATGAAATTTTATTATATCAGGGTCTGAGTTTTTGTATTATTTTGAAAAAATATATTCGTATCATGTTTTGAGTTTTCCTGACATACCATATTTATTTAAATTAAATTCACATACCTCAGTCCCAAATCCTCATCACATTTACAAATTCCATGTTCTGAATTGTTCTTAGAACATTTGAAGCATGCTGACCTTTTTTTCATTGGATTTTTAACAAATTGATTTGAAACCAATACAATGAATACTTAGAATATAAATATAAGTACATAATGATATTCATCTATAAGGGTATAATAAATTTATACGGAGTATCCAAATCTTATGATACTAAAATTCAGAAAAACATACAAGCATTGTTAGTGACATACATACTTTATGGCTATAATAATACATATGTGAAACATCTATGAATTATAAATTAAATTTTTTGCCTAATTTGATAATAAAAGAACATAAAAACCAATATTCAAATAAAATTTTGATAATATGAATAAATAATTCTCTACAATAATTTGGGTCTTAGAATAAGTATTAAAAACATTTTCAATAAAACATGGACATTAAATATGAAACAAAATCATTATTAAGTAAAAAAATTATTTTTAAATCAATACACACTCTTACATAGTAAAATATGATCATGAATAAATTTGTATCATAAGATAATAATTATAATAATAGACTTTACATTATAAAAAATAATAGTATTTGAAGTCTAAACATAAATAGTTTTCAAAAAATAATCTCATTAAATGAATAAGGGTTTTGAAATATTATAATCTTGGTAAAAATTAAAATTTCTCTTTCAAAATAAACTTTTGATTTCAGGAATCCCATACATAAAATATTATTTTTGATAATATGAATATCTTACCTGAAATAGAATCCATAATGAGTGAGTATAAAGGTATTCTCCACTGCTAATTCAAGGAATTGGCAGTATATAGAAAGGGAGGAAGTGGAAGCTCAGGTAGGTCTGCAATTAGATAGGGAATGTAATTTTATATGAATGTTTGTATGTATGTGTGGGTATATATATATATATATCAGGGTTCCAATACTTATTAGGCTTTCATATCTATAAAATATGAACATGGATGTGGTAAAAATAATAACGAGTGCTGTCATTAATTCTATTTGTATATCCAATATTCAATGAGAAAGAGAATACTAAGGGGATCAATTATTCTATGCGTTTAAACTACCAGTTTCTCGAGCATGATGATATTTATAATGGTAATGAAATTATTTAAAATTTCATCATATATATACATGTTTATATATATATATATATCATTTTTAGGTTCTATAATTAGAAGAAAAAAATGATCGATTTGAACCACATAGTTTTATAGAATTATTATTGTTTGGGATGTAAATTTTTCATCTAGCCAATTGATTTGGAATAGGCATCACAATTCCTCTGTAACACTTAATGATATTCTGAATTTCCATCTTTAAAATTAGGAAAACATGGATTATTAAAATTTAAATATACTTAATAATTTTCTAGATTTTAATTTCTAGATCCTTAGAAAGAAAAATTTTAATTCATGAATTATCCTCAAATGAAAATGTCCATCATATATATACATGTTTATATATATATATATTTTTCATCTAACCAATTGATTTGGAATTGGCATCACAATTCCTCTGTAACACTTAATATTATTCGGAATTTCCATCTTTAAAATTAGGAAAACATGGATTATTAAAATTTAAATATACTTAATAATTTTCTAGATTTTAATTTCTAGATCCTTAGAAAGAATAATTTTAATTCATGAATTATCCTCAAATGAAAATGTCCAAAAATACAATGTTTTTCAAAATATTTCTCTGATACCAAATGAGACAGCATGAAACTCGAGCTTGTTGATCATATGCTAAAAATGTTATTTCTTTTTTTCATAAAAAGTGACAAAAAAATACAGTCCATTACACATATGAGGATCTTTTCCATTATATATTTTATATAATAAGAAAAAATATCCTTACACTATCTGAGAGTTTATAGAATTTATAAATAAAATTGTTATTTAGCTCTAGTCATACAATATCCATAAATATAACCAAACACTATTAGAACATTTAATGAAAATGTGAAAAGAAATTAATTAAAATTATATTTTACCCTAGGTTTCTATAAATTTTTTAAATTGAATCATACCTTATATATATAAAAATACATTATCAAAATTATCAAAATTTCTTTTCTTTAATATTAACATTTTTATCCAAAAAGGCCATAATGACTATCTTCAACCAACACATCATTTATCCTATAAATACATAAAATAAATACATTTAAATAAACCCTACTCTTCATATTTCATTATTATCACTTTCAAAGGTGATCCATATTCATCCAGTAATCTGTATTGTTAATCTCATCCTCTATGGTATATTTATACTCATGGATGATCCAAAATATATAGTCTATGATGTTGATGATGTCATATTTCTAATATTTAAACCTCTTTTATTACAAGTGTTTTTTAAAGTTTAATTTTATCTTAACTAGTTTAATACTCTTATAATAAGTATTCATGTATCAAGGTCTGAGTTAGTGTATTATTTTAAATAAATCTACTATATCGTGATTTGAGTTTCCAAGACCGGTCTTATTTTTCTCAATGAATTTAACATACTAAAATATTGGGATGTAAGATTATTTGAGGATGAGATCATATATTGATGAAGAATAAGATCAATTTTACTGTTAATGATTATAAAATAACTAGAAAGCATGAAACATTATGTGTGAAGATTTGATGGTAAATCTTGTTAAAATTAAAAAATTATTAAATGTTCGTTGGAGCAACAAGTAATAATGCTTCTAGTTATTTCCCTAAATATTTAAGACCTGAAGAGGAATTTTTAGTGGCCATGGATAATGACATTAGTAGTTGATCTTCTGAAATATTTTATTATCCTATAGTGGGTCATTTATCTGTATCATATACCAATTGATTTTTGAAACACATAGTATTTTGTAGTGGAAATGGGAATATATATCGATAGATCATATGAACAGATTACTTAATCCACCTAGATATTTTTATTAATCTAGGGTATTTATGGATATTTATACCATGCAGAATAATTTCAATATAATTATAGATAAATTATTATGGAAAATTCAAGAATTACTCTATATGAAAAAATTAATAATTATTTATGGAGTTCCATGGATTATTTCTCATGGGAGAATTTGTAGTGAGACAAAATGGATCCCAATACAAGTAAATATGGTGATAAAACAATAAACTACGTTTTACACAAGTTATTTCCAGGAAGAAATAAAATGATATTAAAAAATATAATTTTATTTTGGTGAGAATGTAATACAGGTAGTTCTGTGTGTTTGTGTTATGTAATGTCACCAAGGAATGTCATCTATACAAATAGGAAAATATTATATTGAATTGATGTAGAATATAAAAACAATGAAGTTGTTATAAATGAAACAAAAAAGAACCAGTGCCGTGTTTTAATTGATTAAATTATGTTATACTTCCCATGTAAAAACTTGTTAGTTCCCAAATTTAATAATCACTCAATCTCTGTAGTGATCTCTCAATTCAAACATCAGCTCCTTATTGTATCCATAAGTCACCATAAGGTTAACTATTCTTGTTATTGTAAGATGATTCAATTAATAGTCTATAAATTATGTGTTCACTATACTAATTGGTCATTATTATTCTTTATAAAATTAATTTTATAATCATGTATTTAGGATTGACATCCACTATTATATCCTCATCAAAATTTCCCAAATTAAACAATATGTGATTAACATTGTATTACAATAAGAATATAAAAGAAATATAATTAGATATTTTTTCATTCAATTATTTATAGAAATATATAAATAAAAATCACTAGAACCCCATAATGAGTTTATCCATGAATTCTCATATTGAACCATAATAAAAAAGATTAAGAAAATACTTCTTAATAGTTATCCTTTTATATAAATTCAGTCTAATTAAAAGGAATATAATCTCTAAAGATCTAAAAGTTAAAAAATAACTCCTAATTCCTAACACATCTTCTTTGTAAATGGTTTCTTAATTTTACACTTCTTCTACCCCTATCACAATCAATCTAGATAGTAAGAATTTTTTTGGATCACTCAACATGTATAAATAGGTAAAAAATCATAGTCACACTCGACTATCATTTCCCATATCATTAAATTTTTCTCCACCTTGGATATGTTTCCATTTTTGAATCCTAATAAATAATTACCTTCTTAATCTATAAAGTAATGTATGATGATTTATATGATCTCCATAAGTCATTAATTACTTTAGTATTGATTCATAATTGGTTGTAATTTTTCATTCCTTATTCTCTTTTATTTATTTCCATGTTAATATTTTAAGTCCAGTCTAGAGTGTTTATAGGATATAAAAACTCTTCATGAACAACCATTCTATCATTGTATTAGAACTATATAATTTTTTTAATTATGGCCCTATGAATCCATTAGGTCTAATATACACTATATTGGGTCCGTAGGAAAAATTAAACATTTGGTGTGTTGTTAATGCTGGAAAACTATAAGTGTTTTGAATTATGTCAAGATCATAGGTTTAGAACACAAATTACTTTAGAATATAGAAGAAATATTTGGGACTTTATTCACATATCATTAGTGTCGTAATTTCTTTAACGTATGATGATGAAGTGTTTGTAGAGATGAAAAAACCATAAAAGGGTGAATGTTGAAATTCTACAAAAAGTTATTGTTATAAAACATCTTATTTTTTATTTAGAATATATTATTAAATTTTGTTCTAGGTTTTAATTGGTATAAGAATTTTATTTTAGATTGTCAAACATACGGTGTTGAATCAAATGAACTCTCCATTGCTTTCACTGTAATATGTTTCCAATAACTCAATCATGGCTAGTCAATGCAAACTAGTTTTGTGATGAAACATTCCATACAAGTGATAATATGAGACATTTTTTTTGTGGAAAACATAATATTTTGATTTTATGTAAGGAATATTTGGCTCTATTTTATTCTCATGTGTGTATGTCATAAATTTTGGCCATATAATGGCACCCAAATTTCAATCAGGCATGATGAGAAATTTCCATTTTTGATAGAATTATATCTAAAGTACCCTTAAATACATAGAGAAAACATAACATTATACTTTAATTTTTCCTTTTATTCAATTTTAGATTAAATAATTTCAACTATATCAACATTAACATACTTTAAAATACATCATATCATTTATAAAATATTACTAAACAAATCATGATATAAATTATAAATTGAATACATGAATTCTCTATTGTTAATACATTTTCCAAAATCTATGAAAAGTCAACATAATAGTATAAAAGAATAAAAATGATTGGATAAATCCACTAAAATGAACTGAATGACCATATAAAAATAGAAAAATATTTCAATGTAATGATGAAATATGATTGGGATTCTCTATCTATGTCTGAGATTAGAAATTATTACTATATTATTTTGGTACCCCATAGTATCAGAGCTTGGAGTTCTATCCCCATAAATTTTTTGGACCGATATAAATTTTTAGATTGATGAGGATATTTTTATGACTTCTGTTATGCACATTAGTGGATCTTGGGTTGTTCATTTTAATTTGATATAGTTTTTATAAAATGACAATTTTTATTCATCTATAAGTATAGATACATCTGATTTCTCATATGGTTGATTGTTCTATCATCATTTTATATGTGAGTTATTAATTACGATAAAATAATTAGTGTGGGATATAGTGGAGTGTGTTTAGATAATAATGGATTATTTATAAACTACCTAGCATGGATATAATTCCCCTGTTAATTAAAGGAGAAGACCATTGGTTTTGGACGTTATTGAACACATATTTTTTCGATTATTTCCCCATAATGATATGAAAATAATGTGTAATGGTTGTTAAATTTGACTAAGCATTATTTCAAATTTTTCTATGCTATAACATGTTGATTTATTTTATTATCGAGCGACTCTTTCCTTTTAGTTGAGTAGGACTCATGATATATTCTATGCTTCTCAACTTGTGAAGTATTTACATAGAATATCTCATCTAAAACCTTCAACAAAACATTAAATGGAAAAAGAAAAGAATATTATGAACAAAAAATAAAATTGAAATATTTTAAGGGGAAATACTTATTTGGTCATTTTCTTCATTTGGTGTGAGTTTTATGATGGAATGTCGCAATGTAGGAGACTATATGGATGAGAGAATCTCATATGATGGTTTATTATATAGAGTTATTTTAGTTTATTATATTATATATATAAAGGAAGTCGTTTTGAAATATGGAATGTTATGTAAATCTTGTTTCTTATTCTTGTGATGAATCTTTCAATGTGATTTTAATATTTATATATTTCCAGTGTGTAATGTTTGGAAGGTATGGTGAATGTGCCAAACCATATTTTTGGTTTTTAGAGATTATAAATATTTATAAACATGAATAGTATGAATGATTAACAAGTATATTTTTGAAAAATAATAAAATAATTTTTTATTTAATAAAGTAAAAAAATTTAGGATTATTTTCAATAAATTAAAATATATTCTCAATTATTATTTATTTATTTATTATGGGAATATTGATTTTTAGTAGGGAAATATCCTTCTTCAAGATGACTTGGAATAATGTTTCTAAGGAAATAAGGAATTAAATATAAGATTCTAGATATTTGATAATGAAATTAGAAGAATATGAATTTATATACTCAATAGTTTCATTTTATTATGGTTTTTTATTATAAGAGATTTTGAATTCATGGTGGATAAAAAATTTATCCTCATTAAATGTGTGCTTTGATGTGATATTTTATATTAATTTGTGACATCCCCTCTTCTCTTAGTAGCTATAGGTTTTTGTGATTTCTTCATGTTCTTCATCAGAAATTAGAATCAGATTGATAAATGAGTGAGGGAGAAAAAAATGAATACTGGATAATGAATGTTGAATGGAGAAAGATGAAGAAATAATGAAGGGGATTCTAAACCATTTGTAATTTATGGATTTTATACTAATAAATAATTCCTATGTTTTTTTGGATTGATTGAATGATGTGAATAAAATAATGCAATCATTTTTACTGGATAAAATGTATTTTTTCATTAAAAACATCATATATTATTTTAAATAAAAAAACGGAAAACAATAGATTTTTCAGAGTAGAGATGGATTTCAAAAAACCAAAATCATGTTATTTATCATGTTATAATGTTATATGAATTTTTTTTCAATAATTTTCTAGCGATAATTATGATATACACTATGGAGTTTCATTCTTAAACAGTGTCATTCCACCATAGTAAATTTTAGATATTTTTAAAAAACACCTTTATTGAGTTTTTGGTATTTAATTTATTTAATTCATCATGGATTATTCAATGTCAGCATAGAGTAAATTCAACATATGTTAAAATTATTTCATTAAACCGAATACTGATATGGTGTTGGTGTAGAATTTATTAGTGCTGTTCCATATAGGCATGAATTATGTTAATGATAATGTTTTTTATTTCATTTGATTTTCATTAGATATGATGTGGTGATATAAATTATCTTAGAGAACGTTTCTATGAGGATATAGAATAGAGGTTCAAATTCAATTGTAGTTAACTACTATTGTATAGTTATCTACAATTCCAGATAATTGTGTGAATTTGTGTAGTGTTTATATTACCCATCAATTATTAAAACATATTTTTTCAAGGGAAGATATGGTTGATGTTGGTTTTTGAGGAAATGAGAGGTATATATATGTGTGTGACTATAGTGGTGAATATAACTATAGGTTGAAATTTGGACATGATAGTGAATATGTTTAAATAAATCGATGTGGATAGAAAAGTGGATATGGGTATAGATGTGTGTGTGTGTGATGAGGTTAATTTATGGATTGTATGAATGGATTATACTTATGCATATCTATTAATGATGTCACATTCTAGGTATAAATAGTGTTTTAGTTAATTATCAATAGTTATTCCCATTAAATAACTATGGATTTTATTTAGTTTTTAATAATTGTTAATCAAATTAATTATAAATAAATCATGTTGTTAAATTATGGGTGATTAAATGTGGTTGTTTAGGGTAATTATTAATTATTATTTATGATGTATAAATGGTAATCAGAAGAACTATATGGTTATTGGTAGTTCTAATTTCAATTTTAGTATTCATCACATCTATATTGATGATAGGAAATGACAATTCAGTTTGATAGATATTTTCTGGTGAGAATTATGTGTATATTAATATTTTATGCTATTTGAGAGATGAAACACACTGATGATGATGGTTTCATACATAGTGTATGCACCTAAGGGGAGAATAACCATTATGGTTTTTTTGGATTAGATGGATCAATCTCCAATTGTGAAAGATGAAAATTCCTTGAAAATTAAACTTGTCTACTAATTATTGACAATGAAATTTATGGAACCCATTTTGAATCTTTTTCATGATAAATTTATAAATAATTTCATCAGATATAAAGAATAAATACATGGTATTTATTTATTTCTTTGATAATATCATTAATTATCCAAAACTAACTTTGGATTATCATCATTGTGTAGGGAGGGCCACAAGTGGATCTCCTCTATTGGTGATACACCCATGGACTTTTGATCTCTGAAAAACAAAGGATAGAACATAGAGTGCTAGAAAGGTGGATCAATGATTTATCATTGTTCCAGTTTATTAGTAGTAAATCCTTCAAGATTGAAGTATTATGTCTTGCTCATGTCAATTTAGAGAGGAAAACTATATGAATAATCTAGATACATATATTTTGTGTCTCGCAATAATTTATTCTCAATAAAACCTACACAATAGACATAGAAATATATTTATAGGGTTAGGAATTTGGTTAAAATATTATCTAATTGCACAATTCACATTATGTAATATAACAAATCATATCTTACGTCATGTTTTATGATAATAATTTTTATTTTATTGAATATTATTACAAAGGAAATGATAAATATTAGTTTAAAACCATTGAAATTAATATTTCTCACTAGTCCGGATCTCAATGTTCTCTTCCAAACTATAATTTATGAAAAAATAGTATAAATAGTTTTTAAAAAATTTATTTATAAATAAATGTTCTATTCATAGTCTGGGTAGAAATATTTTTAAATACACAGTAAATAAAATAAATATCATATTCATGGTATAAAAAAATAATTATTATTATTTCTTTATTCAAATGAATTATTTATTAACAATTAATTATTTATATTTTACCTAAAAAATATTTAAGATCAATAAATCCCTAAAAATTATTCATTGGTCTTGATGATAATATTTATACAAATAATTATATTAAAAGAGAAATTAATTGGGATCATCATAAAAACATACTGTCTAATCATCTAAGATAATTTCTCATTAACATTGGGTGGGAATACCTAAATTCCAAGATAAATATCTAAAACTGGGTTATAAAAACCAGAAGAAAGATGTTAATGTTGCCAAAATGACAACCACACATGAATGCTGACTCTGTAATAAAATCCAATTTCCACAATATTTACCAAGAACATTTCACATCATTTCCAGCATAAAATGTTCATGATACATCATTCATTTAGTATTTAAAACCCCCTACTTACACCACTAACATTGAATGTCATGTAATGGTTCCATGTTAATAAATGGGATGAGTTATCAAATCCCATATTTATATAATGGAAAAACATTATTTTGATTATCTATTAATAACACATCATTCAAGATTCTCCCAAAGTACCCTACTTCCTATGATGATATGGTGTTCTAGTTATGGTTATTTAATCTATGTTCATGACTCATAAAATGTACTAATAATAATCATAATGTATAAGGACCATTACACAGGCTCAAATATGACAATATCTAATGATACATAAACATATAGAATTATTATTTGTGGACATATTCTCCTAGAAACCAATATTAGAGATTACCCAGAGAAAACTGCATGAGGAGAAGTCTCAATGGTATATGAGTTTAGTAAATTGAATTCCAACATTCTATTCATCTCATAATAGTATATTATCTAACCACAAAACTGTATTTAATAATACAATCCAGGAATATCATGGTTCTCTTCATTGAGGAGAACTGTTATGAACTTATCAATGGGATAGATACTCTATGACATTATTTTATTCAAATTTATGAAAAACAATAACTAATATGAAATAATATGTCATATTAATATTTAAATCTTTGAATATACATGTAATAAAAATTATAAAATATTGGTTCTTGAACACTAACTCTAACACATCATAAAATATTTTAACAATACCTGAGATTCAAGATACAAATTTAGAAACATCCTTTGGGATATATATATTACAAGATACATAGTTAGTCTATTTATATATTCCCCATGAACATAAATACATTTGGGATTCAAATATATGACATTGGATATTTTGAGTTGAAGGTGATAACAAAGGGTAGTTGAAATAGGGGGGATTATTTTTAAGTTTTATGGATTTATAATTGTCTGAGTTATATATAGACACATACAAACACACACATTACGTGGTGGTGTTGTTTCTTGTAATATATGTGTTGAATTTGGTATTCTCATTAGAAGTTAATTAGTTTTATTAGAAAATATCAGAGATGTGTCTGTATTCCCTATATATATTGACAAACATTGATCACAGGGAGGAAACTAATATGTATGGTTACCATAACCAATATTTTATAATCATAATTTTTAATATTTTCTTGTCGGTTTTGGTGGAGGAGTTGGATGTCTATGGATTGTTCTTGAGGAGATTTTTAGGGAGTCTAATTTTATTATTATAATATAGTATACATTATTTTAAATTTGCATCATGAATTCTTCTCTAGATGAGATATATAACATTCATAAAAATTTTATAAATATTTCATTATATTTTTTATTCACAAGTACATAGAGTTATATTTTATATAGGCTAAATCTATACATTTATAAGTTTTATTCCCCTTTCACTAGTAACTAATACCATATCCATTCAAGGTGGCATGGTAGGTTATAATCATTTCTATTTTTGGATCATAATGATTTACAATGGATCAATCCATGATATAAAATACTTAAATAGACACTATAGTTGTTTTTTTATAAATTTTATACATTGAACAACTGTTTAATTGTTATGTTGTTTCTTAGATACTATTTATGTGTACTTTATGATTATTTTAGGTGGTTCCTTGCATTCCATATATATTTTATTTATTTATCTACATGTAGAATTACATTACATTAATAAATAAGATATGGAATGTTAAATAAGTCCCCCTATTAATAACATGATGTATATAATATGTTCCCCTATTGAATATTTTGAAAAAATTCATTATTTTCAAACAATGTTTTTTTCTATAAATATATGATACAATAATATTTCATGATAAATTTATAATAAATTTGGGAATAAGGAAACTTCCTCTAAAGACTATGGGTATAATCTCTCCATAAATTAATTATATATCTCACCACTAGTAAGCATCATTTGGAAAAAAGGAGTCATGCATATGTTGTATGATAATTAATCTCCATATTTTTTATATCTTATGGCATGTCCTTGAAAAAATTTATTCAAGATTTTGGAATATGTGATTGTTTTTTTAGAGATGGAAAAAATTTTATGAATAAGGAAGGTTGGTTATATATGTGAATTTTTATTATGATCATTATTGAATACTGGGTTTCCAATGATGTCTAATTATCAAGGGTATGATCTTTATGATGATCATGTAATTATTAAGAAAATCATAATCACAGGGTTGATAAGATAAGAGTGTTGAGTTAAAGGGCTAAAAAAGGATACAATTTGTACATTGATTATGTATCACTATAGTGGAAATATATGATAATTTAATTATGAGTTATTCATGTCAATTTTTTCAATATATTGGAAATCATTGGAAGTTTTTATATTTAGAAATGTTTTTCTCTTTTTAGATGAAGAAATTTATATAGTGAAGGAATTCATTTTAAAATCACATTTTATAAGTAAATTTCCCTAAAATGTCTTGTAAGGACGAATGTTTTTTAATTACTTAATGGGTGTAATGATTTAGGGGTGTAATTATGATAATAATCTTGGGAATAATTTTTTATGTATTTGGATTCTAAATAGGCATAATTAAATTATTTTTTTAAAATTGATAAATGAATGTGTTGTACAAAAAAACACCTCATATACTAAGATTTTTTTGGAGAATTCTTAGGGGTTTTTCTATTGTGTTGTAAATATCATATATTTTTAATAAAAATTTTATAAATGATTATGTTTGACCATTAAGAGATAAATTTGAATATCATGTTGGGATGATCAATTGAATTTTAACTATTTTTTTAATTGAGGATCAAAATATTCATGTTTATAAAATTTCATAATTGTTTAAAAAATGTTTTTTATGGGAGAATAAACATGGATTGGTAAGTCTATATCATTGGGATAACTACTAAGTGAGATGAAATGAAATATAAAATATAATGGATGTAGTTCATTGTAGAAATATATATGAAAACATTTACATGAAAAAAGAGGCACGTTATATATGAAGTGGATAATTCAGTAAGTAAAGCCCTCCATTCTAATATTTATTTATCTAGATATACATATCAGTAAATCCCTATTTTTTCTGATTGATTCGGAAATTTTTTTCATGGGACCTATTTTGTTTCAATGAAATGTAGATTATAGAGATATATAGAAAATATCTCAATGGTTTTCTATGAATTACATAAATTTAAAATTTTAATGGATTTACAAGAAAAGAATGATTATCACTAAATGTATTATCTCCTCAGGGATTAGTATAGAATGTTCCTTATGGAGTTCAGTAAAAATATTAGAATATTTCTATTTCCCTATACCATCTATCCGGAAAATTAAAATTGAAAATATTGTTTTGGTAGTTTCACCAAGATCTTAATTCTAATTAATATTATTTTGAGGAGAATTTTTAAATACATTAATTTTATCTCAACATTTGAATTGAAATATTTTGTACCAATAACCTCCTCCTCCACAAGTAAGGATTCTATTCATTTTCACGATAACATTTGGAAAACCAAGATAATATTAAGATACAGAATCATATAATAGAGTTAATTTAGGTCATTGGGAAGAATTATATGATCGACATTTCCATTTTAAATGGATTTAAATGGTGAAAAATTTATTATAGAGGAAAAATATCTAATAACCCATATTATTATTAATAAATCAAATTGAGTATAAGATTATTGAGATATTGAAAAAAATTTATAATTGTATATTGATGTTTATTGATAGTCATTTAATATAATTTTAGTGGTTAGTAATGTCTAAAATAAAACTAAATTTTTGTTGTTTATAACTATATAGGTATCAAGGGAAGTTGGGAGATAAAATATGTAATATTAAATGGTTTGATATTATGTATGTTTATGAAAACAATCTATAAAACCATGTGAAAAATAATATTTAATCATTATTTTCAATTAGTTTGTAAAAATTGGACTCCATGGTTAAGAGAATACAATTTAGATGTGCTGTAATTTCTTTAATTTGTTATTTATGTTTATTTTTTTATTAATTCTCTCCCTCCTCGTTATTTTTTCCTCTTTGACCACAAAATCCCACACTCTCCCTCTCATTATTCTCCCTCAATATAGGGTAACTGATTGAAATAATTTTTTTATTCATTATCCAACTCAAATGTAATGTTCACTCATACTTCTTCTAATTTATTTTTCAACCATTTTCTAAATTATTGGGGATCCCTTTTGTGGAATTGATGTAGGTTTTCATTAAATCATGGGAAACCCTAGATAATGATATATATACTTCTATGGACTATTGTATTTGGATTTATGAGGTCTATTATTATTATTAATAATATTGGTTTTAGTATTATTAAAATAAACAATACTTTTTTAATTTAATGTTTTAATTTGGAGAGTTTTCTGGTAATTTTATTGGAGTTTTTCATTCATTTCGGTTATGTTGATATAGTATGATAATTGTGGGGTCAGGGTACTTATTTGAAAATTTCTCAAAATGATTAATTGTATGTTTCTTACATTATTTTAAACTATTGAGAAAACCATTGGTTGAATTTTTTACCTAGTGGTTTAAATATAAATTTTTAGAATTATTATTGTAGTGAATCTTATTCACTTTTATTTTTATTATTTGACATATATTAAGATCTTATACAATTTAATAAACCTATATCCCAATATAAAAATAAATAACCGATGTATAATTAAGAATAAATAGTTTATTTGGATAGAGACTTAATTTGGTATGGCTTTTTCTATCAACTTTTCGGATTTGGGTGGTGTTTATTTTAAACTACTGATTATTTATAATTCAAACGTGTTATTTTTTACAGTCAAAATGTGTAAATTATTTCAAATTTTTTTATAAATTAGGTATTTTCATGGGGGGTTTTAAAAATAGTATTCTTTGCGAAGGAATTAAATTTTATTTATTTTGATTGGCGTTTTGTTTTATTCATAAAAAGTAATTGAAAAGGGGACTTTGAATGAATAATTTGGGTCCATTAGTTTTTTTAATAAAAAGTTTATTTTTAATTGAGATTTTCCTTTATTCTCAAATTTTTAAATAATATTATAAGAATATATTGGAGTATGAGTTTTTTTTGTATTCATTGATTTTTTATTTAGGTTATTTAATGATATTAATTAGTGGGGTTATGGTTAGTGTCATTACCTTATTTTGGTTTTCCATTAATCTTCCTTTATTATTTAGGATGGTGTGGCTTTGAGAGATTTGGATTGTCAAAATTATTAGGGAACATGTAAGTTATTTAGATTGGATTCCTAATTATTAGGTATCAAAATGTGTTTTTCTAAGTGGCTGGTTTGTTTATTTTGTGTTCAATGATTTATATTTAGTAAATTGGATATTGTGAACAAAAATGTAGCTATAAGGCATGATAAAGTGTGTTTGGACTAATTTAAATGATGAAACAAACCCTCATTAGGCACATATAGGTGTTAATGTAATATGAAAATAATAATGAGAGTTTATTGGGATCCAATAGTGAGTTTTTATATAAATCATGTTTTGCAATTCATGGATAACACTTAGGGGAGTGGTTTATAAAACCAATCAATTTGAAAAATGATTGTTCGTTGTTAGTCAATTAGGGTTGAGAAGTTAGTAAACCAAGTAATAATACAATGAACCACTCTCTTTTGTTTATTTATAATTCCATTTAGTCCATAAATCTTCATGATAGTTTATTTTAAATTTTATGGTTTTAAAAGTGTTTTTATGTATATTTATTGATCATGTCTAGGTGGATAACCCTAAGATAGGTAGGTATGTTAGAGTACTAGGTCGAACAACTTTTCTCTTATTATTATTTGGAAGATGTTTCTTCCTTTTGATTGATAAGTTTAGATCATTGGGTTTTATAATAAGAAATTACTTTGTATTTGGACACACATAATGGGGTAGGTTAAAGGGTTGCATTTGGATTATGATCAGATTAGATTTGTTTAATTTATTTTATTGTTAATACTATGTGATTTTGATGGTATTACTGTTATATATTGATTCTTTGGTCCATTAAATCCCCCTAATTTATTATATAAATGTTGAATAACAATATCCACTTATTTAGGGGTGTATATCTTTTAAAATATATTGACATAACTGTTCATAATGATCATATAAAGGGGGTTTCAATTATAGGGTTCACTGAGTATGTCCATAGTCCTGATGGAAGTTGATATTATACCTGTTGTATTTCACATTTAACTATCAACAAATGGGATCCATGTTCATAGGAGAGAAATGATATAAATCTGGGAATATAAACTTTCTCAGAGTTAATACTGACTTTAGATATTTTTTAATTCACATATTATTTAGTTCCATGGTTTTCTTGAGAGTGATTGTATTATTTATACATGGATTCTTGTTACATATTCAATTGATCAATTTAAAATAATTATTCCTATTTTGGTTTTATTAGTATCTTTGGATCATATTTTTCTTCCAACTGATGTTCCTCTTATAAGACATAAGTTCCAATTTTATATGTTTAGGGTCCTCGGTGGGAATTGGAATGTATGTGATGGAGTAATTGTTACGATATGTGGAGGAATTTTGATATATTAGTTTAAGTATGATATATACATCGTATGTGTGACTATGGATATGGATTGGAATATGAGTATATTTATTTGTGTGTGCATATATAAATATTTATTTTTTGGTATATTTACATCGTTTGGGAATTAGAAATGATGTTTTAATTTTTTAATTTTCATTATTAGCTATTTTTTATGTTGTTATTTATTATGATGTAAATTGGTAATGTCTACAGTTTCACCCATTAACATTTCACATGAATCTAATTTCATCACTTCTATTCAATGGGGTTGATGACAATCGTGGAATCCATACATTCTAGATGTTTCACTACCGTCCAATGCTCATTCTTTGGTTTTTAGTTTAAATGAGAAAACATTCCATATTGGTTGTGTATGTTCATTTATGTGTTGAATCTAAGAGGAAGATTATGAATTGTTTTTTATATTATCTAAATTCCATTGTTCAAATAGGATGTGGTACCAACTAGTCTAGAGGCTATATTTGTTATATATAAATTTTATTTATCCCAAAAGAATCTAATTATGTATATTATCTCAAAAAGTATTATATTATATTTTTTGACAATCCACTATGAATGTATGTATGATTTGCATATATAATTTTGATTATCCTTCTATGTGATGATGTATGTTCCCCTATGAATAAATAAAGTAATGTTGTATAAGTACCACTAAAATTAATTCTCAGAATAAATTAAAGTATATTTTTTCTTTGAATGGATTTTTTTAGAAATGTATTAAATATAGAAACATCATGTTTTATTACCAATTATTAATGAAATGGCTTGGTATTAATTAAATATTGGGGGTATAGTCTCCATGATTATTTAATTTAGATCATTCAAGAACACAGTTTTCTATAGAATATGGGGAATAAAGAATGAGGTTTGTCCTAATATGGTATTGAATTTAGTATATCTTAGTTTTGGTCCCAATACTCACTGTCTAAATGATATAATACATTGGTGAAATATTGTAATAGTGTGAAAATGAGTTAAAAAATCTTTCCTTAACTACATGTGTGGGATATGGAAACAAAAATGAAGGGAAATTCTTTAGAATATACTATTATAATATAACACTCAAGAGGATCATAATGGTCTTACAATACGAACTAAAAAATTTCAAAAGATATTCTGGGTTTTTATGGGTTTGGTGGTCTTTAACCTGACATGGTGGACTAAAAAGATTTCACTAAGGGGTGGCCTAAAGGCCATTACAGTCAAAGTGAGTTTGAATAGGAATCTATTACAGACAATTCAAATTCTTGAACATATCATTAGGTGTTCTTGATAGGCTCTACTACTTAATTTTATATTTGGTGGACACAAGAAAGACAATAAAATATAAATTCTATTAAATAATGGGATAAATGAACATTAATGAACCAAAACAGGCTTGAGGGACACCATTAGATCATCATGATGAATCTAATTTGAAAAGGCCAAAGAATGGCCACTGAGGGTTTGTTGAGAACATCTCAATGATCAAAATTGTACTTCCAAAATAACCGATACAAGTCCAAATATATTTATTTATATAGTTATTATTATAATGCTACTAAAATATAATGATATTAATCTATTTAATGTAATGATTTTTGGGATTTGATCTCATAAAATATTAATGGTAATCCCTATTGTCTACTGATAATATGTATTTTTATTATAATGTTTATCTATTTCATAGATTATTTCTCATTAATACAAAAATGTTATATAAATAGTAAAAAACTAAATTTGATCATTTATAGTTTCCTTTTATTTTAAATGTTCAATGAATTACCCCCTCTTATACTTAATGATTTATAAGAAATTATTTTATGAATTCCTTTAAATCCAATTGGTTATTTTGAACTACTGATCCACTCAAATAAGTGGATTCCTATAGAGATACATATATATTGTTCAGTGTTTTTATATTCATTAATTTACAAGAACAATGAAACGAATTGGATATATGAGAGAGTTTTTCATTTGTAATTTCTATATTTTTATTTGTAATTAAAAATATTTTCCTATAAATGTTTCAATATGTTATATAAAAGAGGTATGGAGAATCTAAATTTGATGAATAAAGTGTTGGGTTTCATTTTTTGAATAAAAAAAATATTAAAAAATTAAATTCAATAGAAACTATAAACCCTATGAAAAAATGTATTCAATTTGTAACCATGTAAATGTAAACGAAAAGACATTATATCTTACCATTTAAGATTTTTTTGTGGTCTTCAATATGTGCATGATTATCATCACAGGGAATGGGTAATGGAATATTCTCCATAGGTGTGTTCATCAATTGAACTGTATAACATAATGCTTTTCAAGGTCCCATTTTTAAACATGGTGTAATAGTACCCCATATGGAAACAGAACGAGATGGTGAATAATAAACCAGAAGAGAACACAAATTTGAATGCAATCTTCATGTTTTTTGGACACATTAAATTAGCATCAGGGTACTCCTGATATATCATTGGAATTTAATAAAATTTTATAAACAATTCATGTAATTGAATTTATTTAAAAAGGATTCCAAAGAATTTGTTTGAGTGTGTATGAATTTATTAAATATATGCTTTTTATTCTCAATATTTTTTATTATTTAAAACATTCATGATCAATTCCAATATACATGAATGGGAGGACGAATAAACACATTTATAATCATCTGACCTACATTCTTAAGATGTTGTGTTAATTATAGAATAATATTAATAGAAAATAAACTATCGACATACAATATAGTTTTATGATCCAAGTAATGTTAACTCTATATTGTATGATATGATATACTTAAACAAAATCGTAAAATCATGGATATCATACCATATGATAGATAAAATAATTACACATTATATGATCAATATACATCATATATGAAAAGGATTTATGGAATATCAGCATCAATATCTCACTTGAACTGAAGCTATATAGGATTAGTGTAGCGACCAAACCTGAGAAGCTAGGAGTTGGTGTCTACTATCATTACATTGGCATGATTGCAAGGAATCAAATCCCAATTGCTCGAAGAGTTTATTAGTCTTGGAAAACCAGATAAATACATGAGTCTTGTAATACAAATATATAAATAAATAAATACACACAAATTATATCGAGGATAACATTATTCTATCTATCATGTCCTCACATATCATTATTAATATACATCTGGGAATCCATGGAAATGAAATAAAATAACGGTGATCTCTAATTCTATGTAAGGGTTAAGCATAGTGGATGAAATGATGAATCATTGAGAATAATTATTATGTAATGGTAAATAATTAACACATATTCAATCTAATCTATAAAAGGATAAATAAGTGAATAAAAAATATGAAAACGTAATAACTACAAATACATGCCATGTAAATTAATAGATAATACATAAGCAATATGGAATGGGAAATTACTAAAACACATAAATTTTAATCAATGAACTGAGAATGAAATTATTCAATATATATGTCGACACACAATCTCATGCATAAATAATAACTGAATCAAATTGTAGGAAATTATTATTTCTTGGACGTTATCTATGAGGTACATGAAAACCTGTAACACCCCAATATTTCATAGAAAATTATTTTCATTAAAGTAATTGAATATCTTGCTCTACACGCAACACCGAGTTTAAGCACACCACGACATACCAAACTAGCCATTCAAAACGAAGTTATGAATAGTATTAGCAGAATTTTGAATTTTATATATTCTATATAATTTTAGAATATATATTATGTGTTTCTTAGACATAATTTAAGAACAAATTCATTTTTTAGATAAAATAAGTATTTTTTAAAAAATGTAATTTTACAACCTTTTAATCGAAAACCCATTTTTAAAACCAATATTTGATACCTTTATATATTAAATTTAATGAAATTAAATTATTATTTAGAATCTGGATATCAAAATTTATTTTGGACAAATTCTTGGTACTTTTCTGTTAACTTTCATTTTTTAATGAATACTGAAAATTATTAAATTTTAATTGAAAACAACTTTTTCAATCGAAATAGTTTATAGTGTTAAATTATGAATTTTAATGTTTTGGAAGAATAATTAGATTATATTTTTATCATTTAATACAATTTAAGTCATTGTAAGTAATTTCCCATTTAAATCTGACAAAAAGACATGTCAATCTTTTGATAGTTTTTACTTTTGAAAAACCCTCTTCTTGGTTTTGACTACAAGAATTAAATTTAAAATAATTAATGGAACTTCTATGTTATTAATTTGGTAAAATATAATTCATTTTTTAATTCATAATATCAAAATTAAATTAGAGTTATTATTTGTTATTTTTCTGAAAACTTCCAATTTTTGATGAATAGTGAAAAACACTACCTTATTATTTAAAACCTAAATTTTATTTAAATAATTATTTATTTTATTTGAATTTATTTTAAGTAAAAACAGATAAATTATAGCTATATATGTTTAATTTAATTCATTGGAGTTGTTTTATAATAATTTTAGATATAAAAAATTTTATTGATCTTTTTATCGTCTTTCTCCCACCTACTATGAGCATTTGAAAATTTTCAAAAAACCAAATTTCACCTCTTCTCGGAGTTGAAATTAAAAAATCTGAGAGACATGGTTAATAGCAGTAAGTAAAATTTAGTTCAATAATATGAAAATAATTCTTGGTAAATAGTAACTTTTGACTTTTATTTACCACGGTTAAAAGTATATAGGGTAATTAAGGGTAAAAATGAATTATAATTACCCTAACACATGTTCTAATTCTATTTGATAATTTTAATTCCACAAAAAACAACCTTATGAATAAAATATGATCCTATTTTGTCCACTTGGATTAGATTAGAACATTTATTATTATTTTATTTAAAGAAGAGTTAAAAGTGTTATATTCAAAGAATAATAACTAAACCATTTTTATATAGGGTTTTACATAAGATAAATTTGACAATAAATATTAATTATAATGATAAATATCCTTCCTATATAATGGTATTTTATTCATTATATTTAAACATTAAATAATGTAATTTATTTCTGACAGAATGATGGTGCAGTTATTACCTTAATAATGAAATATTAAAATAATTTATATTACAAATATCCAAATAAATGTAAATTGTCACTCTTGAAAAATTAAACTAATTTTTAATGTTAATATGACCAGATAGGGTTGATTAAATAAATTTTATTTGAAGTGATAATGTTTTTATGGCTTTCAAAAAAAATCTAATACTAAATTGTGTCAAAATTTACAAAATTAAGTTTTTAAAACAAATACTATATTATTAATTGATATAATATTACTAATAATCTAAGGTTCAGCCAAAGTACATAGATAAGGTTATATATTTATAATAAACCACTTTGGGTTTTATTGGAATTTTATACTATGTTTATTAACCATATAATATAAAAATACAAAGAGACATGGTAAATGACAAACTATTAAACTAAGAGTTAAATCTAAAAGACAAGGCTAATATGGTAACCTAACCCTATATAAAACCTATTGATTGAAATTTTTTCGACCCATACTTACCTTATCCTCAAAATAAATTATTTTGGATCCATTAAAACTGAATATTATTTTATTATAAAATATGTATTCAAGATTTTCTTAAAGTTCCCATCAACCCTCTTATAAAAGGGCTCTTCCCCTTCTCTCAAAATCAATCCTCCAAAGCCATTTGGCTATACCAAATACTTCCCAAATATCCTCCGAAATTCCCTCAAATCTACCTAGAGTTCTTACTTTGATCAGATTGCCAGCCTAATGAGCCCTTTTGATCAACTCAAAAGGAAACACCCAAAGAAGAGATAATAATTTCACCACCCACTTTCAAGTTATTTGCTTCTTCTACATCCCCTTTATTTTTTTTCATAAAAAAATAATAAATGAAGTACCTTATGCATAATTTTATGTTATTATAAATATGGCACAACCATATTCGTTTTTCTGTACATCCTATAAATGACAAAGTCGCCATACGTGTGTAAGTTTGGCATACCATCTCCACATCATGGTGTAGTTTTTTATTCAAACACTTCACTATTTGGATGGGTATAATAATTAATATAACTAATGTAAAAAATAAATATAACATGTTAATTATTCTATATATATGATATACCATCCAATTACATACGATTTCACAATCAATATAATGATATTGTCGCTCTTGGGTACGTACGGTTTACCCTCTCCACAAACGCGATGAGAATAATTCCCCATCATAATCATTCTAGAATAATTTTCATTTTTTGAATAAATTTTTTTTTACAAACTTAATATCATTCTTTATGTGAATAAAATATAGCCTATACATAACAAACATGACTTACGTAACAAAACATATAAATGAAAATGAATCAGTAAACAACCAAAACAATGATATTACTTAAATATCATTAACAAAACAAAATTAGAATATCATATATGATGTAATATTTATGTAATTGGATATTTAATAATTTAATTAAAATGATTTAACCATTATACCAAAGGTTAACCGACCCTATACTAATGACAAGTACAGGGTAAGGGGTTTCTTCTCTCACTTTTAATTCTGTGAGATTTCCATTATTAGCCACTTATTTATTGAATATGGGGTATCATGTACTACCATTTGATATATATTATCATGATTATCCTTAAATTCAGGGTATTTGATCATTAATTTTCTGGTTATTAACTTTTGGTCATATTACTCGATTGATTAGAACATAGTAATGGGTTTTCACCTCACTTTTATTCTTGTGAGATTCATGTTATATTTTCCACTATTGTGTGGTATATATACTACCCATGATTGTATTTTTTTAATATACTTTAATTTATGGGTATTTACATCATCATTGGATGATATTTCTTTCAAGTGGTGTATGTTTCGTACGTTACTAAATATGAAAGGGAATTTCAAATTTCAATTTCCACTCATTCGGTTTTACGCAAACATTGTGGATTACTTTACCCCAAGATTATGTGTGAAATCACAATTTATTTACTTATGTAGTAATTTGGACTCCCCTTTTGAGGATATACATTTGATACACATAATCAGTGCATTGATAAATTTTCTAGTCATCGATATAAACTTGATGAGGGTAATTTTAAAACAATTTCTATTCATTTAGTTAAATATCCCAGTCATTGGTGTTGTTTTTACAAGAATATATGGGAATTTACCTTGATTAATTTACAATTAATATCCAATATTGTTTAGTGTATTTATGTTTTTCACACATAATTATGTCATTTATTTATCCTTAACATAAGGATACAATGTTTATAAAGGAATTAATCTCAGCTTAGATTCCATTGAGACTTCTTTATTATTATGCCCCAATACACTTTTATTTGGTGTATATATTGTAATTTTACATAGTATATCTTGAATTTCATTATTCACATGATATTATAAATTTTTTATTACCTCAATTATTTTTATTGAAGTGTCTCTCATTTGGTATGGAACTCAAACTAAAATTTCATTTTAAATTTTTTAAAATTTTATTATTTTAAATCTTCCCCATTAATGTCCATGATATAAAAATGGATTTATGGTTTTAATTATATGGAAATTAATGATTTAAAATTGACATTCCTTTTAAAAGATTCAAATTTTTATGCGACACGTCAATTTAAAAATCTATTTTAAACAGCTTCTTGTTAAATAGTGAGACTTTTAAATGTTTTCAGGAAAACTATGATATTTCCCTCAAATAGCTTGGATAATTATTTTCATCAATTTCAAAATCCTTCATTATTCTTGATTGAGGATTATTTATTATAATACAGTCTTCCATATCGTATTTAATGTTTTGTGATATTATTGACTATGGATATGCTATTTTTATACCATTCATGGTTTGTGGTTAAAATATTGATATTTAGTATGCTAGTTTTAATACGAATTTTTAGATTATGTTTCAAGATTTTCATATGAGTAATGAATTGGACTTAGTAAATGACTAGTGGAGCCCACTATAGCTCCTTTATGCATCAGTATGTCTCCTGATACAAACTAGTGTCTTGGCATAAGGCCTTGACAAAATCTTATTTATAGTCTTGGTACAAGGCCTTGACTGTGTAGTTATGATATATGGAATTATGCATTCCACCATTATGAAATTTTATATTGATATTACACGTGATTATTTGACTATTATAATATCCTTGTGAATATGTAAATGGCATTGTTTTATTTATCTTTTTCATATTATGATGATTTTTAGGCTTAAAAGTATTATGTTATAGTCTTATACATATCTTTAAATGTTTATTCTTATTTATGATAGTTTCTTCTACATTTTTATCCTTACTGAGAATCTGAGCTCACCCCATTTATTATGTTTTATTTTTCCTAGAATGAAAAGAAGTATAATATGATTAATCTACATGAATATGCTAAGGGATATAATAGTTTTCAATGGAAACAAAATGTTGTTTTTAATTTCATGATGTAATGTAAAACTTATGTAAGTATCTAGTACTTTCGAGGCTACTAAACTGATCGGTCTTTTGGGGAATGATTTCTTGTATCATTCCAATGTTATATAATAAAGAACCGATTCTGGGTAACTGGGGTTGGCGCATTATAGTTGGTATCATAAGACATTTAGTTCAATCCTGGGAAGCTAGATTAAAAAAACAATGATTAGGAAAACCACCCTAAGATAGAAATTTAGGATGAGTATAGACAAAAATCCAAAATTTTTGGTAATGTAAATATTACGTGGGTTTTCGAAGATATACTTCCCTTTCTGGATACGATAAGGTAGAGACGGCTTTGGAATAATTGTACGTAGTAGTGAGAACTATGACAAGGAGTTTCAAGCTTGAACCAGGGTATCTTGGTATAGGACAATGGGCTTTACTGCACTCGTGGTTAGGACACTCTAGAGGGATATGTTTAGGATAATTTATATTTTCATTACAAACCGATTTGAATGATTTTAATATAATATGAGAATTATTTACATGGATAATTCTAAGGTGTTTTAGACTGAAAATAAGGTTCTATGATATTCCCTATATGATTTGATGACTCACACTATGTTTTCTTGTGTTAGTCCATGGGTGGATTCCAAGGAAGTCATAGTAACATTGAATGTGGTGTACAAGGTGGTAATGGTGGTGGAAATGATAAAAAAAAGGAATGTTGATAGTTGTAAAAGATATAATGTTCATGCCAAATTAGTTTTCCCAAAATATGATCAAAAATATATATATTAACCAACTCCCGGACTCTATAAAGAATAGAAAGGCAGTGAATGATACGAGCTCTTGTAGTGGAGACCATGGAGAAAAGAAAGCTCAATTTCCATCATGCAGGAAATGTGGAAGGAGACACTTAGGGAAGAGTCTCAATGGAAAAATATATGCATTATGTGAGGGAAATAAGTACATAACATAAATAATTTCCATGTAAAAAGGAAGAGTATTGTGGAAGAAAATAAAAATGATCTCAAGAATCCATTTACAGCCATTTGTCATAAATGTAGGGGACCTGGGCATTACCAGAGTGAATAACCTATTATATAGGATAACCTCTTGGTCAAAGAAGATCCAATGTGGAATTAAATGGATGGTGAAATGTTTAAAATTATTAGTGCTCTTTGTTTATGGGATTACATTGGAAGACTTTTCTCTTGTTTGTATAACCATATAGTTTGTAATGTGAAAATTCAATTTTAGGAAGAGTTATCTTTTATATTGTTTATATAGTTATAAATAACAATTTGGGTTAATATGATCCTTGAATTCGGGGAAATTACAAGCTATTAAATTTAGGGATGAAAATGTGAGGTATGAGATAACATTTGTAGAGAAATTATGTTATGGTTATTTGAAAGAATTTATCTCATTTTGAGAATTTTTTAAAATATTTTTTTTGAAAAATGGAAGCACGCAGACCATGGGACAACCCATCACGTCAGACAAAGCTGTGGGAATCGAACCCACACCTAGAGTGTAATTTAGATTTATCACATACCACTGGACTATAGGAAGTCCCAGGTTAGTGTGACTAATTCTTTTTAGTTATATTATTTTATTGATCAATAAAAAGTTGATTTAGGATCTTATGTCTTCTCAAATGGATAACATTATTATAGGAAAATTATTTGGTGATAAAGTGATAAATGTTATTTTGGAAGATGTTCACTCTTTTAGGAACATTATATCCCTAAGTAAAATAGAATACTATGGGATTTCATTTGAGGAGTAGTGGTGTATTTTTATCTATATTTTTATAGTGGATTTATAGTGATTTGGGTTATTTATGTAAATGATTAACCTATCATAGAGAACATGTGATTAGGTTAATTACTTTTAAGTATGTGACTTTAAGAGTAGTCAATGTTATTTAGAGATACATTTTAACATGGGAGACTACATAATAAAATTCTTCTATGTTTGGGGTTTCAATATTAGTTTGGATTTTATTTAAGGATTATATATACAATTGTTTATTGAATGGTATTTATTAATCGTTGGGTATTGTTGGTTTAATTTTCGAAATTAAGATTAGTATTTCTTTCTCTAAAGGATTATCCTTTTTGGGGACCATCTGATCGTGTACTAACAATTTTGGTTTTGGTTAATATCTAAAGATAAGGTAAATATTTAGTTTATCCTTTGTGGATTATGTGATTCTCTAGATTTTGATTCTAGTGCTTCGGGTGTGGCCAAGTTATCTTGAATAATCATCGCTAAAAAAAGATGAGTTAGTGGTAGATATTTATTATGGAAAGAAACTATACTTAAAAAGTAAGTATATGTCTTTATTTTCTTAGTCAATCTCATAAATAAATTCTTTAACATTATGAAATGGGACTTAAAACAAAAAACGTTGTTCATTTACTTTTCATATTAAGAAACTAATGACTGTTTCTCATATCACAAGTCTGTGGTTTTCTTGTTGTTAATTTTATCATGATCATGTTTTCTATCACTCTACATTAGATCATAACACTTATTTTATCTTCCATATCCATGTTTTCCAACTTGGAATCCTAGTATGGTTTATCTCGGGTGACCTTTGTACTACTCTTTCATTCTTTTAAAGTGATAGTTTTATTGACTATTTTTTTAATGTGGGACATCCAATGAAGTTCTCAATCCCAATTTTAAAATTTTAAGGATGCAATTTCCAAAAGGGGAGATGAATGTAGCACCCCATGATTTCTTAGTAAGTTATTTTCTTTAAAATAAATCAATTGCTTGAGTTGCCCGCAACACTGAGTTCAAGCACACCACGTCATAACAAAATAGAGGTTAAAAAAGCGATAATAAAGAGTATTAACTATGTTTTGAATTTTTTATATTCCATATAATTTCATAATCCATATTATGGGTTTCTTTGACATAATATAAGAACAAATTCATTTTTCTGATAAATGAATTATTTTTCATAAAATGAAAATTTACCACCTTTTAATGGAAATACTTTTTTTAAAACCAATATTTGATACTTTTATATCTTCAAATTAATTAAATTAAATTATTATTTATAATTGGGAAATAAAAATTTATTTTGGATAAATTTTTGGCCCTTTTTTGAAAACTTTCATATTTTGATGAATACTGAAAAATAATAAATTTTAATTGAAAACAAATTTTTTAATCGAAATAATTTATAGTGTTGAATTATGAATTTGAATGGTTTTTAAGTATAATTAGATTATATTTTTATCCTTTAATACAATGTATTCCATTTTGTGTAATTTTACATTTAAATTTGACAAAAACACATACCAATCTTTTGATAGTTTTTACTTTTTAAAAACCCCGTTTTTGGTTTTGACAACTGGAATTAATTTTGAATTAATTAATGAAACTTTTATGTTTTTTATTTGGTAAAATAGAATTAATTTTTTAATTCTGAGTATTTAAATTAACATAGGGTGAATTTTTTGTATTTTTCCAAAAACATTCAATTTTTTATGAATAGTGATAAACAATATGTTATTGTTTAAAACTGACTTTTTATTTAAATAATTATTTATTTTATTTAAATTTATTTTAAGTCAAAATAGAAAATAATACTGATATATGTTTAATTTAATTCATTGAATTCATTTTAAAATAAGTTAAGATATATTGAATTTTATTGAACTTTTTACCGTCTTTCACCCACCTTCTAGGATCATTTGAGAATTTGCATAAAACATAATTTTACCAATTCTATTAGTTGAATTTCAAAAATTCGAGAGTCATGGTTAACATCATGAAGTAAAATTTTTTTCAATAAGATTAAAATAATTATTGGTGAATAGTAACTTTGGACTTTTATTTTCCACAGTTAAAAGTAAATAGGGCAATTAAGGGTAAAAATGATATTATAATTACCCTAACACATGTCCTAATTCTATTTAATAAGTTTAATTCGACCAAAAAAAACTTAGGAATAAAATATGACCCTCTTTGGTCCACTTGGATTATGTTAGGACATTTATTATTATTTTATTTAATGAAATGTTAAAAGTGTTAAATTCAATTTTGAATAACTGAAACATTTTTTATATAGGGTTACAAATAAGATAATTTCAACTATAAATTTTCATTATAAATATAAAAATAATTCCTACATAATTATATTTTATTTAAAAAATTTAGACATTAAATAATATAATTTATTTCTAACACAATGATGATGCAGTAATTATATAATTAATGATATATTAAAATAAATGATATTCTAAATATCCAAATAAATTAAATTGAGACTTTTGATTACATAAAATAATTTTCAAGGTTAATATGACATGTTAGGGTAGATTAAATAAAATTTATTTGAGTGATAAAGTTTTTATGGCTCCGAAAAAAATCAAATACTATATAGTGTCAAAATTGACATAATTGAGTCTTTAAATCAAATACTATATTATTAATTGGTAATATATTCTTAAAGATATATGGTTCGGCCAAAGGACTTAGATAAAGTTATATATCTTAATAATGAACCACTTGGGGTTTTATTGGCTTGATATAGTATGTTTATTAACCATATGATAAAAAAATACAAAGAGACATGGAAAATGAAAACCTATTTATCTAAGAGTTAAATCTAAAAGATAAGGTTAATATGGTGACCTAAAACTATCTAAAACCACTATTTTGAGCTTTTTCCGACTCATCCCAACCTTATCCTGGAAATAAATAATTTTAGAGCCAGTAGAAACCGAAAATAATCTTATTATAAAATAATATTTCTAGCTCTTCCTAAAGTACCCCTCACCCCTCTTATAAAAGGGAACTTCCCCATCTCTCAAACTCACACCACCAAATCCAATTGGCTAAGCCAAAACCTACCCAAATATCCTCCCAACTTTCCTCACATCAACCTAGTTTCCTTAATTTGATATGATAGCTAACCTAATGATCCCTTTTGATCAACTCAAAAGGAAACACCCAAAGAAGAGCTAATAAGTTCACTACCCTCTTTCATGTTCTTTATTTCTTCCACTTCCTATTTATTTTTGGTTTCAATACCAAAATAATAAATCGATTACATTTTGAATAATTTTATGTTATTATAAATATTTTAAAACCATATTTTTTATTCTATCCATCCTATAAATGACAAAGCCACCATACGTGCTTACGTACGGCTGACCGTCTCTACGTCGTGGTGTAGTTTCTTATTCAAACTCTTCATTATTTAGATGGGGATAATAATGAGTATAACTGATTTAAATAATAAATATAACATGTTAATGATTATTTATATATGATATACCATCCAATTACATATGATTTTACCATAAATATAATGATATTATCGCTCGTGCGTGCGTACGACTTACATCTTCCACGAACACGATGAGATTAATTCCCCATAGTAATCATTAAAGAATAATTTTAATTTTATTATTAATTATATTGTATGAGAACTTAATATAATCTTGGATATGAATCAAATATAGCCTATACATAACAAACATGACTTATGTAACAAAACATATAAAGGAAAAGGAATCAGTTAACAACCAAAACAATGATATTACTATAATATCATTATCAAAGAAATATTAGAAGATCGTATATGATATAATATTTACCTATTTGGTTATTTTATAATTTAATAACAATTATTTCACCATTATAAAGGTGTTTAATCTACCCTATACAGTGGAAAAGTACAGGGTAAGGGGTTTCTTATCTCACTTTCAATTCCGTGATATTTCCATTATTTGACACTTATTTATTGCATTTGGTGTATTCTGTTCTAAAATTTATTATATATTATCATGAATCACTTTATATTCATGGTATTCTATGATTATGTTTTTAGTTTTTAAATTTATTGATACGGATTGATTGATTACAACATGTTAAGGGTTTTTCATCTGACTTTTATTCTTGTGAGATTCACGCTATATTTTCCACTATTACCTTTTGTGTGGTGTATATACATCCCATGATTGTATTGTTTACCTAATATAATTTAATTTATGTGTATTTAAATCATCATTGGATGATCCTACTTTCATGGGGTGTATGTTTCGTAGGTTACCAAATCAGTAAGGGAATTTCAAATTTCAATTTCCACTCATTCAGTTTTACGCAAACATTATTGATTACATTACTCCAATATAATGTGTGAAATAAATATCTATTTACTTATATAGTAATTTACACTCCCCTTTGAGTGGATATACATTCGATACACATAATCACTCCATTGATAAATTCTCATTTCATCGATATACACTTGATAAGAGTAATTTTATCTGAATTTATATTCATTGAGTTAAACATCCAAGTCATTTGTGTGGTTTTTACTAGAATATGGGAAAATTTCCTATAATGAAATTACACTGAATATCCCTTATTATTGAGTGTATTTATATTTTTCACATATAATTATGTTACTGATTTATCCTTATCCTAGGTATATAGTCTTTATTAATGATTTCATCTCAACATATATTCAATTGAGACTTCATTGTTGTCATCTATGAATCCACTTTTATTTGGTGTACATGATACACTTTGATATAGAATATAATGGATACCTTTATTCTCATGATACCATAAATTTTGGATTAACTCAATTATTTGTGTTCATGTGTCTCTCAATTGGTTAGGAACTCTAACTAAAATACCATATTAAATATTTTAAAAATTTATTCTTTTAAATATTTCTCAATAATGACCATGTTTTAAAAATGTTTTTGAGGTCTTATTTATATGGACATTAATGATTTCAAATTTAAATTCCTTTGAAATGTTTTAAAGTGGTATGTGGAACTTTGATTCAAAAATCTATTTTAAACAGCTTCTTGATAAATAGTGAGACTTTTATGTTTTTTCATAAAAAAGGGGATATTTTCCCAAAATAGTTTTGATGGATATTTTCTTCTATGTCAATATCATTTATTATTATCAATTGATTTTAATTTATTATAATATAATTTTCCATATTGAATTGATGTTTTTCTGATATGCTTGACTGTGGATGTGCTATTTTTATACCATTCCAGGTTTTTAGTTAAAATATTGACATTTCATTTCCTAGTTTTAAAATGAATGATTAGATTTTGTTTCAAATTTTTATACGAGGAATGAATTGGACATATTATGTGATAGGTGGAGCCCTCTATAGCTCCTAGATGCATCATTAGGTCTAATGAGACAAACTAGTGTCTTGGAACAGGGCCTTGACAAAATATTATTTGTAGTCATGGCACAAGGCCTTGACTATGTGGTTATGAAGTCTAGAATTATGCATTCCATCATTTTGAAATTGGATATTGATATTAAATGTGATTATTAGATTATTAGAATATCCTTGTGAATATGTAAATGGAATTATTTCATTTATCTTTCCATATTATGCTAATGTTTATTTTAAAAGGTGAGTGTTCTAGTCTTATACATTGAATTAAATGTTTATTCTTATTTATGATAGTTTATTATATATTGTTATCCTTACCAAGCATCTGAGCTCACCCATTTTCATAGTTTCTATTTTTCATTGGATGCAAACTGTATATTACGATTAACTTGCAGGAATAGGCTAAGGTATATAAGATTTTTCAAAGGGGACACAATTTTTTTTTATTTCATGATGTAATGTAAAACATATGTTTGTATCATGTACTTACAAGGCTACTAAATTGATCAGTCTTTCTCGACATGATTCATTGTATCAAGCCAGTGTTATGTAATAATGCACTGACTCTAGGTAACTGGGGATAGGGCATTACAAACCTATACTATCAAGGCCTTTTAGAATATGGTTTCAAACTATAGGTAGAATCCTATTTAATTCAAGAAACTATTTTTTCTCATGACAACCTATCAATGAAACAAGTGGATATATAAGTTTTAGGACAGTCCCTTCATTGCATGTCCAAATAAATCCTCATATAGAGAAATCGATTTAATTATTGAACAAGATGGCGAATAAAATATCAATATTGAATAAAGAATATGGATTTCTTAAAATTTACATAGATAATAAAACAATGATCAATGTAAACACCGTATATATAAATATTATACGGTTTATGAAATAGTAATATTCATGATAAATGATATGGATAATTATGGAAAATTCAATGTCTAATGATAACAATAAATTTAATAGTTCATGTGGACTAAAAAATTAGTTATGGATATGAATGTCTATACCATCCTGGGACTAATCAATCATAAACCATCCAGAGAAAACCTAATGATAATATTAATACAACATATCCAAATTTGATTAAATATAAAGGGTTATTATCATTGATGTATAGAAACACTGTAAAAGATCCTTTAGAAACATTAGTGATGAAAATTTCTTATTCATATTGGAGTTTTTTAAAATAATAATATTTGAAAATAAATTTTAAAAATATATTCAATTAAAAATATAAATTCTAACATGAAAAAGGTGTATTTGAAGAAATTACGATAGCTAAATCCGTACAGTCCATATAGGATAAAAATAATTTCTTTTTTGCATTATAAAATTTTTAATAATGATACTTATTTGGAAAGAGATAGGTTGATTCCATTGAAAAAATTTGTAAAATAAATGATGGTTAAAAATTTAATTAGTAAATCATTTTGGAAATGTAAAAAACATTTTTTTTGAAAACATTGTTTTTTGAATAAAATTAATTCTCTCACAAGAGAGAGAAATAAATTTGGGTTTTCTTAAAAAAATTATTTAAAATATTTGGCATCAAAGTGTTAAAAATGAGACTATTACTAGGAATAGGTCTTTAATAATGGAAGTATAAGAAAATTAAATGTTTTACTGAAAAATGATCGTATATTTTCCTCTAATATAAATCTATGAATGAGAAATCGAGAATATAATGAGATTCTAAAATAGAACCTTGAAAGTCCCTAACATTGAAGTGAAAATCAATAAATGGCTATATTAAGTGTATCAACTATAAATACATATAAAAATTGTATATATAGAAACATATATTACAAATTTATTAAACCTATAATTTATAATAATAATGACAATGAGGAAGTAATATTACCATATTAAAAGAAATTTTGTTATGAAATTTATTTCCCCTTGGTCGTGTTTAATAAATATCTCCTCAAATGAAATAATTAGAATTGAAACATGAAATATCATTAATCATTAATGAATCATTATATTACATGTCAATGTGTAATTATCTACTCCATATATAATAAATTAGTTTCTCAACAATAAAGTATGACTCAAAGAATGGAAATTGAATTGAAGTCCCTTAATACTTAGTGTCTTTTGAATTATAAACCCAATAAAAGAAATAATTTTAATTGAAACTATATATTCAATTAGGATAAGTTTATTCATGATATAAAATCCAATATGGTAAGTATTAATTTCAAAAGAAAAAAAAGAAAAAGTGGTGAAATTGTTTTATACCTCACGAAATGAAAAGTGAGGCATGAATCCCCTAAAACCACCGTAACATTAGAATTGAAAACAAAAAAATGTAATATTAAAAAAATGAAACATTTATATAACATAAATATAAAATAATTCATGATATAATATATCAAAATTATATTTACGTACATGCTAGAAAATTTGTAGGTGGTGAATATGACATTTATATTGTTAATGTAAAAAATGCGAGATAAAAATCCCTTACCTTCTGTTTCCTTTAGGGTGAAAAAAATTTAACCTCATGTATAATGGTTTTAATCATGTATATAACTTACACCAGAACCATTATATTATTTATAATATCCTATATTATATTATTATAATATTCTATTAACCATTTCTTTATAATATTTCATCATCTTCACTCTTTCATGTGTTAATTGCATTGTTTTCAAGTTTGTTTTAACTTGTTACTTGTAGTTCAAATATATTATTTTATTGTTTCACCATATCCATAACATAAACCATCAATTAATTACTATATATATTTAGAATATATTTATTTATAAAAAACCAGAATATTTTTATATAGAAAATGATATCCACCTTTCATGGAAACGGTGGACCGTACTTATGCGTGAAAAGTAGTTCTATGACATAGTCATATTAAAATAATGAAAAGTAAAAGATATATATAAATATCATGTAATCATAGTATAATATTTTTTTCATATATATCTGAAATTTTTATTAAATTCATCTCTACAATATTCTAGGTATAGAATGAATGAATCTCATCTCTTTGATGAAGTAGCAGTCCACTCTTCCACAAACGACATTATTATAATTAAAAAAAGGAATTAAAAAACGTATATATAAAAAAAATGAAATGTTAATACAACATAAATATTATATATATATTAAAAAATAGATTTTCCATTATAATTTCTACCATGATATGTGGTAAAATAAGAATAAAAAACATTTTTTCACGAGAGGGTAGTTTGGCGTAGGTGAATGGTATACTCATTAACCATTTTATATAAGTGTGTGTAGGTGGATTTTGAAAAATTAAAATAATAAAATATCAATTTTTTATGATAATGGTGTTATTATATAATTGTGATATAAAAATAGGTGAAGGGTTGGTGAAGTAAATGAATCAAAAGATGATTATTGAACAATTCTTCCACTTATTCAGATAACTCTATTAGGATTATAGATCAATAATTCCTTGGTTTGATTTATTCCCATGATGAGGATTATTTTACTAGGTAAGATATTTTTGGATAATATTTTTAAATATTATTGGTGATCCAATGTGTATTGAGAGGTATGAAATTAGTAGGAGGGTTGAGTGCCTTTTTATAGTGGCATGAGAGCAGCATTCCTTTAAATATAAAAATATTAACATTATTGAGTGGTGTCCTTTATATCATGTTCCACAAATAATGAACGAAATTGGATACAATATATTATATGGAATAAATATTAACATAAGATGCGGTTTGTATAAGTTTTATGCCATTTGGGCTTTATGATTAATGTTTAGTCCCTTGTTAACTTAATTTTCCTTTTTATCGATGTAATTAATTTTTACTACGTTAAATAATATTATTGGCTAGAAACTATGTTTACATTATGATAAATTATAAATTATTAGTATTCAAAAAATTTAATATAATTTTCCAAATTCCAATCATTTAAGTGGAGGAATTTAATTTAAAATTAATCTCACAGACGGGATGACAAAGACGGGTTCTAAAGATAAAATGCAAAAATGTTTTCTATGTTTTATATACAATTTAAACACTTTGATTTGAATGACTAATATTTGATTAGTTTTTCTATAATTTATAAAATTTTACATTAACCCCATTTTAATATATAAATTATCCTTTTAAATAAATTATTTTAAAAAATAGATTTGAATTAAAATGCAGTATTTGTAACTATTAATCAAAAAATAAACTTAATAGAAAAATACCAAAAACAACCATTGGATATTTTTTATGTTCGTTTAGAAAAAACATAAGTCTATTTATAAATGTATTATTTATAAAAGTTCCAATAAATGGATTAAAAATTGGTGCTTCATTAAATGGAGGTAAAATTTTCTTCCGAAAAATATTCATTTTTATACAAAACATTGGGTTTGTTCTTATCTTATGATTGTAAAATATATTGGTTGAATATATAATATATTTTATTGAATATAATATATATATTTATGTATATATTACATTAAATAACTCACTAATTTTAATTAATTTAATTTATTTGGATAAAAAAGCTTTCGAATCATTCTAATAGTTTCTATTAAAACATTCTCTTTATATTCAATTGAATCTTATATTCATTTATAAATAATATTTAAAAAATAAATTTATTTTTTATTTTGATAAAACAAATATCTTCCCATAATATAGTCATTCCTATCGATAAAATATAATATAAAGGTTAGGTTATATCTTATTAGATTTAAAAATAATAATATATTGTTTTATAGGAAGACTCAGTCTTGCCAGTAATGTAAGTCATCCAATAAAGTCATTGTTTCATGTGACACAAGTTAAGTCAGTGTTATGTACATTAAATGATATAAAATATATTAATATTTAATATATAATAAATTCAATATATGTTATATTCCTTTATATTTTTTGTGTTTCATGTCATACATTCTATCGAATATAAGTTCACTCTATTAGAATTTTTTGGGTTTTATGTTTTTCCAACCTAAAATAAATTGAATCCTTTCAATTTAAATTACATAATGGTAATAAATTGTTTAGTGTTTCCTATATAAAAATCCCACATCATGATAAGTGTTCAAAAACGTACTCTAGAAAATTGGAAATGAGATGTGAAAAAGGTCACATGGAATCACCTATAACTAGGTCTCTATGTTGAAGAACATTAGTGAATAGTTGGGATATAAATATGGAGGAAAAGAATAAATATTTTTAATATTTGATTGAGGTAATCTATCAAAAGTGATTTAATTATCAATATAACGTTGAGGGACTCAAATCCATAAATTTTTGATGATTTAAATGACCATCTATTCAACAAAAAATAATGGAATTATGAAAAAAAATGATCATTTTCCTAATGTATAGTGATTATATTACTACCAAAAAATATAAGGAAACAAACTAAATTGATATATTTATATATAAAAAATTCTTCATTTGGTTTCGGTTCAATAAATTTCAAAATTCATCCATTACATTATGAAATGGATAAAAATATTATCTTTGATTCTTGTAACACTAAAACACACTTAACAGATCTTATTTCCCATAAAAGTGAAAATTATAAATATTTGTCTCTATATATCATAAAAATCCAATATGATTAATACATTAATCTATAAACATCAATGTTTATACTACTATTTATTTGTTAATATTTATTCATCAAATTGTTCAAATAAACAACGATATTGTAATCTAGACACTGTATAGGCCAGTGTTTGGAGTAAATCCCTTATCGTACTTCAGCCACTGGTTCATCTCTCATGGAATTTCCAAAAATTATGGGATTTTACCTAGAATATAGGTTGTCCCTTTTTTGAATTATATTAATATAATTTAGAAAAATATGATATACATGCTTGAATTAATGTTAATAATTGAATGTAAATCGCACTGTGGTTTTCAATATAACATCAATACAATAATACGTCATCCATTTTATTTCAACATAAGTCCTCACTTAGTCTATGGTTTAACCAAGGTCATTCATTATCATTATATTTTCAAATCAATTATAATTGTTTGTAATTAAAATGTTAATTACTATAAGAATATCCCTCCAGAGTGTCAAACCATACGTGTTGTAAGGTCCATTTTTATCTATAAGGTTACACTCGAGTCAAGCCTGATGCACCTTTTCAGAGTTTTCACTCCAATGTATATTTGTGCCAGAAAAACATCCACATTTAGTATCCAAACAATAATGTATTTCTACAAAAGTAACATAATCCATACATAAAAAAAATTTGTATGTTCTTCTATACTTATCCTCATATTCTACCTTAGGGTAATGTTCTCTAATATATGTTTTCCTAAATCTAGTTCCCCAGGATTCTACAAAACATTTTTTGATACTAACATTAGTGACTTAACCCTATAATCATAGAGTCGGTGTCTACTAATATTACATTAGCTTGATTACATGGAATCCAATCCCAAAGGACTGAAGAGTTTAATAGTCTTGGTAAAACAGATGCATACATGTGTCTTGTATTACATATGAATATACTAATTACAAAATGATTTTATTTCTTTCGAGGATAAATTTATTTCATATAGTAGGAATTTTTATATAATTGTTTGTATACATCAAGTAATCATAGGGAAATGAATCCAAATAATGGTGAGCTCAAATGTTCAGTAAGAGTTTTCCATAGTAGAAGAAATAATTAATCAATGATAATAATCATTATGGTATAGTAAATAACTAAACACACTTTCCATGTAATAAATAAAATGAGAGTGATTTTAAAAAACAATATGGAAAGGTAAAAGTTGGAAACACGTGCCATTAAAATAAATGGTTAAGGAATAATTAATATGGAAGGGAAAAATAGAACGAGATACAATTTAATCAATAAACTAAAAATGAAATGCTTACCTTGATATGTCCATTCAAAAACTCATGGATAAATAATAAAACAATCAAAATGAAGGAAATTATTAATTATTGGACACCATGCCTATGGAACATGAAAACCCAAACAATCAAAAACATTCATATGACAATTTAAAACTGCAAGTAGAAACCTATTTAATTTTTCCAATAATTTTTTATGAGAACATATCATTGCTTCATGAGGTTATATTATGTTTCATCCCTTCCATTCAATGAATTTTTAAATCAGTCGTCATATCAAGTAATCGATTTAATTAATATTGAATATACCTTATAACATTGCAATATTTAATAAAGAATTTTATTTTATCAAAATTTACCTATATAATAAAATAACTGTCAAAGTAAATACTATATGTAAATAATATATACGGTTTAGGAAATTAGAATATCCATGATAATTGATATGGATAATTAAGATAAATTCAATATATAATGATCTTATAAAACTGAATATTTCAAGGGGGCAACAAAATTAAATCAATAATGTAAATTTCAATACTATAATTGGCCAAATCAATCAGAAACCATCCAAAGTAATAACAAGGATGGTATAAATAGAACATATACCATGTTAAGTAAAAATAAAGAGTCATTTCATATAGATGAATTGAAACAATATTAAATGATCCTTTAAAAAATTCTTTGGAAAAATATCCTTTTCATTTTGATTTTTTTGAAAATCCTCTTCCTAGAAATAAACTTTTAAAATAATTTTCATTAAAAAGTAAACTTTCATACATTAAAAGGATGACAAGAAGAAAATAAGAATGGTAAATCCATATAAACTATACAATGGAAAAGGAACATTAATTTTTCGTAATAAAAATGATAGAAAAGTGCCTAGTTTTAAATGAGAAAAGAATATTACATTTAAAATAATTAAAATAAATATTGTTAAAATATGTTTAATAAATAATTAGGAAAGGTTGATAACATTTTATTAAAACATTTTTTCAAAACAAGGTTTTTAGAAGAAAATATGTTCTATGACTAATTTTTGAAGTAATGTTAGTTTTTCTCAAAATAAATTTCATAAAAATATTGACTGCCAAACATTAGAAAATGTTTCTATTACATGGAAAATTTCATTAATAATCCTATGTTAAAGAAATTAATGTGTTTTTTGAACGAAGATCATATAAATTACACTATTATAATTTCATGAGTGAGAAATCTTGATTATAATGATATTATGAAATAAACCATTAAAATACCATAATATTGAAGTAAAAATAAATAGATGAATTGAATATGTGTGTCTTATTTAACTCAAAATAAAATCATTGGAAATGAAACAATATATATTAAAATTTTATTACACACATAATATCAAAAAATTAATGATAACAAGGAAGTAATATAACTCATATAGATGAAATTGGGTTATGAAATGTTTTTCCACTTTGTAACACATAATTAAAATCACCTTTAATGAAATAATTCAAATTGAAACTCAAAATATCCTAGATAATGAATGAAGAAGAATATTACATGTAAATGTAAATGAATTTACACCATATATAATAAATTATGTGCACTATAATAATGCTTGTTTCAATGAATTGAAATTGTGAAGAATTCCCTAACTACTTGGTAAACTTTAAATTATAATCCCCCTGAAATAAATACTTTTAAAGGAAACTCTAAATTCCATGAATATTAATGTATTAGTGATATAAAAAAATATGGGTAGTATAAACACCACACAAAAGAAATTAGTGTTGAAATGGTGTATTCATCTTTGAATGAAAAATTTGACAAGAGTCCCTTACAACTATCGTAACATTTGAATCAAAAATAAAAAAAATAACTGTCATAGAATGAAACCTTTAAATTCTAGGATGATAAAATTATTCATGATATAATATATCAAAATGATCTGTATATAGACCATCCAAAATTATTAGGCAGTTAATATAACATTTGTCTCGTGGATGCAAAAACTGAGACGAATATCCCTTAACTTATGTTTCCATTCGGGTGAACATACTTTAACATAATTTTTAATGGTATTAGAAATTTCACTAACTTATAACATATCCATAATCATATATTTAATATCATATATTATCTTCTAATAAAATAATATTACAAATTTTTTATAATCATTCATAATTTTCTCAATTTTAGGGCTTAATTATCTAATTTATTATGTTTTATGACTTGTTTCTTGTTCTTCCAATTAAGTGATCATGATTTCATAATTCCAGAATAAAAACGATGATTTAAAAAAAATTATATTAAAGGTATTTATAATAATCCATAAGATTTGGATATATAAAATGAAATGAAAACATTATGGAGGCGGTAGGCCGTATATATGTGTGAACGCTGCTTCCATTTCTTTTTTGTATTAAAAGAATAAAAAGTAAATGATATATATAGCCATATATATATATTTTTGTGTGTGTTTATTATAACTATAATATCATATTTAAATCATATATGTATCATATGTTTATTAAAATCATCCTAAATACATTCCATGTATAGCGAGAACGAATCTCATTGCTTTGAGGAGAAGGTAGTCCACACTTTTAGAAACGATGTTATCATAGTTATAGAAAAATGGAAAGCATGAAGGTGAGTGTTAGATAAAAATTGAATAAATATTAATAAATTATAAATATTTTATATTTCATATAAAAATAGTGTTTAGATAATAATTCCCACCATGATAGGTTTTAAATTAAGAATGATCAGTCATTGTTTCAGGATGGTGTAGTTTATCATACCTGAACGGTAAATTCAATACCCATTTAATGGAATTGTGTATAAGTATTTTTCAATTACCTAAAATATAATAATATAAGTTTATTTAGTATAATATTTTTATTATATAAGAATTATATAAAAAATATTCAATTAGTGGAGAAGTAAATGAAGAAAAATATGACCATTGATGAATGTGACCTCTTATTCAGGTAACTCCTTTTGGTTTATACCAAAAGACATAATTAGTTTTCTTTATTAAAATGGTTATAACTCTATGATGATATTATGGATGTTGGGATCTTATTTTTCTTATTTTTTTATAAGTAGTGGCATGATATGTGTGAATAAGTGGGAGGGGTGAGTTCCTTTTTATTGTACAGGGGGAGTAGCATTCTTGTAACCATAAAAAGGTAAACACTATTTATAGGTCTCTATTAAATAAATTTCCTCAAATAAAAAATAAAATTATATAAAATTTTGTATATGGTCGAAATATGAACATCCAAGGGTTGTTTTACAAGATTCTAGGTCATTTTGGGCCAAAATTTTATTGTTTAGTCCCTTATTATGTTTATTTTGGACTTCAACGCTAGAAGTAATTTTAATTACATTAACTAATATTTTTGGTCAAAAAATAATTTTAGACCATTAAACATTATAATTTTTTATTATTATAATTATTGAATCTATTTTACCAAATTTCAATCATGGAAGTGGATGAAAATAATTTAAAATTAATCATGTAGACAGGATGAAAAAGAGGGCTTTAGAAGTGAGAATATTCAAACGTTTGTTTTGTTTTTATATCATATTTCAAAGTGAAATTTATTCCAAAAAACTAAATTTGAATAATATTTTTATAATTAATATAATTTTACTTTATATCTAATTTAAAATAATTTTTATACTTATAAATAAATTAGATGAACAGTAGTTCTGGATTAAACATCACTATTTTTCACAATTCATAAAAAATATGAACCTTCATAGAAAAAAACCATAAATCACCACTATGAAATTTTTTATTTTTTTCGTTAAAAAAGGGTGTTTATTTTTATATAAATGATTTATAAAAGTTCCAAATATTTTATATAATATAGTTTCTTCATTAAAATATGGTAAAAGTGCCTTTAGAAATATATTGATTTTTATGAAAAATATTGGGTTTGTTCTTATCTTATGATAATAAAATATATTGGATAAATGAAAAACGTATTTTATATAATATATAACAAATATTTAACTTTAATATCAATCAATAATTTTAATTAAATTAATTTAATATCATAAAATATATTTTTGAGCTAAAAAAGAGTTTCTAATAAAAACATTCACTTAAAATTATATTGGATCATATATTTGTTTTTATATAATTATTAACAAATGAATTATACTTATATTTTTGTAAATAAAATATTTTAATAAGTTTTTTATTCCTATTCATAACCACTAATTTAACAGATATGTTATATCTTGTTATGTTGAAAAATAATGTTTTAATAATATATTTCTCTTCGGTAACCACAAATTCATTAAATCGTATATATTTTTACATTTGGTTTTGCGTGTCATACTTACTATTAAATAAAAGATTACTCTCTTTGAATATTTGGTGTGTTACACTCATTTCCATTTAACATTAATTTTTATCATGAAAACAACATTAGATTACATAACCAAAATACCTTATTAATATGTTCAGAAAAATTTGATAAATAATAATCAAATTCAAAATGTATAACATCTTGTATAATTCCTTGTAAATATCCTTCCAAAAATTATTTTGGATTAACTCACAAACACTTTTAGAAAAACCCTATAAGTTTCATAAACCAAATACCTGTATTTTTTTACAAAATGTTTTATCCCACTGGTCTTTATAATGTGACAAAATATTAATTATTATTTTTATACAAATAAGAATAGGGAAACCACTGCTAATGCCTTTGTGCACTAAATCTACAAAGAGGCGTGGAATGATCACTATCAAACATGTGTATCCTTAAAAATGTTTCCAGTAGCTACAAAAATATAAGTATATTTTGTCATATAACTATTTTCTAGCACCTAGAGTGAACATGGTATATGGTGTATACTAATCCCAAATAACATCCTCATATATTCTTTGTTAATAGATTATAGACTAACGAAGTCAGTGAATACAAGAAATGTCATTCTTCCAAGTATATGAGCACATCACAGAACCCTGACCCAAATATATGAGAACAACATATGTACATTCACTTAGTATTTCCATATGGTTTCTTAGTTGTTCTTAATCGAGGTCTCGGATTTCATAATCATAAAAAATGAGGTCAAATATTTTCTTTGTTAAGTTTTAACCAATGACATGATTATCAAAATTCCCAATGTACACCTAATTAGCTAAACATCAATGATTTCATATCCTAGTATGGAGGTTCTCATGCTTGGAAGGATATAAACTTAGTTATAATGATTATATATATAAAATAAACCCATAGAATAACAAATTCATACTGTATGATACTCCATGTTGTTTAATTTCTAGGTTTTCAAAAGCCAAAATCATGTCTTTCACCTCATTAACATATTCCTTATCCTTATATGATATATTACACATATAATATTCAATTGGATAACTATTTAAACATTGTATTCAAACTTATTTACATCACAAAATCCTAATTTTATGATGTTAACGACTTCTAATGACTAATTTAAACTCTTCTTACGTTCGTCATCATCATCTTTCTTAGAATATTTCCATCCAAATTTTTCCATGAGATTATTTTGGTAACTAAATATAAATTTTACATTTCTCTTTAGTGACTTACCGAAAATTAATTTACAATATGAATTGAAACTCACAATATATTTGGGCTATTTTTTACTTTTAATTTAATAGTTTAACTTCTCTACATATAAATATACTTCCACTAGCCTCTTTTAAACTACACTATATTCCGAATATCTCGATGAGATACAAAAACTAATTTCATATTAGGAAGTTTCAATTCTTAAGTGTTAATATTCAACAAATAAGCTACTATATCCAAATAATATTGGTTATTATATGTATCTTACCTTAAAAATTACATAATCTTGTTTAATGTCAAGATTTCACATTGACGATCACTTCAGGTTTAGAGCTTTATAGAATTATCTCATAACTATTACACTACATGTCAAAAATTTCAAAGTATACACTTTTACTCAATCCAAATTTTTTCACAATAATAAATCTCCATAAATAAAATAAGAGTCCTTTTCTTGATATAAATCTTCTTGAATAATTCATTTCTTTTTCCCTTCCTTATACGTTGGGAAAAACATTTCGAAAACATTGGATGAGCCTAAAGAGCACAGTAAGGGTAAAAAAATATTGAAAAAAATTTGTCCATAAATACGTAAAAAATATAATTTCTTTAACATACCTCATGAAATAATAGGATTTATGAATAACATGTATTAATCATAATTAATAAAGGTATCTTGGGTCATCCATATCATACTAAATTGTAGCGTTTACAGGTACATAGGGAGTTACATTTGGAATACCCAACAGAGTATATTCCCTAAATATCATGGGATAAATATTAACGTTTACCTACATCATGTTACACAATTAATTATAGAGATATATCGGGCTAAATTTACATATGTTTATCATCGAACAACCTATATACTTTCACAATTCCCAAGAACCATAACATAATCGTAACACATAACACTACCATAAAGAATAGATAATATTTCCAATTTTCAATCAAAATATAAAATTTAAATATATTGACATTATCAATCCATTAAAAAACCATTTTCAATACCAAAATACTAAAAAAATGTATATGGTATTTATTTTCCATTAAAAACATTACATCTTGTTAAGAAATCCAAATATCCAATAATTCTAATGGCGGCGGAAAGCTCGTTGTCACCACGTACATTAAAAAAAACATTCCCTTTTTCATATAGTAAAATGCTTCATAGAAAAAAGATTCAATTTTAATGAAATTAAATTTACAAGGTGTTCATACATAAAATAAAATAATGAAATTTATAAGTCAATGTATGCCTCAATGAAAGGAGATTGAGACGAAGCCGCTTACCTTGTGTCCGACAAATCTAGTTCATTCTTTATCTACCTAAATAATAAAATTAAATTAATTCTACTTGATTTAGAACTTTTTTCATGTTTATTAATCCCTTTATATGACTTATTAACTTTAAATAAGAATCATATAATTATTCATGTTCATATTGGTATTTTTGTCGATGTTCGGTACTTGAGTCCAAAATAAACCCGTTATAATTACAAATTGTCCATCTGGTCAAAATTCCGTTATCTCTAGAGTTTTATACATGATTTCAATATCATATACGTACAGTATATATGTATTTTTATCCATTATATATGTCTTTATAATAGTCTATAACAATTGGATATAAGAAAACGAATTTCACTATTCATGGAGATGGTAAGCCGTATGTACGCATGAACTCCACATTCATTTCATTTTCATTTTTAAATGAATGAAAACTAAATGATACAAATTTATATTATAATTAATTTATAAAATTTATTTTATAAGTGTTCAATAGTTTAATTAATTCCATCCTTTATAAATTCCAGGTATATCACGAACAAGTCTTATCACTTTGAGGAGGGAATAGTCTGCACTTCCTCAAATGAAATTATCGTATTTACGTGTCATGGAAAGCATAAAGGTAAGAAGTAAATTAAAAATACAAAAGAATAGAGACAATAAAAATATAATATATACCATATATAAAAATAGTTCCCTCACAATGGCCAACATGAGAGCTGGTAAGAGATAATTGAAAAATCATCATTTTGTGAGGTAGTAGTTCGTTGTCGAGAGAAACAGTATTTTATAAATCAATTAGATGGAGGTTTGTATGAGTCTAAGTATAATAAATAGAATAAAAAAATTATTACATTTAAGATACTGTTTTTTTATGAAATAATTGAATAAGGATAGTTATGGGGTTGGATATGGGAAAATAAATGAAAGAATCTTGAGAGAAGACATTACCTCAAATCAGGTAACTCCTTTTGATTTAATCTAAACGGAATTGTTGAAATTCATTATGCCTAAGGCAAGGAATCAAGGAGGGATGGATAAATTTTTGGAGCATAATGAATTATATTTTGGATGATCCAAAGGGGTTGATGGGTGTGTGCAATGGGTTAGAGGTTGTGTCCTTTTATAAGAGGGAGGAGGGGCACTTTAAGAATATCTTGAATTATAATTTGATTATGAATACTATTTTGATTATAAATGAGTCCAAATTCAGTAAGTTATAATATAATATTAATATATGTAGAAAAATAATCATCCAATAATAATTATATAGGTTTTGGATATTTTTTAATCCTTTTCTTTTTTATTTAACCCGTTTTTACTCTTAACGTTTTAATAAGAATTTAACACTTTAAGAATCAAAATAGTTACCAAAACATGAAAAATATACAATTAAATATTAAGTAATAATCTTTTATTATTATGATAACTATTCTTCCTAATCTTAGATTTATTGGTATATTATTATATCTAATAAAATATCTTGCATTTTAAAATATGAATTATATCAATTTTACCACTATTCATATTATTCCTTTTTTTAAAAATCCATAACAACTTGATTACTTATATAAAATAACATTAAAAAAATATAACATGTACCTATCATCCAAAAAATCATGGATGACATCAAAATAACCAAATTACATTTATTATATCATTTTTTGAAACCTATATTATTGGAGTAATCCCTGTATTATCATTACGTCCTAATTAAATTTATTTACTTAATTTATAAAAATTATAAATAAAATATCATGATGTAGAAAATATTTTTATATTTGTAATTAATATTTATATTCTAATATATTACATATATAACCCTATATAAAAATTGTTTTACCAAACTATATATGTTTATATTATATTTTCCATAAATTTAAATTAAACGTATTGAAATGTCATTTTGAAACACAAGTGGCTCGATGGGATCCTTAAATTGACCCAAGGATGCCCATGGATGGAAGTATATCATCAAATATGGTTAATAAATTTTTTATAGTAATTTAGTATTATTATAATAATATATTTTCCATTTTTTACCAGATTTACCCATTAACCATGGTAAATAAAATATATACAGAAGTTACTATTCATAATATCTAAAAATAAAAATTTATTATTTACACAATTTTGACCTCCTAATTCCAAATATAGAATCCATATTTCCAAATTAAAAAAAAATTGGAAATTCATTTAAAATCAATTCCCATGGTCAAAACCCAAAAGCGTGTTTTTATGAAGTAAAAACTGCCAAAATATCGACTTGTGTTTATGTCCAATTTAAGAGTGAAATTACATCCAATTAACAAAATTCGATTTAATGGTAAAAATATAATCCAATTTCAATTTAAAACCAATTAAAATTACAATCTAACTATATAAATAAATTAGATTAAAAGGCACTTTGAATTAAAATGTAGCATATTTCACTATTCATTAAAAATAAACATTATCATAATAGTTCAAAATTTTCATCCAATGTAAATATTTATGTTCTAATTCTAAATAAGAGATTTATTTTTTCAAATACAATGTAATAAATTGATAAAACAAGATTTAAAAAGGGTTCTCTATCAAAAGGCGTTAAAACGTCCTTTTAGAGCATTTAATGCTTAAATTCAGATTCATTATTATTTTAAGCCTCTAAAATTTGATGAATAAATGTAAAGACATTTAACAAACATGTATAATCATATTTTAGTTATTTATATTCATTCTCTCTTATACAACAGCTAGGCATTGTCTACCATTTAAAATAATATTAATATTATATTATTTTTTTGGTATAACACAACTTTTTGTGCAACGTAAGATTTTGGAGAAAATCATTGTTGCATATTGAGTACATTATCAGACCTAGCATCCACATTAAAGTGAAATTAATATTTAATTCACAAAAATTAATAAATATGAAAATTTCTTATTCATTATTTACATAGGATGTTACATCTTTCCCCTTCTAGAAATTTCATCCCTGCAATTCTATTAACATATCAAATAAATGGGGGTTTTATCACTCATAGATTTTTAGATTCTCTTATTGCATCCTCTGCCATATGTTTTTTACCCAAAACCCTTACTCGATGAATTACCTTATTTCACAACACTTTCTCTATGTGGTAAAGAATCTGGACTGGTCGTTCTTTATAAGAAATATTCTCTTCCATCTAAAGTAACTTTGGACTCAAAACATGATATGGATCCAAATATACATTCTCACATTGAATCATGAAAACAATTGTGTACATGGGACAAACATTATGGTGAAGCCACTCTATAGGCAAATAATCCAAATTTCTCTAGTATTTCATAGGGTTCAATGAACCAGAGAATCATTTTTACCTTCTTAACAAAACGCATCACACTTTTCCATGAAAAAACATTGAGAAATACTTGATAACCTACCTCGAAAGAAAGATGCTTCCTTCGGTTATCCGCCTACCTATTCTGCCTACTCTTAGTTGTTCTCATGTGCTTCTAAATCAAATAAACTTATTCTCCCATCTCTTTTACAAATTATAGTCCCATCAACATTCATTCACCAACTTCATCCCAAAAATCTAGAGTTCGACACTGCTTTCCATATAATTCCTCATGTGGTTCCATTTGTATACTAAATTGAAAACTGTTATTATAAGAAAACGCAACCAAATATTGTTGTTGGTCCCAACTTCCCAAGTTATCCATTGAACAAGAACGTAGAATATATTACAATGTTTGAATTGTTCATTCTTACTGCCCATCTGATTGTGGATGAAAAGTTTTTCTAATATTTAATTCACTACCCAATGACTTCTTAAGGCCCTTACAAAAGATAAAAGTGAACCTGGGTTAATGAACAAATACAATGGATAGAGGAACTCCATGTAACTAGATTATGTGTTTAACATACAATCGAGAATGTTGATCTAGAGATAGAGTATCTCGAATTGGATGAAAATGAGATGATTTATTAAATGTATAAACAATAACTCATATTGCATTGTTACCTCAAGAAGTATTTGTAAATCCCACAAATAAATCCATGGACACATTTTCCCATTCCCACTCTGGAACCAGAAAAGGGAAGAGCATCCCTTTTGATAACTGCCACTCTGCTTTAACCTATTGACAAATCAAATATCTCAGGGTAAAATCAGCAGTATCTATTTTCATTCCATCCCACCAATAATACCTCAGAATATCTCTAAACATAATCGTACTTCCATGATGAATTGCAAATAGAGAACTATGAGCTTCACATAATAACTCTTTCTTAAACTATGAATCAAAAGGCACACATAATCTCTTTCCAAACCTCAAAACATAGTCTCTATCAGTGTTAATCTCAGGTAACATACCCTTCTAAACCAATTCTACCTTTTTCTCAAATCAATAAAATATTTCTTCACTTAGTTTATTCTATCTACTAGGAAAGATTGTATAGAAACATGAAACAAAACATAGGAATTTTGTGCACCATCAAATTCTATGACAAAGTTCATCAAATCATTAATAAAAGGATCTTGATCCAAACATAACATGGTTAATTTACCATTAATTTTTCGACTCAAAGATTTGACCACATTATTTTCTATCCTTGGATGGAAAATATTTCTTCAATCATAATCCTTTATTAATTATATCCATCTTATCTATCTCAGGTTCAATTCTTTTTTAGTGAATATATACTTCAAACATTTGTGGTTAGTATATATATGAAATTTTACTCAATACAGATGATGCCTTCAAATGTTTCAATAAAAAATAATAGCTGCTAATTAAAATTAATGTGTAGTGTAATTTAACTCATTTGGTTTCAACTGACATGAAGCATAACCAATTACCTGATCATTCTACATTAGGACACAACCATGTCCATTCAACAAAGCATCAGTATAGATAAATATCCACTATCTAAGGATGGAAATGCCAAAACATGAGTATTTTCTAATATTTTTATCAATTCCTAATAACAATCATCTTATTTTTTGTCCAGATGAAAAAAACAAATTTTCGAGTTAACTTAGTTGGTGGGATACATAACATTGAAACATTTTCAAGAAATCTCCGGTAACAACCCTCTAATCCATGAAAATAAGAATCTCATTTATATTTGTGGTTCTTAGCCATTATTTGACAACTTTTGTTTTAGTTGGATCAAGAATTATACCATATATAGATAAAATATGACCAAGGAATGAAATTTTTTGTAACCAAAATTTTATCATTCTGAATTTAGCATATAATTTCTTTTATTTTACTGTTTCCGAGAAAACCCTAAAATTACTTTGATGCTCATATTTTCTTTTATAATAAACCAAAATATCATCAATAAACACTACAAAAAACATATCTAATAACTCCAAAAAATTAATTCATATGATCCATGAATACAGTAGGTGCATTGGTTAGCCTAAAAGGCATAACAAAAAATTCATAATGGACAAATCTAGTATAAAACGTAGTCTTCGAAATGTCTTTTTCCTTTACTTTAAACTGATGTTATTCTGATCTCAAGTCATTCTTTGAAATATAATTATCTCCCTAGAGATGATCAAATAAATCATCGTTATGATTTAAATGATACTTGTTCTTAATAGTGATGTCATTAAATGATCTATAATCAATGAAAATTCTCATTGAACCATATTTATTTTTAACAAACCAAACAGAAGCACCCTATGGTGATGTGGTAGGTCAAATGAAACATTTATCTAATAACTCCTACAATTGCTTCTTTAACTCTAATATTACAATTTGAGACTTTTGATAAGTGGGTTTTGAAATTGACTTAGAATCAGGAACTAAGTAAAATGTAAATTCAACTTCCCCATCGGGTGTTATACTAGAAAAATCATTATGAAAAAAATGAAAAAAATAATTTACCACTTGCACATCATTAATCTTAACAGTTCCGTTGTTTTGAAAAATATGTGAAAGGTATCATTTATTTCCTTCTTTTAATATATTCTTAGCTTCCTTATATGTTATCAAATGTAAGGGTCCATTATTGTACACGAAATTAAATTCAATATAGAAAGAAACCTCTTTAGCTATACAATCAATCATAACATGATAAAAAGAAATCCAATACATTCCCAAAATAAAATCAAACTATACTAGAGAATATACAACAAGGTTTGTAGGTTGATTATTTGATCACACAAAGATCCAAAGGTTATAATAATTTCATTTAATCTCAAAATTTCCTCTTAGTGTTTTCACCATAAGTTTAGGCTTCATATCATGATATGGAATTCTTAATTTAGTAGAAATTTTCTCAGAAATGAAAGAATGTGTATACACTAAATCAAACAGCATATTAGTATAATCTGAATAAACAAAAAGTGAACATGATACTGCATAATTTAAGGCCCAACATCTGCTAATGTATTTGCAAAGGATTTCACCACCCATTTCTACTTTTAGTCATGATGCTTTCACTCAGTCAAGTTCTTCATTGGACACTCATTTTCATAATGACCCATTTCATTAAACTGAAAACATTTTACTAACTGTAAATCATATTTTGTCTTACCATTACCTGGATCATTTTCAGTGAAATTATGAGCCTTATTCCCCATATTACCACATTGGAAGAACATAGTAGAATTCAAAAGGCATTCCCTAGTGTTCATTTTACCACAATATTCACAAACACTAAACTTAAGCTTCTTACCACCATACTTTTTTTGAAGAGTTCTTCCCTTTCAACATCTACCTCGACCTCTTATTCTATTGTTTTTCGAAGAACACATGATCATTTAAAAACTCCATTTCATCCTTCTCCACACATAGAACAAGTTTTTCATAACTTCTATACTCATGAAAATATAATACCCTTCGATATATTGGATTTAATCATGAGAAAAAATGACTGATTTTAATATCAAGATATCATACTCAATTTCGATCATACAGTTCAATTCAAGTGAATTTTTCTTCATATGTATCCATTGAGTCTTCCTCCTGCCTCAATTCTATGAATTGTTTCTCCATCATATGTCAAACCACCATAGGAAGGTATTTCTCAAGAAACATAACTTTGACTTAATTCAAATCAAAAGAATAAATATCCTCACTATCCTTGATATTTATAAACATCGACCACCACTAATCGACATCACTTTAAAAATGGTAACCATTAAGACTGACCTTTTTGTAACATCCCCAACTCGAAATCCACTGAACTGGTACTCTGAGTCAGGTGGTCACTTGACCTCATGAACACCTCTCCAAATTCTAGTCATTGCCAACTTGTGGTGATGGTCTAATAAGTCATGTGTGGATACTATATCTTCTTTACCAGATTAAGCCACATCCGAACATAATCAGAATAATAGAAGAAATATTACATAACAAATAAACATGCATAACCAAACATTTACCAAATAGGGTATAAACCACAAATCAAATACATATATGAAATTCCATACTTTTAGTTCATGTGAATGAAACCCAAAATAAAAAAATGGCCAAAAAATCCTAATGGGTCCCGAAACCAAGTCTTGATGCTTCTCTATATACATCCCGAACCCAACTCAACATCTTAGTCTAGGGCCTCTACCCTTCAACTAACCTACTACCAATAGATCTGATCAGGTGCCCAATAGTAACCTTTGCAAGGTGTGAGTAAAAAACTCAGTAGAGCACCACTAACGGAGTCAAAAACATATCCAGTCTATAGATAGTGAATGCAAGTACAAAATAAATGGTAATTAAACAAGGACAGTTTGGGTGCAATTAATTAATGAGGTTCACATGATTCATAAATATAATTTAAACTAGTTGCAATTCATAATAAATATTCACTACATAATCCATTTGGATCATAGATTCCATGGTTTAGGCATAAAAATCACATACACGGGGATATAAGTCAATCAATCACCATGCATAGGGGAAATAAATTAGGTCCCAATCTCACTAGGGATACACATATCACATCAATACAGAATCCAAACCCCGAAGCCTCAGTTCGGGTGTAATAATACACAAACTAACCTCACCTAAAAGCCTTAATCTAGGTGGAATGCAACTATTAGGGGAATAATGTCTCATCCCCATCCCTAACCCATGTATTTTGGGGTAGAGTTTAGAGCCTCAGTCCTACTCGACCTGTGGGCGTATAACCTCAATTCAATACCCCACACTACCAATCCATGTGCATTTGTTATATATATGTTTATATCCACCAACCATTCACACCAAATCACAACAAATTCCCAAGGGAAACATAAATCATAACAATGACATGAGATATAATAGCATGATTTATCCCATTAACACATTAACCACATTTCACATCATTTATCCATTTAGCTTGATCCCCTTTTCTTATGCTTATATCACTAACCATTTATTCGTTGTGCCTATCCCACAAGGATTCGTTCCTTTTTCCTTACTCAGTATGCTTTATTACCAGGATCATACTCTATTCATCTTATGGACATTAATCATTTCCACATATTAACCAATTTATCCATTCTCCATTCTCATGTGTCAACCCAATTACACATTCCCACACTATTCACAATTCATCCAGCATAACCATGTTCAACCCATATTACCGACTTCTAGGTTAACCCAATATCCATTTGGTTATTATTAATCCTAGGTGCATCAATTGGCTTCTATTCCAATAGAATAAATCACACAAACAAGGTTATAAAGTTCTCTTCATAAATACATAACATTATCACTTGTTCCTTACAAGTCCCTAGGTCTGGGGAAGTCCGTACACCACACGGTTTTCCCAATATTTGACTCATCACCCTAGACACATCCCCTAGACATAATGAGGGTTTCTATTTACATTAATAATAACTATTTTACCTAAAAATTCCATGAGTGATCAAAACATACAAAGAGACACCCAAGAACAAAACCAAACATGCAGAAATCCATAACAAAAACTATGGGATATAACAAATAGCCCACCAACCTAAAATATATTGATAAATTCTCTCTTAATCATGTCCTTCAATCCGAATTCAAACACCCATTAGATCCCCAACATAGATATCACATGAAATAATAGGTTTTTAGTGATTTAGAAAGACATGTAAGAAATAACAAACCCAAATAGGAAAAAGTGAAGGAAGGAGAGGATTTGGCTTACCTGGAGATTTGATCTGCAACTAACGTCAATCCATAATTTAAGAGACTAGGGAGATTGATCCAAAATAGATATTCAGGTTATTAGGGTGTCACTAGGGATGGAGGATATGGAAAGGATGAGAACCCAGAATTGGGTCTTAAAATCATGGGGTGGAATTTTTTTAATTTTTCCAAACTTTTCTCAGCTTCACGGTTTACCTGCATGGTTTTCCAAACCATGTGCAAACTGTGTAATAGTTATTATCCATGAAATGCCATGCCTCATGGTCTCCTAGGAATCCTACACGGTTTTCCCTAATGGTGTGTAAACCGTGTGAATGCTACTATCTGAGAATTTCTGGTCTTCATGGTCTACCCACAAGGTTTGTCCTAACTATGCACAGACCGTGCGCCTTGCACTGCTTCACCTGATTTCTCTTCTCTTCATTCCCCGAGCCCCTAGGGCTCCCCTGAGCCCCCACTTGATCTTTGGAAACAATTATCTATCCACATGGAGAGATCCAATACAACACATAATCGAAAACATTCCCAATGAAAATCCGACACCTTACACTTTTGATGTACTGAACACCCCATGAAATCAAAAATGTTTTCCAGTGCATTAATCCACCATTATGCTAGAATGGTGTTAGATAATCATCTGAATGAGGAGGGATGTTGCCTCATGAAATGATCCAATACATACATGTTTTTTTGTGGTTGATCTAGCTGATATCGTGGATGGATTCTAATATAATTTATAGCATGTGTCAATTGTGCCATCACTGCAACAAACTATTCAATTTTGATTATGACTATCTCAGATTATTGATTTGGAAGGTTGTTTTCCTCTTGATGTCATCCCATCATTGCTTCCATGTTTCCCGTATGGAAAACCATTATGAACATATAAATATCTTAGTCTATGAAACATGGTAATCTGTAAATGCTATATCACTCAAATCTTACCATAAATTAGTTTATGGATATTAATTTAAAAATATCCTAACTTTTGAATTTGTCTACACCGACCTATAATACCATATATAAGGCCCCAACCATAAACAATAAATAATCTTGAGTTAATTAAATAATTCACCTTGAGGATCCTTTCCGGTTTAGTGTTTTCAGATAATTAGGTCGTAACTATTACATTTCATCTCAAAAATGAAAAGTAGACAATTTAACTATATCCAAATTATTTCACAATAATAAAACACCTTAAATAAAACAAGAGTTATTTTCTTGATATAAATATTCTTAAAAACTTTTTTTCTGTTATCTTTCTTTATTCCATGTGAAAAACATTTCAAAAACATTAAATGAGCATAAGAAACTTTTTAAGGGTTATAAAATAATGAATGAAAACATTAGTCCATCAATACATACGAAACATAGGCTATTTAACATACCTCATAAAATCATAATATTTATGAATAACAGATAGTAATCATAAATCAAAAAGGTAACTTGTGGAATCCCTATCATACCTACAGTGTAGCATTTGTAACTTCAAAATGAGTCACATTTTAAATACCTATCACAATATATTCCCTAAATCTCTTGGGATAAATATTAACGTTTACCTTGGTCACATTACCCAATTCATTGGATAGATATCTTGAGCACACCTACCCTAAGATTATCATGGAACCACCCATATACATAAATAATTCCCATGAAGCATAACATAATCATAACACATAACACAAGAATAAAGGAAAGATAACATTTCCGCAGAGCAATAAAAATATAACATTTAAATATATTGACATGATACATCCATTATCAAAACCATTTTAAATACCAAAATATGTAAAAAGAGAATATGGTATTTAGTTTCCTTTTAAAAACATTACGTCTTATTAAACAATACAAATATCAAATAATGATCGTGGTGGCGGAAAGGTTGTTGTCACTATATACGTTGAAAAAGAAACATTCCATTTTTCTTTTAGTAAAATGATTCGTAGAAAAAATATTACATTTGAATGAAATTTAAATTAAAAATGGTTTATACATTGTATAAAAGATATTTGTGTATAAATCAATGTATGCCTCAATGAAATGATATTGAGATGATATCATTTACCTTGTGTATGACTTGTATTGTTCATTCTTTATCTCCCTGAATAATAAACATAAATTAATTCCACATTCTTCAGAACATTTTTCAATTTTATTTTTCCTTTTATATCACTTATTACATTCCTATAAAAATCATATATTTATTATAGTTCATATTAGTCTTTTGGTCGAAGTTCGGTACTTCAGTCAAAAATGATCTTGTTATAATTGTAGATTGTCCAAGTGGTCAAAAGTCCATTATTTCTAGAATTGCATTCATGATTTAAATATCATATGTTTCTAGTATATAAATATTTATATCCAGTATATATGTATTTATAGTAGTCTATAAAATATATATAAAATACATTAAAATGCACTGTTCATGGAGGCCGTAAGATGTAGGTATGCATTTACTCTACTTTCATTTCATTTTCATTTTTAAAGGCATGAAAACTAAATTATTCATAGATATATTATAATTAAACAATAATATATATGTTATATATGTTTCATAAGTTCATTAATTCTATCTCTTATACATTCAATTTATAGCATGAATGAGTCATATTACTTTGAGGGGGCGGTAGTACACACTTCCTCAAATAAAATAATTGTATTTACACATTATAGAAAGAATAAAGGTATGGTATAAATGAATAATACAGAAGAATAGAGACAATTTAAATATAATATATACTGTATATTAATATAGTAACATCATAATGTCCTCCATGAAAGGTTTTTGGAGATAATTGAACAATCATCGTTTCGTGAGGCAGTAGTTTGTCGTCCACCAAAACAGTATGTTCTAAATCTATTAGATTGAGGTGTGTGTAAGTTTTTGTATGATACATTGAATAAAAACATCCTATTATATTCAACATAATTTTTTTGTTATAAAATAATTTAATAAAGAGAGTTATGTTGTTGGATAAGGGAAAATAAATGCAAGAAGTTTGACAGAAGACATTACCTCAAAATCAGGTAACTCCCATTGATTTAACCTAAAAGGCCATCTTGAATTTCCTTATACCAAGAGGAAGGCTTCTAAGAGAGAGGTAAATATTTTGGGTGCTTATTGGATTATATTTTTGATGATACAAGGGGCTTGAGAGGTTTGTGTAATGGGTTAGAGGTGGTGTACCTTTATAAGAGGGAGGAGGGGCACCTTAAGAATATCTGGAATTTTTATTTTATTATAAATTCTATATCGATTATAAATAAGTATAAATTCAGTAAGATAAAATATAAGACGAATATAAGTTGAAATAATACCGTCCAATAATAATTAGAAAGATTATATATTTTTTTAACACTTATCTTTTTTATTTATCCCTTGTTTACTCTTACAGTTTTATCAAGCATTTAACACATTAAGAATCAAAATTGTTACCAAAACATGAAAAATATCAAATTAAAGAGACACTAATAAACTTTTAGACATATGATAACTATTTGGATGAATTTTATATTTTTTGTAATTTTATAATATTTAATAAAATATTTTATATTTTAAATTATGAATTATGTCAATTTTTATACTATTCATATGATGACTTTTTCAAAAATCCATAACAACTTTATTACATAGAAAAAACAACATTAATACAAATTTAACATGTTACTATAATTTAAAAAAATTCATGTATGACATCAAAATAAAGAAATTGCATTTATTTTGACATTTATAATATAATTTATATGAATAATTTATTAATGATGGAATCACCGCATCATCATTATGTCATAATTAAAAATATTTTTTAATGTATAAAAATTATAAATAAAATACCATGATTTAGAAAATATTTTTATAATTATAAATATTATTTATAGATAAATATATATCTTTTATAACCCCATATAAAAATTATTTTAGTAAAAGATAAATGTTTATGTTCTATTTTCCTTAACATTAAACTAAAAGTAATGGAATGTCATTTTCAATCTCAAGTGCCTCCATGGGGTCCAAAAATTTACCCAAGGATGAAATAGCCTAAAAAATCTCATGAAATCCGGTTATGACATGAGTTTGGGTAATTTAATACTATTATAATATTTTTTTACCCTTATATACCAGATTTACCATTTAACCATGGTAAATAAAACATTTTGTGAAGTTACTATTCATAATGTCTAACTATAAAAGATACTTATTTACATAATTTTGACCTCTTTATTCCAAATGTTGAATCTATTTTTAAAAATTTAAAACACCTAATAGGTTGAAATTAATTTAAAATTAATTTCCATTGTCAATACTAAAAAAACGTGTTTTAAAAAAGTAAAACTTACAAAAAGATGACATGTGTTTATGCCCAATGTAAGAGTGAAATTAAATCTAGTGACCAAAATTGGATTAAAAGGTAAAAATATAATCAAATTACACATTAAATACAATTAAATTTATAATATAACTATATACATATATGAGATTAGGAGGCAGTTTTGAATTAAAATGCCGTATTTTTCACTATTTATGAAAAAATGAAATTTATCAAAAAACCAAAATTTCATCCAAACTAAATTTTTATGTTATGATTAAAAATAATAATTTAATTTTGTCAAATAAGACATATAAAAGTGAAAAAACTATATTTTAAAATGGATCACCTTCAAATGGTGGTAAAACGAACTTTTAGAGTATTTCATGCTTAAAATCAGATTCACTGTTACTTTAACCCACTAAAAATTTATTGGATAATGGTAAATAAATTTAAGAAAAATTTATAAAAATATATTAGTTATTTCTATTCATTCCCACCAAGAAAACTGGTAGAAGTTTACTACCATTTAATATAATAATAATAATATATTATTTTTTGGGTATAACTCAATGTTATGAGCAACGTAAGATTTCAGAGAAACCCATTATTGGATGTTGGGTACACCATCAGACATAAAATCCCCTTTAAATAAAATTTAATATTTAATTGAAAAATAATAACAAATATGAAAATTTTATATTCATTATTTACCTATGAAGTTCCAATTATTCAATGTCTTTGGAACATTATTATAAAAATAAGTCATTATTATTTTTAGAAAAGTTATATAATTGGAAAATTCAAAAAAATTGTATAAAAAAATAATGTAATTTATTTTATAATAAAACTATATTTATATAATATAACATATTATTATATTAATATTAATGAATATGACACTAACACGATCATTATTTGGATTCATTTGATCTTTATGTAATCCAATGCATTCAACACCTTGATGAGGAAACCCCTTTCATTATTAATAAAATACATAATATATGCTCAAATATCTTATAATTCATCAATTTTAAACTTTTTTCTATTTTAAAAACTTTTGAAATATAATGTTGATATCACATATCATTTCAAATAAAATATTTTTTTAATATAACATTTCTACTAGGTGTCGAATCTCTATGGATTTTCATGATACTATTAATAAATTTTCAACAGTTTCCTATCCTAGGCCAATATCTCCCAAATTAAAGGATTTCTCATACTTCTATTTCACTCTCTTAGATGGAGGCATAGACTCTCCTTGAACTCTCTTTGATTCATTCTTGGAAAAAATATCCTTCTATATCAACACCATTATCAAGGAACTTTATGTTAGACCTCCCATTTCATACTCAACAACTCTCAACATATTGAATTCCTTAGTTATATTTTTATTAAAATCATTTATATTTTAATTCAAATATTTTTTTTATATACCAAGGTAAATACCTTGATATGGGTTGAATTAGGTTATAATTTTATGATCATTGATTTTCAATCTTTTTCTATCAACATTAGAAACACTTTAGTCTCCCCTTTATTCTCTCTATAGTTAATAATGTAGTAAATGAAGAAAATTATTTTTCTTCACTCACCTATACTGGGATATACCCATGGATAATTCATGACCATGTTCCTATGAAAAAATCAACCAAAAAAATCATTCTTTCAGTGTTTATATGTTTATAGTTGCCTCACTACCCTCCAGGTTCAATACTACAAATGTTTGAAAAGACCACCACTATCTTGTTTTAGGGAACTCATTGGTCCCCATTATTTGATCTACTAATTCTAAAAATTATTAAAGAAATATTTCCCTTAGATGGTGTTTATTCTGTTCTACAATATTTTAAAACATCCATATAAAAATGTTAATCCCAAAACACCTCTGTTTTTTTACATTATACATTAGGAATAAATATGAACTCACTTTTTTTCTTTCAATAAAGATCTAAACTTCCCTTTTCTATACTGCTATTTTCTATACCTATACCTCCAAACGTATATTATATAACCTTTTGAAATCCAATATTAAATGTGAATTAAAACCATTACAATGAATTCATGAATATTAATACCTTTAAAACACAAAAACCCATCCATTAAAAAATGCTTACAACATCAATGAATGAAATTAATGTCACAATGCATATTTTCTAGATTTTCTGACTCAGACATTGATACATCTTTAAACATGTAACGTTGACAAAACATTGATCATTTTTCATATAACCACCTAAGAACTATGCCCATATAATTCGTTTGATGGCCATGTTATAGAGGTATACTTCCTCTATAAGAGTATCATCATTGTTTCCTCAATGACTATATTGGGAAACCACATATTGAAAAAGTAGATGTCCAATATAAAAAATCTACTCTGTAGTTGTATAATGACTCCCTAGCTTTAACATGTGATTTATTAATCCACCATTCCCATTAACACAGCCATACATGACTTTGAATTTTTTCCACGATGATTTATCAGATGAAAATGACCATTGCTACTTGAATGGTTACCAAATCTCACCATATCAGTCATCAACATAGCCTAGATGAATTCACTATATTGTGTCCTAAGACATATTGGAGAAAATATTCACAAATATGAATAAACTGTTAAGAGATCAATTTTTTAAACTAATTCATCCTCTAGGAAGGTATCCCCCATAATATTTTCCAAAAACCAAACCCCAAAAAAATCTTAATAAGATGTTTTTTCTCAACCAATCACCTTCTATGGGTTTTTTGATAACTAAAAAAATTAAAAATACTATAAAATGCAAAAAACGTAACACATATTCAACATTAAACATTCAAATTCCTACACTATATATTCACTAATATCCAAATATAAACCCATGTGATCAAGTATTGGTGCGATAAACAACATTTTCATGAAAATATTACAATTAGTATAAAACTTCATTCCAAGATCATCAAAAACACCATTATCTCTCATAGATTCAACTTGATTCATTTAATCACACTTGCAAACATAATTAAATGACTTATTCTTGAATATCTATCTCTCTTATATTCAATTAAACTAGAGGTATCACTTCATGGAAAGGATTCTAGAGAGGCCTACAAAAATAACAATGAGATTTAAAAGAGGTTCATACCTTACAATTGATGGAAAATCTATTGGAGGAGTGGGGCATCATTCATGACAAATCTTGGTAGATAAATATTTCTGGAACACTATGTTCTAATTGAATCTTGTCAAATGAAACATTGTGTAGTAATTTTTTTTAATTATATTAGCAATTGTTTATTGAAGAGACACATTCTACAATTCACCTAAAAATTTCTAAATATTAACCTTCCGAAAAGGATAATTATTCACAATGTAATTTTTCTCATATGATTTAATATGTTTTTTTCTATGGTTTATTTTACTTGAGATATTATAAATAATTATAATAGGATAAAAAACTTCAATTCAAACATCTCAAGTTTGATTATTAATTAAAAGTAATTGAGTATGTGCATGAGTTCTCTAATATAATCATCTTTTATATTTCATAAATAGACATACTCCAGATTTATAATAATCCAAAAAAAATTAAAATATTAAAGATAGAACAAAAAATATGATGTTTATTTTTTTTCAACCAATTAATCCCAATCCGCATCTGTATATTCCAACAACCACTATGATGAATTACTATTGTAAAATGGTCCATATTCCACCATATAATTGATATGTTAAAAGTGTTTTATTTATATCTATAATGTGAATTTATTTTTGATAACATTGATATAGTGTGTATTGGTATGTGGAAAAAGAAATATCCACTTTAGTGGTATTTAGGTAGAGTAAAATACCAATAACATGTATATGAAGTGTGACTTCTTCATTTGATAATTTTTTCTGGGTCTCAACCAGAGTTTCCATTAGTCCTGAAATATCTATCCCATATATTTTTCACACTTCCCTGGTATATTTAATGAAAAAGATAAATATTCAATCCTCTCATAAATCACATATAGGAAATGTAAAAAATAAAAATTCAACGATAAGATAAATATCAATTTAACCCCACATAATATATGAAAATTTATTATGTTGAATTTCATCAATGATTCTAATAATATGATCATCCTCAGATACACGAAACATAATTCACTACTCATTTTCATCCATAATATAAAGATGTTTATCAACACCTCACCGTTGAAATCGAGTAATTTTTATATATTTTTTCATCATTTAGAACAATTCTCAAGGTGGTTGATTTAGCCCATATAAGGCCTTATTAAACTAGAATAATTCATTTTCATCATTATCATTGAAAAAACTATCTAATTTCTTAATATAAACATCCTCTTCAATGAACCCATTAATAAAGGCTAATTCAACATAAATTTTTTACACATTTAATCCTTTCTCCTCCCCATGGACCAGAATAATCTTATTATTTCATGTCATCCCTCTAGAGTGAGTGTTTCATCCATTTCAATCCCTTCAATTTTATAAAACCATTTCAACACAAGACAGAAATGTTTTCTAGTATTGTTTCTATCTCCATTCAATTTTCATTCAGAATACCCATTTTTTTCCAATGATATTTTTTCCATGTTTATATGGAATAACAACTCATATAATATTATTTTATATTTTTTCAATCTCCTAAAACATTTATTTTAACCTTGTTTTATCCTTATCATATTCATAAAAATATTTTTGGTCCACTAGAGATATGAGAGACACTTTCTTATTTTCATTTATCCTTCTTGTTTGAATAAGGGCTTAATGAACTCCAACAATGTTATTTTTAGTGATTCGTAATAAGAAAATCATCTTATCAAACCTATTATTTCATTTTTCTTATTTTCATCATTATAGTTAAGATAATAGTTACCTATATCCCTCATAACACCCCATAATTCTTATAATTCATCACCTTTTACATTAATAATTGGATATATTTCCTATGAAAACTTCTCAGTTGAATTTAAATTTGGTCATGTACCATTTTAACATTCCCATTTTCAATTAAAACTACATCATTTCATTAAATAACATTTAAAATATGTTTATTTAAGCATTATAATGCTCTTCTATATATATAATATCTAAAAAATGCTCCATCCTAACAATGAAAACCAAACATTCTATTCTCTTCATTGGCAATAATAAATCACTTATTTCTAAATACCCTAAAATATTTACGTGTAAGATTCTTTTCAAACTACATTTTCAATGTTTTTTCCTTCATTTAGACATAATATGACTCAATTAGAGATGTATACTATTTCATGCAATACCTCTTTCCAACATTCCCCCAATAATAATTTAGTAGAAAGAATAGCTTCATCCATGTTAATGATTATGTGATTCCTTATTTCAAATGCACTATTATATTAGGGAGTCCTAACTGCTAATGAAATTTTTTGAATCCCATGCTCTTCATCATATCGGTCCAATTTTTTGTTTTAAATTTTATTTTATTTTTTTCTGTGAAACTTATATATTTTTACATCATGAATATTTTTATCTAGACCTTGATATCATGTAGTAAATTTAATCAATTATTATTTTTCTCAATAACCAAAATACATGAAATTCTACTGAAGGAACCAACAAATAATGCATTGTATCGTTTTCCATTCTTATATTTGGTTGAAACTTTCCCACTAAAATTTATATGAATAAGATCAAGAATATTCCATGACATAAACTTATTTGTCATGTATGTATTCTAATGGATCTTTCTATTTCGACATGAATGACATAGATGAATGTGATCATATGAATTCTTTGGGATATATCAACATACTCTAGATTTCACCCAATTCGCTAATGATTTTTGGCTCAAATGGCCGAGTTATTTTTTTCATAGTCTATTGTCCTCATCCTTTGATATTATACACCAATTATCATTATAAACAATATAAATTTTCATTTATTCATATTATTTGAAAACTACAAAAAACATATCCTTATCTAAATAGTTATACCTTCTTATTGAACTCCAAAACATGCCATGGGTCACAATGTTGACTAACCCTGGTTATATTTTGACTAATTCCTTAATCTAGGAATATATTTTCCCACCTATGATCATTACCTCAAACTTCAGATTTCAAAGATCTAATAACCTTGAGATCACCATAATTTCTAAAACAAATAACACCATCATTATTAAATTTGGTTCCCATAGTGTGTACATCATTTCTGGTCATGTGATATTAAAATATGTTATCTAAAATTAACAAAACAAATCATGTATCTCCATGAAATATAAGAAAAAATACATTTTTTAGACATTATATTCTTTCCTAATATTTTTGGTCCTCCTCTGTTGATGGCGAATAATAAACATTTTATTCATCTTCTAATGTTACTTATTTATCATTCAAATATAAAAATATAGATTTAATATTTTTTATATGATGATTATAAATATTGGATTAAATCCTTTTGAGATTTACATGGAACAATTTCTTTTATAATGGATACAAAATAGAAAAATTTGTGAGAAAAACAATACAAAAAATGATAGTATTTAGAATCGATGTAAAAATGTAAAATAGATACTACATGGTTTTGTGACTCTTGTTCTTAGAGTTATATCTATGAAATAAAACAAACATACTGGGTGTGTCCCAAATTACCATAATAGAAGGATCTACCTCTTGTAATATTCTTCTCATTATTAATTGTTCAAAAATTACTTCATTGAGTGAAGTGAAGATCCAATTTCCTTTGAGGAGTTGATGCATAAGGCTTACAATAGAAAATGAATATATTTTTCATGCTTCATCCTCCATAATAGATTTATCTTTTTTTAGCATTATACTTAGGGAATGAGAACACATTCATCATTTAATTCACTAGACAACATTCTTACACTAATTGGAAAAATATACCTTGAGCTATATGGTGTTGTACTCTGCGGGAGAATTTTTTCATTATCCTTACAGCTATATTTCCATTTTATAACTTCTTATATAACTCTAATTGGCTCATGATTTTATTTAGATGAATTGGATAAATCATTAATGATTCGGGATTCCTCCTAATATTTTATTTTCAGCATAACATCTTCCTTCGAACATTATAAACTACCATAATTAATATTTTAAATTTATAATTTTAATTATCAGCACTAATTCACTTATTGTTATATATAGAGTTAATAGTCATGAACAATAGCACTGACTTTCTTAGTATTGTCCCATCAAAAATAAATTTCTTCAATGGCTTCCTCGAGTTCGACCAGAAGATATGTTATCCCCTCTATATCATTTTCAGAATCACTATCATTTTATTATATAATAGATAATATTACATAGTAATTGAGATCCATACAATATTAAGCCTCTTCCAATTCACATTTTTTTGATTTTATACCTTCTTAAGAAATATATTTTTCTTTTTATCTACCTTTACATTAACAACATCATCTTTTTGAAATTTCATTATCAATTTATCCAAAAGATGTATGCCATTTAAAAACATTATACAAGTAATTTTATTCTTACCATTAAACATAAACTTTCCTCTTCAATTCCTAGAGGAAATAAAGTATATCATCTTTCCAATTTCATCATCTTCCAAAACAACCTTCACCGCGAGTCTCTTTATTGCTTTGAAATACACATCATGAGAATTTTTCTCCACTATGGACTCATTGTACTCATTCTCATCACATATGCAATGCGAGTTCCATTAATGTTTTTCTGAGATATTTATTTTTGGTATTTATCTTATAAAACTAAAACATTATTCTAGATGCAACGAGGAAGTCCTATCATGATTCTCTTCGTGATTCTTTCATCAATGACATCCTTACCACGACTGATCTTGTCTTCAACAATATCATTTAGTAGATCAAAAAAGGAATCCACTAACTCCCTTAGGTTCAATTTCATGTCATCTTATTTTCCCCAAATAACTTGTTAAATGGACTCCTGCACCATTGAACCCATTTCACACACACACACACACACACACGTATATATATATATATATGTTTCCCCACATAACATGGGAGAATTCACAAGACATAAACTTTTTGTGTAAGGGAGTGGTAATTGTGCATCCTATGTGATTAATTTCATTTGAATCTGTATCCAACACTCCTAGATAATTCATTAAAAATTCTTTATGGTCTATTCAAACAGAAATACCATTCATGGAAGCCCCATAAAAATCAATTTCCAATGACCATAAATAGTATTGCCTAATATTTTTACATAATTTAAAATTCTAATCTTCAATGAAGGGATTTCATTACGGATGAAAATTTTTATTATTCATTCTAGTGAGAGAGAGAAAGATAGAGAGAGTGAGAGAAAGAGGGATAAAGAAAATACTAAAATTTAAATTTGATGGAATGTATCTTTCTTTTTACATTGTAAATATATCAATAGTGGGAGGACTCAATCAGAGCATTACAGTATGATTCTTGATTCTTTCTCATGGTCTCTGATCATTAGGAACACTTTAATATCTCTCCAAATTTCTCTCTCAAGAAAATAAAAAAGAAAATGGAACTAAATATTTTACATGATTCATCTCCACCAGTCTTTGGATCATTCACATAGATGTTCATATGAACTAATTATAATAAAACCACATTGATTCATTGTCTACATGTTTATAGTGGCCTCATTATCCTAGAATGTTTGGAAAGATCACTCCTATCATACACCATGAAACTCCATACTCCTCATGATCTGATCTTATTTTTTAAATACTGATTATAGAAATATTCATCATATAGATTTTTTAATCTTCATCACGTTTTATTAAAACGTATTGAGAGACTTGAAACTCCAATAATATCTGAATAGTTAACATTGTCTTTTTAGATAAATTTTAATATAAACTTATTACTTTCTAAATATATTTTTAAATATCTTCACAATATATTTTCTCTATATTCTTATACCCCCATGCTTCAATTAGATCAAATTTTCAAATAATATCTTAAATGCTCATTACATATACTTCATTTAACGAAAAATATTAATTCCTTCACAACTGAACAAAAAATATGCTTCAATCGATGATTATAATTTCCATAAACTCCTTTAATGTCATGGTGCCTATTTTCAATATTTTCATACTTTAATGCAAAAATGCATAGAAAAATAAATTGGTGAAAAGACCATGTCCATTTGGACTTTTACATACTAATAACTATGCTCTTAGTCTTGTTTTTTCCTTTTTTTTATAGGTATACTTCATCCATTGATGTTCTGGTATGGTATACTCTGTACCGGGGGTGGGAATCGTCATGTTTCACAGGTGGATGTCCAACACACCATGCCCTGATCAATAAACATAGATTGAATTATGTTGTTTTATAGGTATAAACACAATACATTACTCCAATAAATTTTTTTTAGAGGACTTGGTAATTTTATAAATATGATTTCACATATCATAATTCCCACCACTAAAAAATTGTTTACCAACTTCATCTATAGAAATATTTAACATGTATTTGATGAATTCACCAATCCAAGGTCCTAACAATTGTAAATTAATTATTAACTAATTATAAAAAATATCACAAAATTATTCTTTATTCAAGTAACATTTTCTTCCAATAAAATATCTTCTATTATATGTTTCAACAAGCACTACCCAAAAAAGACTAAGAGGGAATATTTTATAACAATAATTAACTATCAAACCCTTTTTTGGATGTGACAATGGAATGAAATCCGAAACATGATCAAGTTTAAGAGGTGATACATGTGTCTCTAACTAATGGTCTTTCAAAATAATATTGAATATATGAATGGATATAGATATTTATTCTACCATCTCTCAATAAATGAACTCCTTAAACACATCATAACGATCATTTTATTCCTATTCCTCCAAGAATTTTAGGGTTTTATATTGCCTGGTTTTCATCCATGTTTTCATGATTGTTTTTCAAAATTGGTTATGTGTACACATGAATAATGGAAGATACTTCTATTTAATCCTTTAGATAATTCTGATTATTTTATATATCTGTATTTAGTGGGAATTGATTCATATTTCACTTATATTTTGTTTCATTTAGAATTTTCTCCCATCATATATATATAGGTATAAAATAAATTCAATCATATCAGATATGAATTTTGGATGGTTTTGTGGATAATCCCTTATCATAATCCATTATATGTATTCAATAAAAATAATTTCTATGGTAAAAAATACTATTACATTATCCAAGTCAAGTGTAACTCAATAAATACAAAAAAGGGAACCATAACAGATTATATTTTACCATTACTTTTTTCCCTTAAACAATATATTCTTGGGGATCCTTCTTTAACATGACATACATAATTGGATGATTTATAGCATGAATATTAATTTATTTTAAGGGAATATTACATATCATATTATTAAATGGGATTTTATATTGCAAAGATATCTCATATATTCCCTTTATATGTATGCATACATCTGTAGATTTAGTTTAGAATCACAATTCCTTCAACTGAACCAATTTGTTCAAAACAAATTGATATGTAATAACTTACAAAACCCAAAACATGAGTTACAAAAAATATACAAATAAAATTATATTTAAAAATATACATGCAACGACACTTGTTTTTCCATGTTTTTTTGGAATATTGTCTGGATTATTTCAGGAGATATGTGTGGAGACGACGTGGGATTCCTAGGTCTAGTGTTCCAAAAATTAATTTTTGAAATAAAATCAATATATTTAATGAATGATCAGTTATTTTTCCTTTAAATTGTAATAAAACCTAAATGGAGTCTCGATTACCATTTATGAGGCCACATTTGAGTTCAAAGTTTGGGTTTTACCCTTTGTGTGACTTAACCTAAAAGTTTGTGGGATGTCTAGGTTGAGTTCCATCACATGCGAATAAATAAAAATAATTAAATTATCTTTTTATTTAACGTGATACAACCACATAATATCCCTTATAATTTTTCTACTACGACTAATTTTCATTTTCAGCTACATAACCCTTCAAACTAAGAGGAGTTATTGGAGAGTGTAGGGGGAGATTGTGATAGTCCTGAATAGACCAGATTGTGGAGCATCGATCAGTGTGAAGAAGGATTCAAGGATCATGACAATGATAATGAAACATATTCATTATTCACCAATGATTAATCTCTATCATTTTTAGATGTTGTTTTATATGTATTTATTTCCATTGATTTATTCCTATAATGATTCGGTATCAATGGACCTACCTATTGATTTTAGATTGATGATACTCCAAGTTCGAGTTATATATGGGGAATATGGGGAGGAATTTTATAACTATATTGGGTCTTCTTTCATCATTATAAGGGAAAAATATTGATCCTAACCTAAACCTGTCCACAGTTTATTCCACTTTCACATGTTTCTTGGTTTTCTCCCACCGATCATCACACGTTCATTACCGGTGACTTTCTTGACCATTGATTTGAACAAAATACTTAGAAATCATTCATTGTATACATATTTCCCACCATAGTCGTTTTATATTATATATATTTTCTAGGAATAATGTGGGGAACATTAAACGATTATAATAATAGTGGATCAGTTTTTCTTTGGGGTAACTAGTTTCGGTGTCCGGTGGTGGATAAGTTTAACAACAGAGCATTACTAATCCTTTTGGACGGCAGGAAATTGAATCTCTAGTGCAGGTCAAGTAGTTTTGGTCCAAAATCAATGTTTCCCTGGGAGAGGGATGGTGGTGGTGTAATATTCAGATGGTGGGTGAAGCTCTTGTTGGATCTATGAAATTTCAAGTTTCATGGTATTTATATCAACATTATATGTCGTATAGAACCCATAGGGCTATGATAGTCTACTCTTAAGAGGATAATTATTATAGGTTGTATAACATCTACCACATGGCATGTGACCATTACCTGGTGGATCTGCATGTACCTTAGAGTTTACATGGACACGACTGTGATAACAAGGGATCATACAAGCCATGTACTTGGGAATGGACATAGCCCAAGGGACATAGACATGACCAGGAGTTCACGGTCTCCTAAACATTATGTATATAGAAACGGAAATGGGAATGGGTTGTGATACATGTAAAGGACCTGGTTCCCAAGGGATATGTCGTATACAACCATAAAATGTTGTGTACGCCATCAATGATTGCATGTAAACATTTTCCTATTATCATGGAAGTTTTTCAAAATGGTTTACTCCCTTAATCCATTCCTTGAGGGGTTTTTATAGAATCATGTCATATACATTGGTTTATGATCCCTTTAGAGGGACTTTAGTTTTAAATGGTATTTTTGGAATCCTTTCGTGAGGCTTGGAGAGATACCCTCTATCATCAACTTTTATCTAGGTGGATTTCATTGTATCGCTATGACCAGCACTAAAAATGCTTCGATACTATACATAGAGGGTTGTTTTGGATTTCATTTAGGGTATTTACCCATTTCCTTGGGAGTGATCCCTATCTCTGTAGTATTCTCTCTGGACTTCCATCATGTACTTAATATGGTGATACCCAATGAGCCTGAAATCATGTATGGAATCTGTAAATGATATTTTGACTCAGGGAGTGTGTTATCCTTGATAAGTGTTATATAGAACTTTTGTACAAGATTCCTGGGATGGAATTATTATTGTGACTTAACTTGAGATTGTGTGACTTCATTGACTATATCTATATATTTTTTATATATGTTGTAGACATATAACTATGAGGAGAAGATGGTTATTCGTGATTTAATTTTCATAGTAATTTTTGAGTGTCATATTAGGAACTAGTATACTCAACCATATATGGTATTTTCCTGCTAAAGGTTTGTCTTATGTAGATAAATGAATATTAGATAGAGTCCTAGAGGGACAAGGACCATGTAGTGCTCAGTGAGCCAAAACGACAATGGGGTATTCCTATAGTAACCCTAATAGCATTACCATTTAATAAATTCATGTTGGACTTCTTGTCATTTTATTTTTAGTGGGTTTTTATTTGGACATTTTCCATTCAAATGATTTTTGTTGTACTATAATAGTGGGATTTTTTATGTATATATGAATGGTTTATCAGATTCTTTTACATTTCAATGTTTTATGATCTGGGATATATGTATGTGTTTATAGATATAATATACTATTTCGTCCCATGTGAATGAATTACCTAGTCAACATTAGATTATTTCCCTAGGCTTATTGGAGGTGGCCATGGGGTAGTCACAGTTTTGGTCCCGTTGGGGCATGTAGTGACGAAACAAATATATCTCAATCATAGTGTATAGTAACCATTTTATGAAAATTCTAATAATGAAATAAAAACAATAAACGCCACATTTGGAATCTTGGAGAAGAAAGATACACATCACTGACCTTTCTAAACAATGTACAAGTTTTCCACTATGTTGAGCAGTCTGACCCAATGTCCCTCTACACATGGTTAAATTAAATAAGAGAAACATTAATTACTTCCAAAATATAAATCCTAATATGTTTAAAGAATATTCAATCCTAAAATTAATGATCATAACCTATTAAAAGAATAATTTATGTTAGAATAAAAATAAATCAATTACAATACCCATCATGTAACCCATTAAATAAAATTATGATAATTTATAAAATCATTTTTAACTCTTTAAAATACAGAATACATTAATTTGTAAAAGAAAATTTATGTGGAAAATTAATCTAGGGAATAAATTAAATAAATGAAGAATTCATATATTTAGACCTAGGAACCCATTTATGAAGAAATCATAAATTAGGAAATTGTAAACACATTATAAATTATAAACTCAATAATGGAATTCATAAATTGGATAATTGTAAAAATTTTATATTTTTTTAATATGATCACCTTAGTATTAACCTTTTTTCATGAACCATAACAGTGGCAGTTGTGTCGTGACTCCCATTCCCGCCTCCAATAGGTAAGGGGCTACTTATTAGTACTGAGTAGGCATATTACTAACATGAGAGGAAATTCCTTTGTACCTGTATGCATGCACACAATGTTGAAAGGTAAATCACTAAGTAAACCACACATGAAAACCACTATTACAAACACTGAGATTAATAGTACAATAATGAAATTAATCAAGCCAGTATAAATGTCTAAAAAACAACAACTATAAAAAAAGTGAGAAAACAATTCACAAGAAACCTGACTCTAAAAATCCTTCCTAAAAGGAAGTTAAAGCATAACAGCTTGAAGCCATAGGATTATGCCTTGCCTATCTGATATCACTCAGCACCACCTAGTCCTAGACCACCATGTTCTTTGTCACAATTTTGCTTGTCTCCATAACACATGACACATCCATGAAAACCCAGTGCATGGGTGAGTAAAACAATAATCCGTAAGGACCCCAAACCACAAAGGTAAGACCACAAAGGAAATAACACAAAGGAATGTAAACTAAAAGTATTGTCAGATCACACATGTATAAATCTAAATAATTTAAAGAAAGAATATATGACATAGTTATAGAACATCCATAACTGCTGAGTCACTTAGACTCGCTAAATCATCTAGACCCGCTAAGTCACCTAGACCGCTGAGTCACCAGACACGCTGATTCATGTAGACCTGTTGAGTCACCTAGAACTATTGAATCACATAGAGCTACAGAGTTATTAGATTTTCTGAGTAACCTATAACCATTGAGTCACATAGTTTGTTAGTCATATTCTTCTCTTCATAGCCAACCATATGATTCCTACTTGTAGAGTTCTTGTTCTCGGTGATCCTAGACCCACTATGTCACCTAAACCAGTTCAATCACCAAGACATATTAATTCACATAGACCCATTATGTCACCTAGACCCTCTGATTCACTTAGACTCTCTAATTCACATAGACGTGTTGGGTCACCTAGAACAACTGAGTCACTTAGTCTCATAGTCATAGTCTTATCATCATAGCCAGCTAAAGGATTCCTGCTCGTAGTGTGATTATTCTCAGTAAGGATAACAATATAGTGGAACCTTTTATAAATAAACATAAACAAAAAAGGAAATGTATAAATAAAACAAAATCCTTTTAAACTTGAACTTCAGCATAATGTGGAAAAAATAAAATGAAATAATTCCAGTTACTTATTCACATGGATATTCTACTAGTCGAATAATCACATGAAATATCAATAACCACTTTCATAATGATGGAATGCATATTTCCAGACTATCAAAACCACATAGTCAAGGCCTAGTGCCAAGACTACAAATAATATTTTGTCAAGGCCTTGTGACAAGACACTAGTATGTCTCATGAGACCTACCGATGCATCGAAGAGCTATAGTGGGATCCACCCGTCACATACTAATTCAAATGAATTACTTATATGAATATGTTTAAACATATCATAAACCATAACATAATCGTTTCACATAAAACATGCATAAAGGAAACATAACATTTCCACATTTCAATCACAAGATATCAATACAACACATTGATATAATAAATCCATTTTTAATACCAAAATAAAATAAAAGTAAAACTTGGTATTTATTTTTCATTTAAAAACATGTTATGGCCTATCGAGGAAGATGAAACCCAAATAATGGTCACATCGGCGGAGAAGTTGTTGTCGCAGCATACGTACGACAAAAAAATCCCTTTTTTCGTTTAGTAAAACTCTTCATATAAAAATATTCCTTTTGAATAAACATAAAATTCAAAGGGTTTTATAAACCGTATAAAAGAAATTTTTGTATAAAACAAAATATGCCTCAATGAAAGGAGATTGATACGAAGTCCCTTACCTTGTGTCTGACATGACTTGATCATTCTTTAACCTTCTAAATAATAAATTAGAGTTAATTTTTACTTGATAAAGAACCCTTTTCAAGTTCATTATTCCTTTTATATCACTTATTACCATTTTATGAACATTATGTAATTATTTATGTTACTAACAGTCATTTTTTTCGATCTTTGGTACTTGAGTCAAAAATAAACTTCTTATAATTACAAGTTGTTCATGTGGTAAAATATACGTTATATCCAGAATTATATTCATGATTTATATATCATATATATCATATATATCCAGTATATACATGCATTTATAATATTACACAACATTTAGAGGTAAGAAATGAAATGCACCATTCATGGAGACGGTAATCCGTACGTACGCATGAACGCTACTTTCATTTTTATTTTGTATTTAATGGAGTGAAATAATAATGATAAAAAGGTATATTATAATTCCAGTATAATATCATATATTATATCATTTACTCCATCCTTTATTCATCCCACATATGGCATTAACAATTCAAATCACTTTGAGGGGGCGGTAGTCCGCACTTCCTAAAATGAAATTATCGCGTTTACCCATAATGGAAATCATAAAGGTATGCCATAAATGAAAAATACAGAATCATAAGGAAAAAATAAACATAATATATATAATATATAGATATACTGACATCTTAATGGACACCATGAGAGGTGTTAAAAGAATATTGAACAATCATCATTTCATGAGGCAGTAATTCGCCACCCACAAAACAATATGTTTTTTAACCATTGGACGAAGGTGTGTGTAAGTGTAAATCAAATAATTCTCATAAAAAAATGTTAGTTTATTGAAGATACTGGTTTTTTAATAAAATAAAGGAATAAAAAGAGTATAAGGGTTTGGAGAAGCAAAATAAAACAAAAGAACACAAGAGAAGACATTAGCTCAAAATTGGGTAACTCTTTTTGAGTTGAGCCAAAGGATTCCTTGGGAAGACTTCTACCCAAAGTGAGGCTTCTAGGAGTAAGATATTGAAGTCTAGAGAGTACTTGGGCAGAGTTTGGCTGAGCCAAATGGCGTTGAAGTTTTGAATAAGGTGTTAGAGGTGTGGGCCTTTTATAACAGTGGAAGAGGGGCTATTTTGGAAAGATTGAAATGTTACTTTTTTATGAAATGATTTTCGTATTTTAAAGGTCCCATAATGATTTATTTCGAGGTTAAGGTGATAAGGGATCGAAATACACCCATCCAATAGGCTTTAGACTAGTTTAAGTCTTAGATTTCACCTTATCATTTAATTTTATTTAAATCGTTCATTAATGAGGTAATCACTGCATCATCATGGTGTCATAAATAAAATTATTTATTTAATGTCAAAAAATTATAAAAAGAAATTCCATGATGTAGGAAATATTTTTATATTTACAATGACTATTTATTTTATATAATATCATTTATGTAGACAAAACTAATATTGTTTTACTTTGGTGATACATACTTTTGTTATATTTTCATTTCTATAAAAATAAAAAGATAAAATGTCACTATCACACAAAAGTGATTCCATGGGGTCCCAATGTTGGGCACAAGGCCTCCCATGGTCAGAAATGACACAAACAGTAGAATTAGGACACATTTTTGGGTCATTGTAAATTAATATGATATTATTTAATTACCCTTAACTACCTGATTACTAATTAATCATGATAATTAAAGATAATTGTCGTTGTTACTATTCATAATGTCCAAAAAACAAAAGAATCTTAATTATATAATTTTGACCTTATGATTCAAAATATGCAATCCATTTTACCAAATTATAAACAGAAAAACTGTAGTAATTAATTTAAAAATTATTTTCGTTGTCAAAACAAATACCGTGTTTTTAAGAAACAATATATATTCAAAGATTGACAATTGTTTGTGTCCAATTTCAAAGTGAAATTAATTCTAATGACCAAAATTGGATAAAATGGTAATAGTATATTCTTATTATACTTTAAAACTACTCAATAGTATACTTTATCACTATAAATTATTTTTATTAAAAAAGTTGTTTTTTAGTATTTTTCACTATTCATCGAAAATTGGAAGTTCTCAGAAAAATACCAAAAATTCAACGTAGGATAATTTCGATATTCTGAATCCAAAAATGAAGTCCATTTTGAAATATAAAATTTATATAATTTCAAAAGGTCATTATTACTATTCATAACGGCTACTTTGACTGGTCGTGGTGTGTTAGAATCTCGAACTTGCGTACAATGCAAGATATTGGATTATTGAAAGAGAAGCGTACCATGGAATATTGGGGTGTTACATTCTACCCTCCTTCAATAAATTGTGTCCTCACAATTTGAAATTTTTCTTCGAAAATAAAAGGTTGAAAGTAGAAAATACCTTTGTGAAAAACCCACATCGGAAATAAGGTTAATAAAGTTTAGCCTTAATAAGAGGGAAAGGGAAATGAAAAAGTCACCACAAAATTATCATATCGATTAGAAGAACATTAGTGGAAATTAGAGAAAAATAATTTGACAGAAAACATAAATATTTGTAGGGAGTGATTGAGGTCATCAATCACAAACAAGTGTAAAATTGAGGGCCTCAAAGCCTTCAATCTATGGTGATTTAAAATATCATCAGTTCAAAAAAACATAAGGTATTAGGATAAAACATTTTTTTTAATATCCCTTTCCTAAAGTTTAAAAATTAATTTATTCATAGAATACCAGAGAGGTATATATATATATACATGACAAGTATAGTTTCACCCTTCAACTAATTTCTACCACAAACTCATCTTTCCCTCAAAAGATAATAGAACTCAAAAATATTATATTTATTTTAATCGTACAATGTTCCAAATATTAACACATACCATTTAGATTAGGAAGCTATTTTTTTATAACCAGGGACTTCCTTTAGGATAGTGGTAGGTAATAAAGGCCTGTCGCACTATGGTTGTGGGTTCGATTCCTGTAGCTTTATCTGACGCGACGGGTTATCCCCCAACCTATAGGTTGTCCTTTTCCAAAAACTATAGTACTATAATATTCCAAAAATAATCTTCAGAAATGTTTTATTCTTAAACAATACTATCCAAATTTCAACATGATCCATTCCAACCTTTATAGTTATCCAAAATACCTCTATCAAGACATTCTCTAAAAGGTCTCTAAATTCCAAAATCAATTGTAACATCAGATTACCCAAAAAAATGTAATGTTTCTCTTATTATCACATACTAAAAATATGATTACCTTCATAAAATTAAAACCTTAATGAAAACAACAGGTAGTGAAATACAATACTTATATATATCACATTATTCTTATAACCAGAATATAATCCTTGAGTTCAAAAGCACCAATACATTAATTATTCCACTTCAACTCCAGTAACAACATAATATTGGCCTTGATCCCTTGGCCTTTTCTGAGGTAAGTTTCCCTGATGATTAAGACATTCATTTTCATAATTCCTTATCTCCCTACAATTATAGCATTCAACATTGATAGCCTCCTTCTTTCCCTTGCAATCACGAGCCTGGTGACCTTTTTCTCCATATTTATAACAAACTCCCATTCCTTTCAGGCATGTACATGGGTGATTCTTCCCAAAATTATCATATAATGTAAAATACTTCTTTCCCTTTTCACTTTATCGATCTCTTGTTCCACCGTTCGCTTCTTCTCTTTCTTTACTTTATTGTCATGAGAATTAGAGAATTTCTTTTCTATCTTTATAGCACACGAGACTATATCATAGTACGATGAGAAAGATTGTGATACTAAGGCTCGATAGATAAATGGTTTTAACCCATCAATGAAATTATCAATCTTACTTCTTGGGTTAGTTATATAATCTACTGCATTCCTCGCTAACCTTGTAAAGTTATCCTCATACTTTGCGACATTCTCATCCTCCTTTTGCCTCAGACTCGGAAATTGCCTTTCGATATCTACTCGATGGTCATGAGGAATGTATTTTTCTAAGAAAAGCTCTTTGTACTCCCTCCATTCTATATTTGATACTTTATAATCTCCCTTTCTGTTTTGAATCAATGACCACCATTGATTTGCATCTATAGTGAGGTAGTAAACTTCCATGATAACCTTTTCCCTTTCACTACTCCCCAAGGCATGGAATATTTTCTCTAATAAATTTATCAATTTCCCATCTACTACTGGATTTTTATTCCCATTGAATTTTGGTGGTTGTTTCCTCATGAAGAGATATAAGATTAATCCTCCATGTTGTGGATTAGGGTGATCCATACGAGTAAGGTTATTATTCATAACCTGAGTGAGTTGTCCCAGTATGGTGATAAGCTGATCAGCACCAGTTGTATAACCATCTCCATTATAATTATCTTGAGCATGAGGGAAATTCCTACATGGAGTGTGTTGATTAATATGGTTTTCATTCCTTCTATCAGGATCCATTTCTAAACAATTGCATAAACTAGATCAGTTTATGAATCAAAATACATAATTCCATACTTGTAAACCACTTAACATAAATTGAATAGTTTATGGATATAATCCATAATAATAAAATAAATTTCTTTGAGGAAGTATATACTCATAAACCCTTCATCATGGTATGTAATGAAAATGAGAATTATCCTAAGCATATCCCCCAGGGGTGTCGTAACCAAGAGTGCAGCAAGGCCCGTTGTCGTGCACCAGTTCCCGTTTGAGTCTAGTTGAAAGGGGTGTTTTCGGGTTTTACCCCTAGGTACATCTGTGCCAGAGCCGCCTCTACCTACTCATATCCAGACATGGATGTATTACTCGGAAAATACAAAAAATCTATACTTTACCAAAATCCTCGGATGTTCTTCTATACTAATCCTCAAAGTCTATCTTAGGGCTATGTGATCTAATAAGAGTTTATCTAAATCTAGCTTCCAAGGTTAGTCCTAAACTGCCTCTGATACCAAATGTAACACCCAAACCTCAGTTACCCAGAGTCGATTCATTATTACATAACATTGGCGTGATCAAAAAAGATCATGTCTCGAAAGACTGATTAGTTTAGTATCCTTGGAAACACTAGATACATTCATAAATGTTACATTACATCATAAAGTGAAAAACTACAATAACATAGTCTCCATAGTCCACACTCCTATCCCGTTCAGACTATTCCTTCAGGTCAATCATAAAATATTTCTTCACATCCTGGGAAAATAAAATATAGGAAGGGGTGAGCTCCGATGCTCAGTAAGGATAACAATATAGCGGAAACTTTCATAAATAAAAATAAACATTTAAGGCAATGTAAAATTAAACAAAATCCTCTTAAACATGAACTTCAGCATAATATGGAAAAATAAAATGAAATAATTCCATTTACTTATTCACATTGATATTATACTAGTCGAATAATCACATGAAATATCCATAACCACTTTCATAATGATGGAATGCATACTGCCAGACTATCATAACCACATAGTCCAGGACTTGTGCCAAGACTACAAATAAGATTTTATCAAGGCCTTCTTCCAAGCCACTAGTTTATCTCATGAGACCTATCAATGCATCGAGGAGCTATAGAGGGATCCACTTATCATATACTAAGTCCAATGAATTCCTTATTTGAAAAGGATTAAACATATCATAAACCATAACATAATCGTATCACATAAAACATGCATAAACAAAATATAAAATTTCCAAATTTCAATGACAAGATATCAATATAACACATTGATATAATAAAACCATTTTCAATACCAAAATAAAAGAAAAGTAAAAATTGGTATTTATTTTTCATTTAAAAAATGTTATGGCTTGTAGAGGAAGTCGAAACTCAAATAATGGTCATGATGGTAGAGAAGTCATTGTCACCGCAAACGTACGACCAAAAAACATTCCCTTTTGTAGATTAGTAAAACACTTCATATAAAAAGATTCCTTTTGAATAAACGTAAAAGTCAAAGGGGTTTATACATCGTATAAATGAAAGTTGTGTATTAAACAAAATATGCCTCAATAAAAGGAGATTGAGATGAATTCCCTTACCTTGTGTCCAACTTAACTCGATCGTTCTTTAACCTCCTAAATAATAAACTAGAGTTAATTTATAATTGCTTAAGAACCTTTTTCAAGTTCATTATTCCTTTTTTATCCCTTATTACAATGTTTTGAACATTATGTAATTATTTAAGTTAGTAACCGTCGTTTTGTCGATCGTTGGTACTTGAGTCAAAAATAAACTTCTTATAATTAAAAGTTGTTCATGTGGTAAAATATCCATTATATAGAGAATTATATTCAGGATTTAGATATCATATATATCATATATATCCTGTATATACAAGAATTTATAATATTACATAACATTTAGAGATAAGAAATGAAATGCACTGTTCATGGAGACAGTAAGCCGTACGTATGCATGAACGCTACTTTCATTTCTATTTCATATTTAATGGAATGAAATAATAATGATACAAAGATATATTATAATTCCAGTATAATATCATATATATTATCATTTACTCCATCCTTTATACGTCCCACATATGACATTAACGATTCAAATCACATTGAGGGGGCGGTAGTCCGCACATCCTAAAATGAAATTATCGCATTTATCCATAATGGAAATCATAAAGGTATTCCATAAATGAAAAATAAATAATCATAAGGAAAAAATAAACATAATATATATCTTATATAAATATAGTGAAATCTTAATTTCTACCATTAGAGGTGTTAAAAGAATATTTAACAATTATCATTTCATGAGGCAGTAATTCGCCACCCACAGAAACTGTATGTTATTTAACCATTAGATGAAGGTGTGTGTAAGTGTAAATCAAATAATTCTCATAAAATAATAATTTTATATTAAAAATACCAGTTTTGTAACAAAATAAAGGAATAAAAAGAGTTTATGGTATTGGAGAAGCAAAATAAAACAAAAGAATATAAGAGAAGACATTACCTTAAAATCAGGTAACTCTTTTTGATTTGAGCCAAAGGAATTCATGGGAAGACTTATACCCAAAGTGAGGCTTCTAGGAGTAATAGAGGGAATTTGAGAGAGTATTTTGTCTGAGGATGACCAATCCAAATGGAATTGAGGGTGTGAATAAGGTGGTAATGTTGGGGTCTTTTATAAGAGGAGAGGCGGGGCTCTTTTGGAAAGATTGAAATGTTACATTATTATGAAATAATATTCAGATTTTAAAGGTCCCACAATGATATATTTTGATGATAAGGTGATAAGGGTTATAAATACACCCATCCAATTGGCTTTAGTCAAGTGTAAGTATTAGATTTTACCTTATCGTTTCATTTTATTTATATCGTTTATTAATGAGGTAATCACTGCATCATAATGGTGTCATAAATTTATTTATTTATTTAATGTCTTAAATTTATAAAAAAATTACCATGATGTAGGAAATCATTTTAGATTTCCAATTACAATTTATAGTCTATAAGATTATTTATGTAGACGAAATTAAAATTGTTTTACATGAGTGATACATACTTTTGTTATATTTTCCTTTCTTTAAAAATGAAAAGGTAAATTGTCACTATCACACAAAAGTGATTCCATGGGGTCCCCATGTTTGGAAAAAGGCATCCCATGGTCAACTAGGACATAAAAAGTAGCATTAGGACACATTTTGGGGTCATTGTATATTGTTATGATATTATTTTATTACCCTTAACTACCCAATTACTAATTAATCATGATAATTAAAGTGTTTTTTCGTCGTTATTATTCATTATGTCCAAAAACAAAAGCATCTTAATAACATAATTTGAACCTTATGATTCCAAATATGGAATCCATTTTACCAAATTATAAACACAGAAATTTCAGTAATCAATTTAAAAATTATTCCCACTATCAAAACAAATAGCATGTTTTTATGAAACCATATCTATCAAATGATTGACAATTGTTTGTGTCCAATTTCAAATTGAAATTAATTATAATGACAAATATTGGATAAAATAGTAAAATTATATTCTAATTATAATTTAAAACCACTCAATAGTAAAAATTTTCACTATAAATTATTTTTATTAAAAAAGTTGTTTTTAAGTATTAATCACTATTGATCGAAAATTGGAAGTTCTCATAAAAATACCAAAAATTAAACATGGGATAATTTCGATATTCCAAATCCAAAAATGAATTCCATTTTGAAATATAAAAATTATATAATTTCTAAAAGTGGGTATTACTATTTATAATGTATACTTTGATTGTTCGTGGTGTGGTAGAATCTCAATCTTGCATAAAATGAAAGTTATTGCATTATTGAAAGAGAAGAGTACCGTGGAAGCTTGGGGTGTTACAGAGAATGCCAGTGTGGTCTACCCAAGATGTGGCAGGCACCGAGTCCCTCCCTATCGAACGTGGTCGGCTGCCACCTGTAACGCAGTCGGCCGCCGCGCACCCCAACCACGGATTTTGTCATGGGTCTTCTCCCACGGGCATCCAGCTCTACCTCATACCCTAGCTGTGCAGTGAAACCCACATTCTACTTCTTTCTTGGCATGTTGCATGCCGCATCTACCACAACCCATGTTTGGTAGCCTTCCAGTGGGCTCTACTCACCTCATTCGGCGGTTTTTGTGGGATCCTCCGTCGTTGGCCTTCAAGCCGACAACCCTTGCCACCACCACAGATATGATGGTAATGTCCTTTCAGCAAACCAATATCACATTCCATCAGTCATTCGCCTGATGTATCCATCTCCCAGAACCTCTAACCGTGGGCTGATCTACTATTGACGTCCCACCTGGACCATGGATTGTCGTCACCGCATGCTATCATGCCAAAAACAGGCATTATTAGGCCACCAAAAATGGAAGAACCCATGAACACCCAGAATAGATGGATTTGGGCCTTGTTTACGTTTTCCATGATCTATCCACATTAAAATCTAAATCATAGTGAGAAGGATAAAAATAGGTCCAAACATGGTTCTCATCAATTCATGGATGACCCCTAAATCAAATATTGTAAAATATTTCCCAAGAACACAAGAACAATTCACCCACATATCGACTTGTTTGTGAATTTATCCATGTTATTTGTTTATAAGGGAATAATGGGGAAGCCTAGTCACATAGAAAACATTCCCACCAAGAATTGGATCGGTGGTTGGTGATGTACGGAACTGCACCACTATTGTTCGTTGATCCACATTCCGCAAACTATCATCATTGGAAAAATACATCAAAGAGGAGGGGAGAAGTTTATTGTTGTTGGTGATCTATCATTCGTCACCACTCATCGCTCGCCCATGATATTTCTTTATAGGCTCAGAGAAATATTAGCGATCTTCCCCCGATCCCATATCAATTTCCGTATATTAATAGGGGAAACACGATTCAAAATTGTTGTTACGATGACTCCAAATGTCAATATGCTGTTTCATTTATGAATTAAAAAACATTTCTATTATTCTTGAGTTTCATCATCATTAAGCTATTTAATTTATGAAATGAATCATCTTACTAATTGTTGTGTTGCAGAAAAAAAAATTAAAGAAATAAACATTCTTATGTTTTTTAAAAACTAAAAATGATTTTTCATAGTCGACCCGCACTGATCGATGATAGGAACTACCTTGGAAAAACTCACTACTCTAACCACAATAGTGCCCTCAGATTTCCAATTCGAGTACTTATTTAAACATTCCTAAATTAGAGAACGTGTATTTATTTAATTAACTAAAAAACCATAATGATTATTCTGAGCACCCTGAGCTGTGGATTCCCTTGCTGACTCAACACCTCATTTAGAATTAATCTATATAACATTTTTAAAAAATAAATGTAATATCCAAGAAGTTACATTCTTCCCACCTTAAGGATTTACATATTAAAAATCCAAAACAAATTCTAAACAAACAAAAGGGGATACTGGGTACCAATTTGAGCCAAATAATACCATGTGCTCTCGTTGATATTCTCCTGCTACCACTGAACACGCACCAGGGGAATCATCCATCAACGAAGGACCCGCTACTATCAATCCGTTATTTCCATTGGGAACTCAGAAAATTTCACCCCATCATCAATGTCCATATCACCCAAGTCGATGATGTGTGAAGAATCATGCACTGTAATAGCTCTGAAGGATAAAGGGATTAATGAATAGATGATATGACTCATGTCAACAAGGTGCCACTTCCTCTTTGGGAGCCTACCTGATTAGAACTCCATAGTTAAGTGTGATTGGCTTGGAGTAGGGATCAGGATGGGTGACCTTCTAGGAAGTTTCCCAGGGTGTGTGTGAGTGAGGAAAAAGCTCACTGAAAGGGAAATGTGTTGTCTTGTGGGAAATTTCATTAGTTAGATGACCTGTTTAAGCATGTGGATGGACCATGTGGTGGGGACCACATGTATGTGGGGAAACTAGTGGTACCTGGTGGGCCAGGACCTGAAAGTCATGTTAAGGTGGGGTGTTTGGGATATCATCGGGACCCTATTGTCACATTTGGTATCAGAGGAGGAACTGAGCCTTCAGTGTGGTACACCGCCTGGGTTGAGATGTAGGGTTCACAACGAGGACGTTGTGAACCTTCTTTTTCTAGAGCCTATCGGATTAGAACTTTATAGTTAAGTGTGCTTGGTTTGGAGTAGTGAGCAGGATGGGTGACCTTCTGGGATTTTTCTCAGTGTGGGGACCACATGTCTGCGGGGCAAGTAGTGGTACCTGGTGAGCCAGGACCCGACATCCATGTTAATGTGGGGTGTTTGGGCTATTATCGGGACCATGTTGTCACATTTGGTTTTAGAGGAGGAACTAAGCCTTAAGTGCGGTGCACGGCCTGGGAGGAGATGTAGGGCTCACAACGAGGATGTTATGCACCTTCTTTTTCGAGAGCCTACCTGATTAGAACTCTACATTTTAGTGTGCTTGGTTTGGAGTAGTGATCAGAATGGGTGACATTCTGGGAAGTTTCTCAGTGTGTGTGTGAGTGAGGACAAAGCTCGCTAAAAGGGACATGTGTTGGCCTGTGGGGAATGTGATTAGTCAGATGACCCGTTCAGGAATGTGGATGGACCTTTGGGTGGGGACAATATGTCTGCGGGGAAACTACTGGTACCTGGTGGGCTAGGACCTGACGGCCATGTTAAGGTGGGGTGTTTGGGCTGTCATCGGGACCTGGTTGTCACATTTGGTATCATAGGAGGAAAAAAGCTTTAAGTGCAGTGCACGGCCTGGGATGAGATGTAGGGCCTACAACGAGGACGTTGTGCATCTTCTTTTTTGAGAGCCTACCTGATTAGAACTCTACAGTTAAGTGTGCATGTTTTGGAGTAGTGATTAGGATGGGTGACCTTCTAGGATGTTTCCAAATGTGGGAACCACATGTCTGCGGGGCAACTAGTGGTACCTGGTGGGCCAAGACCCGACGACCATATTAAGGTGGGGTGTTTGGGCTATCATCAGGACCTGGTTGTCACATTTGGTGTCCGAGGAGGAACTTATCCTCAAGTGCGGTGCACGACCTGGGTTGAGATGTAGGGCCCACAAAGAGGACGCTGTGAACCTTCTTTTTCAGGAGCCTACCTTATTAGAACTCTACAGTTATGTGTTCTTGGATTGGAGTACTGATAAGGATGGGTGACCTTTTGGGAAGTTTCCTAGTGTGTGTGTGAGTGAGGATGCAACACACTAAAAAGGACATGTGTTGGCCTATGGAGAATTTCAGTAGTTAGATGACCCGTTTAGGCATGTGGATGGACCCTAAGGTGGGGACCACATATCTGAGGGGTAACTGGTGGTACTAGGTGGGCCAGGACCCGACAGCCATGGTAAGGTGGGATAGTTGTGCTGTCATCGGGACCCGGTTGTCTCATGCACTTAACTCCTCAACTGCGACATGTGAAATACATCATGTTCTAGATTCATTTGTGGGGCTAGAACTATGTGGAATTCCGACTTGCTAAATATTCTCAAAATCTGGAAACGGTTGATTAATCATGAAGAAGACGTTCCACCCCAACAAAATGCTTACAATCCCGACCGAGGGGAGACCAAAAGGATCACATGGTCCCACTCCTCAAACTCTAGGGGCCGCTATATCCTGTCAGTATACAATTTCATCAAATTATATGTAGTCCTTATATAATCCAAGATGATCTGAACCTTCTTGGTAGTATCCCATACCAACTCTAGAACCGTGAGTGCTGACTCCCCAGGGTCTGTGTAGTATAGAGTTTACCTACATGGTTTCCCATACAGTTCCACGAATAGTTCCATAAAAATGGTGGAGGGGTATCTATTGTTGTATGAAAAATCCACCAATGGTAGATGGCCCTCCCAATTATGACCAATTTCAATCCTGCAAGCATGAAGAATTTCCTCTAAATCATGGATAGTCCTCTCTATATGGACATCCATTTTGGGATGAAATGTTGTGCTCAAACACAATTGAGTACCTAACATCTCCTATGATCCCATACACAGAATAGATGTAAAGTGATCAACTCTATCTAAAATGATTTCTGAATTCAACTCGTTAATGTATACTATTTCATTAATGTAGAGGAATCCCAAGCTCTCTACGGAGCCCTACTGCAAGATGGGTAGGAATGGACCAACTTGGGGAGTTGATCCATGATCATACATATGGAATCATGCCCCATAAACATGTATGTAAAAAATTCCAATAAGTACACTCACATAATATCTCACTTTCACTCTGGTACCTCAAGTGGCTGATCCAATCCTGGTAGAAATCAATTCACAACATTCACTTAATTTCAAGTGAGGCACTGAGAAATAAACTCTTCAACAACCTTGTTTATCCCCGATGACCAGTACTGACATCAGAGATCCATGGACATCTTTTCCACTCCTAGATGCACTACCATAGGTGAGGTGTGGAACTCCCATAGAACATACCCTAGAAATGCCAATGGTTCAATAGTGCACCCTCAGAAAAGGACTACATGCTCCCCACCAGTTGAATATCCATCAGGGGGTTGTCCTATGGATAACTTAGCACATCAGGCCTCTTAGTCAATATCCCCAAGATGTGTCTCCCTAACTTCTTTTAAGATTGCGGGAGTGACGACCATCGACTGGATGTAAGTCACTCCCTCACTATCCATGAAGGATATCTGCATCATAGCTAACTACTCTGATGCCTCACTCAGCAACTATAACCCAATTCCCCTACTATATTCATCTTCCACCACATTCCCCTTCCCAAGATTGTAGACTATCTTGAAGTCATAGTCCAAGATTAACTCTATGAACAACCATTTCCTCATGGTTAGGTCCTTCTAAGAGTATATATTTCTAATAACTTTGTGGTCAGAGTAGATGGAAAACCTCTCACCCATCAAGTAGTGTGGCCATTTCTTCAAATCAAAGACCATCGCCGCTAGCATTAAAAAATGAGTTGTGTGGTTTTTTTCATGGTGCATCAATGGTCACAAACTATAGGAAATCACCAAATTCCCCTACATCAAGACACAACCCAATGTAATCCATTATGAATCACATAACACTAAATATTAAACTCCATCCTCTTGCAGTCTCAAGATTGGGGTACTCATCCACCTCCGGATCAGCTCATGAAAACATGGATGGTACTTCTTCGTCCACACGAAGGGTTTTAACTCTTGTTTCATAGATGATAAGGGTGATGCTAGCCTAGAAAAGTTAGGAACGAACCTCTGGTAATATCCAACCAATCCCAAGAAACTCCATGCCTCTGTCACACTTCTGGGTGGCTCCCAAATAAGCGCTACCTCTATCTTCACCAGGTCCACAACCACTCTAGCCTCTGAAATGATGAGTCCCAAAAAGTGGACCTCCCATATCCATAACCGACACTTCAAGAGACTCCATAAATCTGGTTCTCTTGAAGTTTATTCGAGACCATAATCAGGTGTTTCATGTGCTCCTCTTCAAGGTCTGAGTACACCAAGATGTCATCAATGAAAACCACGACAAACCCGTCAAGGTAAGGTTGGATGGTCATCTTAATGAGTCACGTTAACCCTTTTGGAGCATTTTTCACACCGAATAGAATCATTAAGAATTCATAGTGTCCATACCAACATCTATAGGCTATCTTTGCTACATATGCACACCGTAAATGAAGCAGATGATAGCTAGACCTGAGGTCTTTCTTCATGAACCAACTCTCTCTCTTTATCTGGAGGAATAGGCTATCAATTCTTGGCAGTGGATATTTTTTTCATTACACTCACCTGATTCTGGAACCGATAGTCTAGAAAATCCTTCAAAATTCTATTTTCCTTGATAGTAAACAATTATTTTCCAGCTAAGGTGAAACATCAGGCCTCACAATGCCCTTCCTTTTGAAGTCCTCTAGTTATACCCTCAACTCACGAAGCTCCATGGGAGCCATCTTATATTCTAGTGTAGATATCAGTGTCGTACTGGGAACGGATCAATGCATAATTCAACCACCCAGAGAGGTGGTAATCATATAATATCTGGTAGGAAGATTTCCTCATACTCTTCCACCACTACAAGAAATTGAGGAATCCTCTTTTCCACTAGACCATGAGTATGGATAGACAATTGGTGAGTGATCGGTGACACCCTCGTCCAAGAAATTCCATCATATTCTGCAGGTGTTCCATTTTCTTTATTAATGAAAACCTGGTCCCATATCCATAGACACATCACACTATGCACCTAAAATAGTCAATCTACGCATGAACTGTGGATAACCAATCCATACCCATAATGACATCATAAGTTCTAAACGCCGATACTAGAAGATCCCATGTGAAGCTCTCACCTACAAGAGTAATCTCACACTACCATAACCATTTTTGATCACTGAATCCCCTCCTGTAATATTATTTAACCGCAAAGATCGAGCGAACAACTCCCCTGGAATTCAAGAGTTCCGAATAAGGTTGGTGGAAAGTGAAGAGTAGCTAGAACCTATGTCTATAAGAACTGTATCTATGTTGGAGAACCCATATATCATACCTATAATCATCTATGGAGTGTCGAGACCATAGGACTATATCACCTGAAGTTGGACCCACCACTATCCATTTGCTCCTGGAGTGGCGGACCACCTGGGGTGGTGGTGTAGTACCTTAAACCACCACCCACAACCTGCCAATCTACCTACTCCCCTACCATGTCTGCCACCCTACAGAACTCCCTACTCATCCCTCTCCATCCTTCTCACCAATCTCGTGACCCTCTGTTGGATATTTTTATAGAGATTTGGGAAATCATGATCAATGTTCCCCTAACTGCCGCATGCATAGCACACCCTTCTCCTTTGCTGACTCACTATTATCTGGGAGCCTCATACTAGTAATCATGTTTCAAGGTATAGAGACCCAAACGTGACTTACATGTACATTACATTACTTTTGATAAATACTTAATACATAACAAAAAAACACAAAAGGACCGTAATAGTTTGGTGTCTTTGCAAACTCGGAACATAATCTTCTAATCGTGGTGAAAGATCATCAACATCTCCCATAAAGATCTTCCCCTTTTGTTTTCATTCCTAAAACGTTTCTCTATATCTTGGGTAAAAGAAAACATATAAATGGTGAGTTCAAATTCTTAGTAAGGGTATGAATAGAGAAAATAAAAAACCCATGTACATTTGAACTTCAAAACATGAACCTTAAAAATCTAAATCTTGAGTTGTGAATAAATCTTGATAGTACGTAAGGCATAGGTCATAAAGGAACATTAATCATGATAAAATATAATGGGAATAAATCATTTAATTGTGGAAAATAAATAAGCACATGATATGATTTCCATAGTAGCCAAGGAATTTCTTCCAAGGCCATCTTAGTGGACAAAGTCCATTTCTGAATCGAGTTCACTCCTCGTTTCAGTCCTGTAACACAGAACTATATTATTTACCGTTCTAGCCATGTATATCTCATAAGATATAAATATTTACCCAATGAATTTGAGGGAGATATATGTCCCACCAATCTCATATTGAAATCATTCTTATGTGTGCTACAACATAAACATAAATCATTCATCATAACCCAAAGAATAAAATGTGTTTCATAAACCTCATCCCATCATAACATAATCCATATAAAAAAATGGATATCATTTAATTATAAGAGAAGTGAAACCCTGTAAATCATAGAGACATTATACTTGAAACATACACAAATGAATATAATTTCATCATAGATAGAAAATGGTTTTGATAAAACACTTGAAATGAATTCATGAGGAAAATATCCATTCTTCTTCAAAATCATTTTCAATTTAAAAAATGCCACACATTTTGAAAAGAAAAATATTTTGTTGAAAACAACCATGAAATATTTTATAGAGAGCTTTATGATGAAAAGGCGTTATGAAACCATAAAAATCTGTTCATGCCGTATAAGATAAAAAAACATTCATCTCGTACTTTTGTTAGAAAAGTAAAAAGAATACTTCGTATGGTAATCAAAAGAAAGATTCCTTCCATAAGATGTGGTAAGAGTAAAAAAGGGTAAAAATGACTTTAGACATACATGGAGGAAAATTAAAAATTTTATGAAAAATTTTGGAGAACATATGGACATGGATAATAAATATAAACCCTGAAAATACTTACGAATAAATAATCTCGGATAAGAATGATATTGGAATAACTATCCCTTACCTTAGGTCTGATATTATTCATACATATCAGAACCTCATGTATAATGATTTAAATAATGTCATTTACTTATTATAGAGTCATATTCATTGTTATGATATCATATATGATTCAATAATTACATTATATTACCCTTTCTTTTGTAAATTCCATGTTAAATAGCGTTTTGGGTAAAATCGTTTTATTTATCGTACATGTATGGACTTGTTGTTCTTGATATTATTAGTACTTATATCATGATTTAATTACTTATAGAATGTAAATAATGATTTATATATAATATATATTCAGTATATATATATAATAGATAGATGAATGAAATTAAATACAGCGTTCTTGGAGACGGTAGGCCGTACGTACGCATGACCGTTGTTTTCCTTTCCTTATTGACATGAATGGAAGTAAGTAGATGAGATATACATATAAATATATATATATATATATATTAATTATATTACTTATTTAATATATTTCATTATTATTCATTATATATACATTATAATCATTCTTGAATGGTTAACATGGAGAATAAATCCCATCACATCGTGGAGACTGTAATCCGTATGTACGCACGAGAGATGATATCGTTCCCATATTTGTTGAATAGAATTGGAGTGGATGATATAATATCTTAGAATAATTATGATGTTATTATAATCATATATATTTATTCCTTACACCATTATACCCATCCAAGTAATGTGGTGGGGGAAAAACTGATTACACCACGGCGTAAAGAAGGTATTCAGTACGTACACACGCGCGGTGATTTCTTTTTCCATAGGATAGATAGAAAGAGAAATATGTTTGTTTCATATTTATAATAACATATAAGTATATAATTAATACATATGTTATTACATTATAATGAAACAACTAAATAAAGGATGTAAAAGAAGAAAGAAACTGGAAAGAGTCAGTAGAAGAGACTATATCTTCCTCGATGCACCTCCTTTAAACTTCATCATAGGGCACTAGATGTGGTCTTTGGAGAAGACCGGAACCTCTATTATATAACTAGAGATGTTTAGAAGTGTAATTTTCCGGTTTTTTCTGAGCATAAAGGCTCAAAAGTGTGTGAAGAGAAGAGGGAAGGGGTGCCCTTTTTATAAGGGAGGAGAGGGGCACCTTTGGAAAAACTTAAAATATTATTTTATAATAAAGTCATATTCGGTTTATAATTGCTCCAAAATGATATATTTGGAATACAAAGTGGGTATGGGTCTCAATAACTTCATACAATAAGATTTAGACATGTTTAGGTTACTATTTTAAACTTATCATTTAGATTTAACTCTAAGTTAAATAATTTAACTTTTACCGTGTCTTCTTGTTTTCTTACACTATATGGTTAATAAACCTAATATAAGAAGCCAAACGATCCCCAAGTGGTTCATTATTAATATATATAACCTTATATATGCCATTTTCCCGAACCTTAGATTTTTATGAATATAATAACAATTAATAATATAATATTTGTTTTAAAAACTATTTTATGTCAATTTTGACACTATTTGGTAATTGATTTTTGTGAAAATCATAAAAACATGATTAGTTAGAAAAAAGTTAATTTTATCAATAATAAAATGTCATATTAACATATAAATTAGTGTAATTCATAAAAAGGCTCAAATTAAATTTATTTGGGTATTTATAACATCAATTATGTTAATATTTCATTAATAAGGTAATGACTGCATCATCATTGTGTCATATATATATTAAATTATTTAATGTCTAAAAAATATAAATAAAATACCATTAAGTAGGAACTAGTATTTTCTTTCTAATGAATATTTATAGGAGAATTTATCTTATATATAACCCTATATTAAAAATGTTTTAGTTATTAAACTTCGATTTTAACTATTTTAACTCCTCATTAAATAAAATACTAATAAGTGTCCTATTCTAATCCAAGTGGACCTAGAGGGTAATATTGTATTTATAAGGTTGTTTTTGGTCGAATTAAACTTATTCAATACAAATAATACATGTGTTAGGGTAATAATAATATCATTTTTACCCTTAATTAACAGATTTACTTTTAACTGTGGTAAATAAAAGTAAAAAGTTACTATTCAGAAATTATTATTTTTATCTTATTCACCCACATTTTACTCCTTGATATTAACCATGTCTCTAGGATTTTTGATATTCCACGCACAGAAGTGGTAAAATTATGTTTTATGTAAATTTTCAAATTCTCCTAGGAGGTGGGTAACAAACGGTGAAAAGGTCAATTAAATATTTATATATCTAAAATCATTATAAAATGACTCAAATGAATTACATTGAACATATATAGGAATTATGTATCAATTTTGACTTAAAATAAATTAAAATAAAATAAATAATTATATAAATAAAAAGCTTGTTTTTAAATTGTGACCTAGTGTTTTCACTGTTCATCAAAAATTGAAATGTTCAGAAAAATATGAAAAATTCACCCTAGGATAATTTCGATATTTCGAATCCAAAAATGAATACAATTTTGAAAGATAAAATTTATAAAATTTCAAAAAGTGGGTATTACTATTAATAACAGCTAGTTCATAATAATATTATAATAATATCTCATTTAGTGAAACTTGGTATTGCGTACTACACACGCTATCAAAGAAGGTATTGATTTCGTGAAATGTAATCCAAGTCCGGGATGCATGTAGTGAAAGCTCCATTTGGTGTTGATTATTACATAATCAAAACTTATTTCATTTATAAATTAAACCAAATCTATACTTAATGTTTCATAGAAAAATTTCCACAAAACCAACTTGAAATTATGTGTAACACGAGCCAAGAATAGTGTTGCATATACTACAAGCTAATACTGTGTTTCATATAGTACAAGCTAATATTGGTGTAGCTTATAATAGAAGACATCAAAGAAATTAAAAATAATATATCTCATAAAATCTCAGGGTGTTACATTCTACCCCCCTTAAAATGAATTTCGCCCTCAAAATTTCGTTGGGGTTATAAATGGTTTACTACTTGAAAGTTTATTTCAGTGAGAACCACATCGTTAAAAAGAAATACTAAAACGTCATTTTAAAAAGAGAATTCAGAGTCATAATAGTCATCCAAAGTAACTCTACACTGGGTTTCCACATTTGATAACATAGGTGAAAATATGGATTTTGAACCGAAGTATAACCATCATGTTCTGATGGAGGGTGGAAGAGGACATGGATATGAAAAATACAACAATCACAAAGCTATAAATTTGTGATGATTTAAAGTACCATATAATTCATCAGATATAAGGACACAAGGACAACATTTTTTTTGTTTTCAAGATCATTTCCCTAAAGTTGAAAAATTATTGAATTAAAAGAAATACTTACTTGATTTTGGTACAACCGTATAATTGTTTGTGCCTTGAAAAATTCCCACTTCATCTCTTAAAGAAATGAAGATGAATTTGTCTTCCATGAAGTGTTAGCAGATCATGCGATAGAATGATAGGTCATTCCATCTGTCTCAAACAAAAGGATAACAAAAGTTATTAAATATACAAAAGTCCATTTATAGTGAGATAAATTGTATATGGTTCCTTAAATGGACTTATACTTCATATATCATACAACTTAATCTAATAAAACTAGTTTCTACTAAACAGGGACTTCTTGTAGGCCCGTGGTAGGTGATAAAGGCTTGTCACACTTTGGTTGTGGGTTTGATTCACATAGCCTTGTCCAACACGATGGGTTGTTGCCCGTCCTGCAGGTTGTCCTTTTTCTAAAACTACATTGTTATAACATTCCATAAATAATATCGAAAAAAGTTCTAGACATAAAAAATGATGACTTATTTCCAACATAATCCATTCAAATCTTTAGGCTTATCCAAAATACTTCTGTCCAAGCTCATAGTATAAAGAAATCAATTACTAGAAATGTCATCTGTCGAGCATGTGAATACCATCATTTATCCCCCATATATCATACGATATATCTTGTTGGTCAAATTAAAAACATGTGAATACCTTAATCATGTATTCACTTGAAAAATGAACACCCATTGACTATTAGTTAAATCATGAATTTTGTTAAAATTTAACACTTTCTACATTCCAAAATCCCAAAATTTCTATATACTCAAACCATGATATAACTTTTTCTTTATATTAGTCATGAGCTCATTTCATTTTTTCTTTATCACTTTATTATGAGAATATAATCTTCTTTCCAAAAATATTTCAATCACTTTTCACGGTTATTGGTACTATATAATTATTGAAAACCAATACATAGATATTACAAAATTCCCCGATGCCATAAATGATATTCCATGATACTATTTTGAAATCCCATTACATAGACACTTAATCATTACACAACATCATTGTCATACTCAACATCACAAATAGTGATCGCATGTGGCATACCTTTATCCTTTTCTTGAATAGGTTTCTCACGTTGATCATCATTAACCCTTGGATGAGGGCAATGATTAGCATAATTCACCATTTCCTTGCACTTGAAGCGTTGAAGTGTTGGTGGTGCGTTCTCTGCAGTGTTTTCATTATTCACATCATTAGCAAACCTTTTTCCATTACTTCGACACTCAGCTACTCCATGACCTTATTTTCCAAACTTAATACATTTTCTAGTCCCTTTAAGACAATCTCCACCATGCTTCTTTTCCACACATTGAGCATGAAGAAACATTCATCTTCTTTTCTCCATTATTCTGAGATTTCTCCTTGAACTCCATCTTTTTTTTCTTGTCAAAACCATGAGATAGATATGTTACACCGACTTCAATTTCTACCTTTATAGAACAAAGCACAATTTCTCCATAGCTACTGAAGTCTCTTATAGCTAATTCCCTTCGAAGACTTGGTTTTAAGCCACTGAATAATCGATCAACATTAATTTCAGGTTGGATGATAAATCCAAATGCATACCTTGCAAGCCTTGTAAAATTCACTTTTTTACATACCAATAGATTCGTTGTCCTTTTTATTAAGCTCAAGGAAATCTTTTTCTATCTTTGTTCGAATAATATTATGGATGTACATATTGAAAAATATGTTCTTGAACTCATCCTATTCCATGGATTAAATTTCATCTCGGGGCCTCGTATTCTTACTTAGATTCCACCAATGATCTGCTTCACCTTCAAAATGGTAAATAGCTAGAATGACTATTTCATGTTTTGAACAACGATGTATGGAAAATATCTTTTCAATAGTACTGATCCATTGTTCATAAAGAAGTGGATCAGAAGACCCATTGAAAGAAGGTGGACGATGCCTCATAAAGGACTCAATAGAATATTGTTCCCTTCTATGCTCATTTGGAAGTCCATAATGATTCATAGCCTCTGTAAGTATATCAATAATATTTTTCACTCCATCTCCCATAATATTGGTTTGTTCAGGAGGAAAATCATTTCATTTTCTATTACATTGATCATCACAGTTCCTTCTTGTTCCAGCCATTGTCTAAAACCCAAAAATAATAGTGTGAGAGGAAAAAGTCATGCTATGGAAAACAACATACTAATGGGGGAGTAGTTTCAATATATAGAATCTTAGGGTTAATTCTAATATTGTTACCGTAATTCTAGGACTATGACATATACTTATACATAACCTTAGGAACATTCCTAGACATACTGTAGAAATATCTATATGGATCTCACTAATGTTTTCGCATCCTAGTTTCCAAAGTTTATCTAAACATTTCCTCTGAGACCAACTGTAGAGAACCCAAACTCGACGTACATGGAAATTAAATTACTTTTGCGGAATACTTAATAATTACAAAAACAAACACACAAGGACTGTAATAGTTTAGTGTCTTTGGAAACACAGAACATAATCTTCTAATCATGGTGAAAGATCTTCAACATCTCTAATAAACATCTTCCCCTTTTGTTTTATTACCTAAAACCACTCTTTATATCCTAGGGAAAAGAAAAAATATAAAGGGTGAGCTCAAATTCTCAGTAAGGATAAGCATGTAGAAAATAAAACAAACCATATAACATTGAATTTCAAAACATGAACATAAAGTTTACACATCAAAATCTTGAGTTGTGAAATAAATATTGGTAGTACGTAAGGCATAGGTCATAAAGGAACATTAATCATGATAAAATAGAATGTGAATAAAACATTTAATTGTGGAAAACCCTTAAGAACATGATATTATTTCCATAGTAGCCAAGGCATTGTTGCCAAGACCATCTTAGTGGACAAAGTACCTTTCTGAATCGAGTTCGCTCCTCGTTTCAGTCCTGTAACACTGAAATGGATTATTTACCATTCCAGCCATGTCTATCTAATGAGATATAAATAATTAGCCAATTCATTGGAGGAGATATAGTTCCCACCCATCTCATAATTAAATCATTCTTATGTGTCCCACAACATAAACAAAAATCATTCATCATAACCCAAATAATAAAACGGGTTTTATAAACATCATCCCACCATAACATAATCTATATAAAAAATGGGTATCATTTCATCATAAGAGAAGTGAAACAATGTAAATCATAGATAAATTATACATGAAACATACACATATGAAAATAATGTCATCTTATATAGAATATGGTTTTGATAAAACACTTGAAGTGAATTCTTGAGAAAAATATCCATTCTTCTTCAAAATCATTTTCGTTTCACAAAATGCCACACAATTTTAAAAGAAAAATGTTTTATTGAAAATAACCATGATATCATGTAGAGTAATATTTATGATGAAAATGAATTATAAAAATGTAAAAATCTGTTCATGCTGTATAAGTTAAAAAAACATTCTTCTCATACTTTTGCCGGAAAAGTCCAAAAATACCTTGTATGGTAAAAAAAGAAAGATTCCTTCCATACGATGTGGTAAAAGTAAAAAAAAGGGTAAAAATGAATTTAAACATACATGGAAGAGATGTAAACATTTTATGAAAATATTTTGAGAACAGATGGACATGTATAATAAACATAACCCCAGTAAATACTTATGAATAAAAAATCTCAGATAAGAATGTGATTGGAATAATTATCCTTTACCATAGGTCTGATATGCTTCATAGGTATCTGAACCTCCTGTATGATTATTTAAATAATTTCATTTACTTCTTATAGAATCATATTCATTATTATTATATCATATATGATTCAATTATTAATTTATATTACCCTTTCTTTTTCAAATTCCATTTTAAAGCAGCGTTTTGGGTAAAAATCATTTTATTTATCGTACGTGTTTGGACTTGTTGTTCTTGCTATTATTATTGCCTATATAATGATTTACTTACTTTTAGAATGTAAATCAGGATTTATTTATCATATATATTCCGTATATATATATATATATGTATATATATATAATCTATAGATGGATGAAATGAAATACACCGTTCATGGAGACGGTAGGTCGTGCGTACGCATGAATGCTGTTTTCCTTTACTTATTGACTTGAATGTAAGTAAGTAGATGAAATATATATATACATAAATCTAGTAGCTTAATTATGTCATATATTTCATTATTATTCATTATATATACTTTATAATCATTCTTGAATGGTTAACATGGAGAATGAATCTCATTGCATCGTGGAGATGGTAATTCGTACGTATGCACGAGCGATGATATCGTTCCCATATTTATTGAATGGAATTGGATTGGATGATATAATATCTTAGAATTAGTATGATGTTATAATAATCATATATAGTTTTTCATTACACCTTTATACCCATCCTTGTAAGGTGGTGGTGGAAAAACTGATTACACCACGGTGTGAAGATGGTTTTCCGTACGTACGCACGCACGGTGGTTTAATTTTCCGTAGGATGGATAAAAGGTGAAATAGGGTTGTTTAATATTTATAATTACATAGCAGTATATAAGTAATACTTATGTTATTACTTTATAATGAAACAACTAAATAAGAGGAAGTAGAAGAAGAAAGAAACTTGAAAGAGTCGGTAGAAGAGATTATCTCTTCCTCGAAGAAGCTCCTTTAAACATCTTCTTAGGGCACTAGATTTGGTCTTTTGAGAAGAAAAGAACCTCTATGATATAACTAGAGAGGATTATAAGATTAATTTTTAGCGGTTGGCTGAGATTCAAGGCTCAAAAGGGTGTTAACAGAAGCTGGAAGGGGTGTCCTTTTTATAAGGGAGGAGAGGGGCACCTTGGAAAAACATAAAATATTATTTTATAATAAAGTCATATTCAGTTTATAATAGCTCAAAATTTATTTATTTCAAATCTAAAGTGGGGATGGGGCGAAAGCCTCTCAACCAATAGGATTTAGAAATGTTTATGTTAATATTTTAACCTTATCATTTAGATTTAACGCTAAGTTAAATAATTTAACTTTTACCGTGTCTTCTTGTTTTCTTACACTATATGGTTAATAAAGTTACTATAACAATCCAAAAGAACCCCAAGTGGTTCATTATTAATATATATAACCTTATATAAGTCATTTTCTATAACCTTAGATTTTTATAAATATAATAACAATAAATAATATAATATTAGTTTTAAAAACTATTTTATATCAATTCTGAAACTATTTGGTAATTGATTTTTTTAAATATCATAAAAACATTATTATTATAAAAACAGTTAATTTAATCAATTCTAACATATCATATTAACATAGATAATTTTTGGAATTCCAAAAAATTCTCAAATTACATTTATTTGGTTATTTATAAAATTAATTATGTTAAAATTTCATTAATAAGGTAATTACTGCATCATCATTGTCTCATTAATAAATTAAATTATTTAATTTGTAAATTTTTTAAATAAAATACCATTATTTAGGAAATATTATTATCTTCATAATGAATATTTAGAGTCTAATTTATCTTATGTATAACCCTATATTAATTTTATTTTTATTATTATACATTGATTTTAACTATTTTAACTTTTCATTAAATAAAATAATAATAATTGTCCTAATCTAATACAAGTGGACCTAATGGGTAATATTTTATTACTAAGGTTTTTTTTTGTTGAATTAAACTTATCCAATAGAATTAGGAAATTTTTTAGGGTAATAATAATAACATTTTTACCCTTAATTACCCAATTTAGTTTTAACTGTGGTAAATAAAAGTAAAAAGTTACTATTCCCCAAAAGTTATGTTTATCTTATTGAACCACCTTTTACTCCTTGATATTTACCGTGCCTATCGGATTTTTCACATTCCACTCATAGAAGTGACAAAATTATGTTTTTTTGTATATTTTCATATTCTCCTAGGAGGTGGGTAAAAGACGGTGAAAAGTTTCATAAAATTTTTATATATCTAAAATTATTATAAAATGAATCAAATGAATTACATTGAACTTATATAAGTATTAAATATCAATTTTGACCTAAAATAAATTCAAATAAAACAAATAATTATTTAAATAAAAAGTCTATTTTTAAATAGTAACCTAGTGTTTTCACTATTCATAAAAAATTTAAGTTTTTAGAAAAATACCAAAAATTCACTCTAGTCTAACTTCGATATTCCAAATCCAAAAATGAAGTCCATTTTTAAAGATAAAATTTAATAAATTTCAAAATGTGGTTATTACTATTCCTAACGATTAGTTCATAATAATATTATAATAATATCTCGTTTAGTGAAACTTGGTATTGCGTACTACACACGCTATCAAAGATGGTACTGATTGCATGTAATGCAAGACAAGTCAGGGATTCATGTAGTGAAATCCCCGTTTTGTGTTGCATTTAACATAATAAAAACTTATTCCATTTATACATTAAACAAAATCTATACTTAATATTGCGTAGAATAATTTCCACAAAACGAACTTGAAATTGTCTGTAACACGAGCCAGGAATAGTATTGCGTATACTACAAGCTAATATGGTGTTGCGTATAGTACAATATAATCTTGGTGTAGTGTATAATAGAAGACATCAAATAAATTAAAAATAATATATCTCATAAAATCTCGTGTTATTACAGATGGGGCTCTCCCCTAGAAGGATTGACTAGGTTGGGACCCCATGTTTATTGCTCGTTACCCTCTTATGAAGGATCTTCTACATGGTGTCTACTGGTAGCTCCTATTGTTGGTTCATGCTCTTCCAGGAAGCTCTCCAAAATTAGATCTTTCTACACCACCCCATCCTGAGTATAAATTCTAAAAGATACCATGGATTCTTGGATCGCCCAGTGTAGTCCCTTCTTAAAATCCCAAGCCTGGAAGAATCTATCTCACACCATGTTTGTGCAGTAGGGAGAAATCTTGTTGAATCTAGTTAAGTACTCTTCTATTGTCATGATACCCTCCTATAGGTGGAGGGGACCCTAGATACGAACTGATCACAATGACACCAGAAAGAACTCCTTCCTAAAAAGGCACTCAAAAATATTACTATGTGAGATTCGTCTGATCATGCATCTGGATCATCAACCTCCACCATCTACCCATTAAGTCATGAAGAAGGCTCACAGTTGTGACCGCCATCTGGTCGAGAGGCATCCTTAATAGAAAGAAGACTTTGCATAACTTCCTCATGAGAGTTATCATCCACCTAGGGATTAGTCTCACCCATAAACCTGGAGGTCTCTACCTTTGGAACTCATGTAAAGAACAAGACTGCATGCATCCTCTACCGATAGTGCTTGTAGGTGCGGCTGATTAATGGTTAGTGGTAACACTAGTGCACCACCCGATGGGGATACCTCCAGTTGTGGCCCATGTATAGACACCTCATCACTAAGCATACTTTCCTCACAGTAATGAATTAGAATCCTTGATGGCAATTTGCATGGTGGCATCCTGAAAGAGATCAATATGAACCACGGTCAATAGTACCTGGTGAGCTGACTCAAGAAGGACATGAGAGCATACTCAAAATCCTATATGATGCATGTACAATTATTTCCCTTAAACTAGTGTTTCCATGTAACAAGATTGAAATAAGATGTCAAAAGTAATGGTGTATGGATACATCAGCTTCTAGACCAACACTGGAGTCCCTTGCCTAAAAGCTGAACTTGAAACACTTAACATGGATTCCATAAACCAATCTCAGAGACTCCTGGTTCCAATATGGAACCAAACCTTTACAATAATACAACTATGTCATGAACCATCCCATAAGAGCTCATGCCGTGACTCCCCAAGCCCTCCTTTAATAGGCTAGGTGCTGGTGACTAGCACTGAGTAGGCATATTACTATCATGGGATGAATTTCCAATGTTCTTGTACGCACACACACAAAGATGAAAGTTACAACTAAAAGTAAACAATGAATTTATACCACTAAGACAATCACTGATTGTAACAGTACAAAAATAGATGTAAAGGGACCAGTATACAATCCTAATAAATAAATTGTTGAAAATAAGAGAGTAAAAAGTCACTGGAAACCCTTCTGTAGAAAACACTACATGAAGGGTAAGAGAATGGTAATTTTCAAATGATGTAGGAGTACACCTCTACTATCTGATCTCTCCAAGAACAACATTGTCCTATACCACCTAAGTATCTATCAATGCATCATTCGTCTTCCTAAGAAACAACACATGTTGATAATGCATTTGTAGGGGTAAGTAACACAATGCTCAGTATGGACCCCAAACAACAAAGGTAAGACCCCATGGGAAATACCACAAATGACAGAACACAAATTTAAGTACACGTGGGGTAAGGTCAGCTCACATATGTATAAATTTAAATCATGAAATTCAATACTGTCATACATAGTCATAAAACATCTAGTACCACTGTTTAACTTAGACATGTTGAATCATCTAGACCTAGTGATTCTCCTAGACCTCTTGAGTCGCCTAGAACCACTGATTCACCTAGAAACAAAGAGTCACCTAGACCCACTAATTCATTTGGACCCACTGATCCACATATAACTGATGATTCACCTAGACTTGCAGTGTCACTTAGTCCCATTGTCATAGTCGTCTTGTCACAACCAACCACAAGATTCTCACCCATATTGTGCTTGTTCTGGGAGATCCTACTACTTAAGCCAATGGTCAATTTTCAAATTCCATGAAAATCCAGATAGATTATCCCAAAAGTACAGACTCATATATAGGGTCCCAACGCTGCAAACGGCTCACTAATCTGATGTAATGATTAGAGGATATGTGTGTTGTAGTGAAAATGCACCAGTTGGATCCAGGTCCAGTCCTACCAAGTCAGACCGATGCCACCCAACCTGACCCAGTTCCTGCTGACCTGACCTACCTGGTCGGCCTGACCTGAAGTGTCAACCCACCTGCCCTGCCCAACCCATGGGAATGGGCTGGTGTGGTCCACCCGAGATGCGTTGGGCATCACATCTGCTCCTACCGATTGTGGGTGGACAGCACATGTGACGTTGCCAGCCGATGTACACTACACGAGCAACTAATGTCGCAAGTCTTCCTCCTCCATGGTCCAGCTGGACCACAAACCCCGACCTTGTGACCCATCTCGCATTCGGCGGTCATCCCCCACCGCTAGCTCCAATGCTAGTGGTCGTCTTCCTGGCATCACCATCTCCCACGACCTCCTGCAACAGGCGGATCCGCTACTGTGGTCCCGCATAGACCATGGATTTTCATTTTCGTCGACCATATCTTCAGTGACATTGATCATTGGTCCATGGACAATGGAAGAACACAATAATACCCATAATGTATGGATCCATGCCTTCTTTATATCATTCCCACTCCATCCACGTTAGAATTTAAATCAAGAGAGAAATGAGGCAAAAAATTTCAAGCAATATTCACAGCAAATCATCGATGAGCCCCAAATCAAATCCCCCAATATAATTCCCAATCCTGCAAGAATGACCAACCAACAAATCAAATTGCACTACAGCAAAAAGCGGATTTAGCATCGGTTTTGAAAAATTGCCGCTAAATTGTGCGTCGGGAAACTATATGTGATGGTTTTCAATACCGTCGTAGAATGATTCGTGGCAGTTTTTTAGTATTGGTTTTTTAAATTTTTTGAATTTTTTGAATTTTTTGAATTTTTTGAATTTTTTGAATTTTTTTTAATTTTTTAAAAAAATTTAATCTATTTATTTTATTTATTTTACTTATTTTATTTATTTTATTTATTTTATTTTATTTTATTTATTTTATTTATTTATTTTATTAATTTATTTTATTCTATTTATTTATTTAATTTATTTAATTTACTTATTTAATTTATTTAATTTCGTATTTTATTTATTTATTTCGTATTTTATTTATTTATTTCGTATTCATTTTATTTATTTCATTTAATTCCCTTTACTTTATTTACTTTATCCATGCATGCTTCCACATGCCCATCCACATACCCATGAAAATGTCCATGTAATATAAAGAAATACAACGTTTGGTGAGATTTGAACCCCTAACCTCTTGCATATTTTCAAAGACTTTACCACTCCACCAAGCTCGTCATGTGGTTAATAAATAGAATGTAATATACTTATATATACTAATTGAAAAACAAATAATACATAAAGAATTGATATAAAATCAATAATAATAAAACAATGGGCAAAAATCAATAATTAATAACCAATAATTAATAATTAATAATTATAGATTTATTAGTTATTTATTGTGTTATTTATTATTATTTATTGTTTAATATAATAAATAACAAATAAATTATAATAATATTTACATAAATTATAAAATTATGAAAATAAAATAATAAAATAATAAAATTACAAAATTAAAAGAATAATGAATAAAGAATAAATAATAAATAATTAATAATTAATAATAAATACTAATAAATATGAATAAATAATAAATAATAAATAATAAATAAGAAATAATAAGAAATAAATAATTATAAATAAATAATAATAATTAATAAATAATAAATAATAAATAATAATAAATAATAAATAATAATAATAAATAATAATGAATAATAAATAACAAAAAATAAATAATAATTAATAACAAATAATATATAATAACAAATAATAATAAATAAAAAATAAAAAAAAATAATTAACAATAAACAATAAATAATTATAAATTATAAATTATAAATTATAAATATTAATAAATAACAAATAACAAATAATAAATAATAAATAATAAATTCAAAAGAATAAATAAAAAATAATAAAGAAAAAAAATAAAAAATATATAATGAATAATAAATAATAAATAATAAATAATAAATAATAAATAATATATAATATATAATATATAATATATAATAAATATAAATTATAAATAATAAATATATATAATAAATAATAATTAATAATTAATAAATAAATATAAATAATAAGTAATAAATAATAAATAATAAATAATAAATAAAAATAAATAATAAATTAATATAAATAATAAATAATAAATAATAAATAACCAGTAATAAATAATAGATTATAAATAAACTAAAGTATATTATAAATAATAAATAATAAATAATAACTAAAACACATTGAAAAGTAAGAAAAGGCATGATAAGGAATGAAAAATAATGAATGTGCATGAAAACAGATGGAGAAGCATGAAGAATGAAGCATTAGAAAGCATGAGAACGCATGAAAACTCATGAAAACTCTGGAAAACCCTGTAAGAATTCAACACAATTATCATAATAACCCACAAAAAACCATTGATAAAGATAAGAAGTCATGGAAACCTAAATAAATAGTAATAAAATGGAGGAACTGTTAAAACTCGTCAAAACGGTCATAAAGTGAAAAAAACATTCAACTTACATTAACGGAGATAACTTATGATCCAAGAGTCCATTCCAGATCCGTAACCAGTCAAATCAAAGATCCTAAAATGATCTTCGAGCTGATAGGTGAAAGAGAATGAATGGACTGGTGGATGAGATGTTACGACCATTTTAAAAAAATTGACGGGGAATGGGTGCTAGAAACGAGGAATCGAAAAACATAACAATCCTGATACCCACTAAATAGGCCATAACATATGATCCAGGAGACCATGTGGGTTCCATGACCAGTCAAACTAAGGCTTATGGAACGGACTATGATCCGACAGGTGGAGGAGTCCGAACTAACACACGGATCAAAAGTTAGGTCCATTTAAAGACAAGATCGATGGGACACCGGTGATAGAAACAGGGGTTTGGTGGCCTTCAGGGGGTTTTTGGGGTCAAAAAACATAATAGAACTTGTGTTTGTTGAACTGGGGTATATATCTTTTCGTTGTCCTAGATTTTATATATGGTAGAGCCCAAACGGACACCCAGAGTGAATGTTATGGCCGTTTGAAGTTGGAGAACTTTTTTCAAATTTCTTATAACTGTCATATCTTCCACACCATAGAACATGTCATGGGTTTGATTATAAATGCCTCTAGATCTCTTCATGAGCTTCGATTTGACTAGTCCTGGCACTCCAATGGATGCCCAGATCAAAAGTTATGGCCGTTTTAGTGATTTCAGGATTTCTCATGTTTTGTTTGTTTTTTCTTCACTTCATAAAAACCGGAAACAAAATGAAGACAAGTTCGAGGGGACACCGGTGACAGAAACAAGGTATTGGAGGAATTTTTAGCGGTTTTTGGGGTAAGAAAACAAGACAGAAGATTTCTTATGTTGAACGGATGCGTAGCTATCGTCACTGGATTCAATTTGATAGGTGGTAGAGCCCAAACGGACACCCGGAGTAAAAGTTATGGTCGTTTGAAGTTGGAGAACATTTTTCAACTTCTTTATAACTATCATATTTTCCACACCGTAGACCATCTCACAGTTTTGATTATACAAGCCTCTATATCTCTTCATGAGCATTGATTTGACTCGTCGTGGCACTCAAATGGATGCCCAGATCAAAAGTAATGGTCGTTTTATTGATTTCGGGGTTTCTCATGTTTTTTTTGTTTTTTTCATTTCATTTCATAGTGATTATACCCAAACGGCCGCTATTTCACGGCGGTTATTTAAAAAACCGCCACGAATCGTCGAAAATATTTTAAAAAAAAAATTAAAAAAAATTAAGACATTTGGCTGTGGTTTTTAAACCGCCGTGAAAAACCCGCCGCGAAACAACCGTTTTCCTGTAATGTTGTTTAATATTTGATATGCATTCTTCGTTTATAAGGGAAGAATGGGGAGGTAAAATCACTTAGAAAATAACATCTACATGGAATTGGATCGTTCATTTGTGATGCACAAAGCCACACCACAACCGTTTGTTGATCCTTGATCCATTATCCATCCTCATCGGAAAAATTCATCAAATAATAGGGGAGATGCTCATTGTCGCTTGCAATATATCTTTCGTCTCCACTCATTGTTCCCTAATTATATTCCATCAGAGGATCAGAGAAATCTCCAGGATCATCCACTGATCCCATATCTATATCAGGATATTAATTTTGGAAACACGATTCAACATTGTTGTTACGATGAGCTAGAGCGTCGTTACGATGGTTTATTTATGAAATGAAACATCTGAATCAAGGTTTCATTTCTACAAAAAAAATCATGAATAATGTAAACTTTATTATATTTATTTTATTTTTCTTTAAAACTCCCAAAAAATTATAGTCGACCTGCACCGATCAATGTTAGGTTTTACCTAAGCATAACGTACCTCTATGAATAAAAAAGTTCCCTAATATTTGAAATTCGAGAACTCATTTAAAAGTTAATAAAACTAAGAACACGTGTTATTTATTTTAAACTAATAAAAAGTTTGAATGATTATTCAAGGAACCCAAGGCATCCAAGTCATTTTCTTTCTCAGTGCCTGGTTTTTTAACTAGTCTATATGATTTTAAAAACAATTACATGGAAAATATGGAATTTTACCCCTTTTATACGATATTTTCTATTAAATATATGATAAAATGAAATACAAACATTCTATATATTAAAATATTATTAAATTAAATATACTCTCCTATATTTTTCTATCAATATTTATTTATAAATATATCATAAATGAATCATTTAATTTCTATTTATGCACTTTATATTAAAATTAAATATCATTAAATATAATTTGAAAATTACTCAATAATATCATCTAGTATGAGGGATATTTATTTATTAAATATTTTATAAACATAAAAAATTAAATATAAACGCATTGTAATTAAATAAATTTTATAAAATTTAAATATTAAATTTGTAACCCAAAAGTATTTTTCCATAACTTGTAAAAAACATATAAATTATATTATTCAATTAATAATTTAAATTTAAAAGAAATTTATTTTATAGATACCATCTTTAATGATATAAGAAATATTTTTATGAGGTAAATTCCCTATTTACTATCATATTTTACAATAGATAATTATTCAGTTATGATATATTCTTCGGTGCATGGTAATTCATATCATAGAATATACGAGATATCATCTTTATGATACGATGTTCTTTTTTAAGGGGTAACTCTTGGTGCATTGAATGATAAAATTACCAATATAAAAAATTTCTATATGTTCACAACTAAGTTAATTTGTTTTTCCCACCTATGACATCCAATATAATAAGGCATGACTATATAACATCTTATGATGTCCCCTATCATATATCCAAACACAAAATAAATTCACCATCTTCTATTATAATACCAAATATGATTCTAAATTGATATCCAATTAAATAATTTTCAAACTATGATTTCGAGAATCAGGAGGCTTATAAGGGACCCAATAAAATTGATGGGTTTATATATATTTAATATCACTTTATCCATTTAGTATGAGACATTAAAATCCATAAATCAAAATATCACTCTATGTTGATGTTGAAATCATTTATATATAAGTGATGAAATCATTCACATTTCACCATTAACAACTATTATCATTTTCATCCATATCACCTTGAAGAAAATTACTAGGAAAAACTAAAAAACTCTTCCCTACAAGATTTATCCTATGATTATACTAAATTACACAATGATTGGGTAGAACCCTCCCAATAACCAAAGTATGGTAGTACCTCAGTGGGTTAATGGAAGAGAAGGAGAGAGAATATCATAGAAGTTAAACTAGAATATCATACATATGTGAACACCATCTTCATATAAATTTTCCTCTCTATAGTCTTTGAGGTATCTCTAATCTATCCACGGTATTTACTCAATCATTATTAATTTTTTGTAGCAATATCATCTATTTTAAATTTCTTTGTAAGCATTTGCCTTAGTGTGCATGCATTTGTCACAAAAAATGCATTCGATTGTTGAAATGTTTTAGTATATCAAATGTTCATGATCAATTCATGATAATATAAATGAGATAATATATACAAAAAATTGGTAATGATATTCCTTATAAACATAGGAAATTATGTTAACTACAGAATATGATTAACACAAATTAAGATATAAACATAATATATAAAATGATTTGTCAAGGCATTGGTTTCTTAGAATATCACTAAATAATAACAAATTATATACCCAAAATACAATATAAATGAATGGATATCATACCATATGAAATATATAATATTGATTATTTATATATAGGGTTTATGGAATATCAATATTAGAAAAAATATTTTTGAAATCAGTGTGTGTAACGATAAACACAAACCCTTCTAGATATCGCTGAGAGATATATAGAGAAATTAAAGATGGAATATGGTTCTATATACCATCATAATTTTTATAGTAATCCACAATGACTTCATTAGGCTTGGTAAATCTATTACCTTTATTACTTTCTCCACATAGAGTCAAGGGTCAATTCCCCAAGACTATGATAGAGACCAAAAGAATGGTGTAATACCATTGTATGTTAGATGGAGTATATTATAGTTTTTAACATGGGAATATGGTAATTTTCCTCTAATTCGATTAAAAAAATTATTTTCATCCATTATTCTATAAAATGAAACCTTAATGACTCCCCAAATTCTCCCTAACTCTATTAATATCATTTTACTCCAAAGTCCTCTACATTTTATGGATTTATAACCGATTTTCCATGATGGACTATCGAGATAGAGGTTAAGGTAAGAATTATAAATCAATATTTAATTATTATAATTTTTGTACTATTTTAGCAACCATAAATTCTAATATATGGTTGCATTTATATAATTTAACATGACTGATCGATTTCTCCACACACAAAACATAACCTAAATTAAATAGTGATATATATATATATTTATAAAATTTGAACATTAAATCATGACTTTTGAGTTAGATTGAATGAATATAAGTGTCTCATTTATGTAATTTTTTCTAATATAAAAAGCATATACTTTTAAAATGATTGAAACTAAACAAGTTTAAAATAAATAGAAAATACAATTTATTATTTAGAAAAATATTTCTTAAAAAAATCCATTTATGAGATTTTAATTTCAATATTGAAAAAGATTTTATTAATGAAAAATTAGTTTTTATATATATAATTTTATAACACAAATTTAGTTGGTAAATGATTTGAGATATGAATTAAAATAGATGATATTTGATACATTCATTTTATAATAAAATCAGTATTTCGTAATATTTTTTGTTTTTATTCAAAAATGGAATTTATATATTTTTAAAATAATACATTAATAAAAATGAACATATTTTTTAATACCTCATATCAAAATTTACTTAGTATTCATTTTGATCTGGATCTAAAAAGGATTATTTTAGTAAAAAAAATTGGTTTCCACAGAACATGTTATTTTCGTGACATTATTAATATATAAGAATGACCTAGAAATTTTGAAAATTTAATAAGTAATAATATATGAAATTTAGAGCAAACAATATTCATCTTATAATATTTATTGAACGAAAAAATTAAATTTCTAACATTCTTCGAACTATCAAAAATGTCACATTAAAAACCTTATTCTCATACATTTGGTTGAATCAACTATTTTCAAGGGATAATAAGTTCTTTATATCCTTTAAATCCTCATATATTAATTTTTTTATAGTAAAAAAATTTAGGCCACTATATTCATAATCTGAAATAATTTTATATTATATATAAATTTTAGTCTTAAAAAAATAATTCCTCAAAAAAATGATTTTATATGATTATGTGTATTTATTTTAAAATATAATTTTCACACCATTATGTTTTTTTGTGAACAAATGATTTCTAAATTTTTAATTATAAATATAAATTTATCAACATATCATAATATTAATATTTTTCATCAAAATTAATTACAATGGTTATAAATTAATTTCCATAGATAAAAAATTTTGGGAAAATGTTAAAAATTAAAAAAATCCTAAAGCCACTAAAATGTTTCTAAAAAGGAGGAGGTTGTGTTGAGTTTCATCTGAAAATCATTTTACTCTCTTATTTTTCATATTTTCTTCCATTAACACATTAATTTTGAACATAAATTATTGAAAATATATGGTTTAATCTCAAAATAACCATCCGCCTGACTTATAAAAGAGTAATATATCTACAACATAATGAATCATGTACTAGTAAAATTTCATCATTAAAATCATCCATTTTTTTCACAAAGATCCACATCTCAATTTTAGAAGCTATTTATTACCAAAAGATGGTATAAGGTTCTCATTTCCAAAGATACCTCTAAGATAAATTAAATTTCTGTGTCTAATTAGTATCGACTACTAAGAATTTCTCCTTAATTATTTTGTTTAAAATAATTTCTAACCAAACAATATATAGATACTAGTATATTTTATATAATTTAATTTTACTATCTTAATGGTATAATAGTATTTTTCATAAACCCTATCCAATAACAAAACCAAAACTATTTTCCATGTATTTTGCAGACTACTACCTCTACAAAACATGTGTTTCATTTTCCTTAAATGGATTTCAATGAAGGATCTAAGGATGGTTTTAATGGATAAATTTTAATTTAATTTTATCACTAAGGTTTTTTACGAAAAAATCAATATCCTATTAATTATATGATCCGTAAAGTATAATGGTCAATTTTTTAAATTAAAATTAGTGTAAAAAGAGGACAACTGTTTATTGAAGTTGATTAATTTTTTCATATCAATTAATTATTTATATAAATACTTATAAATATTATATATCACATAAATATAACCTATAATATATCATTATTATTCTAATATAATGATATTACAACTAAACCATCTCAGAACAATCCAGTAACCATTGAAGGTTCATGTTTCTTTCGTTTTAACCACATAATTGAAGTATATTATCCATTTATGTCAATGATGAAGATGAGAACATATTTTCTGGTGTAAAAATATATGAATATAGAAATTATTATTGTTTTTGTTTCTTGTAATTTCATATCAATATTTTACCCACTAATTAGAAAACTCCTTTCTATCATTGATAATCACAAAAACATGATCATCATCATTTTCATCTTCACAATCCTTAACCAAAACAGAAATGAAAAAGAATTATAACGTTATAAACAATTATGGAACATAAATTAGACTTGTTTTTATGATATAATACCAATTTAATTTGTAAATAGAATAGCTACCAATATTATTTTTACAAAACTACCTCAAAGTTATAAAAAATTACTTACACTGAATATTTAAAATAGTTAAAAAACAAATATTAATATATATATATATATAATGATTATAAATGAAGAATATAAATTTTAATAGTTATTAATAATTTAATTGGGATTGTACTTAAAGAACATAATTTAATTATTTAGGACATTTGGATCAATTATTGAATGGATTAGAAAAATGTAAGATTTCTCATCTCGATTTCCCTTCATTGAGAAGAGTATTGTGTTTATGAAACTAATTTAGATTATGTGGTGTATATATATAATATTTAGGTTATTATATAATGAATAGTATTATAATCATGGTATTTTCAATTATATTTTAATCCCTCTAATTCCGGGTTTTTTTATTTGAATGTTTTTAATATGTAATGTTTTTCTTCCTCAATATTCTAAATTAGACATACTATATTTTGTGAACCTTTTATTATTTCTTCTTTGTATTGACTGCTAATGGGTATATCCTTTTTATTTATTTTTTATTTTATAGGATTTAATTATGAATTAATATAACCATATTAAAATGGTTTTAAATTCATTTATTTCGCCAATAGGAAGGATTTTTGGTCACTAAAATTTCATTCGATGGTTTATCATAAATTATTGACCATATTTCATTTAATTTGGGTAAATTCTATCCATTTTTTGTGATATTTGTTTTTATTTCGTTATTTTATCTTGATATAAATTCATATCTAAATAACCGTTAGAAAAATACTTCTCACCTTACAGGATATATTTTATTGTTTGACATCTTACACCTGAATCACTCGTAAGTAACTGAACCTGATGGTCACATGGCCTCAAGAATGCCTACTCATACACTAGAGGAATTCAAATACCAGTAATATATTAATGATAGTTTGTTGTGAAGACTATATCTTTTGTATTAGTACAAAAAAATCATAATAATATAAATAATTGAATATTATAATGATAGTAAAAACTGGATAACCTCGAAACTGATAATAAAATAAAGCATGCATCTATAAAAGAGGATACAAATGAAAGATATCTGTAATTGAATAAAATTAAAACATAAAGTATGAATAGAGTGACAAAATAATTAATAAATAAAATACCCAACACATTTAAGTCATACTAGTACATGATCATTCCCTTTCACCCATACCAAACCGATCATTGTGTGAGTAATAGTAAAGAGGCATGATCCAAGATCCTAAAATACTACCATGAGATCTTAATGGGTACCAAAAGGTGGCCCAAATAGGATGTGAGTAAATGTAATTAGTACACCACCAATGTTTTCTAATGATTCCTAATATGTGTGTATGAAATATAATAGTTTGTACTATATAGATATGCAAAGAAGTAAAGTGAAAGTGAACTATGTAATAACAACTACATTTTAATTATTTAAACTATATTTGATAATAAGGATTTAAATATAGTATTATTTTGCCATGTATAAAATCCCAGGTGACCAAGTAAAAATATATAGGTGAACACATGGATCGGTTTTCAGTATACCACCTATTCTAACCCAGTGAATCCATGAAATACACCAACTCATTTTGTTCCTATATCGGCTTAAAATAAGCATAAGGAAAAATCCAAAATGTAATATTGGGATATACTTGGTTGGATGCCAATGAGATAATATATGGTTGACCATGTTTTAATATATCTTTCTAAATCATTATAGTTCATCCCAAGTATTCATACATTTATATAAACAACATTTTAATCCTTCATTCCATGCAAAGGCATTCAAAAATGTTAGAAATAGACTATATCCATGATAAGATTACCCCTTTATCATCTTCTTTAATGAATCTTTTGGCATCCATCATGTTTTAAATAGAATTCAAATCTATAATCATAGACTTACCCAAGGAAGGCCACACTATAAACAAACCCAATTATATTAGATTAATTTGATTGAGGCCTTTCAATAAAATTATACAAATCTTATATATTTTATAACTCATTATATTATAGGTTCATGTTCAAAAAATTTATTATTTAAAAAGGATATCACAATTCTTAACAACATCATTACATTAATTAATGCACTGCAATGTTGCCACAAAAGTAAGTCATAAGTTATGAGGAATTAAAGAATTGGGATAAAAGATATTTGAAACAGAAGTTATATGAATAAGTAAACTGTACAGATTAGGAAATTTATTGAAAATAAATAATGACCTAGAGGTGTCTCCTATGGTTTTCCATAATACTAATAATAATTGGTAAATAAAATAGTCCATTTCATCTTTTAATTTTTTAATAATGAATGAAAATGGGCTCCAACATTTTTTCATGATACCATAAGTATTTAATAACATTTCACTATCCCAATATATTAACATGGTCTATCATTCTGTTCCATTCTTTAGGTGAAAATCAAAATATACTCTAAGGCGGTGGTTTAATTACCATAGGGAAGTATAAATTGGGTCTTTACTACGCATCAAGTCAAAAATTACTTATGAGGTGTTTTTCATTAATAAAAGGTATGTTTTTCTTGGGAGTTAATCTAAACTCAGCCTAAGGGGTGTTTCAAATTGAGGTTCATAAATTACAATGATGTAATTGAGGGTTTTACTTCATCTAGGTCCTTATTTCGATAAAAATTAGTATAATTTTAAATTTTATGAGAAAGAATCATAATTTCCTACTCACATTAGAAGATTACATTATAAAAATATAATGACTTCTAGGTAAAAGAATATTAACTACCTAAATCGTTCATAAGAATAATCTCCCATCTAGTATTTGATTTTTATTAATGATAAAATAGAACAAATTGATGAAACAAAAAAACACAATTGAAATAGTAAATAACCAACATAAGTGATGTGAGAAAAAAGGAAATATAAATAAATTAATAAAATAGGGAAGATTAATTGTAGAATCACCTATATTATCCCAACACATCTGACAGTGAAAAAAATACCATAAATAAAGGAAATCCCCTATGGGGAAGGAATGATGATGGGGGGATATATGAGAGATAAGTTAGGAAAATTAGGGAGTAAATGTGGGTGAAAATTATAAGAAAATTGGGAAAAATTATAGTTCATTCCTTTTAAATAATGTAAATGGATTAGCCACATGGTTTGACAAAATCTATTCCAACCATTTAGGGCTGCTATCTAAAACACGCCGGACTTCACGTGGTTATAGTTCATGGTTTGAATACTTTTCTGCCCATCATGTGGAAGACTCTTAACCTCTTCAAAAAATCACATAGTTGCTGATCCCCATGCATGGATTACACAATCCATATGTCTTTAAAAATAGGCCACCCAATTTGGGGTTGATGGTAGTCCATAATTTCATACTAACCATGAAACCAAGGATGATTATCCATAAATTTGTTTTTTGAAACTTGAAGCTCCCAACGATTATCTGAGAAACTAGAATACCTCTTGAGCCCCAAATGATTTCTAAAACAACTACTTTAAATCATTGATAGTATTATAACTTCATTAGGAAGCTTTGTTCGAGATTTATTCAACCCACCAAATGAAAACAACTGGCTCCCATAAAGAAAAGAACCTTCTTAAAAACATGGGATGTTATAACCACTACACATTAGAAGTTATCATCCTTGATAATACCTAGTGGATAAACAGAAAACATCCAATGGACTATGTTAGTCATAAAAACCAAGTAAAATGGAATTGTTCTTTTTTTGGTCACTCGACGCACTTACCTAATGTGGAACTAATAATGAGACTCAAGACTAACCTAACCTAGGTTGATTTTTATGTTACTGATCAAACACTTAGGTGATTCTCTATAACTCTCATATAAGACGAGACTTGTATTTTTCCATCTCATTGGAAAAACCATCTCATGGTGCTCCACAAATTGGATTCTAGCATACGATATCAATTTTAAACCTTATTACATCCATTCATTAGAATTATCTATAAAAATAAAGTCCTAACTGTTCACTGGATCACTCAGAATGTTTCACTGTATATAGTTCCTCAACACACAAAAGATAACCATCACCAAATTATAGCTTTTGGTTTCCTATTTAGAATTCAAAAAGAACTGCCTTTACCACCAAAAAAATAGATAAACCATGTTGTTTCTCCATAAAAAGCTCATCTACACATGTTGATTTATCATAACTACCCTATCATGATGAAATTACCCCAAAAGGCATCATATGATCATTTAATCACACACCCCAACAATGGAACACATATTTCAGTGAAATTCCATGATTAAAATCTTAACTGAAATTACCTTATAAAAGCATAATTAAAGTTTGAGTTACCCTTAAACAACAAAATAAATATTCTTATTACCATTTGGTAATGTAAAAATTTTGTAGTTACACATCAGTAATTCAAGAAGCATTTGAGTTACCATTCATAATAAAAGAAAATTGTGTGTTTCCCTCTAGTAACATATTAAATAATAAATTTACACTTTAGAAACATAATAATACTTCTTGTATCCCTTCTATAATGTAATAAATCATCAATATTCCATTTAGTGACTCAAGAAAACATCATGTTACCTGTATGTAACTTATGAAAAAATCAGGTTACCATTCAGTAACATAAGAAATCATTATTTTACCCTTCAATGACTGATGAAAATTTCAAGTTACCCTTCAGTAACCGCTGAAATCTTTAAGCTACCATTTAAAATGGGAGAGATATCCTAGAATTTGTGTTACTATTTTGAAAACCTATGAATAGTTTATCACCAGCTATCGAAAAGCTAATTTTTTTTTTCTGAATATGGGTATTGGCACTTCAATGAGAACAGATCTTCAAGAGGTCTCCCTAATTTATCCCTAGCCCACATCAGACTTTTGAATTCATACAAAATATCATCTATGGTCAAACCTAGTATTAACCAGTTAGTCTATATATTTTAGGACCCACCTATTCATTAACATCCAGATTCTATAATGATCATCTCATGACAGATTTCACATATTCTGATTCTCTTATACACAAGGGATAAAACATCATTCTCACCACCATTGAATCATATAAGGCATCATTTCACTAATAACTAAAAATTGATTCCAATGGAACATGCACCATCCACCCATGAATGTGGATTTAATGATGTGGCTATGGGACTTATACTATGTTTGAAGAAAAAACTACAGCTTTTCACATGTAGTAACCATAGTCACAAAGAGGATTCCTTCCTTGAATAACATTTCTTATTCCTCCCACAACATCTATTTACCTTGGGTTCTTTATTATTTAACTAGAATAGGTCCATTCATAGATGAAATCCTAAAATTCCTTCCAAGAATCTCTAACAAAAATTATTTTCACTGGACACTAAATATAATACACTAACTTAGATAGACATTTTTGAAGCACCCAATCCTTTTTAATAGTCATCATTATTTCTAAGATAACTCAATTTTATCAAAAATACATTGTCACTATAAAGTATAAGTTACCCATAAATTTGTTCTTTCTATACTCATTAACATATTTACAAGTAGTCATGAACTAATATAAGTCAACTTATTATGGGATCTAAATAATAAAAACACCTTGATGCATAAATTATTAATATAGAACCACACATGTCTCATTTCACCATTTCAAACCTCAATGGAAACCATGTATACCAATGTTGAGTTCCTCGAAGCATCGAAAATACAATGGGTGCAATAATTTTAAATGATTGACAAGCCAAATGGAATCATTCATTCCTAGGATGCATTATCCTACAAAAAATGTAAACATAGGTTCATTTGATTCCATATAAATATTAGCATGAATAAATAATATTTATTAAAACATCTCTAAGATTACGTTCACTTGACTAACGAATCTTTGAACATTCCATTGGCATGTTAATGCATTTAAAAATCAGCATCTATAATTATGATATCTCTAACATAACACAATATACCAAAATATTTAATCTACCTAGGGAATCGTTCTATATCCTCATAGTTTTACCCAAGATCAATCATTATACGAATGAAGATTTCAGTATAAAAATCATGGTTAGTTCCTCCATTGACACTTCTTATTTCCAATTGTCTAACCCAAAACTTGGATATCCCCTTACATACATGAGGAATAAACTCTATATCTAGGGCCTTTCCAAATAGATATATATGCTTTACCAGAAAACTCTAGATCCAACATAACTTAAGAGGGAGACAGAAAACCAAGGGAAACATCCACATTAACATCCAATCAATCTAAAAAAATAATCTCAAACTATTCCTGAAATCATCTGTAGCGACCCGACCCGAGATTCCAGATGTCGGTTTCTACTATCAATTAAATTGAAAAAATTATAATTAATCAAATCTTGGAGGGCTGAGTGTTTTTTAATTCTTTGCAAACTGGATATATACATGAATGTAGTATTACATATTAATAAACAAATTACAAAATATTTTTTTTCTTTCTCAAAAACATCTAGGATAATAAATTCATTCCATATAGTATATTCATGCACATATTTTATAGTATGGTTCTTGGATTCCTCGGGAATGAAATATAATAATTGTGAGCACAAATGGTCAGTAAGATTAAAGTATAGTGAAATTAATAATGAATCAATGACAATAATAATTATGGCTAGGTATATAACTAAACTCTCATACCATATAATCATCAAAATGATAAGGATGTTCTTAAACTATATGGAAAGGTAATAAATGGAAGAACATTCTATCCAAATACTAGATATGGAAAACTAAATTTGGAAAGGTAAGAAACATAAAATACATTCCATTTAATAAATAAATTTAGAATGAGATGAATCCATATATTTTGTCATATGAAAATATTACGGAAAATAAAAATGATCACGGGGATTTATATAAAGGAAATTATTATTTATTGGATGTCATGTATAATGCATAGATAGACTTATATAATCAGGATCCATTATATGGTTAGTTTAAAAATACTTATAGAGACCTGTTTAATTTATGGAACTTATTTTTCTCTTGATAACCAATTGATGCAAGAAGGTGCTAAATAATGTCTGGGATCCACATTTCATTTCCTGTACAAATCATTATTTATATCAAGTAAAAGATTTAATTATTAAAAAAATTCATAAAACATTTTCATATGGAGAAAGATATATGAAATGATCAATATTTCTTAAATAAAAATATAAACCTAAAATTAGACATCATGTGTAAAATGGTATATATTTTATAAAATAGTAATATCCACAATTGATGGAATGGATAATTTAGGGGGAATTCATTGTTTAATGATCATACTAGAATGAATATTTCAAAGGGAATGAAAAATGAATCAAGTAAGTGAATGTGAATTCTATCCTTGGCAAAATCAATTATAAAAAATTCTATAGGAAGATTATGGACACTTTCAATACAACATATACCATGTGAGGTAAAATAATGGTTTTTTTTAAAAAATGAATGGAAAAAGTATAAAATGATCATTTTAAATTATTCTTGAGGAAAATATCCTTTTTTTTTAAAAAAATATATTAAAAAACTCTTCATTGAAAATTACTTTTGAAAACATTTTCTTTAGAAAAAATTAACCTTTTAAGCCTAAAAAAGGATGCTTTGAAGGAATGAGGGTGGGTAAATCAATACGTGTCGAACAATGTAAAAGAACATTCCTTTTTCATGGTAAAAAGATTATAAAAATGCCTTGTTCATAAAGTGAAAATAATATTCCTTTAAAAATATTAGTTAAATACAAAAGGGTAAAAATATATTTACCATATAGCACCCCGAACCCATATGTCGAGAGCTGGTATATTATTTTAAAACATTGACATGATTTCAAGGAATCAAATCATGAAGAACTAATCAGTTTTGCCGTCATGGAAAATACATTACATACATGAAATTTATATTATAATTGAAAACATAAAATATAGAATGGATAATACTTTGAGAATTATATTATTATTATATCTTAACCCTATATATTAGTTATAATACAATTCATGGAATCTTGAGAAAATAAATCATATGAAAGTGGTGAGCTCATACTCTCAGTAAGGGTAAGAATACAACAAATGGTATTATGAATAAATAAACATTAACCCTAAGGCTAGATGTATAACATAATTACAATCCCATTAAATATAATCTTGGTTAAAATATGTAATAATAAATAATACCATATCAAATAAGCATAACCATGGATATTCAATTATTAAAATAATCAAATCTAATATTCATAGCCAATATCATAGTCAAAGAATGCATAATTTTAGATATATGCACTATCGAGATATATCCTCAAGATAAATACTATCATGATCTATCCTCATGATAGTTTAAGTTTTTGGGTAGAAATGTGTCTAATTTGTGCCATGATCTATCCTCCTGATAATATAAAACTTCATGGAAAACAAATGCGAATGGGTTTTCACTAACTAATGTCATCTCATAAAACCTATCGATAAATTGAGGGGATATTACAGGTCCCACACATCACTTAATAAGTCCAATGAATTCCTCTTAAGAATGGGGTAAAAATAACATAATCATTATTATTAAAACTAGCATACAAAATGATAATAGATTAACTATAAAACATGAATGGTATCAAAATTTCACATCCATATACAAACATATAATTAACCATTCAACACAATATTAGAGATTGTATAATAATAAATCAACCTTAATTAAGCATAAAATACAAGAATGGATGTTTGAAAAGAAGAAAACATTATAATTAATTCGTTTAAAATTGCATAATACAAATTACCTTTTATTATTTAAAATTATTTATTAAAAAATTATGCACTTATAAAAATTCTTTTAAAATAGATTTTTTTGTTCAAAGTATCTCATGCAAATTTTAATATTTTGGAATGATCTATCTTTTTAAAGCATTGATGTCCAATTTTTTTTTAATGGTATCTTGGCCATGGGGCAATGATGATTTATTATTATTAAACCAAGCATAGTTATAGGAGTTGAAAAGAGTGAATTTTATTACAGTCTTTTAAGAAGGGGGATCATTTCAAGAGTAATATCTTCTCACAAATTAAGCTCTATGTTGAACCCTTTCGTTAGCAAGCTTTTATTCCACTGCATTGGCTTCTTGGTAGACATGTGTGACGATGAATTTTCAACTTGAGAGGAATGTGACATAGTCCATCCATCTGGTAGTGAGTTCCCATGAAATGTCAGTTACACTATTACAAATTGCTTCCACCACAGTAGTGGAGTCACTTTCCAGCCAGATGTTGTTCATACCATTGTGGAGGGTGAAGATAATTTCATGAGTAACACTAACCATTTTAGTTTCATTGGCAGACGAAATTACTCACTTACCAAAAAAACACCCAAGGACTTTTCCATTTGGAAAACATAGACATTAATTAGAAGGATTTCGATGAAAAAATAATCAATACATTTAAAATGATGTTTTACTTAAATATTCCCAAGCATAATACCTAAAAAATTACTTTCTTAAAACATTTTAAAGAACTTTAAAATAGATATAAAATTTCCATTATAATATTTTTATATATTTTTAAATAGTTGTGTTAAAAAATATTAAAAATACTGAAATGCTGGAAGGATTAATTATTTAAACATTCAGAGCATCTCATACAGAATTAAACATTTAATTTATAAGAATAATATTTTCAAATGAATATTTAAAGACCATGACACTAATTGTATTCATGATATCAAATATAATAGGGTAGTACATACACCACACACAAGATATAGGTGGTGAACATGGATTTTATATCACGAAAATTAAAAGGCAGTTTGAATTCCATTATCTTAGGTCTGATACTCTCCTTATGTGTTTGCAACACCTATATAATGGTTTTAGGAAGATTATAAACTTTTACAATAATCATTATAATTTTTATGATATCATCTATCATTCATTTAGGACTTTATATTACCCATTTATGAATAATTTCCAAGTTGTTGAGGTGTTGTTGGAAATAATCATTTTCTTTATCGTATGTGTTTGGACTAGTTATTTTTTATAATATTAAATTGATCATGATATAATTACTTAGATAATGTGAAACATGATTCATACATCATATATATTAAGAATATATTATAGTAAGGTATATGAAATGTAAAACACTGCTCATTGAGACGATTGATTGTACGTAAGCCTGAACAATGTTTCCGTATTTAATTGAAGTAATTGAATGAAATATATGTACATATATGTACATATATATATATATATATATATTATAATAAGAATTATTATGTCGTGTATTTACTAATTATTCCCAATGTGTATATTTATAATCATTCTTTGTTGGTGGCTATATAAGACGAGTCCCATCATATCATGGAGACGGTAATCCATACATACGCACGAGAAAGGATATCATTTTTCTAATGGTTAAATGGTATAGAATAGGATGGAATATGAATTTTATAGAAACAATATCATGTTATATTTATTATTTACATCATTTATATTAATCAATATACCCAAAAAATAAAGTGTACATGAAAAATAGTTTACACTATGTTGAAGAGATGGTATGTCGTACTTACACATGCATAGTGATATTGTTTCTCATTGGATGGGTAAAAGGAGTAATTTGGTTGTTCAATAATAACAAAAACATCTAAAAATATATTAGATATTGCAGTTATTACTTTATTATGGAATCATAATAGGAATAGAAAGTAGAAGAGGAGATGAAATTGAATTCCATTGAAAAAACAACTACCTATTCTTCGAGTTTCTTCTTTTGATTTGCACAAAAGGACTCCTTAGGTTATCTTTATGCCCAAATTAAGGCCTTTATGATGAGATTAAAGAATTTGGGAGTATAAGTGGGATGGGGTTTTCTGATCCAAATGACATTGGAGGTGTTAATTGAAAATAAGGAGGAGTTCTCTTTTATAAGAGAGGTGAGGTGCACTTTAAAAAAATCATGAAATATTATTTTATTTTAAATTTATTTTCTGTTACTAACAGCTCCAATGTGATTTAATTCTAGGATAAGTTAATTTTTTGTCACAATACTCTAAAAAAATATTTTAGACATTTTAGGCCATAAAATTGACCTTATCTTTTAGATTTAACACTTAGTTAAATAGTTTGACTCTTACCATGCCTTTTTTTATTTTTACACTACATGGTTAATATATTACTATAAAATTCCAACAGAACCCAAAGTGGATCATTTATTTTACATTTATCATGATAAAAGTTATTTGGCCTAATATGAAATTTTTGGACATTTTTATCATTTAATAAAAAAGCAGTTATTTAAAAAACTCATTTATGTCAATTTTGACAATATTTAATATTAGATTTTTGTTAAAGTCATAAAAACTTGATTCTTTTGATAAAAACAAATTAACTGAATTTTAATATGTAATATTCATCCCATAAATTCTTGTATGGAATAAAATAATTCAAATAATATTTATCATAATATTTATTAAATCATTTTCTTGATTCTTTTATTTTGCATCATCATTATGTCATAATTAAATTTATTTATTTAATTCATAAAAATTAAAAATAAGTAACCATGATTTTGAAGATAATATTATCTTCTATATTACTATTTATAATCTAATTTATCACTTTTATATCCCCATATAATTTTTTAAGTAATAAGAGTCATGTTTATGATATTTTTACCTTTACTTAAAATTAAATGGTATTAATGTCATAATCACACACATGTGGCTTATAATGGACGAAAAACATAAACAAGAATTTTCTTGGTCGTCCATTACACATAAAATAATGTTAGAAAATTTTTTAGGGTTATTTTATATTATTATAATTTTATTTTTACCTTTAATTACCCTATTTACCATTAACGGTGGTAAATAAAATTCAAAAGTTATTATTCAAAAAAACGTATTTTGATCCTACTATATGAGATTTTTCACCTTTAATGCATCCATGAATGTTGTATTTTCAAAATTCAGTTCACAGATGTGCTAAAATTGTGTTTAATTTGAATTTGTAAATCTGGCTAGAAATGGGTAAAAAGACGTAAAAATGTTCAATGAATTTTTATATCTAATTATATTATAAAAATTATCCCAATGAACTACATGAGGTTAATATATGTATTATTTATCTTTCGTAAATTTAAAACCAATTTAAATTTGAATAATAATTTAAATGAAAAAGTTAGTTTTTAAACAATAATGCATTGTTTTTCACTATTCATCAAAAAATTAAACATTTTTAGAAAAATATCAAAAATTCACCCAAAGATAATTTTGATACTTCAAATTCAAAAATGAAGTCTAAATTTTGGGGAAAAATTTCTATGAGTTTGCAGAATTAATTTTATTATTGTTCACAAAAGGATATAAAAAGTAGTTTCGTTATGAAAATAATATTTATAAACATATAACTATGTTACTGAAATTTATACATTTAATTTTATATATGGTTTATTTATGTGAAAAAATTATAAATAACATTTAAATATTATATATTTATATTTAAATTATTATATCTAATTGATAAGTTATAAATATATCATTTAAATAATTTTAAAATGAAAGCATTGTTTCGCAGAAACTAAATCTTGTGTTTTATGCATACTATGTTTTATTGCATGCAATACAAGATATTAAAGATAAAATTATATTAAATCTTGTAGGGTTTCATAAAAAAGTATTTAAAAAGTTTTTTTGAAAACATATTAATATAACATGGTTTCTAGAAGAAAATCAGATCCCTGACTAATGAGGAAAATGAAGTTTTCTCTTCGTAAACACATTTTCTAAAACACCTTCATTAATAATGAGCAGGAAACTTATACTAATACTTGAAAAAGTCATGAATAAAAATAGCATAGGAAAATTAAATGTTTTTTGAATGATGGCCTTATAGCATCCTTTAATTTAAATACCATTGAAATATCATTAATGTTATATTATGGAAAATAATCATCAAACATCCCAAACTGCCTAGTACATCATGGAAACAATTTAAATCATAATAATCATGAAAGAATAATATTAAAAGAATGTTTTAAATACCATGAATATAAATTAAATCATGATATAATATATGAAATTTTTCAGTAGATACACCACAAAAAAAAACCAAGTAGTGAATATTAAATTTATCTCAAAGAAGTTAAAAGTGAGATGAAACATACCTTAACATGTGTTTCATTTCATGTAAAATTATTTAAAATAATTTATATGAAAGTTAAGTTAATTATATTATTTCATCATAAATTTTTTCTTTTTTATAATTTCATTTATTTTACATATTTTTATGTTTTAAAAAACTACTTAGAAAATAATGTTTCATTTTGGTGATTTGACCAAATTTGATTTAAGTGTTAGAAAAACATTGATAGGTCAACTATGGTTATAGGGGTCATTATATAACATCTACAGAATAATAATTATTAAATAAATTTCATATTTATAAATCAATTATACTTTCAAAACAAATCATTAATTATGGTGGTGAAAAATAAACCAACAATACAACCATGGAGATGATAGGTCGTACGTTCGCATAAGTGACGTTCTCATTTTTTAATGATCATTAAAGAAAGAAGGTATGTAAATTTATATCATTAAATAATAATATATATATCATAAATATAATATTATTTAATAATATATATTATATATATAATTATTAAGATTTAAAATGAATCACATCATGTCGAGGAGGCGGTAGTCGACACGTCCATGAATGACATTTAAACTTTTTAAGTGTGCGTGAAAGGGTAAAACATAAAATGATATGTATAAATATATAAATATATAAATTATAATTAAATAAAGGTAATTGTGTAATTAATTTCATATATATATACTATTTATGAGACATATGTTTCATTAAAACCATCTTTTACTTGTTCTGTGTATAGTGTGAATGAATCACATCGCTTCGAGGGGGATGTAGTCAAGACATTCACAAATGATGTTATTGTATTTAAAAAAATTGAAATTATAAGGTTCTATGTTATAAAATAATTAAATAAGATCAAAGACATAATAAATATTATATATAACATATATAAAATCATTTAACATCATAATGGAAACCATGAGAGGTGGTAAAGGAAAAATGAACAACCATCATTTCATGAGACGTTAGATTCCTGTACACGTAAACAGAATGTTTGTTACCCATTAGATTTAAATTGTGTATAAGTTCACATATAAACCTTAACCAAACACTAACCTTTTATATTTATTATGATTTTCTTTATATAATCATGGAATAAAAATATTTTAAGGGGTGTAGAATAAAAATAATGTTAGAGAGGTTAAGGAAAGATGATACCTCTTAATCATGTAACTTATTTTGGTTTATATAAAATGGATTCTTTGGATTGATTTTTGTAAGATGGATGTATTATAGTATAAGTGGAATAATTTGTATGATCTATTTTAGCAGATCATGGTCGATCCAATGTGTCTTCACGGGTGTGAGGAAGTTGGAGGAGATGAGCCCTTTTTATAGAGGAGTAGTGGCAATCTTGTAATACATTGACAAAGGAATTTCATAAAAAAATTTCATAGAGAAAGTGGATCCCGTAATAGAAAGAATTCAAGATATGTTAGGATAGGGTATAAAGATTTCCATACAATGGATCTTTGACAAGTTTATAGGTCATTTTGGCTCTTAAGACTACATTTTATTCCCTCAATAAGCTTAAATTTACCTTAATTGTTATATGTAATTTGAATTACTATCTCTAATATTTTTTCTCAAAAACATATTTGAACCTATTATTCATTATAAAAATGATTATTAAAAATATGAAAACCATTTTTCTATATTGAAATCATAGACGTGGAAAGAAGTTTTTAAAATTTAATCATATAGATGGGAAGACAATGCGAGTTTTTATAGTAAAACACTCTAAAAGATTGATAAGTTTTAATAGTAAATTTCAAAGTTAAATTGATTACAATAACATAAATTGGTTAAATTTAAAAATATGTGATATAAATAACCTTTAAAATCAATTAAAATTGAAATATATCTTTATAAATTAAATAAATGAAAAAGTAGTTATGAATTAAGGATAATTATTTACACTATTGATTAAAAAAATGAATCTTCATTGAAAATACAAATTATTTACCATAACCTAATTTTTGTGTTTATATTTAAATTTTTAAGTTTATTTTAATATATAATATTTATAAGACTTCCAAAAATATGATTTCATATAGTTTATCCCTTAATATACGTTAAAAAAATTCTTAATAAAGATATATTATTTTATGTGTAGTATTGAGTTTGTTTTTATCTTATTCATATCAAATATATTGGATGATTTTCATGAATATTTTATTGAATAAATAATTTATATATACATATATATTAAAATAATATCACTCATTGAATTTAACTAATTTAACATATTAGGATAAAACAACTTTGTGAGTATAAAAATAAATTTCTAAAAAACATTATCTTTATATTCATTTGGTTATTATATTTATTTATAATTAACTTATAGCCAATTACCTCATTTAAAATTTGTGTAAATCATAGATTTTAATGATTTAGTTAATAATCTTCATAAACACTAATTTAACGATAAGTATATGTATTTCTTATTATATTAAATAAAAAATTAATAACATATTTTTTTAGTAAAACACTTTCTTCTGTGTAATGTAAGACATCAAAGAAACACATTGTTGTGTATGTATAATTATAACTCAGTATCATGTCAATTTAATGAAAAATTATAGATTAAATTTATTTATAGTAGTAAATATTATATAAAATTATAGCATATTATGTTCCCTTAGGTGCTTGGTGATGTGTGTCATACTCGTTATCCAATACAATGTACCTACTTTAAATTTTTGGGGCATCTCACTATGGTATTACTATCAAAATAACTGAATGTTTTTACATAATATCATAAGTAATATTTCATTTTTCATAATCATCAAGGAGTCCTAGGTAAATTAAATATCATGTTCTATTAATTTAGGAAATCATTTCGTAAAATATACATAAAACATTATTTAGATAAAGTCAAGAAAAACTATAGGAGATTTATCTAATAATTACCTTTTTACAATTTTTTCCCTAATTTTTCATAGATGGGGAAAATTTAAATAAATTTAATCCAAAATATATAGATTAATGTTATTTTTAAGTCATAGGTGGTTTTTTATTTAACTAAAAACTCATATATATAATGTCTAATAAGGGAAATGTAATTTACACATATTAATGGAATTAGATATGTAAGATGCCACCAAACAATTATACAAGACACCATATGAGTGGCTATTTGAATATGAAATAACCTTCCAATATAACATAAATATACCCCTAAGGGGTTTAGTAGTAAGGCATGTAAATAAAATGTTTTCCTATGAGGGTCAAGTCATGTTGTCCAAAGTTAAGTTATACAAGTAACTATTCCCAATTTATGGAGGAAATGCTCTAAGAAATAAAACAATAAACCCATTTATGTGTATCTAATAAATTTTTAATTTATTAATGATTTTATAACATAGTAAGTGGATTTATAACATAAACATAATATGACCCAAAAAACCTGCATGGTTCATGTTGAGGATAGAAGGAATCAGTTTTATTGGTTGGTAATCCCTATTTATAGTGGTGCGGCCCTTTATATGTTGCACTTGATGCACTATTTTACTTAATATCCATCACAAATCATTGGAATTATTATGAATGAATCCTTGATCTATAATGATCAAATTATATATATAAGGACTTACTTATATGGGTAGCCATTCCCATGTTATAAAGGAAACCACTGCATGTGTAGAAATTTGTTAACCAATTAACTAAAATCTTCAATATATTACGTGTATTTATTTAAATCAATACCAAATCCTTGAAAAATAGATATTTTATTCAGATTAATTATTTTTGTGTCGTACAGAAAATTTATTTGATTAATTTATTATAGGTTTGTTAGATATAATTCCATCATCAAGGTATATATGAAAATTTCATTTAGGTTGATGATATTGATTTTTCTATCAAGCCATATTCCCCATCTATTACATGGAAATTTATCACATAGAAAAAGTATATAAATATTTAATGAATGAAATCACACAATCATGGTATATATATTTGTATACTAATGGAATTTGAACCCTGTATTCCTTAAATAATTCATAAACACACCTCATATCCTAGTGCATTGGACCAAAAGAAAAATATCATAAATCAATTACCAGGAGAAGACATCAAGTAGTCACTAAACATTAAATGATAATAATCATTACTCGATAACTGTATTAACTATAGTCTCATCCCATGAAATAAGACATTTCCACCATGTGTGGGTTTCCTATTCCTAAACACAATCCATTTACCATGTTCTGGAACGTTCCATGTCCCTTGTCGACCAACCCCAAAATGTATGAAAATGGAAAAAATGATTTGATTCGACTTTGTGATTTCCGGAGCATAGTTTACCTAAATGTGACCGAACATGGTGGGCCACATGGCCTCAAGAATGCCTCCATTTACTCCTATGGATATTGAGTAGAAATATGGGTCTAATGATGGTATGGTGGGGAGACTATACCCTATATAAAAATAAAAAACAGCACAATAATATAAATAGAATGAAAATGTGGTTAAAATAATTAATTGATAACCTAGAATTTGCTAATGAAACCAAAAATTAATGAACATATGGTGTTACATGTATCGGAAAACCCAAACAAATAACAATTAAAACATACAATAAGGTTAGATAAAAAAATGATGAAACTCTTATAAGAAGTCCATGTACATGCTTGGAGCAGTGTTCCTAGGACAAGTCATATCCAAGGGTATGTTACTATAATGGTTCTTGATACAATATCCAAACCTATATCTATGATATATTATTGGTTACCATATTGTGGTATGAACCAAGTGTGAGTACATTTCAATATCCCATGACCAATGGTCTATACTCCATTCGAGTCCATGAGTATAAAATATAATAGTTTAAAATATATCAATAAGTACATAAGTAATGTAATGTTTATCTAGGGAATAAAACTTGCTTTGGACAAAGTCAAACTTTTTTGGATCATATGGAAATTATTTTAGTCCTAGGACCCATGTATATAACTACAGGAACCCTTCTATAAATATCAAACTGAACCCATCGAATGAATCTAATCAATCCACCTTTAAGAACCCAGAGAATCAAAGGTGTGATATAAGGATATCACTTTATGACTAGGAATAAACCAATCCCAAGGAGCAACTACAAGGATTACTTTTGGATAAACATGATATTTTCCAAATGATATAATAAAAGTTGATCATTTTATGAAGAAATTTAGCAAGATCCTAGGATCTCATCTTATGAATTATATTGTTTTAAGAAATCGTAGGTGAATCTTCACCACCATGATTATGCTTTCACTAATATAAGTCATTGAATGAATCTAATAAGGGACTGTTCCTTTTGAATCCAGTTCAATGAATTGAGTGGAATCCATTGGATTCATAAATGGCATTAAAAATGGGCATCTATGTCTTATTCAATGTAGGCCTCACTATAATCATAACCATTATTATTAAATAAATTTTATCAAGGACTTCTTTAAAAATATAAACAAATTCTATTAATAATTAATCATTAGGTTCTATATACATGTTTTCTAAATTGTTTTATTTCAAAATGATTTCACATATTATACCAATGCCATTACATTATTTCATTCACTCCAAGGCACCCATAGTAATATGTCATACATTCCATGACATTCATGAAATGGAACCCATTTAAATCATAACAGAATTCACAGATGCGAGTAAATTAGTCATATTTATGAATTTTATTGAAAATAAACCACAACCTTATAGGTGCAACTAAAGATTCCCCATAATTAATTATATCATTTTGAAAAAAACAGTACACTTCATTTTATTATTACACAACATGTATTGAACGAGGGATCTACAGTTTATTCAAGACACCCTAAGTAATTACTGACTTTTGGGTAACCCAATATATCTCCATATAAGAGATCCATTAATTAGGTTATATTCCAAACAATTATTAAGGGGGTGGTTTATTTAATTTAGGGAATAATAATTTGGGAATTATTATTTTTCAATCCAAACACTCCTTATAAGGTGTTTTGAATTCTGAATGGGTAAGGTTATAATGGGTGTTTATCTAAACTCATCAAAAAGGCTGGTTTGAATTGATGTTTTCATCATCCAGGGATACAAAGTATGATTCTACTATGTCTATGTTAGGATTTAGGTGGAAAATGATGTAATTTCAAATTTTAGAGTAAATGATAGGAATTACAAGTGCCCAACACAAAAATATATTTTATAAATTGAATTAATTTTTGGGAAAATAATATGGCCCAACGAACTCATTATTATGAAGCATCACTCATCCGATATTATCATCTAATTAGTGTTAAATTGGGAGAAATATGATAATAGGATCAATTCATTGGAAAAAAAGTCATAGACTACATTAAAAGCACAAATAAGCATTATAGATAAACAAACTAAGAAAATAGGGAAGAGAACTCTTAGACATATATATAGGATTCCTATACATCTGATGGAGAGTGAAACAAGAAATAAATAAATAAGACATCTCATGGTGGAAAGGAGGAAGAGAAGGGTGTGTGGGGATGAACTTGTGGGAAAATGGGGGGGGGGGAATTGGTAGGAAAACATATAAAAGAAGAGGGTAAATGATTATTTTATAATTTTTAATTAGCCTAGTGGTTTGGATTCATAGTTATAAAAACCATGTGCCAACTTTGTGGGATCACTATTTAAAACACACCCCATGTCGCATGGTTATAGTTCATAGTTATAAAAACCCTTTAGATCCCTATACATACCAACAAACATCAGTTTATTTGGTTTAATCCCTAACATATGGTCAACAAACTATGAGCCATAAAAAATAGCTAATGTTGTCTTGGGTGCATTTTCAGTATAAATTGTGTTCTAACTATGCACCAAGGGTGGTTTATCTTGAAACTATGATTTCGAAGAATGATTCTTATAATGATTATTCAAGAACCTAACATGCCTCTCAATCCCCAAAACATATCCAAAACAAACACTTTTAGGAATTGAACACTCAAAATTAATTTCCAAACACCAGTTTTGAAATTATTATGTCAACTAAAACAAACCTCAATGTTCCCATTTAAGATAAAACCAACTCCAAATTTAAGATCATGAATATTGAATCTATGGACCTTCTTTTTCAATAAGACTTATGATCACATCCTTTCAATATTTTTTTCATTATACCCAAGATTTATATATTGTCAATATCACATCATATATAACTCAAATTGAATTATTTTCACATTGAAAGTATGATATTCTATTCAATGGGGAATTATATTGTATTACCAAATACTATTATTCAAATACAAATGATTTTTGGAATGTTGACTATGAAATGTTTGACTATCCATCTTATTTTTGTAGATTGCTTATTATCATGTTATCACAATTATTGACAAGGGTAAAAGTATTTGTATTCTTGATTATTATTGTTTATTAAAATAGGTTTATTATGTATTTTATTTTCATATTTCTCATTTATGGATAACAGAATTTTATCACATAAGAAAATCCTTAGGAAATTGTATGAAATGTCATGTGGGATATTACTGAGTATTTGTTGATCTTAAACAAGTGGTAGGTGGGACTCAAATTTATATTTCCCATAACATCATCAACATGTCTCATGAGAAAAAATAGTATCCGTTATTTGGAATATTACTTCCCAATTCATAATAATTTCATGACTACAATACCAATAGTATTTAATACTTCCTGAAATATGGCCTTAGAATATGGTATTTGATGTTCATTATAAATAATTCCATTAGTATGAGATCAATATTACAGATATCCTTGTTTTCCTTTATTTTCATGGATATATAATCCTATCAATTAAAATTATGTTATTTATTTATCTTGTTTTCATATTCCTGCCATAATATTTATGTCATTTTACACCAAGGTCCCATAAGAACCATATTGACCTTAGTGGGTATTTATGCTCACTTTTTATTATGTTTATGATTCCCCAAGTTATAATGAAAAGTATTGCACATGAAATGTTTACAGGAATGGATCATATGAAAGAATTTATTAGAGATATTAAAGACATGTTACCAAATTATGTGGTTTCATATATAACAAAAAAATCCCATTTGATACAAAGGCCAATTTTTTTTCATGTTATAACTTTAGCAAAATTATTTAAATCTCCAAACATAAAAAGATACTTTAGGTTCAACATATTAAATAAGTGTTAATGATTTGGTAATTATGGAAGGTATTATCCAATATTTTATATGTAGTAACAAAGAATGTGTGTAATGTATCTCTCTATGAGAACAATACACATGAGTTACGGTCTGGGGTGTATTAATTAGTATCAAAGGAATGGTTTAGATAATATTTGATATTATGGTGTTTTTTAGGGAAATATAATGGTTGATAAGAAAAATATGATCATAATAGATAACCCTTTTCGGTAGTATATGAATTCATGTTAAGGTAATAATTACAATATTATTAAGGAATTATGATGAGACACATTTTTTGAAAATCCTATAAATAGGCCAAAGTATATGATCACATCCTGATTTTTTTAGTAAAATCATTAGTATATTGATCTTCTAGAAAATATATCCTTATATAGATATTGGAAAGTGGAATTGGATATATCACTTCTAGAACTACGTTTAATCACCATAAAGATGTTTGGTTGAGCATTGATTCACTTATCAATATATTTCATGATGTTTGGGCCTTATACAAAACACCTAGCCATAAAACCCCATGGGATATGATTTAGTTAATCACATTCTCTTTAAAAATCCCAATAAATGATTTGATAACAATTATTACTAAAGAAGTTGAAAAAATAAGAATAAAATGACCATGGATTACCAAATATTTACCAAGGGAGACATAGGTTAATCCAAATGTATCATCTGATAAAAATGGCGTTATAAGGGAAGATATATTCAGATTGATTTTTCATATTCATATTTTTGATATTCAAATAAAAATTTTATTATTATTTATTTGAAATAATATCATGAAAATAAACCTGAGAAATTTATGTTACTAGAAACCACACTTTTATATAATAGAATAAAGGAAAATATGTAAATAATAACAAATCATACTATATTCCTACTATTCTTGGAAATGGTAGTTTCCTAGTCTTACCTAAGGTAGTAAGATTGATGTTTTCATAAAACACTTTTCTATTTCATTAGTATGTGATGTTTATCAATGATATTCTAGTATATTCCTATTTTATGTAGATTATTATAAATACATATTGATTAATATTCAGTAATTTCACTTTAATATTATAGTGACATTTATGAAATGGAATTATTAACCTCAAATTATAATTTTATGATTTTATTATTATTATGGAAGAATATTGGAGAAAACATGATTGAGTTATGGAAAACTCTTAAGTTAAATATATAAATGATGTTAAGATGATAAATAGAGGATTTCTTTCGAAGATATAAGTTAAATAGTAATCTGTAACCATGGGATTGAAAATTTATACATGATATTTTTGGAGGTTTTCATCTCATTTTTAAGATTATGATATGTGATGACTATTATAGAACATTATGAACTAATTATGAATACCATTTAAGTAAAAATAATATAGTTATTTTCAAACGAAATATATAATATTGATGTATTTTAATGTCCTAAGATTCAGTTAGATTTTTTGAAAGCTATGTTTTTAGAGTATATGATTGTGTTATATATATAGTTGGGAATATGATTGTATGAATGATTGTTTTTGTTTGAGGAAGTAAAAGATATAATTTTATATCATAGATTTCAATAATTATTGGGTGTTGTATATTTTAGGAAATTTTAGGGTAATTTTGCAGCCCTATTTTATTGATGTGTTTAATAAGTATAAGAGAAACTAACTCAATGTAACCCAGTTAGAACTTGTATTGATATCTATCACACTAAAATTTATATAGTTTAAAATAATTCTAATACAATTTGAGTTGTGAGAACTATTGGAAAACATGAATTGTTATAAATTTTTAAATCATGAGATTAAGATTTCTAGGGGTTACTTATGATAATTAAATTATAATGGTCATCACTCATGTTAACTATTTTGATTTTAGTAATGGATAGAACTGTAAGATCCATTTGTTAAAGGGATACTGAAGAGATTACCTCAAAAAATCACATGACAAGAAAAAATATGTAGTTAAAATGCTTTTCATTTTCCCAAACTAATAATCATAAAGTATGAATGAAAATAAGAATTCATTCGACTACCTAAACACACCAAAGAATAGAACTACATATTCTCTTGAAGGATAAAATGAAGAATATAATGAATTAATGAAGATTCAATTTCCTATTTTCCAAAAAATTGGAATAAAACATGGGGTAATTTCCATAAATGAATGGATAATTCTAAATGTGTAGGGGTAAATCACATCACACTCACAAGTGTATGGTAAAGAGAGGAGCATCAAAAAATTATCTCTTCAATTGAAAGAGAATTGGTTGTTATTCTTCTCAATATCCCAAACGGACGTCCAATGAGGGGGATAGCCACCAACGACCATGAAAACAATGAAAACCTAATGCAACTATTACTAATGAATTGGATAATGAATTTTCACATTAGATTTCCTAGTTTCCTATAACACATACTTTTTGAAAAACTACTATATATTGAGTTATAAATAAAACACCTAGGAGAAAGATTCTCATATAAATCATTTCATGATTTATTATAAGTTATTCATTAGTGATCAAGGTTAATATTCCATAATATAATTCTATTTGAAATTATTCAAGGAGTGTTTCATTATATAAAGTGCTTAAAATGATTTTTCAAATAGATACATCTTATTCCACAACCTAAATAAACTCATTATCATCTAGTGGTTTGTAGTTAATTATATGTAACCAATAATAATTTCTATTATATTATGAGTGAAATTGAAAAGATTCAATTTTTTAAAAGGTGAAAATATAAAACCCCAAAATTATAATATATTATTAATTTTAAAAAATTCAATCTGTTCAATATCATTCTCCCCATAAAACACCGACCTAAATGAAACAACTATATAATTAGATATGATATAAATATTCAAGTATGAACATTAAAAGATAATAATTGAATTGGTGTGAATAGTTAACAAAATCTTATTTATGGAATATATATATAATAAAGGATACTTTAGATATGATTTAAATTCAATTAGTTTACTTAAAATTAATAATAAAGTCATTTAATAATTTCAAAAGTATTTTTATAAGAAAATATATATTATGAGATAAGATTTTATTTTTCAATAAACATATGATTAAGGAAATATTATTCTTGATATTAATAATTCTTTAACACCAATTTACTTGGTAAATTATTCTAAATAAGAATAAGAACTATTTATATACGAGACATTCATTTTCTTATAAAATAAAGTTTTTATTTTATGTAATTATATTATAAAAATGAATTTATAATTTTTTTAATTTTTAATTTTTAAAAATAAACATAAATTTGGAGTTCCCTATTTTAAATTTTTTTTCAATATTTTTTTTACTTCTACAAAAAATATTGGTTTTTAGTCAAAAAAATGTTTTCATCAAAACAATATTTTTTAGGAAGTTGTCATTATATAAGAAAGGCCTATAAGATTAGAAAATATTTTACATAATAAAATATTAATTCAGGGGAAAATAATAATCATTTGGAACATATCTATTTTATTTATAAATTTTATGTTAAATGTTATTAAAATTATTTAAAATATGAATTTAGCTACAAAAATCTAATTTTGATCGTTTGTTTTAATCGATTATTTTCAAAAGAGAATAGATTTCTGATTTAATCTAAAGTATCATAAAAATTATATATATTATAATAAATCGATTTATTTCATTCAATTAATAATTTTAGAATATTTAATATAATATATAAATTTAAAGACTAAAAATGTTATTTCACTAAAAACTATTTTTATACTTTTATGTTTATTTTTATAAAAGAAAAATACCACCATAAAAAATACTAAACAATAAAATGATTTTAAATTTTGAATTTAGATGTATAAAATTAGATAAAAATTTCATTCTTAACATTTTTTGTAATAATTAATTACTAAGGGTAGAAATTATTTACATAGTTAAAATTAAATTAGAGAAATAGTAAAAGAAAAAATAATTCCCTAAATAAAAAAATTCTTAAAAAGGGGTGTATGAGGTGGGTTTCTACAAAATGTAATTTTATACTCCAATTTATTTTATTTTTTAGACATTTACACTCGAATAACGACCATATATTATTGAAAATTTAATATCCTATTTCACAGCTAACATCATACACATTTATAAAATAGTAACATCTCGCACATTTCATGAATCACCTATTATTTGGATTTATCCTTGATAATAATCAATTTTTATCAACATATAAATGTATCCCACATTGAAAATATTTGGGTCATCATTATTTAGAATAAATCGATTATTTATAAGGATAATTCCAATGAAAATTCATGTACTTGACAAGAGATTTATCCACTGCATAGATTTTTTCTTTAATGATATTCATTTAAAATTACGACATACACACTAATATTTTGGTATTAATATCATTTATATATATTAATATCCTTATATTATGGTTATAATCATTTTTATTCATATAACCCATCCATTAAAAAAACAAAATCGTATTTCATGCATTGTATATACAACCAACTACATGACCCAACATGATTTGTTTTTCATAACCATAATACAAGGATGTATCTAAGGATGGTATTAAAATATTGATGCACTGAATATTATATTAGTACCTATATGGTTGGATAACTTAGATATCTAATTAAGGATATATTCCAAAAATCATCAATGTTAATTTAATAATTTTAAATGAGTGTATTAAGAGGTATTAGTTTATTAAATATGTGTATTATTTTCATATCCATTAATACTTTTAAAAATTAATTATAATTATAATATATTACACCATTAATCACTACATTAAATAATTATTATTATGGTATAATGAAATTATCACTAAATAATCTCATAATCATCCATTAATCATCATAGGTTCATATTTGGGTCAGTTTAACCACCTACTTGAAAAACTCATCACATTTATTTTATGGAAGACTAAGAGAATTTATATAAAGGTGTAATGTGACATAAATATTTAAATAATTTTTTTAGTTCATGTAAGGTTATATCAACATTTAAATCATTACTTTAGAAAATTCCTTTTGTATGTTTAGAACACTGAAACATGATCATCATCGATTTTATCTTCATGGTTCATAACCAAAACTGAGAGGACATAAAATTATAGCTGAATAAAATAGGTTTGAAAATTTATTTGAGTTTCTTATATTAGATAATATGAATTTAATAATAAATATTAATGATTCAAACATTAATTTAACGATATAAGTATAAGGTTATAGATGATTACTTACAAAAGATAGGGAAAATAAGAAAATACAAATATATATATATATATATAAATAGTGATATTTAATAAATGTTATAAATGTTTATATTTATGAATATAATTATTGGGTATGTGTTTTTTAGCACCCCATGTTTCGATTATAAAAACTTTTCATTATATATTTTATGTATATAAAGTGCATGGGATTTGTTTTGGATTGTTTGGGCACCTTTTGGAATTGTTTCTGTGTTTTTCTATACATGAAGGGTTTTAGAATGGTTTTGGAAAACTGTGAAACTTTTATATCAAAACACGTATTGTAAGATAGAGGAAAAGGAGATGGCACAAGGTCTATGCATAGTTTTTATAAAAATTACAGAAGCAATGGGAAAGATGTGATACTCGAGACAGAGGGAATTATTATGTTTGGAACACAGTTTTGGAACCGTGCAAGCTAGTTGTGTGAAGTTTATACTTGAGGTAGTGTCTCACGCATGTTTAGCTCCGAGTTTTTCTCACAAGTTTTGGTGTCTAACTACCTCGTTTTCCTCCTACATGATGATAACATGAGGTTCTCTCTTCCATAATTCTAAAAAATATTTAGACATAGAATTGGAGAAAATCATAATGTTTATCTTTATTATTCAAAGCCTGATTCTTTCGGTAAGTCATTGTTATTTGAATTTCTTAGTGTTTTCACTATATCTACTTCTCCAACTCTTCCGGATTCATTGATCTAAAAATTATGTGGATAGATCAATGATTTATGAGGAAAAATATTATTAAAGTTTTCCTTTTTGTTTGTAGGGGAAGAGATCAATGGTTTGTTTTTTGATATTCAACCTTGTTTCATTGCTGTTTGTGTGTCATTCATCATTTTCATTAAAAAACTAATGTAGGTGGTTTCACTCTCGACTCCTCTATTTAGAACATTAAGTATTATTTTTAAATCTAATGTCTTTATTTTAACTAACTCTTAAAATAGTGTCAAAATCATGGTAGAAACCTTTTTTAGTTATGGTTTCTAGAATTGTGTGAACTTTTGGAATTGTTGTGAATAAAGTATTGATTTTATTTAAATTAGGATTTTAAAATAGATGTTTTTTTTCTATATTTTGAAAACTTTTGTGAATAAAATGGTTATTATATTGAAATAGTCTTTTTATTGAAATTGTTTTGGAATGATTTTTGGCATACTTGGTTGTTTGTGTTCATATTGCATTGTAAACATTGGTTGACATATGACCTTGTTCCCCATGAGAAATTTGTATTGATAGATAGGATTTAACTATCTTATGATGGCTTGGTAGTTTTATGAGATACCTCTCATGGGTATGTAACTCCCATAAAAAAGTATGCAAGTGTACATTTGAGGATAAGTGTATTGGATTGGGGTATGTGAAAAATGTGAAATTGGAATTTATGAAATGGTTTAAGAACATTATTTTGTTTCTTCCCTTAGAACTATAACTTCATCTAGAAAACTATTTTACCGGGGCACTTATTTATATTCTAATATAAACTTTTTTAGAAATTGATTTATATAAACTGATTTATATTATGTTCTAAATTGTTAAATCCAATTGGTTTCAGTAGTGAAGTAATTGGTAAAAAACCTACTGAGTTTTTGTTCACACCTCTACTTTGGAACTATGTTTCTTTTACAGATGTTTTATATTGATTCATGAGGAATGGTTAATTATCACACATATTTACCAATACATCATGATACATTTGATGTTTTGTGGAGTAGAAAATAGATCAGGTTATTGACTTTGAATTTTGGATGACTTTCAGTTTTCTTGGTCTTATAGTCTTCCATTGTGTACTTGGTTTTTTTGTATCCTTTCTATATGGTACTATATAGAGTTCAATTTGGAAAATAACATTCTTAAATGGTCTTACATTATTATCATACATCATGTAATGGTTTATTTTGTTATGGATTTTTTCTTTAGTAATTTTATTCATAATGGGGAAATCATCCCCCACATGTACTAAAGCCCATAGACATTTATTACCATCATTTGAGATCATAAATATGTCTCTTATGTCCATGTATATTCCTCCCACTTTCTCAATCCAATGAAAAATTTAGGGATGTTACAAGTGGTATCAAAATGGACTTCTAAAATTATTATTGAACAATTTGTCTTTACCTTGGTATGGGTTGTCAGTCATGGAGATGATTTCATTATGATCTATTCCAAGAGTTGGGATTGTAAAAAATATGTATGCTTGTCGGGAATTGACATTTAGAGCTTAAAACTAAAAATCTATCCTTTTATATTAAACTTCATGTTACTAAGGAGCTGGGTAAAGAAGTGATTTGGAGACACAAATAGGAATTGGAATCTCATTTTATAGTATTATCCGGTGAGATGACCATGACATGAATTAGAGGATTTAATCCCCACTAATAGTGCATTTACCACTTTTTAATTATGATTTGATGAAATTTTCTCATTGTTGAAAATTTTTAGTTTTTTTGAAATGAAATATTTTAAAATATATAATCACTATGGTATTTTGACAATGGTTTTATTTTTAAAAGATTATAGAGTCTATTCAATAAAAATGGTTGATTTTGAAAATAGGTATTGTTATTTTTTTATGTGGTGAATTTAAAATTTTAATCCTTATGTTTCAATAGAGTGAGACAGATGAGATTGTCGTTTTTCTAAAAAATGACACCTACAGGGGATCCTAAAAAGAAACGGGATGAAGCTGCTGATAATTTCGTTGCACCTGCTCCACTAGTGAACCAACTGCATGTTCAGAGTATCATATAATATTTTCAATAAGTGGATATAATGTAAATGAGGGATTAACTAAGGGAAGTGGACCATTCCATCCCATTCCACAAGAAAATTAAACCATCTTTTGATAATAATATAAACAAGAAAATGTAGTGGTGTGGTTGAACATGATGTATTGTATCTTCAATTTCATCATCACACTAGAAGAACTGAATGTCAAGCTATAGACTAAAATGTTGGAAGAAAATGCATGACAATGGTGGGATTGATAATTTCATGATGATAAAAACAACACCTTTCATGGGCCGAAATTGAAGAATTTTATAATAAAAAATTCTATCATCATAAGTTTAGAATTTGAATAAAGATGTAATTATTCAAATTGAATAATGAAAATATATCTATCAAGGAGTATGCATCTAAATTCATTAATTTAACATGGTATACACATAATTTTGTTTCTGCAAGTGCACCCATTAAGGCACACATTATTTAATCGAGACCGAGACAAAAGATTCGATTAATTATTTTTTTCTATATGTTATGAATTGTACAATGATAAAAAATAGAGAGATGGTATATTATAGGTACAACTCAAGAGCTATGGGAGGATGAATTATATTGATAGCCATGGTAAATAGTGGGAACTCAAATGCGGAGATAGAGATGAAAAGGGGCACCTATTTCCATAGTGGGAGAATGAATAAAAATAAAATATATGGATTATAAAATATTCATCCAAGACCAAAGAGATTATATGGATGTTTCAAATGCGGTTTATTATACCACATGAAGAAAAATTTTACAGCACCATCTATTTCATTACATAACTACAACAAAATGGGGAATCTTAAGAACTTTTGTAATAGAGATCCTATGTCGGCTATCTACAACACTTCTCAGGTGTCCTATGAGTCATATTCTTCAGTAGAGAGAGGCTAGTTTAATCAATATTGACAATAGAACATAGCATTCCATTGTGATTCCAGGAATACCATGACTCTTAATGTAATGAAATATCAATAGGGAAACTTGGAGAAAAGTGTAGTGATGAAGCAATTGCATAGAGGTGAGAATGATATTGTGGACGATCAGCTTGGACCATCCACTATGTGTGGTATGATTCTTTTTAATTATACCATCATGCAAGAACTGTTAAATATGGGTGCATCCCATTCCTTTATTACTTCACATTCTATTTATTTTTTATGTTTAAAATCTGTGATTAACCTTTGTGTGATAAATTCTCAAACACCTCTTGCTCAAATAGAATATCAAGATTTTGTTTACAGAGCATGTTTTATAACCGTTGATGGAGCTGATATGATTTGGGATTCTTCTACGCTTGAGATATATGTATTTTAATTAATCCTAGCAATGGATTGGTTGACAAACCACAAGGCTCACAGCAACTATTTTACTATAAATGTCAATTTTAAAAGTGTAGATGGCATCAATAATATCTCTTGAGGAGACTAGAATGTAAAGGTGAGTGCAACAAGCATGTTGTCAGTAGAATTTTTAATGATATAATAATATTTGGCAGTGTTATCTTCGGCATCAAGGTATGTGATCAGGAAGAATAGATTTCTAGTTGTAGCGGATCAATTTCCAGATGTGTTTACTGAAAGCTTCTTAGGGTTACCACCCATAAGTGATGTGAATTTTATGATTGATCTCCTTCATAGGACTAGCCATATTTTTCATCATCCTAAAAAATGGAGCCAGTATAATTAAGGGAGATGAATTTATAGTTGGAAGAGCTGGAAAGAAAAGGTTTCATTCGGCCTAGCACATCCCCATGAGAAGCTCATGTCTTGTTTGTGAAAAACGATGATGGAACTATAGGGAAATGTGTAGATTTTCTTAATCATAACCAAGTTATGATTAAGTATGGGTATCAACTACCTAAAATTTATGATCTCTTCGATCAATTAAGAGGATCCCAGTAGTTCTCAAAATTTGAATTGTGGTCAAGATATAACCAATTGCAGGTTTTGAAGGGGGATATTCCTGAGTCTACTTTAAAAACAATATATGTCCATGTGAATATTTGGTAATTCCTTTTAGTCTTACTAATCCACCATTAGTATTTATGAAATTGATAAATTGGATATTTCAAATATATCTAGATTCATATTTGGGGGTCTTTTTGGATGACATATTGGTGTATTTAATGGCTAGGATTGAGCATGAGCAACACTTGGAGATAGTATTGGGAGTCTTTAGGTATTATCATTTGTATGAACAACTATAAAAGTATGATTTTTTTAGAAGAGGTATGATTCATTTGAAAATTAATTTTTGAATGAGTTGTTTCTAAGGATCTATATAATTTAGAGGATGTTATCTCTTGGAAACCACTGAAGAATGTATTTGAGATACACTATTTTCTAGGATTGTCTAGTTATTATTGACAATTGTTTTGTGATTATTTCATCACTATAATCAACAATGAAAACATTTAAATATAAAAATGATCCATTTCAGTGGATTGAAAAATTTTACAAGTCGAATAAATAACATATAATTTAACTTAAATCCAAAAAAAATTGATTTTTCTGAAATGATAACAAGGGTATAGGGTGTATTATGACTCTTTGGGACCAGGGTTGGGATGTGTTCATGTATAGTGAAATCATGTGGTAGAAAATGGATCAAAACTTTTGTGAGGGTGTGAGAAGAACTACCAATACTATGTTTTGGAGTTAGCTATCATTGTGCCCTTTCTATAGACTTGGGGTCATTATATATTTGGTGAGAAATTCACTATAGCCATGGATCATAAGAGTTTGAACCATATTTTATCAAAATAGGATTTGAATCTGAGACAAAGAAGATGAATGGAATATCCAAAAATGATTATGTTTAACTTTATGTATACACCGAGTAAAGTCAAATATGTGGAGGATGTATTAAGGAGAATGTTATATGCTTAGTTGAAAAAATATGCTCCAAATGAGTGGAGGTTGATGTCATCCCTAGCTGAAATTAACATGGAATGTAAAGTGTAAGGTGATGTTTCTATTTTTATTAAAGTTTCTTTGGATCTTGACCTGGTGAAAATGGTACAATACGCATAGACATTCTATGCATAATGTGTGTAAATGATGTCAAAATTCAAGTGTAGGTAAACCATTTAAGTCTATATGATGGATCAGAGTTTATTATAGTGGTTCATAAATTGGATGGTTATACGTATGAATTTATTTGAACAACTTCTATAGATTACATTCATTTGATATTTTTTTTTATCTGGGTATACAAATGAGGTATACAGAGTTTAAAGACCAATATTTTTTGTTTAGCATGAAAATAAATGTGGTTGAGTTCGTTTCAAGATGCTTAACATGTTTAAATGTTAGAGAAGAACATCTGTTACCAACAAGTATGTCGCAATCCTTACCTATTGTTGTCAAGAAGTTGGAGAAGATAGTTATGGATTTTATAATAGTTTTCTGAATAATGATTTTGAAACATAGTTCCATATGGGTCATAGAATATCAGCTCACAAAAGTAGGCTTATTTTATTCATATTCATGAGACTCATACGGTAGGGTACATATAAAAAATCCATATCTATGAAGTGGTAAATAAGAAAAGTTTACCATTTTTATAGTATTAGACATAGATCCAAGGATTACATATTATTTTTGTAAATACTTATAAAAATAACACATGAAATAGTTCACTATGAGTATGGCCTATCATCCTTGGATAGACAGACAGTCCAAATTTATGATAAAAACATTATAAGAAACATGTTAGGCCTGTTTGGTAGATTTATGTGGATCGTGGAAATATCACAAGTATTTAATGGAGTTCTCTTATAAAAACAATTATCAGGATTTCATTCAAATGAATCTATTTGATGCTTTGCATGGGCATCCTTGTTGTCCTAATTTTTGTTGGGTGGAAATAGGTGAGGCCTCACTAGTTAGGAAAATAATTATCCAAGAGACAATAGAGAGCAATTAGTTGATCAGAAAATGGATGGAGAAATCTCAAAACCCTCATAAATCATATGTGGATCATCATTATTTGTTTTTTTCATTCGTAGGGAGTGAACATGAATTATTAGTTTTCCCTACAAGGTTTGTAAATCATCATTTTGGGAAGCCATAAATCTTATATCCTAGATACATATCCTCTTTTGAGAAACTAGAACAGGTTGGCGATGTGAAATATCTCTTGGAATTTCCACAATGGTTTAGTGAAATGCATAATGTGTTTCATGTATCCCAATTGAAAATGTATCAATTCAATTTCGACCAAGTGATTTAATGTGATTATGATGAAATAGAGCTATATTATTCATTGGTATATACCTTGGTGCGGATTGTGGATTGTCAAGTGAAATTAATTAGTGGAAAAAACATCGGTGTCGTGCGGGTTTTGTGGTGACATGGTCAGTTTCTAAAGAGATGTAATAATGGGAGAAAAAAATAAAACAAAAATATCTAGAACACTTTCATCATGATGGTAGTTTTCTACATGAGGGGGATGGAAAGCCTAATGGTGGGGATAATGTAACACCCCCATTTTCATGTATGTAACCCTTTATTTATTTTATTTTTTGTATATAATGTGTTTAGGTTAGGTTTTGGAATATTTAAGGACCATATAGGATATTATGGGGGTATTTAAAGGTTCACGTTTGGATCATGATTTTTGAAAAAAAAATGCTACTCCGACTAGAAATCATCTATAGTGAGACAGAGGCTAAGAGGAAGGCACACGGGCTGCACACAATTTTTCTAAACCATGAGGTACCCTAGGAGAAACTATGTTACCTTAGATAGTGGGATTTGGCATTGTTGGTTCATGGTTTCAAAACTGTGTGAGCCGACCATGTGGGGTTCATCATTGAGACATTGTATGGAGAATGTTTATTGGATGGTTTACCTAATCGTGTAAGTAACCATGCATGGGTTTATTGTGAGATAAAGAAATAGTAGATCTTATAGGTTTTGGTCTCTAACTCCCTCATTTATCCTCCTATGTATCCCTAATTCGATATTTTCTCTTCCTAAAGTATTTGGAAGCTATTCCCATCATTTCAGAGACAATCCAAAGGCTTATCTTGGTGATTTAAAGACATAATCTTACTAGAAGACTTCATTATTGGTAGTTCATTCTAGGTTTCCTTATATCTAGTTATCCCCCACCTCTCTCTTAGATTCTTATATCTACATTTTATGTGGATATATATGAGATAGTTGATTCCAAATATGAATAAATGTTTCCCTATTGTTGGTAGGGGAAGATATCGAAATTGAGTTTTTGTACATTCAACCTAGTTTCATTGGAATTTGAGTATAGTTCCTCATTTTCTCCAAAAAACTTTAGGCAGGAGGCTTCACTCTAGAATTCTCTATTTATAAAATGAAGGATCAGTTTTGTGATGATTGTTTTCATATAATTTTATTTTTAAATTGGTGTGAAAATCGTGGTATAAAGTTTATACAGTTATGGTTTGTGGAATTTTGTGAAATTTAGAAATTATTGTTTAATGTTCTTCGATGAATAATATTAAAATTTTGATTTTAAAATAGTTTTTGGATTGATTTATGGAAAAAAGGTTTTAGTAAAAGGTTATTTTATTAAATTGGTTTCTTCATTGAAATGGTTTTGGAATTATTGTATTAGAATGAATTTGGGAATACTTAGTTTTGTTTGTTCATATTTCATTAGGAGGCATTGTTGAAATATGACCTCATGTTCGATGCCAAAGGTGTAATGGAACATTGGATTTAACTAACTTATGATGAATTGGTATATTTATGAGAATCTTTTCATGAGTATGGAACTATCATAATGTGTGGATGTGTATATATGCAGATTGGATTGGGGTATGCCAAAAATGTGAATGTGGAATTTATGAAATGGTTTTAGAACATTATTTAGTTTCTTTTCATATAAAATGATGTTGTTTGAGAAAAAAAATTACTAGGGAACTTGTTTATATTATGAAATAATCTTTTTTGGATATTGTTTTTTATAAATTTGTTTATAATATTTTCGAACTTTTTCTATTCTAGTGGCATTAGTAGGGAAGTCATTGGGGGAAAACCTATTGAGTTTTAGTACTCACCCCTACTTTGACACTTTGGTGATTTTATAGATGTTGTTTATCGAGACATGGTAAATGTTAATTTATCCCACATCTATAGCAGTACGTTTTGATACTTGAGATTTTTTGTGGATTAGATGATGGTGTATGATTGAGATTTGGAGTTTTTATTGTCTTTCAGTATTGTCGGTCTTGTAGTCATCCATTCTGTACTTCATTTTTTTTAGCCTTATGCAATGGTACTCTTTGGAGTTGTTTTTGATACATGGTATTCTTCAACATTCTTTCATTTTTATCATGCATCATGTTGTGGTTTATTTGGTTATTTCTAGTTTGGTTAGTTGCTCTATTCTAAATGGGAAAATCATCCCCCATGTGCATTAAATCCCTTTTACATTTATTTCCCATGTTTGGTATCTTGGATATTTTTTAAGGCCAAGTAACATCCTCCCGCATTCTCAACAAGTTGAGAAATATTGATTTTACATAATTAAGGTACATAATTTAGTTACTTATGAAATACAGTGAATTTTGAGAATGGATAAGTGTAAGTTAAGTTTTTTCATTTCAATATCCCTTCATTGAGATACGTATTATATTTATTCACCTAATTTAAATTATTTGGTGTATATACTTTCAATTTTTTATCATATCATGAATTAGGTTTTAATCATGATATTATAAATTCAATAGAAATACCACTATTTCAAAGTGTGTGGATTCGATAGTATCTAATTCCTTACCCTTTTCTTCATATCAATTATGATTCATTGAGACATAATACATTTTTTGCACCATGTATTCATTGTATGGTGCATTTACTTCCTATATTTATATACTTATGATAATATTTATATAAAAATGTATTTACTATAAAATTAATTCTACCTTATTCACGAGGCTATTCATTATGTTATTTCCCCAGTAATAAATATTTTTGGAAATTCAACATTCATTCATTAAGTTATCATTATTATATTGAACTTATTTTATATAAGTTCCCTATATTCTCTAATTTTCTTGTTGAAATATAAATTCCAACTAAATAAAACCATTGATAAATATTTTTGACTTTTTGGGATATGTTCTATTGGATCAAAATACCTTATTTCACTAGAAGGCTTTTGCTCATGTTATTACACTCCTGTTTTATTTGTATAATCATTTGTCTATAAGGTGTGAACACCACATTTTACATAACATGGATTGGAAGATGTTCACCTAGAAAGTATAATACTCCATAAACAAAGGAAAATTATTGAAGTGTCATATATTATTATTCCAATATAGACCATTATTGGAAAGTTGAATATATAATGATTGACTAGAAAAATACTTTCTATTGATAATTTATGATCAATTTAACCCCATTATTAAAATGGGGTAAATTATTAGAATTCTTGATTATTATTTGATGCTAATGTACGATGATTATGAATATGATTTCTATATTTCTCTTTATATAGATATACACGTTTTATTTAGAAATATGTTCTCCAGGAAATGGTATCAAAATATATTGTTGACACTTATGGTGAATACATTTAACACAAAAATGTGATGGGTGGATCCTAAAATTATAAAAACCTTAAATAAATTGGAAAGACTCGTGATAGAAAATATAGTTGGGTATTTGTTTCATTCTGACCCAGTTAAGAAAGATATATATATTATAGCCTCAACAACATGTAAAGTCTCTTATAGAAATGACGTGATAGAAGTTTTCTGAGTTACGTCATTATACATTTCACTATTATGACATCATTATTATTGATATCCATTTTTTAATTTAATCTTTTATTTATTTATTTATATGTTAAACATAATATTCATTTATGATCACCCCTTATTATGTTTCCATTTCACCAAATGTAACTTCTCATCCTGAGTTCCACACCCCAGTACAACGAGCAGGTTCACCACATGACCCCATGCGTGCCTCCCTAAACTCTACAGGTTTCTGTCTATTAGGGACTATCTGGTAAGTAGGTCATGGGGAGACTATACCCTATTTTATCATAGAAAGACACTATTGGAAAATTGTAAACAATAGAGGAAGAATATATAACCAAAAACAATAACAATATCCCAATTCAAACAAGGTAGGACACATAATATCCAACTGAATCTAAAAACATGACATGCTAATGTAAGTGTCATGTTTGAAAAATGAAAAATGAAAATAAATACACAAACGACTCCCAACAGGATCCTGAATCACATATGGTTCACTCATCAAAGTTCCATCCCCAATTAGTAACCTAACATATGGCCATTTCCTATAACCTCCTGTGTAAAAATAAATTTTATTTAGGTACCGATCAAGCAGCCTGAGTAGTGTGTGATTACAACATTGTAGGCCACCATCAGTGATATATAAATAAATATCTAGTAAAATAAATTCATCTATATAAAGAAATAAATATAATTCATAATAAAACAATTATCACATTATCATGTATTCCTTATTTAACCACATAAACCCACAGGTTCTTGATTACACTAATACCTCCGTACTTACTTCAACCTGTACTTGGTTGTAACCATGTTACCTTATCAATTTTTAATTAATTTATTAAATGGGATTTTATTATCCATTTCATTTCAATTTAAAATCATGGAATTTTGGAACCACATTCCAGTGACAGTCTTATGGGTGTAGAAGCCATGTCTAGCACCCCATGAGTATTTAGAACATCATACCCTGTCTCTGAACCCATGGGTATTTGGAGAATAAGTATATGTCCCATAAAATAATCTCATGTATTCACATTATCTGAATATTTTTATTTTTATCCTCGATCTATTCCCCACACTCGTTTAATAATCAAATTCACATGGGGTTTTAGAGCGTTCGTATGTGTCCCATACTCGTATAGCATTCATTCACAATAATCACAATATAAAATGCTTCACTATATCATTTCAATCATTATTTTTCAACATTAAAGTTATTATCACCTTAACTTTAATTAATTAATTCAACAAATAATTAATCACTTCTATCATATTAATAATTTCTACAATTGATTAGTCATATCTACTATGTTAATCAATTCATCAATGAAATAAATCACTTTCAATACATTAATTAATTCTAAAATTAGTTATTATCAATCATTGAAAAATCTCAATATGACCATAATAAATTTAGTAATTAATTATTCTTATTCTATATTCAATATTATGATAATTAATTCATCAATTAATTATCTCAGTTCCCAAAATCCATTGTTCTATCAAATCCCTAATTCCTCAGTTAATTAATTGACCATATTTAATTAATTCATAAATAAATCATCAATTTTTAAAAGAAACATATAAATTTTACAATCACATAAACTTAAATGATATCATGTATATGGGATTTTAATTATACACTACCTACCTCGATAAATTGACAAACATTTTCCCAATGGAATTCCCCAAAATTGAGCAGCACAACAATGTAGATTAGATACTGGATATAAATAATTAAATTAGTATTAAAAAAATAAATGTCTCATTATTATACATCTCAATCTAATTTACTAGATCTAGATTCACCAAATCTCAATCACGATCAAGAAAAATAGATGATTTCAAACCACCAAAAGAACATGAAAGGAAGGATGGTGAATGGGAAACCAATGCGAAAGTATCTACATATAGGGAGTGAAGAATATCTTGGATTCATGATTCAAATAATTAATAATAGAGTTCATGCGGCCTTGGATTCCATCCAAAAAATATCTAAAATCATATAAATCAATGTTGGTCCATGTATCGATCAAATGGTAGAAGAATGTGGGGTTTGGGTGAATCTAAAAAAAGGTTTTAGGCAATTAAAAAAGTTGTTTACATTTTCATAGGTAGGGGCGCATAGTTTTCCATATAGTGCACCAAACATGTTCTAATGTTTTTGGGGGGTGTATGGTTTCCTTAATATGGAACACAGTTATATAAACCATGAACTAGCTATGAAATTCCCCATTGGCTAGTGTCACATGTTTTCATGGGATATGGAACCGGTTTTTCACTAACCATACACCTAACGTTCCCAATCCCTTTTTCTTTAATTCTTCTCAAAATTTACCAAAACAGACCCCTTAAAATAACCCAAATGAAAAGAAATAAACTCTTGAAAAAAGAATACATATAAAAGAGTCCAATACAACTCCAAAAAGGTTGGTGTCTTACGATCTCCCCATCATATAACAACTCATCCTCCAACTGCACTCTCAATCCTCTCTAAGATTCCAATCCAAAAATATTGGTCCATTGAGCCCTCATATCTACATCCATTTAAAATATCTCTTGTTGAACATGTACAAGATTCCATAATACCAAAAATATCAGAATGGTCTTTCACCAAAACCCTTTCTCACTATGATACTAGACACGTATCAGATTATCCTCGAATGATGCATCTAGATCATGTTTCATGTCATCCACGTCAATCAAAAGAGAAGGGTGATTCTAATACTTCTATTGGTTGAAACATGGAACACATTATTCATAGCCCCATAATTTTTTTAAGATCCAATCTGTACACCACTAGCCTGATTCTCTCCACAACTATAAAACTTCCAATATACATGGATGCTAACTTTACATGTCTCGGTATCCTATGGTGACCCAAACTATGAGACACCTGAAGGAATACATGATCACCCTCTATAAAATCAAGGGGTCATCTCCATATTTTATCATATAACATATACCTACTCTGAGCCATATCCATATGTTTCATATTTTTTTGCACCTACTCTGATGTCTCCTAAACAATACTCAGTCCAAATTACTCTGCCTCACTAGCCTCTGTCCAGCATACTAGGAATCATCATGGCATATGATAAAGATCCTCATTTGGTTCCATTTATATAAATACCTAATAAATAATATCTTAGGAAAACTCTGCTAAGTATAAGATCTTCTCCCAATACCCACAGATGTAAAGAACGCATTCCCTCATCATATCCTAAAGTACCTATATTGTACGCTCTGACTACCCATCTATCTTTGGGCTGAAATTATTACTCAACAAAACATACATGCCATGACCAATCTGGAGGCCCTATCAAAATTTTGAAGTAAATCATGAATTTCTGACTAAAACTATACTATAGGTCACATAATTCGTACATACAATCTCCCCTACATACAGAACTCTGATGTTCTCTACAGAGAAAAAATCCACTGTATTCAAGAAAGGTGATATATTCATTAGTCAATCCACAACAGACTAGATAAAATCATTCTCCCTATGTATCCTTGGAAGAACTACCACACAGTTCTTTTTAATGTCATCCCACATCCATTCTGGAATGGGTGACAGCTACATTAAACATCTAAGTCATTGATGCTCTACCTTCACTGCGGATGGGTGTAGCATCATTTCATAGACCCTTTTATAGCATTTTTCATTCCTGACCAAAAAAACTGTCATTGTAGACCACAATACATTTTATTGACACATCTATATACCTCCCTCTTTGAGGTATAAATTCACAAAATTAGCTCCCCTCAAAAGCACATGGGTACAAAAACCCATTTTCATAGATATAAGATATCGCCATCATATATGCTCCAATCAGAAGGTGACTCTAACCTTAAAGGTTCTTCCTTCATCTTAAACACATCAGATCCTTATACAACCATTCTCGAATCCAACTCAAATGTTTGTACTCCACTAAAACTGATTGCAGAGTCATATCCTATGGGTTCTCTTGAACTGCATCATTAATTGTATCTAGTAAGGTCCTCATCTTATACTCAACACTAAACTCTTGAAATCCCAGAATCTAAGATATCCTACTCATATCATCATCCACATTATGAACTTTCTCCGGTGCTTATTCTCTCCCAAAATTGAAATTTGTTATATATTCAACACATTTTTACTACTATATATTCAAATATAATTGCGATAAGATATAAAATAAGCTACTGTGATCCATTTCCACTATAAATTTCTCCCCCAACATGTTATGCTTACAACACCTCAAAGAATAAACCACTACTTCTAGCATGATTTTATGCATAGATTAGTTCTGTTTAGGTGGACTCAAATTATGAGACCCATACACCACTACTCGATATCCATGCATCAAAAAAACTCGGAGTCCAATCCTAGAAGTGTAACAATGAATAATGTTATCCTTACCTAGATCAGGTAGAATCAAGGAAGAGGTTGATGTCAATCACTTAATTAAATCAAAAAAGGAATTATCACATTCGTCTAACCATTAAAACAATATCCCTTTCTTGTTCAAGCCTCAAAGTGCTGATTCTAGGAAGGAAAACTCCAGGATAACCCTTTGATGATATCCAACTTACTGAAGAAAGATTTAGATGTCAGATATATTTTTGAAATCCTCCCAAGAAACAACTACATGCACATTATCTGGGTTTATAAAACTCCTTCCTCCATGATGATGTGTCCGAAAAAGTGTACCTAATCAATCAAAAAACTGACATATATACCGAATGGCATATAGAAAATGCTATATTAGTGTACTCAGGATGATGTCAAGATGTTCGGAATGATCATGATGAGTTTTGGAGTACACGAAGATGTAATCTATATAAAACACCACAAACTGATCCAGTTTTAGATGAAATATAATATCCATCATGGAAATAATCAATGTTGGAACATTCATCATTCCAAAAGGCATTATGAAAAATACATAGAGGTTATACTTACTTCTGAAAGTAGTTCTTGGTATATCAGAGATATGAACCTTTAGCTGATGATAACCTAATATCAATTCAATATTAGAGAACACACAATATCCCCTATAAAGATAAAAAATATCATCGATACATGGAAGAGGATACTGGTTCATCACAGTCATCTAGTTCATCATTTAGTAATCAATGCACAAACATATAGTCTCACCATCCTTATTTCCAAAAAAAATTATAAAATCACAAGGTGATGTACTCAGTTGGATAAATCTCTATTCCTCAAACTCCTATATTAGATTCTTGAGCTCTTAAATCAATTTCGGTGCCATTATACATGGTGTAATAGATAATCTCTTTTACCCCAGTATGAGATCAATAGTCAATTCCATATCTCTCTCAGGTGGAAACCCCAACATGTGTTTTGGAATGACATATTGAAAATATTCCAACACTGGTGGGAATAAATTATTCTTCGTAAGTTCATCCTATAGAAAATGAATAGAAACCATGGATGTGATATCTCCTATTATTTGTGTAATTGGCCGTGCACGGCCTTCCTGGATATCCCATTCTCCACGATGAATGTCATTTTCACCCTTAGAAGTTGTAGACATCTCCCTTCTATGGAAAAAATAAATGTTGTCTCAATATGCGACTACCTAGTCCATACCCATAATTTGGCCAAAGAATATCATGTAAAAAATATAGATATCCCCCAAATATTGATACTCCCCAATCTTGAGAGAACATCCTGTACACACATATATGATTCTAGACTGTACTCTCAAGGGTATATCTATTTTAATAGTCCCCATCAGAAACTCCACCATCATACTCAAAAAATAGACGTGTTTTGTAGGTTTAAAAGAATGAGGGGAACCAATAACAAAAATGGAAGAAGCTAATATAGAAGATACAAGAATAGTACATCTCACAGTTGACAGTCCACCCTCACTATCCAAAAGTGTTGGTTGTACTTCATGTAGTTTTTATTACCATATTCCATATGATATAGTCTAAATCCCATGAGTTTCATCAATCAACTCATAAGGGTGATCCTTACTAAAATATTACACATCCACTAACTATATCATCAAATCTAGTTGAAATCCAATTACTGTAATGATATGGCATGGAAAACCCTCTCCACTCACTGTAGTTCGATATAGCTCCTCCAACACTAACCATCTATCAAGGGTTCCTATAGATGATATAAATATGACTCACCAAGCAATGGGTTAGGCAATCTAACAATGGTCGAGGAAAATTTTTATGAATGTTTACCATCCTCCCTCACTGGTGGAAAATTAATCAGGTAGGATCATGAGTAACAAATCCCAATGACTGACCACTTTTGGTTCAACTGCACTTAATAATGTTCTCATAAAAACGCTTCATAGTCTTGGAATTCATACCTCTAGATCATTTAGTAGAAACTACATGTACACCACAAAAATACTCCTTTAGGTTCCCCTTATATATGATATCCATATTTACCGATTTTTTGATATTCTTAAGTTTGAAGATATTTACATGGGACTTAATCTCACCTTTACGACCATCTTAAAACCTCTTTTCTAAAGTAGGCTCATCTTCTGCCAATGGTTGATGAAAAGCTCCATAAATATATAATGTGTCTTTCATAGTTCATCATGGACATATTATCCTGTGTAAACCTCTTGAAATTAGCTTGTCGTTCCTATCTCAACATTTCTATGTGAAAGTTATCTAGGAACTTCTCTTGGAAGTCCTTCTATTCCAACGCTTCTTTCATTCCATATCATGTATGGATGTTCCATAAATTCTTTGTGGATCCTCGTACCATATAATAAATCAACTTGACCCTCTTATAAGAAGGAGTCTCTATATGGTCAAATATCATTTCAATGTATTTAATCCCAAAATCAGTTCCCTTAAGTCAACATTCTCTAGTAAATGTTAGAGGGTTATACAACTAAAACACCCTATTCATGTTAGGCATGATCTTCCCAACCCTCCTAGGGCCTTATTTCAATTAATTTCGTGAATTAAGGTAAGTTCTCTCAGAATTAATCCCCTATTTCTTCACCTGGCCCTAGTTGGGCTTTAGGTCCCACTACTAGTAGAGAATTACAATCCATATTCACTTGTCTTCCTCTCAACAAGAATTGTCATTGATTAATTTCTCTACAATTCCAAAAACACACATTAGGACACAAATAAAATCATCAAAATAGTTAAGGATGAAATCCCAACAAGTCACAACAAGTCTTTTCCACAATCATCACTACATGGTTAATAATGAGGATATATCACTTCCCTTAACCATCCTACATTGTGTTTTTGGTTAACATGGGAAACACATTTTTTTAAAAAAAATCATATATAGACACCCAATTATTCACATTTTGATTAATTTTAACCACATCCAATTTTATATTTTTAACCATTATAGATTCAATTTCATGGCAAGGAAAAATAGTTCATGTTCAAAAACAAACGCACAACATGTTTTCCCATACATGACTAAAATGATGCTTTTTACAAAATAATCTTTAGTGCCTTGTATGATGCAAGAAAATATAACTCCTTTTCCCATTTATGTCCACAAGTCATTTCTCAGAAAAACTCATAAACAACTTCCACATCACATAACAATTGTGTATCCCGAGTTGAAATAAAATTTGACTATAACAACAAATATCAACAACACTAATCCCAACCTAAGTACATGGGTTTTCCCTAATACATGGGTTTGAAACTTTCATGCATGAACTCATTTACATACCCCGACTCTTCCTAGTATCTTCTATAATATTCCCAAATAGTAATACAAAAGATGAAAGAAAAGAAAATTGTAGCACTAATACCAATTTGTAACGTCCCGGCTCATGTGTCATGCCCTAGTTCCCCAAGAAAATTCACAACATGACATGAAGGACACATACCTAAATGGTAGAGAATACCAACTAGAATTTAGGTCCTTGTAAGTCAATAATGGAGAGACTATACCCCATTTATCATAGTAATACATTAGTGGAAAATAACAAACAATAGTGGAAGATTATATAATAAATAACAATAATAATATCCCAAGTCATACAAGGTAGAGGAAAAAATATCCAACTAAAATTGAAAACATTTCATGTTAATGTATTTTTCAGGTTTGTAAATGAGAAATGAAAATAAATAAACTTAACACCCCCATGTGGGTCCCAAACCTTGTCAGTTTTCCTTATCCAAATTCTATCCCTAATTAACAATCTAATGTAGGTCCATTTCCTATAACCAATCTTGTAATAACAAATTCTATTCGGGTACTAATTGGGAAGCCCTAGTAGGGGTGAATACATCTCAGAAGTCCACCACCAATAGAATCAAAATAAATATCCAGTCAGTTGTGTATGTAGTTTTATAGTGAAGAAAATATAATGCATAAAATAGTAATCACATTATCAAGTATTCATTATTTTACCACATAAATCCCCAGGTTTCTGAGGGCACTTGTACCTCAATATCTAATTCAACATGTGCATGGTATGAACTATGAAACATTATCAGTTTAAAATTGATTTCATAAATGGGTGTTCAATATCCATTTAATTTGAACTTTATATCACAAAAATTTGGATCCACATACCAATTCTAATCTTATGGGCATAGAACAACATGTCAAGATACCTGTGAATATTTTGAGCATCAGTCAATGTATCAATACCAATGTGTATTTGGAGCAACAGTCCCTATCCCATAAAATATTTTCATGCATGCACATTTTCACAATATTGGTATTTGGAGAATTAGCCTTTGTCATACACTCATTTATCATTTAATTCCTCATTGGTATTTGGAATGATAGTATATGTCCCTTACTCATATATCATTCATTCAATGGAATCAAAATATCACATGCCCCACTATATAATTTCATTCAAGAATTATCAATATTAATCTTATTATCCCCATAACTCTCATTAATTAATACAAAAATTATTCAATCATTACAATCACAATAATTAATTTTACAATTACTTAATCATATAATCGTCATTAATTAATTCAACAGTTAATTAAATCCCTGTCATCAAATAAATTAATTAAATAATTTATAAATCTCATTGATTAAAAAATCTTAATAGGTGAATAATTAATCTACAATTAATTATTCTTATTCTCTAATCAATATTCTTTTATTTAATTAATCAATTAAGTATCTCAATTCCCCAAATCCCTAGTTCTATCAAATCCCCAATTCATCAATTAAATAATTAAAAACATTTAATTAAATATATAATAAATAATAAATTTCTTAATGATCTATAAAAAATTTATAGTCTCATAAAGATTATTGATATCATGACTATGGGATTTTAATTATAAACCACATACCCCAATTCATTGGGGAACTGTTTCCCAACATAATTCCCTAAAATGCGGCATCACAATGACATAGATCGAAGTCTCTATCTGAAACACTAAATTAAAACTAATATAATGATATATATTGACAAGACATGGTCTAGATTCACAAAATCTAGATCTAGATATATCAAAATATAAGATTTCCACCCCACAAAATAACAATAGGAGGAATAATGGTGAATGTGAATGAAACGAGATAGGTTCCACTTAATAGGAGAGGAATAGATATTTGATTCCAAAATTCCATCATGAATAACAATGGTCATATGGTCTTGGAGTCCCTCTAGAAATATCTAAAATCATCAAAAAAAAATTTATCTATGTTCAGGTTGAATGGGAGATGTTTTGGGGGTTTTTGTAATTTTAAAAAAATATCATGAAATTTAAAAATTTGTTCATGGTTTCCTAGGTAGAGGCACGTGGTTTTCCCAAATTTTGTTCCATTTTATTTGGGGGGATGTACAGATTCATTAACCAGGTGCATTGTTATGAAAACCTTGTGTTTTCCATGTAGTTTCACACCATCCAGGATCACTCGGTTTCTTAGGATCGGGTGCATGGTTTTCTCTAACTATGTGTAAACCATATACAACACCTTTTTCTTCCATTTATACCCAAATTAACCTAAAAACACCCCTATGTACAACCTAAATGAAAATGAAACATAATTCAACAAAAGATTATATTTAATAAAGTTAGAGAAAACTCCATAAAATGCCAAGATCGTACACCATGTTTTGTTGAAAATTACTAGTAGTAAAATGTTTATAATGATATATCGTTTCAAAATATTTATCTAAATTTTTTAATACACATTATAGATTATGTGCTTTCATATATAATGAAAAAAAATCATTTTACATTTAAAAAAATAAGTGTCTTTACTTGTTATTTTTTCCATTATTCAATAACCCTATAAATCTAAAAGGATCATTCATATGAATGAGATTTAGTAATCATTAATTATTTTGTAATTATCGATGGTTACTTCCTAGATTTTTAGTTTTTTATAAAGAAATTATATAAAATTGGTGTCTATGAGATCTTGATCTAGGAGTGTGGGTCTATGGTTTCACAAGTAAATCTATTTAGTAGTTATTATTTATCGTCTTTTAATGTCTTGGAGAAATAACAATGATCCTTTAAAACTCATCCATTGTTTATTTGAATGTGTCTTCAATAAAAAAATTCATAAGAAAACCCCAGACGTCCCATTTGATTTAATTAATGTTACATGATCAAATTTATGTGTCTGTATGTGGTTGGATCTCGGTTCAGTGGGCCTAAATAAATGTCTATGGTATTTTGGTGTTATTAAAATAAAATATTTGTTTTTTTACATATTTAACGGATATTTTATTTCGATAGATAAAATTTATAATTTTTTCATCATTGAGGTACTCAAGAAGTATATCCATCAGTTTATGGGAAATTGTTAATTAACCTATAACAAATAAACATGTTAATGGGAGGGGTTTATGAGTTAAATATCATTGGTTGTTTTGGGGTGATTTATTGGAGGATTTTTTATGTCATTTCTCAATTTTGATTCTTGAAGGTAATTATTGTGTTCTATTTTGATTATATATAATTTTAGTTTAAATTGAATTTTCAAATTAATATTACTGGTTTGTGTATGATAATGATTATATGTTTATCAATTGGAAATAATACTTCATGGGTGTACTAGGATTTTCTATGAGTAATGGTATACAATGTATTGGATTATTCTATTGACTATGTTATACCATAGATGGGGAATGATTCTATAGGATTTGATAAACTCAAAATATGGCATATATATAGTCTACATTACACCGTGAATTTGATATTTTTATGTAATAGTGACTATTCTACATTTTAGCAATGTCCAAAGAAAGTGATTGTAAGCATTGTAATGTCTTATAAAATACAAGATGTCATAAATTTTTTTATGTTTTTATTGTAAAAATAAAATATTTTTCTTTAGTAAAACCATATTTGTAAATGTATACTTATTATTTAAATTGGTATAATTAGGTAAATATTGTTTCATCAAATTGAGTTTTATACATGAAATATATGTACACCACAGGTGTTTGTGAAAATTACATGTCTCATGTTTTAGGTATGTGAATCATCCGTATGTTAGATGGTTGATCCTTGATTTGATGAATAAGGACATGGAAATTGGTTTTGGATTGCGTCTAAGACTCATTTTTGTAAAGATTCTATATTTATCTTTGTTATATTATTTTAGATTAATTTTTTAAATGAAGACATATTTGGTGACTTTGGATTTAATATTTGTGTTTTTTCATTACATGACATTATTATTGTGGTTTTTAGATATTATTAATTTAATATTATTAAATTTATTTTCTATTATGATGATTCTAATTTTTTAAATGGTTTTTAATATCTATTATTATGGTTAATTGTCTACAAATGAGAATGGTAGAACCTTGGAAAAAACCTCTACCCACTAGAAATCAAGGGAACAACTGAATCCAATATACAATCTTCTTCATTGGGACAATTCTTTCTCAATGGGATATTAAAAAATGTTATCAAGTTTTTTTTGTTTTAATTGTTTTTTTAAATGTTCCAAAGTACATAGGATGTTACAGACATGAGATGGATGTTTTAGGGGGGTCTTGCTGACAAATTTGTATTGTATGTTTTAGTCACTGAATAGTTTGTGCTATTATGAATAAACTAACAATACTAAATTCAAAATTTACTATTTTAATTATCTTACTATCTTGATTTAATAAATATATTCATGAAAATTTTGATTGGGTAATTAAAAATATTTATTTTTAGTATATTTTGAATTAATTTTTTGGATTGATTTTTAATTATAAGGGGCAGTTCATGGTTTTTTTCTCGCTTTTGTAGTTATTTAGAGTGGTAATTAATATCAAATATAATTGATTAGATGTTTTATATTGATGTGTAATTCCATATACCTATTATTTTGGAGAGTTCGTTGAAGGTGAAGATGGGTTTACTATATTGGGAGAATCTATTGAAGCTTCAGGTCATTTACAACTAACAAAAATTCTTTTTAGTATGATATAGGATGGTGAATAGGGGTAATATGAGTGGGAAATTATATTGTTTGATATCACTCCATATTTACTGAAAAACATCAATTTTTTCATCAGTAGTTATGTGTTTTCACTATTTCAAAAAGAGTGTAGTGATTTATTTATAGGATATTTAAGATGATTGATATTATAGATGATCATAAAGTTAATATAGTTTTATTTATTCATGAGGGACATGTGTGAAACTAGTAGGATGTCTTGATGCTAACAAAAAATAATGAGTTATCTTGGGATGGGTTTTATATTTTTTGAAATATTTTATCCCAATACTATAAATATGGATAAATCTTCATATGTTAATGATCTTATGATAGGAGAGATTATAACCCTTGAATGTGTAATGAAATTGTGTGATTTTATCTTGTTACCACTGACATTGGGTATAGATGAATATAATAACAACCAATGGTTTTAGATTAGATATTAACCATATTATTAGTCTCAAGTGAAGAATTTTTTACCTCCTAAATATTAAAATATAGAGAAAAGACCTCATTGAAAATAAGGTTTTATTTTTGTGTGATTTTAATAACAATGGTTTTGAGGAGTCAATGTTTGAGTGGCTAGAAGATATGTTTTGAGTAGATGTTCATGTTTGGTTAAAAATCAAAATATAATAGAATATTTTTTCTATTACTTTCATATTAAATAATTAATTAATTGGAGTATTACATTTAACACCCTGAGATTTTATGATAAGTATTCTTTTTAATTTATTTGATGTCATGTGTTTTATGCTACACCAAGATTATCTTGTTCTATACGCAACACTGCATTAGCTTGTAGTATACGCAACACAATTCCTGGATCGTGTTACACACAATTTCATGTTTATTTGATAGAAGTTATTCTACACAACATTGAGTGTATATATATATATATATATATATATATTAAATTTATAAATTAAATATGGTTGGATTTTGTTATACGCAACAACAAAGAAGTCTTTTACTACACGCAACCCTGACATGGCTTTCATTACACTCAATCGCGACCTTCCTCGATAGCGTGTGTTATACGCAATACCATGTTTCACTAAACAACGATATATGGTTATAATATTATCAAGAACTAGCCGTTATGAATAGAATTAACCAAATTTTTTATTATATAACATTATTATTTATCTTATAAATTTTCTAAAACATTTTATGTGAACAAAATAAATTTTTCGTGTAAAATAAGTATTTTTCAAAAAATGCAGTTTTGCCGCCTTTTGATGGAGCACCCACTTTAAATCTAGTTTTATACATGTTTATAATTTAAGTTATACAATATAAAATTATTTTTTGGAATAAGGATATAAAATTTTACCTTGGATAAAATGTTCATGTTATTCTGATAACTTTCATATTTTAATGAATAGAAAAAACACGTTATATTTTAATTAAAAACAACTTTTTTCATCGTAATAATTTATGTGGTTAAATTATAATATGTAATGGTCTTAAAAAATAAATAGAATATATTTTTACCATTTAATATAATTTATTTCATTATCATTGATTTTACCTTGAATTCGTAGGTTAAATCAATTCAATCTTTTGTAATGTTTAAAACAAAAACATGTTTTCTTTCGACAACCAGATTAATTTTAATTTAATTTCTGCAACTTCTGTGTATTGAATTTGGAAAAATGGATTCCATATTTGGAATCAGTGGGTCCAAATTATATTAATATACTACTTTTTATTTTTGGGCATTATGTATAGTAACTACGGTAAATTTTATTTACCATAGTTAAAGGTAAATCGGGTAATTAAGGGTAAATATAAGATTATAAAATTATCCTAAAACCTGCCAAAATACAATTGGATGACTAAAAGTCGACCCATATCACCTAAGCGTCAGATTAGAATCATTTAATGGACTTTTTTCCATGAAATTAACTTAATTATTATTAAAACCAAAGAAAGTGACAACATGTCACTCTCTTAAATATTATAAGTATATTAATTTTAGATTAGTGATAAACTTCATGAAACTTCAAAAATGAATAGTATCCATAAAGGTAATTAAATTATCTACATCATATGAATTTATTTATAAATTTTAGGGATTAAATAATTATCATTAATTGTGACACAATAGTGATGTAGAAATTGTTTATCTAGTGAAAAATCAAGAATATAGTTTTTATTAAACTAATAGTGACCATAAAAGGCACAAAAACCTGACCAAATATTATTGGTCATGTAAATTTAAACCATAATAATCCAATGGTATAATATTTGGCCGTTTGGATCCTTATAAAAGTGATTATGACACTTATATTATTTTATTTTAAATGATTCCAAAGTAGTCACCTTCATAATTTTATAAATATAACAATTTAAATATTTTGATTTTATGATGATAAATTCGAGTAAAAGTATTATTGTAAAGGTTAATAGAATTATATTCATCATAGGATTTTATTTTTAATTTTTTTGCAAAAAGTATGTATTTTAAATAATTATAAAAAATGATGTAGTAATTATTTTATTAAGAGATAAACCAAATAAATGGTTTTAAAAATAATAAAATAAATATTATATGAACTATTTAATGTGCTCCAAAAATTTTCAAGATAAATATGACCTTTTATGAATCTATATAAGCTTTTAGTTTGAACATATCTTCTGTATATATTTTTTTTAAAATTCAAATCAATGAATAGTTTCAAAATGGACACTATTGCTATTTTATAAAAATAACATATTATAAAATTGTTTAAAAATCACAAAAATATATAAAAATTATAAATTTAAATTTATATGTTAGAAACTGTTATAAAGTATCCAATTATGGACAATTCACAACACATAAGTAATTATTTGTTATAATTTAAAATTTATAATATTATTAACACAAATAAAATTAATTTGATTAAATAAGGATAAATCAAGTTGATAATGTTTAAAATAAATTCCTAAAATGACTAAATTTTATTTTTTGATGATATTACAAACCCATCGCATCTAATATTTGAATATGAGTCATTTTTGGAGGTTTTATGTGGGGTTAGATTTATTATAAATTAATATTTTTTAGATTTCCAAAGGTGCCCCTCTCATCCCTTATAAAAGGGAACCTCCTCCCTCTCTTCCTCACACCAATTTGAGCCTTTAATCTCGGCCAACCCCTACCAATTTCCCTTATAAACTTCCCTAGAAACATCCTAGAGGTCCTGGTCGTCTTCAAAGACGAATTTTAGTACCCCAAGAGGATGATTCAAAGAGGCATGTCAAAGAAGAGGTAATATCCGTTATCGATTCTTTCAATTTTCTTTCTTCTTCAACGTCTTCTTCTTTAGTTTTTTCATTATGAAGTAATAACATAAGTATCACTAATATATGGATATGTTATTATAAGTATGAAACAACCATATTTCACCATCTATCCATCCTACAGAAAACGAAATCATCGCGTGTGCGTACGTACGGAATATCGTCTCCACGCCGTGGTGTAATCTATTTTCCACCACCACCTTAATTGGATGGGTATAATGGTAAATGTAATGAATATATATGATTATTGTAAATATATATTGATTATGTAATATTATACATACACTTTAATACAATTTGACGATCATGGGAATGATATCATCGCTCGTGCATATGTACAGAATACCGTCTCCACGATGTGATGAGATTCACTCTCCATGATAACCATTCAAGAATGATTATAATGTATATATAATAAGTAATAATTAAATATATGACATAATAACGCTACTGGATTTATTTATATATATATATATTTATGTCATCTACTTAATTCCATTCAATTCATTAAGGAAACGAAAACAGCGTTCATGCGTACGTACGACCTACCGTCTCCATGAACGGTGTATTTCATTCCATTTATCGATACATTATATATATGTATATTATGAATATATATTATATATAAATAATGTTTTAAATTCTGGATATAAATAATCATAATCTATGTAATCATATGAATTATTACAAGTTAAAACACGAATGACAAATGAGACGATTTTACCCAAAACACTACATTAACATGAATTTACAAAAGAACGGGTAATATAAAGTCATAAGTGAACCATACATGATATAATAACAATGAATATGATTCTGTAATAAGTCAATGACATTATTTAAATCATTATAGAGGTGTTTTGGATACGTACGAAGCATATCAGACCTAAGGTAAGGGATAACTTTTCCAATCTCATTTATATCCGAGATTGTTTATTCATCAGTATTTACTGGGGTTATTTCTATCATCCATGTCCATGTTTTATAAAAGTGTTTTCATGTATGTTTAAAGTCATTTTACCCAATTTTTACTTTATTACATGGTATATAAGCAATAATTTTTTTGCTTACGTTACGAGATACTTTTTTAACTTTTCGAAAAAAGTACAGGGAGAATGTTATTTTTAGCTTAAACGGCGTGAACGGATTTTTATGGTTTTATAATGCCTTATTTTCATGAATCTTCCTTCAAAAGATTTCATGACTATTTTAAACAAAAACCTTTTCTTCAAAAATTGCATGACATTTTGCAAAAAAAATGACTTTGAAGAAAAAAGGATATTTTCCTGAAGAAATCATTTCAAGTGTTTTATCAAAACAATTTTACATCTAAGATGACATTATTTCTTATGTGTATGTTTCAAGTATCATGTTTCTATGATTTACATGGTTTCACTTTTCTTATTATGAAATGATATCCATTTCTTTTATATGGATTATGTGATGATGAGATGATGTTTATGAAACCCATTTTATTAGTTGGGTTATTATGAATGATGTATTTTTATTTTGTGGCACATATAAGAATGATTTCATTATGAGATGGGTGGGACCTATATCTCCCTCCAATGAATTGGGTAAAGATTTATATCTCATGAGATAGACATGGTTGGAATGGTAAGTTAATCCGGTTCAGTATTACAGGACTGGAACGAGTGAACTCGATTCAGAAAGGGACTTTGTCCACTAAGATGGTCTTGGTGGAAATGCCTTGGCTAATATGGAAGTCATTACATGTGCTTAATGGATTACACAATTACATGTTTTATTCCCATGCTATGTTATCATGATTTGTGTTCCATTATGATCTATTCCTTATGTACTTCCATGTTTTAAGTGGTTGCTCAATATTTTGATGTTTAAACATTATGTTCATGTTTTTAAGTTCAAATGAATATGGTGTGTTTTAACTAAACTGAGGATTTGAGCTCACCCGTTTTATGTTTTATTTTCCCCCAGGATTAAAATAATGGTTTTAGGTAAGGAAAAAAGTAGAAGATCTTTATGGGAGATGTTGAAGATCCTTCACCACGATTATAAGATTACGTTCCAAGTTTCTAAAGACACTAAACTATTACGGTCATTGTGTGTTTGTTTTTGTTATGTATTAAGTATTCCGAAAAAGTAATGTAATGTCCATGTACGTTAAGCTTTGGGTCTCTACAGTTGGTATCAGATGAAAGGTTTAGTCAACCTTTAGAATCTAGGATGCGAGAACTTTAGTGAGATCCCTAGGGATATTTCTAAGGTATGTCTAGGAATGTCCGTAAGGTTAAGTATACGTATAGGTTATAGTACTATAATTGCGCTAATTATCATAGAATTAAACATAATATGTTAGATATTGAAGGTACTCACCCATTATTATGTTGTTTTCCTAGATTGATTTTTTCCTCTCACACTATTCTTTTTCGGTTTTAGAAAATGGCTGGAAACAAGAAGATTCACGATAATGGAGGATATGACGGACAATGGAATGATATTCTTCATGAGCAACCAAATTAAAAGGGATTTGGAAGTCCAAACATTGTTGTTATGCCTAATCAGAAATCCCATAATATGATCAATAATTTCATCTTTGGTAAGTTTCCCAACTCAGATAATAAGAGAAATATGTAGTTTCAGGATGATCATAGAGGAAATAAAGTTCAATTTCCCTTATGTAAATCATGTGGGAAGAGGCATCGAGGATATTGTTTCAAAGGAACTGGAAGATGCTTTGGGTGTGGAAAATAAGGACACAAAGCCAGTAAGTGCAAAGGAAAAGGTTCAGTTAACACCATGGATGAGGATAATGGTATTGCTATGACATCAACAATTGTTAAATGTTTTAAATGTGGAATGTACGGGCATTATGCAAACCAATTCCCTAAGGGAAAATCTCATGAAAAGAATCAGCATGGTCATATGAGTAGTATTTATGTGGATGATGATGAAGATACTACAAATGAAATATGAGATGAAAGAAATGATGAAGCTCAATTAGTGTTTTATGAAGTTAGTGGAATGATTGTATGTTTATAAAGAATAATGTATGGTACTATGGAATAATGAATAATCTAAGTATTGTTACACTATTTTTTTGCTAAATTATTTGAAAGTATATATTGAATGGTACTGGTAACCATGAAATTTTATTCAGATATTTTAGGAAATTAGATGATATGGGCATAATGAAAGGATAAGAAGATAATGAGATGTTTTATTGTATTCATGAGCTCATGACTGATATAAGGACTAAGTGATATCATGGTTTGACTATATAGAGTTTTGAGGATTTTGGAATGTGGAAAGTGTTAACATTTAACTGCATTCATGTTTTCACTAAGGTTCAATGGGTATTCTTTCTTCAAGATAATACATGATTAAGGTATTCACATGTTTATAATTTGACCAACAAGATATATATTATGATAATATGGGGATAAATTAGGGCATTTACGTGATTGTTATGTGACATTTCAAGTAATCATTTTCTTTATACTATGAGCTTGGACCGAAGTATTTTATATAAGCCTAAAGATTGGAATGGATTATGTTGGACATAAGTTAGTGTTGTTTAAGGATAGAAAATTTTTCGATATTATTGATGGGATGTTATAGTAATGTAGTTTTAGAAAAAGGATAACCTGCAGGACGGGCGACAACCCATCGCATCGGACAATGCTGTGGGAATTGAACGCACAACTGAAGTGCGACTGACCTTTATTTCCTACCACTAGCCTACAGGAAGTCCCTGGTTAGTAGAAACTAGTTTTATTTTATTAAGCGGTATGATATATGAAGTATAAGTTCATTTTTGAATCGTATATGATTAACCTCACCATAGATGGACTTATGTATATTTGATAACTTTTTCTAACCTTTTGTTTGAAATAGATAGAATGACCCATCATTCTATCACATGATCTTCTAATGCTTCACGAATAAAAATTTCAACTTCATTTCTATAAGAGATGAAGTGGAAATTGTTCAATTCAGGAACAATAGTGAGATTGTACCAAAATCAAGTAAGTATTTCTTCTAATTAAAAATTTTCAACTTTAGGGAAATGGTATTGAAAACCAAAAATGTTGTAATAGTTCTTTTATATCCGATGAATCAGATGGTATCTTATATTATCACAAATCTATGGCTTTGTGATTATTGGGTTTTTCATAGCCATGTTCTCTACCACACTCCATCAAAACCTGATGGTTAGATTTCTCCTCCATATACATATTTTCACCTATGATCTCCTATGTGGAAAACTAGTGATGAGTTAATTTGGGTAACTGTTTGGTTCCATACTTCACTTTTTAAAATTAATTTTTAGCATTCCTTTTTTTACGATGCGGGTTTCTATGAAATAAATTCTCAAGTAACAAACCATTTATAACCCCGACGAATTTCGAGGGCGAAATTAATTTTAAGGGGGGTAGAATGTAACACCCTGAGATTTTATGATAAGTATTCTTTTTAATTTATTTGATGTCATGTGTTTTATGCTACACCATGATTTTCTTGTGCTATACACAACACCGTATTAGCTTGCAGTATACGCAACACAATTTTTGGATCGTGTTACACATAATTTCAAGTTCATTTGATAGAAGTTATTCTATGAAACATTGAGTGTATATATTTATATATTCAATGTATAAATGAAATATAGATGGATTTTGTTATACACAACAATAAATGAGTCTTTTACTACACGCAACCCTAACTTGGCTTTAATTACACGCAATCGCGACCTTCATCGATAGCGTGTGTTGTACGTAATATCGGGTTTCACTAAACAATGATATATGGTTATAATATTATCACTAACTAGCCGTTATGAATATAATTAACCACATTCTGAATTTTAGATCATTATAATTCATCTTATAATTTTTCTAAAACATTTTATGTGAGAAAATAATTTTTTCGGGTAAAATAAGTATTTTTCAAAAATAGAAGTTTTTCTACCTTTTGATGGCGCACCCACTTTAAATCTAGTTTTTGACATGTTTATAAGATCAATTTTACAAAATAAAATTATTATTTGGAATGAGGATATAAAATTTTACCTTGGATAAAATTTTCATGTTATTCTGATAACTTTCATATTTTAATGAATAGGAAAACACGCTATATTTTAATTAAAAAGAACTTTATTCATCGCAATAATTTATGTGGTTAAATTATAATATTGAATGTTTGTAAAGTATAAATAGATTATATTTTTACCATTTAATATAATGTATGTCATTAGCATTGATTTTACTTTGAATTCGTAGGTTAAATCAATTCAATCTTTTGTAATGTTTTAAACAAAAACCCATTTTCTTTCGACAACAGGATTAATTTTAATTTAATTTCTGCAACTTCTGTGTATTGAATTTGAAAAAATGGATTCCATATTTGGAATTAGTGCGTCCAAATTATATTAATAGACTACTTTTTATTTTTGGACATTATGAATAGTAAGAACGGTAAATTTTGTTTACCATAGTTAATGGTAAATCATGTAATTAAAGGTAAATATGAGATTATAAAATTATCCAAAGACCTACCAAAATCATATTGGATGAATTTAAGTCGACCCATATCACCTAAGGGTCAGATTAGAATCATTTAATGGACTTTTGCCCATGAAAATAACTTAATTATTATTAAAACCAAAGAAAGTGACAACATGTCACTCTCTTAAATCTTATAAGTATATTAATTTTAATTTAGTGATAAACTTAATGAAACATAGAACATGAATAGTCTCCAGAAATATAATGAAATTATCTACATCATATGAGTTTATTTATAATTTTTAGGGATTAAATAATTATCATTAATTGTGACACAATAGTGATGGAGAAATTGTTTATCTAGTGAAAAATCAAGAATATAGTTTTTATTAAACTAATAGTAACCATAAAAGGCACATAACCCTGACCAAAAATTATTGGTCATGTGAATATAAACCATAATCATCCAATGGTAGAATAGTGGACCATTTGGAGCCTTATTAAAGCGATTATGACACTTATATTATTTTATTTTAAATGATTCCAAAGTTGTCACCTTCATAAATTAATAAATATAACAATTTACATATTGTGATTTTAAGATGATAAATTCGAGTAAAAGTATTATTGTGAAAGTTAATATATTTATATTCATCATAGGATTTTATTTTTAATTTTTATGCATCAAATAATTATATTAAATAATTATACAAAAATGATGTAGTAATTATTTTATTAAGAGATAAACAAAATAAATGGTTTTAAAAATAATAAAATAAATATTATATGAACTATGTAATGTGCTAAAAAAATTCTCGATAAATATGACATTTTATGAATCTATTAAATCTTTTAGTTTTAACATATATTATGTATATATTTTATTTAAATTCAAATAAATGAATTGTGTCAAAATCGACACTATTGTTATTTTAGAAAAATAACATATGATAAAATTGTTTAAAAATCACAAAATTTTTGAAAATTATAAATTTAAATTTATATGGTAGAAAATATTATAATGTATCCATATATAGATAATTCACAACAAATAAGTAATTATTTGTTATAATTTAAAATTCAGAATGTTATTACCATAAATAAAATTAAATTGATTAAATAAGGATAAATCAAGTTGATAATGTTTAAAATAAATTCCTAACATATCTAAATTTTATTGGTTGATGAGATTACAACCCTATATCATCTAATATTTGAATATGAGTCATTTTTGGAGGGTTTTAAGTGGGGTTATATTTATTATAAATTAATATTGTTAAGATTTCCAAAGGTGCTCCTCTCCTCCATTATAAAAGGGCACCTCCTACCTCTCTTCCTGACACCAATTTGAGCCTTTAAGCTCGGAAAAACCCTGGCCATTTCCCCTCTCAACTTCCCTAGAAACATCCTAGAGGTCCTGGTCTTCTTCAAAGACCATTTTTAGTACCCTAAGAGGAGGATTCAATGAGGCGTGTCAATGAAGAGGTAATATCTATTACCGATTCTTTCAATTTTCTTTCTTCTTCAAATTATTCTTCTTTAGTTGTATCATTATGAAGTAATAAAATCAGTATCACTCATATATGTATATGTTATTATAAGTATGAAACAACCATATTTAACGATCTATCCATCCTACAGAAAATGAAATCACTGCGCGTGCGTACGTACGGAATACCGTCTCCACGTCGTGGTGTAATCTATTTTCACCACCACCTTACTTGGATGGGTATAATGGTGAAAGTAATAAATATATAATATTATTGTAAAGTGATATTGATTATGTAATATTATACATATACTTTAATATAATTCGACGATCATGGGAATGGTATCATCGCTCGTGCATACGTACAGAATATCGTCTCCACGACGCGATGAGATTCACTCTCCATGATAACCATTCAAGAATGATTATAAAGTATATATAAAAATTAATAATGAAATATATGACATAATAATGCTACTATATTTATGTATATATAAATTTATGTCATCTACTTAATTCAATTCAATTCAATAAGGAAACAAAAACAGCGTCCATGCGTACGTACGACCTACCGTCTCCATGAATGGTGTATTTCATTCCATTTATCGATCCATTATATATATGTATATTCTGAAAATATATTATATATAAATCATGTTTTACAATCTGGATATAAGTAATCATGATCTAAGTAATCATATGAATAATTACAAGTTAAAACACGAATGACAAATGAGACGATTTTACCCAAAACGCTGCTTTAACATTAATTTACAAAAGAACGGGTAATATAAAGTCATAAGTGAACCATATATGATATAATAACAATGAATATGATTCTTTAATAAGTCAATTACATTATTTAAATCATTATACAGGAGTTTTGGATACGTACGAAGCATATCGGACCTATGGTAAGGGATAACTTTTCCAATCTCGTTTTTATCCAAGATTGTTTATTCGTAAGTATTTACTGGGGTTATTTCTATCATCCATGTCCATGTTTAATAAAAGTGTTTTCATGTATTTTTAATGTCATTTTTTCCCATTTTTTACTTTTACTACATGGAATGTAAGGAATCTTTCTTTTGTTTACGTTATGACGTACTTTTTTGACTTTTTCGACAAATGTACGAGGATAATGTTATTTTTAACGTATACGGTGTGAACGGATTATTTTGGTTTTATAAAGCCTTATTTCCATGAAGCTTCTTTCAAAAGATTTCATGATTATTTTCAACAAAAAACTTTTCTTCTAAAATTGCATGCCTTTTTGTGAAAATAAAAATATTTTGAAGAAAAAATGATATTTTACTCAAGAATTCATTTTAAGTGTTTTATCAAAACCATTTTTCAACTAAGATGACATTATTTCATATGTGTATGTTTCAAGTATCATGTCTCTATGATTTACATCGTTTCACTATTCTTATTATGAAATGATATCAATTTTTTAATATGGATTATGTGATGATGAGATGATGTTTATTTAACCCATTTTATTCATTGGGTTATTATGAATGATGTATTTTTTTTGTGGCAGAAGTAATAATGATTTCATTATGAGATGGGTGGGACCTATATCTCCCTCCAATGCATTGAGTAAAGATTTATATCTCTTGAGATAGACATGGCTGGAATGGTAAGTTAATTTGGTTCAGTATTACAGGACTGGAAGGAGGAGTGAACTCGATTCAGAAAGGGACTTTTTCCATTAAGACGGTCTTGGAAGCAATGCCATGGCTACTATGGAAATCATTACATGTGCTTAATTGATGCCACAATTACATGTTTTATTCCCATGCTATGTTATCATGATTTTTGTTCCATTATGATCTATGCCTTATGTACTTCCATGTTATAAGTCGTTTCCCAAGATTTTGATGTTTAAACATTACGTTCATGTTTTTAAGTTCAACTGTATATGGTATGTTTTACCCTTACTGAGCATCTAAGATCACCCTTTTTATGTTTTATTTTTACCCTAGGATTAAAATAATGGTTTTAAGTTAGGAAACAAAAAGTGGAAGATCATTATGGGAGATGTTGAAGATATTTCACCACGATTAGAAGAATACGTTCTATGTTTCCAAAGACACTAAACTATTACAGTCTTTGTGTGTCTATTTTTGTTATGTATTAAGTATTTTGCAAAAGTAATGTAATTTCCATGTACGTCAAGCATTGGGTCTATACATTACATGTGTGATTTTGAAGGCTACTAAATTGTTTTGGGTTTGAATAAGCTAAAGAATTGTCACTTTTATTTTTTTGTGGGGATTCATTTTCAATTTTTTAGACTGAAATGTTAGCATACGGTGGATAAGACCTTTCACCAACTCTAATATCATGTTATTTGATAGGATAACCATTCAATTGTAATTGTAAAATTATAACTAATTGTCCATGTCATAGAAGTGGATTAAGTTTTTATTCCCAACCTAATAAGAGGTTATATAAGTTTAGTTTATGTAGCTAGTGATTAGGATCTTGTGTTATATTATAACCTTGAAAAAAATTCTGTATTGTTTTATTTATTTTGGATATCATTTTACTCTCTCTCATTTTGGGTAGTTTAATATGAAATTTTCTGTTTTGAGGAGTTGTAGCGAATGTCACCTAGTTAAGGCACATGGTTAGTATTACATGTGCAAAAACTGCTGGACATGAACTATTTTTTTTAATAGAACCTAATCATATATTTGACACATGGTTTGTCTAACAATGTTGTTTGACTATGCATAGTTATCTAGGATCCTCACAGAGGAATCATGGATGGAATAGTACTTTTCCATTTGTACAAACATATAATTTGTAGTTCATGGGTTCATTAAAAATAGAATTTTATAATTTTTCCTTGAACTCATTTTTTACCCAAATCACACACCCCACTACCTCACTGGATTTTAATGAACCTTGGGTATCTCCCATTGAATTTTAACATCTAAACATTGTATATTATTTTATCTTCTTTAGTATTTTGGTGTTATTTTTCATGATATTCTTCTCTAACCTTTTATCCTCTATTTTTCTCCCTTTTCCCCCATCCCTATAACCCTAGAATTGTACACAAAACTAGAATTATCATGCGAATGATTTTAATTTTGTTATTTTGGGTTATTTTGGGTCCTTTTGGTCTCTTTGTTTAACACCGTGAGATAAAAGTATATATTTTATTCTTTAAATAAATTGAAAGTGTTCAATATCTTTCATTGTTTGCAACCATGTATCTAAATGACCCATAATATAGTATCCCTTTATAGAATATCCATTAAATAGTTAGGTATGGATAATAAAAATTAAATTATGGAAAAAATTGTATACAGGTATTAAAAATTGAACATTTCTTGATTATTTCTTAATAAATAAGTATTCAATAATTATTAAATCCAATTTTTTCCAAAAATCAATTTTCATCAAAATCGGTATTATTAATATGTTTTAAGGAACATTATAATTTAATTATAACATTTCTATAAACTTAATTTCATAATCTAAATCTAAATTGATATAATAAATTTCAATTTTGAAATCATCTTTTTAATATCATCTTTGGGTGAATTTTGTGGATTTTTCGAAAAACATATTTTTTCATTTAATAGGGAAAATAGAGATTTATGTAAACAAATATCATTTATTTCAGTAAGAATTAAAATATTATTTTTTATATAAAAATAAATTTTCCTAATTATATTTTTTATTAGGAAAAATCCGACTAATTATATAATAATCTTAATTATACTTGTTTTAATATATTTTCATTTAAAAAAAACATATTTTACAAAATTGTTGTTATAAATACAATGGGTTTTACATTAATAAATTAAATATATATATATATTAATTGTTTTAAGTAAATTCACATATTATATATTCAATTTCCTATTTTAAATTTCATTTTACAGGATTTACATCAAATGTAATGGATGTAAATTATGTTTAAGTATTTAAAATACATTTTTCCAAAACACGTTTTCATTAGGGATTACATGCTTTCATAAAATAATATTTAGACACTTAAAGAAATTGAATATAAATAAATGGATTCCATATTTATAATTTTCATAATTAATATAATCTAATTATTTCAACATAATTTTATTCATTGTAAAAATAAAAAATAATTACATTTTATTATCACGGTTAATGTTAAAATTGGTTTGCTAGGGGAAGACGAGAAGATAACGGTAGTATTTATCAAACAAACATGGATATTTTATATTGTATGAATATATTTCAAACTTATATTATCCAAACTTATATTCATTTTCAATTTGGATCCACTATACCTTGAAAGCGATCTTATATCATCAAAATCATTTAGATGATTCCATGTATGTCCCTCAACTAATTTATGAAATGGAAGATGTTATCCACCATTATTCAAAAACAGTTGGAATTATATCCTAGAAAATAAATATCAAAAATAATTTATATAATTCTTACTTTAACCATAGTTGTCATGTTCTTTTTCTAAGAACAATATTTCAAGGCTTAATGTGTAATCCAAATGAGGTCTCTCAAAGAAGAGGTATAAATCTTAATAAAGATCTATTGATTTTATTTATTCTAAAAACTTATTTAAAATAGTTATATAATTAAAAAATGAATATATAAATATTATAAATGTGGTAATAGATTAATATGAAAATTTCACAACCATTTTATATCCCTTTACTATCAAATTTGAAATAAAATTATTGCTCGTACGTTCATGTGCATTACTGCCTCCACATAGGAATAAGATTCATTACCCCACACATCCTTTAAATAAGGGTCATAATGAGGTATTTCATATATAAATATAAAATTTATAACATATTTAATATTTTTTAATCATAATATATTCTCTAGATTAGTACCTTCGGATCCATTAATTAACGATAATGTCACTCTTGTGTATGTTTCATGAAGTGGTGTGATTTTCATATCATTTATAAATTAATTTTATTGTATAAAAATATATTTAAGTATAATATATAATACTTCTGTTATTATAATCATATTTTATTTAATTTTTATCCTTCCCTCAAAATGTGGAAGCATCACTCATATGTGTCTACGGATTACCATCAACATGAAGTGATGTAATTATTTTTCCTTAAAAACATAACAGTAATAGTGATAAATATTACTATAATTAATATATATGATATTTGTATCATTATAAAACTTTTTGAGACATAACAAAAATTACAAGTGTTCACCGACCTAACCGTCGAACCAAAAACATACATGAAGAAAGAAGTAGTTAACAATGAAAATGACGACTTTAATAGACAATTGTTAGTAAACTGGTGCTGAAATAATATTAATGCAGTATAAATGATATTATAGGTTTGAATATTTCTCTATTATAAAATAAACAATTATTTAAATTTAATATATAGGATTATAGAGAACTAATGAAGAAATATGGACTTGGGGTAAGAGTTTGTCCTCTCTCTTTAATGTTTGTGAGACATATATCTTATTAATAACATGTTTATTTCATTTGGTGTATATACTTCCACAATGAAATGATATGTAATTAATAAATTTATATTCATTTTATTTAATGTTTCATTTTAATTTATCCCTTTCATGGGGGTTATGATTTATAATTTACCTAAGTAGTATGGCTTTTTTATCTCAACTTATCTTTATGGAGACATGTTTTAATGTTATACAACAATCTATTATTTCCATATTGTATTCACAAAATAATAATTAATTTTTTAATAATCCATGTTTTAATAGATTTTATTTATAGAAAAAACATGATTTTCCATCTTCTAATGACTTTGGATTCAATAATTTAACGGTTATAAGGAATTTATTCAAGAATCTCATTTTTACTGGGATTATTTATGACTAAATTTAAGAATATTGAAATTTTTGTAATATATATCTCTAAAATCATATTTATTTTCATATAAATTGTTTATTTCAATATATTTCATGGTCTCCTTCCATTTTAGACTATTTAATAACTAAAAATACCAAAATAATGTCTCTACGGAAAACCGACCTAATTTTTTCATTTGGGATGAAGCCTTTTCTTCCATGTCCATATTTTCACTAAAATGTTCTCAAGAATGTTTTTATAAGTGAAAAAATATGATTGAAATTCATTTTAACTATTTTATACATTCATATAAAATTTTTATGAGGAAATTTCTTATCATTTTACAAACATGATACTTTTGAATTTTTATAGAAAACGTGAAAGGAATTTTTTCCAATGCACACAAAATGAACGGATTTACATTCGATCATAAATATTATTTTATTTGATGATTATTTTATATGTTTCCTTTATTATTTTTAAATATAATTATTTTCCATAATATATTGAAATTTTTATATTTTTAATAAGTAATTTCAAATAATAAGTATATATTCCAGGATAAATGATCATGTCATGTTTTGATGGTATTTTTATCTACGATAACATAATTTGATGTTTCTTAGGATTTACTAGGGATATTAACCAATTCTAGAATATTTATTCTTACTTTTTTTGGTATATTATTACAATGATGATATTTTTATGAATCTTATATCCTTTCCACTGGTTATGACTTGATAAAAGTAAGAATGTTTTATAAACTTGTTTCATGGATATATGTGGTTTTCATTATGAGATGGGTATGACTGAAATTATATATGAATAATATAAATTGGGAATGGAATGGAATATCTTCAAATAACAAGGACATGAATCAAGATTGAACCTAGTTTAGTAAGTGGATATTTCCAGTATGATCATCTTGGGAGAGTACCATGACTAAATTAACTGAATGGGAGTGAACCTAATCAAATATGGTACTCTAAATAGTGTGGATTAAGTGAGGAAATTATTTTTTATTCTTATGTGTATCCCATAAAGTTATATCTAATGATTATAATATATTCTAATGGATTATGATTGATTATTGATGATTTCACCCTCTTATGTCTTATGTAATTTGAATTAAACTTTTTGTTGTGTTTCCCGATTTTAGTCTACGAATTGATTAGTATAACTTAATATTGTTAAGTTAATGTTCATATACACTTAGGATTATATTATACACACATAGGATCATTGATTGGTATCTCCTATATTTACCCTTATTAAGAATTTGAGATCACCCATTCTTATTTTTCATTCCTCGATATTATAGAGATAAGTTTTAACAATGTTTTGTCATAGGAGGATCGTAGTTGTGAAGAACATAGTGGAAGATTATGTACATATTTTATATACTCATTTTCCATGAATCCATTTTTCTAAATATTCTAAAACTTTTTGGTTATGGATTGAATATTATTCATATATAATAAATATTTCAACTAATAAGAGGTATTATTTATGTAAGAATTTATGTGGTTTCCATTATTAGTAACATAGGTTGGTTTAGTCTTTTTTGAAAATAATGATGAATAGTCATTAATGTGAATTGTTAGGATAAGAATACATCTATAATAACGTCATAAATTATGGTAAATAAAAGAGTGAGGATTCCTATTCAATAAAACCCTATATAGGTAAACCATTTTGAATTTTTTGGCACAGATTCATCTTGGAGTAATAGACCAAAAATTATTTTTCCAAATATATCTCAACCATCATTTTAATGCATGATGAATTTTCCCTTACAATGAAATTGATTTAACACTATTGTGAAATATATTTTTTCTTATCCATATTTTCATTCGGATCTGTTATAAGGGATTTGAATTGATTATTACTAAGGATAACCAATGCTAAACCTGAGGTATCACAGATTGAAATGAATATTTCATAATTCAAGACATCTAAGGAATGATTTTCTTATGATTTTATATTATTTCAAGGATGAACATGAACTTTAAATTGGAATTAATTCCATTATATATGTCGTATTACATATTTTTGAGGGGTGTGTGCTTTAGATTATTTGGGGGAAGCTCAACATCAAATATATAATTATTTTTTAGGAGTATAAAAATTTCATTTTGAAATAGTTGTGTAGTTTTCCTCTAAATAGTGATGTTGATTTCTCAATTACACTCATTCATAGGGACAAACATGTTTTGAATACTCCATATATAATGGACATGATTTAGTTAAATTAATTTAAGAAGAAACTATATGGAAATCTTGATAAGGGATGAAGTCAGCCATACGTGTCACCTTGGGGTGAATGTATTCATTTATTTAATAACAAAGATAGATAAATGTGACTATCTATTAATTATTAATAATATAAAAAATAAAAATCAAGAATAAGTATCATCTTCCTTGTATTGAGGATTTGTTTGATAAATTATGAGAATATAAATATTTTTTTCAAGAATGATCTTCAATCTAAATACTGTAAATTATGGGAAAATTTTAAAAACATACCCAATAATAAATTCTAATCAGGGTATCATCACAATCGATTTATAGTGATTCCATTTTTCCTTACAAATTCCCCCACAATCTTCATAGATTTAATGGATATGGTTTTTAGTGATTACCTTTATCAGTTTGTGGTATACTTTATATAATATATTATTATATATTTGAAGAGTAAGTAGAAACATAAATTTTATTTTAGGATTTTTATGAAGAAACTAATGAAGAAGAATGTGTTTAAAAAAATTTACAAGTGTAAATGTTTCCATAAAAAATTTTCATTTTTGGGTCATATATTCTCATGTGCTGGTATTTTTTCTCTCTAAAAAAGATGGAAGTAATTGATCATTGGCCATGAACGACCACTCTAATTAGTATACATAGTTTTCATGGAATCGATGGAAATTATTTGTGCTTTTTGGATTATTTATCACTCCTTCTTTATCCACTATCTATGTTTACTCATAGGGAAGTTATGTTCTATTGGATGGATGAACATGAATTAAATTTCAAGAAAATGATGAGAATGTTGGTAAGTGAATGTGTGCTCAAAGTACCATGTAGTAGAGAATGGTTTGTGATTTATAGTGGTTCCTTGTAGAAAGGGTTGGTATGTATTCACATGTTTAACAATGTGGTGATATCTTATGATTCAGTCCAATTGAAGATTAATGAAAATTATAACCTGACTCGTTATTTGATGTTTACCATAGTAATCATTCAATTAAATATATAGAATAATTTTCCTTATAAATAAAGGTTTCATAAATATACTAATTAAAAAAATTCAAGTATATATTCACAAAAAATAATATATGAATATTTACCAAAGAATTTAGTTTCATTTTGTTAAATAACAAGACTTCTCAATACAAAACCATCCGAGGTAAAATAGCAATGTGGATAATTCATTTTTTCTAAATTATTGTGCTATCTTTTCTATTTTATGGACATAAAATATCCAATATTTATATATTTACAAATGATGGTCTTTGAAACCTCTATGTAAGGGGAGAAATCATATCTTTCCCAAAGGCATGTTAAACTCTATATCCATCTTAAGATTAAAGAGGAATAAAATGATGATGTAGAGCTTTAAAAGAAGGTGTAAAGTTATCTAGATTCCAACATTATTAATGATAGATGGATATGGTTTTGTAACCAAGTAAATTTCTTTGAATACCAGACTAGAAAAATAAACTATTGTAAAAAGATCATATATCATCATTATCTTTTCATCCAAGAAGTATGAAGAAGTACAGAGATATAAAAGAGTATTTTTAGAAGGATAACATGAAGATAGCTAAATGTGAGTATGTTTCTCACTTCATCATAGGTCATAAATTTATGTGCTTGAGGTAGAATTATAATGGATTTTTATAACCATTACCCCTACCATATTGATAATAGGAAATCATCAACTTGGATTTCATATTCAGCCACCCCAAGATATCTACATGAAATAATTCGATTGTGGTTGTAATCGATCACGTTAAGATGTTCAAAAACTAAATTTTAATCATAGAAGATTTATATCAAGATCTGCTTGATAGAACATATATTACATAAGAGGTATGATTTCATTGAGTATCCAATTATGTTAAATTTTATCAATATTGGAGGATTACCTCAATGTTTTGGATAAGTCTTCAATAAGATCTAGATAAAGATTTGTACTTCAGTAATAATTATCATATTCATAAAATTATTTATTGTAATAAGACTACTAAAGAGTTACATAATATGTATATAACATGTTCATTTTATTTAAAAGCCGGTTGAGATTAATACATTTTTCTATTCAACATCTCATACAATAATAACTTTCAGTCAAAAATTATAACTAATCTTGTTGAATCCCTCTATGAATAGAAGTATAAAACAGTGCCACTCTGGGAAAATGTTAGAGAATTAATTATATTGGGATCAGATCTTGTAGAGGAAATTATAGAAAATAGTAGAACAAGTTAGAAACATCAAAGAAGCTCAATGTTTATAGAAGATAAATTCTAATAATTATCGACAAGATCTCGTTTTTTATATTGATAAGAATATATTCCTATGAATTTCTCTATGAAAGAAGGTTATTCTATTTTAATATAATTTAATTCTGATCTCTAGGTAGATTATTCATTTCAAGATTCTTTATTAGACAGATATAGTTTCTCATCATCACTCCCAAGGAACCTCTCTCAAGTTAAATATGTGTTCTATATATCTATCGAAAGGAAATACAAATTTTATCCATTATAAGTAATGAACTCATTGGTTTCACCACTAGACATTGATCGTTCTTTTGAATATCCACTATAAATATTGGATCATAATGATTATGATATATTGAGCAGTACAACTCACCTAGTTACAATTCATTATTTGACTCATAAATTAGAGGAAGCCACATGTGAACTATAGTACATAATGAGATAGAGATATTCTTAGTTCTTTGTATCAAATTTGGGGAATTAGGAGAATTTTCTTTAATTATGGTAGAATTTAATATTGTATGATTTTAGAAGAATTTTATTTTATTTAAATAAATTCAATTTTATTTATATCATACTCTATATGAAACCCTAATTGTAAACAAATAGTGATCTAGTAAATCTGTATAACATAGTAATAAAATTGGAATGTGTGAATATTAATAACCACATTATGAAAAAATATGTATAAGTTTCCTAAATAGTTCAAATTTATTATTTAATTAGTAATAAATTTGTGTTTAATTATAATTAAGATCATTTTAGGCTTCATAAATGCGTTTTCATTAAACAATAGTTTTTATCACATTTTTTTCAAGTTAAAATTACAGTTAATTTATACAATTTTTATAATTTTTATTTTTGAAAATTAATATGTTTTTTAAAATATTCATGTCAATATTAACATATTCCTGTAGAGGTATAATATAAGGAAACAAAATATAATGGAAACAAAGGAATATGGTAATACATATGACAAGAGTAAAGCATATGTTAAGGCCGACCACCATGACAACAACAAATGGTGAACAAAGTACCATCATGGATTGGCTTCAATACCTAATCTCACACATTACGTCTCATAAGGACAAAAAAAATACCCAATGTATTTTAATTATTTATAGAAAACCCTTAAATAAAAGGTATATCATTATTTTTGCCTTGAAGGAAATAAATAACAAGTAATAAACCTTAGAATAATCTATGGTAAAAAATATTTTCCATAATATTGCTTCATCTCATAATAAAATGACATTAAATATGGAAGGTGTTGGGGAAATGAATATAAGGCATGTATTAACCCATAATAATATGGTAGAATAAGATATTTTTATATGTGATACACATATATACAAGATTGATATGCATTACAAAACATTATAGATATAGTTTCTGTAAGTTATATAGATAATGTACATAACCTATTGAAAAAAGGTGGTTCAGAGATATCCATCGCCTTATCTATGGATCCTTTATGATCATGATAAAAAGTTATGGATAATAAAATTAGATTCCAAAATAAATAAATAAATTACATTTTCCATATATAATATATTTTTATTATTTTATTCTGATAATTTATCAACCTTTAAATGAGATATAATGTTTACTTTTGTTGTCATGGGATCGTTTGTTTCATGGTTCCATGGACAGATCAATTGTGTATATTTATTTATGTTCTTGTGAAGTAGGAAAAAAACAATAGAATTTAAATTAAAGGTTATTAATTAACATTAAAAAAAATAAATGGTCCTATATACTCATATTTGTTTCAACATAGGGTTGATCATTTTAGTAAAATTGATTGCCTTATACAGTTTTTTCAAATAGGTAGATTTACCGACCATCATGAACTAGTTTCCTTTTATTTAGTATTATGGTAGTATATTCACTATAGTAAGTGAGAAAATGAATTATACATAATTCGTTAATTTTGAAACATTATATGGTAATTTATACCATCCATAGAGGGGGAATTACAAAATTAAAACTCATCATCCATGGTGGCGGTGAACTGACATAGGATGGATAATCGTTTTTTAGAATAAAGGGAGAAGAGAAGGGGATAGTCGGTTGATATTAAATTATCAATATAACATTTCACTATGTATATATATATTATTCAAGATTTATTATCCCTTTTTTGATGGATATTTTTTGGGGGATGAGGAGGCATGAAAATTGAAAGGCTGAATTTGGGAAATTACCATCACCTTTGGATTCCCCTCTTGGGATTCAACTTAATGAACACTTTTTTAGTATTTTTATGAGATCCAAATAACTATTACATGGGTGAGATACTAGGGAACCGAAATGGGTAGAAAGGTGGAATTATTTGAGTCTTATACAGTGTGGGGAGAGTGGTAGTGAGTGGTGGCATTTATAAAGGAGGGACATTGGTGTTTATTAATATTATATAAATTACATTATTATTTTGGATCAAGGACATAAATACTATTTATTATTAAAAATATATATAGAAAAAGGTTCATTTTTTAACTAATATAATCTCACATCATTCTTATCTTAAAAATTAAGACATTTATCTTATAATGTTAAATTTCAAATTTTCTTGCTTTTTCACTATTCACCAACAGTCCAACTATTTATGAAAAATAAAGAAAAATCACCCTAAAAATTTTTCAATGTATATATTATAAAATTTAAATCCATTTTTTGAAAATAATTTTATAAAAATGAAATAAAAAATTTTTTAATTTAAATCATCATTTAATTAAAAAATACCAATTTTAAAATATGAGTAATTTTCTGACCCTATGAAAATTTAATTATGGTCTAATTGAACTATATTATAATTATAATAACACACAGTACTATTTATATGTGAATTTAATTAAAATAAACTCTTTTAAAGTAATTAAGTTAATTCTAAAATTGAAATTAAAACATTTACATTCTTGAAAAATAAATACGCTAACATTATCATTTCTAAAATATTTATTTAGATCTACCATGATATAAATATATAATATTTTTATTTTATAAGATATATAAATATTATTTTAATCTCCCATATATGAAGATAAAATCCAAAAACTTTGGTCGTTATTCCTATAATTTAGGTTATTATGCCAATGGGTTGGTTATTTTTTCAATATTCAGATTAATCTCGAAATGGTCAGATTATTATACAAATCGATAGATTAACATTCCAAAAATAAAAAATGTAAGAGTCATATAAGTTAATTACATTCTATAAATACCTCATTTTTCATTTATTATTCATTCAATTTTATATAATCTCACTATTATATATATATATATATATATTCATTTTCTGGTTTAATATTTCACAACTACTATTATTTATTTTTAGAGTGTTGTTCGTGAGTGTGGTTATTATAGTAGATCAAGTAGATAATTTTTTATTATTTTAGTTATCATATTTTCTATATCTTTTTCCCCTTGTAATATTTTCTATTTATATGGCCATTTTTTCATCAAAATATAATTATTATATTTATATAATAAATTTTGTATTAGTCTCATAATATGGTCCATATGAGTTATGTGACACAACTAAATAAAACTGAATTATAGGAAGGGTAATTAAATTGATTATAATTTACCTAATTAAATTTTCCCCCATTAAAGAAATATCTCTATTGAAATTTCATTTTACATAATTAGGTGAAAATTGGTGAGGGTACTTCTGCATTATGGATTCCACTGATTCCCATGATGCATCTTTATAAATATGGATTTTCTATGAAACTTTAACTCGGTGAGTTTTCTTGTTTAGTAGAATTTTATTTCTATTTTAAAAATGTATCACTATATAATCCTTATAATAAAGATTATTCTCCAATCATACAACCAATAAATTTTAAATTTGTGAGGGATTCACTAAATAATTCTTTAATTGGGAGATGTGGAATACATCATACATTTGAGAGAGGGTTAGTGGGAGGGATAGTTGACAAGCCATATCTCCCATGCATTTGATAGTCTCAAGGGGGCCGCTGTACCAGGGAAATTTATTTCCATTCTTTACAAGTCTCATCAAATTTTTCTATGGTTATATATAGAGGAACACTTTATCTCTACCCTGAAACTCAAGACCTCATTGACGAATATAATTATAGTTCTTTATGCCCGTTTGACTAGCCCTAATGTGCAAATAAATGGTCTATAAATTTTCTAGCATTTCCTCAACAATTTCATATATCTAAAACTACTATTTTATAATTTTATCCTTGTCATATAGTGTAATATATCTCTTCCCGTATTGAGATTTATGTGGTGCCATTTATATTCTTCACTAAAAGCTATTATTTTAGGATAACCTGACTAGAGAAAGATTTTATTCTTATCCTCCTTTGATTTCCTACAAGAATTCTCTCAACATGACTTCAATTGTATGGCTAGTCCACTCAAATTGGACATAAGGTTGGGGATGATAATATATACTACATTTCAACTCAGTGTTTATATCATGTTGGAGACATTCCCAGGACATGGAAAAAATTTCAAACATCGATGAGATACAATTTATATTGGTGTCCCATGTATCCCCAAAAAATCTCTAATGTATATCCATAGAAGTTGACATAATGATAATTCCTCTCTAATTATAATGGAATGATTAGTCTTTATAATATTTTCTACCATAAGCCCTATATTATAATATACCCTTAATCTCTTTCGAATACCCTTGAAAAATTCCATAGTGATGTTTTCACATTTCCTTGTTGTGTGGGTTATGATGGCATCATCCCCTCAATATTTTTCAATGTAGCCTTTACCTTTTGAAATACCAATAATTTTGATTTATATTTAATGATATCCTTCTTCATATTGTACAACCAATAGTTCTCTCAGATATCTATATAAATTTTTATACACCCTAGGTGGATAGAGATGCTCGATCTACGTGCATCATTCAACAACTCCATTTGCATCACATGACATTATGGTAAATATAGCTATGGACCAAATCTTAAAATTTTTTCTTCATCAATTTTTACTAGAAGGATTTCTTATTGAGTAATCATTTTAAAAATAAATGATGATATTCCCTCTATTATGATCCCCGTGTCTATCCTCTATAATGATAAATAGAATGGACCACTATTAATTTCCATAATTAATATGGTTTTCCAATCCTTTCATTGTATAAATTTTTCCAATTTATATGATTTCTTATGATGCTATAGGATTTTTCACCCTAAGTCCTTGATCAGCTCTAACAAGATTTTTCTTTAATAAATTTATCTACTTATTTGTGAATTTATATCTAATCCTCTTATAATCCATATATATATATTAAAATTCTCTCCGCAGATATAATTCTACCAAAATTTCTAATTAAAATACCACTATAGGAAACTCCATATTTGTTATTGGATAGTTCTACTTGTGGACATCATACTTCCCTAGGAAATAAGCTTTACTTTAATATTTTTCATTAGTAAATATTTGAATACTTTATTTGATGCATCACTATATAACAAAACAAGTTCCCTACATGAGGGAATCATGAGGACTACTATAATGATAATCCTATTTTCTATTTTATTAAATCTTTTTGTTCATTAATTAGTGCAGATAAATTGTAAATCCATTTGAGTATTCTTTGTTATTAGGAATAAAAATCTTGAGAATTTTCCCTCAAGCCATTGGTAATACTTGACTACTATAAGGAAACTATATATCTCTATTATAGATGATGATATAGGCCACTCATAAACATCCTTTTTCTTATAAGGGTCCACATATATCACATTCCACTTGAAAAAAATCCCTAATATTGAATCTTATTCCATATAGATCTCACATTTACTACAATTTGTATAAGAATAATCTTTTGGAAAAGTATTTATCATATTTTTCAAATAGTCCTAATGCTCCTCCTTGATTTTTGAGTATATGAAGATATCAACTATAAAACACCCATAAATTTTCCAATATAATTAATAAACACTCCATTCATTACATCTATAAAGATCAATGGAGCATTATGGAGTCTAAAAATAATCACTATGAAATCATAGTTTCTATACCTAGTTTGAAATCATGTCTTTAGAATATCATCCCTATTCATCTTTACTGGGTGATATCCCAACCGATGACCAACCATAGAGGGATTTTTGTCCCCATACAGTTGATCAAAAAGGTAATGTGTTTGTGGTAGGGTATAATTTTTCATTCTCGTCATTTTTTGTGTTCATTATTATCAAAGAATAGGGGCATTTACCCATCCTTCATCTTAATAAAGAGGAACGGATCACCCCATGGTGAAGTACAACTGTGTAAAAACCCCATTTATAGAATATCTTTTAATAAATTATTCAGTTCGTCCAAATAAATCTTGGAAATTATTTATGGAATCTTTGAATTGGGAAAATATTCATGTATAAGTTTAATTGATAACTCAACATGTCGATTAAGAGGAATACTGGAGAACTCTATTTGGAATACATCATTTAAATCCCTTACAATGGTTTTGCCTTCAATAATGATTCTATCTGTTGAATCTATCTTTTGAGTTATATATTACATCCCCTAATGAAGTAATATCCGCACATGAGATGATTTTTCTAAAAGACATGCATTCTCATCCTAACAGTTTTAAATAATTGGTGTATTTCTTGAGATATGAAGTCTGATCTTCCTATTTGATGAGCTAATGTTATCTTTATATAAGGAGAAAAATTCCATGCATAATATATAAACAAACTATACTATAAAATTAAAAAAAATTAGGGGTTTAGTTTGAAAACATTAACTCGGGAGGAGTGATATATATTCAAGGCACTAACTAAACCACTTTTTTCATAGATAAGTAAAAGTATATGTTTTTATTTGGTGTTGTAATAGTTCTAATAAACAAGAAATATATGAAATAATGTGTAGAACTAGACTAAAAAATATATGTTCACTACTAATTAATGAATAACAATAATACATATACCCATCTCATTTTCATGATCCACCTCATTAGTAGTAATAGCTTATACCAATAATTTCTTTATAGGACTAAGAGGTCATTGTCGTTGATTACCTATGACAAACAGTGGAATTTTCTATTATCTTCCTTAATCCTCATGTTCCTTGTAGTTGAGGCATTGTACTACTAGATGACTGTTAATCTTAATCTTATTTTATTCTATCACATTCATGGGATTATTCATCACTTTTCAACAATGAATATCATTTTTCCCTCATTTGAACACATGAAGAATCTCATGATTTCAATTAGACAAATTTTCAGGTGATTATTCCCAAAAATTTGACCTGTGGGATGTTGGTACTTCTCTTCACCATGAGATTTTTCTATAAATACCCCTAAATAAAAAACTATACTATTCTTTTTTTCTTCAATCTCATCACGTCATGAATTTCAGTGATATACACGTGAACCAATATGGAACAGTGTAAAATAAATTCATATTTTTTTTAATTTCTTGAATAACTAAACTTTTCCATAGACTCTATTCTAACATATTAAATAAATGGTTCACTTTTCTATCAGAATTGATAATAATGGCAAAGGTGTATCATGAAAGCCTTGTGAAAATTTCCTCACACACTGAGATAGACTCATCTTCAATTTGTTTTAGAATGAGGGACAACCTATCTATATTAATATAGAGATTTATGGTAAAATATTTATATAGAAACATTTTCTTAAATCCTTCACATTACAGAGAATTAATTTCTTCTTTGGGATACATATTCTTGATCACTATCCACCACTGATCGACTTCTCATTCAAGATGAGAAATAACTATCATGACTTTATATTGTTTATATCATTAGAGGAAAGAGAATATTTTTTCAATGGAGTTATGCCTTATTCCAAAATAAGGGGATCTTAATATCAACAAATGTTTGGAGAAATTGTTTGCATAAAGGAATCTTACAAACCATCTACTTCTAAGGAGAAATAGGGTGTTCTATAAGATTCATGTTATTTTACATTACATGAGTTAAAAAATCTAGTTCTTCTATGAAGTTCCCATATCCCACTTTTATATGGTTAGGTATATCCTTAAGTAAATCATCACATTGCATATGATAATGGTTATTGACATGGTTCCTCCTACATCCCTTTATTAAAAAATTGAAGGAAAATATTGATGAAAATACATTGACAAGTAAATACATAAAATGGAAAATTTGAACATGTAAGTAAAAATATTTATATGAAATGTAAATCCAATCTTTTCAGTCTTTAGGTATTAACCATGGTTATATATAATGATTTAGATATTATGTTTTTTGAATAAAAAGTATATTTATTTCCTTCATAATGGTTCATAATGTGTTTTTGAATTTTCAAAATATTATCCCTCTAAAGTGTTAAACAAGGTGCATAAGATGAGCCCATTAACTGTGCATCAGTTTTATTTCTCAGATATACCCGACTAAATAATTTTTTGGTTATTACCACTTGTTGAATTTGACCCAAACCACATCTGTATGTAGTTTCTATATAGTAATGTATTTTATTGGAAACCACTTACTCTATACTTTTCCAAAATATCAGGATATTTTTCCTAATCGTATACTTATCCGTTGGATTAATATTAATATATTATAGTCTAAATAACCAAAAGTAAATAGAACGTGTTTTAATAACAAAAATTGAGACCCAAAAATTTTACACATATTTTTACATGATTCTTAACATAAATATACATTAAACACATCATATCGGATGAAAGGCCTAGTGTCCTTGGAAGACATGGTACATAAAACAATTAAATTGAACCAAAATTAAACTTCATATATTAAATTACATAATTATATACTAACTAAATTTATCTCATAAAACTACAAATGGTAACTGGGGGTATACATAAAAAGAGAGGTGAGCTGAAAATCCACGTAAGGGAATCAACACAGTAATGAAGCATAGCATGTGTGTTAGAAGGAATACCATGATATAATAAAATACATGTCTATTGATTGTTCAGATTGATCCATAACCTAAAGAAATATGATATAATTGAAAAATAAGTATTTGAAAAAAATATATAACATGAAAGAAGCATATTCTACTGGTAATAGCCAAAAAAATATCACATGGTAGGAAAAGTACAGACATGGATTAGGTTTATCACCAAATCCCATACATAATGTCTCATGAGGAAAAAATAGTACACATTTCATTGGAGTGATATCTGGGTGAACTCATCTTAACATGCACCTTCTTATGTGTGCCAAAAAAGAAAGCAAGTAGAATGAACAAATATATATACTACCCTTGGAAAAAATAGGTTTCATTATGCTTCCTTATATCATAATAAAATTAAATTTATAAGGATGATTATTGAAAAATGAACACAAGGCACATATTACCCCATAAAAATTAGGTAGAAGAGGATAGTTATATATGTGATATATAAATATATATATAATTTAGAATCATAACACAATATTAATGAGTAATGGAAAGTGAGTTATAGTGAAAATGGTCACCACCCAAATAAAAAGGGAGGTTTGGACAAATCATCCACCTTATGTTCATATTCATTCTTAAATTTCCCTTAACATCATAGATTATCATATTAGATTAATTAGTTACTTTATTCAAAAAATAATCAATCGATATTGAATTTATTATTATTTTATTATCATAATTTATAATCATTTCAGTGATATATAATGTGTATTATATTTATTCAGTGAGAATTTGATTCATCGTTCCATGGTCGGATCAGTTGTGGATAATTATTGATATTCTTGTAGCTCAGAACGTTAAATGATATGGTATTTATGTATTTCTAGATATTATATTTTATCAAATACATATATGTGTTCTATAGAGACCTAATCCTTATAAAAATATTTTTTTGATGATTTTTAATAGAAAAATTCATTAATTAACACTAATAAAATTGGGATTACTATTGTCTTTAAAATAATAGGTATAAAAATCATCAATAGAAACTAAAACATAACATAAATTTTCTTATTCTCCCTATTGATATCCACAATCAATTTAGGATACAAAATCTATATATGATGACTTGTGAAATATATAAAAGAAATTGGTGTGATATTAAGGAACACCCATATGAACATATTAATTATTATATCATTCATAAATATGAAATTAATAACAATGTGTGAATATAATAATTTACCATGTACGTCAATGAGTTTCATAAACTAGTCTAATATCATAATCTAAATAAACTTCATATAAAATAAATTTTATAAATAAAAATAAGATATATATTACCCAATCTATGTAAGGTAGAATGAGATAAAAGTATACATAAGATACATATATAAAGAATTTAAAAATTATACATAATGTTACATGTTTTCTTCATTAATGGAAATATCATTAAAAGATCACATGTAATATTTCATGTGGAAATTACCATATTCAATTTGAAAATAATTATTTCAAAACTAAAAAATTACAAAATATTATAGAAAAAATTTTCCATTAAAAGAACATTGGAAAATTATAATGGAATCATAATTGTATTGATTGGTCATGATGGGGTATTATTCCATTCAAGTCATATATTAACTTCACATTTTTTTAAAAGATCATTGTTCATAAAATGATAGGAATATTCTTTGTAAATAAATTGGTAAAAATTAAAAAATTGGTAAAAATGCCCTTAAAATAAAATGGCAGAATATGAAAAGGTATTCTAAAAAACATTTTAATGAAGAAATGGACGTGGAAGAAAAATTATTCTAGACTATAAAGAAAAATAGATTTGGCTTTTATTAAAAACATTTTCTCAATAAAATTATGTATAAAAATAGAGGGAAATTGTACTATATGTTGAAATTTTTTATAATTAAGAGAGGATAATATAAAAGAGTTTTTTTATTATGAAATGATAAAATAATTTCCATTAATATAAATTCAAGCTTAAATTATCTAGATTAATATGATATTGAAGCATAAACACTTAATGATTTTGTAACATTTGATTCGTAACCTTATGTTAAGCGTTTCATCAAATGAAACTTCAAATATCATAAAAATCGATAGTCTCATGATATAACAAGTCATTGGGGAATTACTTACATAAAACGAAGAAACATGTTTTCAATATGTTATAAGTCTCTCGGAAATAAAAGGGAGACTATAAATCCCTTACATTGAGTCCAAACATGTAATGTGGGTACTTTATCATTTTTATAATAAAAATTTATAAATTGTTTTCCCCCTTAATAATAAATATCATGGTTTAATCTCTTATACTTTATCAAATTTATTTTTAGTGACATATTTAATTATTTAATCATATATATTCAGGTAGAGTGTTTTCAAGACGTTTAGTTAAAAAATCGAAAATAGCATTGAAGTGTTAGTCTTTTTCAAAGGGGTTATTTTTTCATAATCTCTAAAATAATGATTATTAAATTATTTTTATTTTTATAAACAAACTACATTCTTACAAATAACAATGTATTATGGTTATCAAAAATTAGATGTGTTACAATCATTGAGATGGTACGTCATACATAGGGTTATTTAACAATTCCTGTTTCCAATGATCCTGATGAAAAAAAGAAAATATTTATTTTAACGTTATAGAATAAAAATTACATCATAAATATAATATTATTTCTTCAAACACACTGACATATACCATATACGTGTCGTGGAAAAAAATGAATTGTATCGATTCATTAGGGGGAAGTCAATCGTACATATCGAGGACATTATAATTTTTCAATAATTGATAAGGTAATAAGTTATATTATATATTAATTTTATAGAATTATTATTATTTCATTAATATAATTTATATACATTAAATCATTCATCATGAATCCATTAGAGGGGATAATGGAAAATGAATTACATTGGTTCCTGAGGTGGTAGTCCGCTATACACAAAAATGGTTTTTTTGTATCACAATTAGTCGAAGAGTATATAGATGTAGCTTAGGAAATTAACAAATAAACAAATAATTACATGTTGTATACTTCTTTTATTATATCCTCATTTATTAATAATATTTTAGTGTTATTGTAGAAGAAACAAAAAAATGTTCAGTTAAGAATGACACCAGTTCTTCAGATTGGAATTTTAATCAATATGAAGCCTCTAGAACATTGGTAGAATGAAGAAAAGTGATTGTTCATGGACTGGATGAACCGAAAGTATTTTTAAGGGTATAAATTACAGGATATGAAGCACCATTTTAAAAATGAGAGGGCGTGGCATATTAGTAAATGAAAAAAACTAATCAACATTAGAAGTCACTCACAGGAAAAGTGAAAAAAATTTGATAATTAATTTATTGGGGTTAATATGTTCTATTATATCATCAAAAATTAAAATATAAACATTTTTTAGAAATGATAATCCATTTACATCTAATGTTACTCACTTTTATAATTATTCTTTTTCACTAGAGACACTAGTTATCTACTAGTATTATTATTCATTTTTACAAATTATTACATTAAAATTATTAACTAATATTAATAATTATCATTTCATCTATATATCCCATTTTTTAAAACTAATATCACTTAAGGGACCGAATTAAATTTGGAATGAAACCTGTAAAAAGTTTTCAAAAATATTTTTTTCCAGAAATGCATTTTTTATGTGAAAAAAGATCTTATTTTAACTCTATGAGTAGAAATTATCATTATATGAATATACATTCACAAAAATAGAATTATAATACATAAATTTTATTTAAATATATACGTAATATGTATTATTTTAATTAATTAAATATAGATAAATTTTAGTAATTTAAAATCATATGGCAGAAAATCGCGTTTTACGCATAAAACTAAATTTAAACCAAAATACTAAAAATTAACGTATAAAATAGAAATAAGTAGATTATTATTAGTGAAATGTTTCATAAATAACTCTTTTCCAAATCAAAAATATAATGTAACATTTAAATTACATGATTTATTTAAAATAAATGACAATATTTGAAAGAAACTGTAACTTTCACTATTCACTAAAAAAAATCAATTTTTTTAAAATAATCATAAAATTTAACCCTAATTTAATTTTTATTAGATTATTTGAAGAATGATATTAGTTTTATAAAATAAAATTTTAAAATTATTCATAAATCAATTATAATATTTTCACAAAAAAATTAACAAAAATCATTTGTGTAGTATAAATATTTTTTAAGAATAAAATATCCTTATTAAAATTTTATTTCTTATTTATTAAGAATTTATGAATAAATTTATAAAACCTTGGATCTTTATATATATTTCATAATATAGTTAATACAACTAGTAATCATCAATATAATTTCATGGTTATATCAGTCACGTATAAATAATAATATTTTAATATTATTTCACATTTCTTTAAAACATAGTGGTGTGTGTTGCATACACTATGAAACATATTGTACTCTTAAAATCTAATGTTGTTACATTATACCCCCATTAAATAATTTCATTCTCAAATTTAGTATTCTATCTTAGAAATTAGAGTCTTGATTTACAAAAAATCATTTTTTAGAAGAAATGCGTCGTAAAAATGTTCATAATACATTGTCATAAAAAAGGTAAAGGTAAATACCATGGTCGTCATATTACTAGGTTTCAATTTTGGAGAAAATTTGCGGGAATTGAAAACATGGATTTAGAAATAAGGATCATCTAGGTGATAACATTATACTTTTTATGAAAAAAAGGCCATCATTTTATCAAAAATGTGTATCATTTTTATTTCAATATACTTTTACTAACGTTAAAGGATCATTTTACCACATAGATTAACAAAATAAGGAAATATTCTAACTTTAAAACAATTATTCGATCCTATTGTAATTTTTCCAGTACAATCTCATCAGTTTCTCCAAATGATGAGTATTCAAAAATAATTTTTTATTCCTAATGTACTAAAATTAACATCTAATGGATTACATGATTCAACAAAATGATTTCAAAATATTATTCTTGTCTTTATACATTAACTAATAATTAAATGGTTTGAACAAGGTAAAATAATTCCCAAAATGACTGCACATTTATATAAATCTCTGAATTCAATATTCAACTTAAATTATTTCATAAATAAATTACACTATATACCAAATAACCCCATATTCAATGAATTAATAGTATTAATACCAAATAATATTTCATGTTAAATCAAATGAAAAAATAAATAGTTACATATTATTCAACCTAAGTAAACATTTCCCAAAATACCTTTATTCACCATGATATCCTAAATATTAAAAAAAATGATCCTAAAATATGTTTCCTAAACTCAACATAATATTTATCCATGAAATATTTTTGAAAGAAACAATTTCATACTAAACCATAAATTACATTGTCCAGTGGTAGATTTTTTCCCCATGGTATAATTAATTTGTGGGTTCAAGCCCCACTGCCTTGCTGGATGCAACATGTTGTCGCATGGTTTGTGAGTTATACTTTTTTGGAAAATAATGGAAAAATATTTGATAATCATAATCATAATTATAGTTGATATTCTAATGATATAAATAATATGATTAATATATTTAAAATTAACAATATTCATAAAATCAATTTTCCTAAACTCTAATATTTATTATCAATCTCATTCCATTCTACAATATAGAAAAATTTTAATTAACTATTATTATCTCATCATCTGGAAAAAATAAAATATTTTTTTTCATAAATCCTATTTTATTTCATAAAATAGAAACATAATAAAAATTCACATTTCTTGGTCATTTTAACCATTCACTATATTATTACAAATATTTATTAAAAAACTATGATAAAACAATCCTTATAATCAACATGATTCTTATAACCATAATTCAATTGATAAACAAACATTAAATAATAATATTCTTATGTTTCAAAATGTAAAAAAATCAATAATTCCACATTAATTATTTTGATAAGATTTATCTTTATGAATTAATCCTTGGATTAGGCCCTTCCCTAAGATACTTCAAATGAACTCCCCATCTACAACATTAAACTATTAGTAATTTCATTGGATGATCATAATTGTTTTCATCTTTTTAATCATAATCTTCAATTTTATTCATCAATTAAATTCTTTGTTTCATCTTTTTCAACACATAGAAAATATTATCGTTACATTAAGTAATGTAACATAGGGCCTATTTCCAAATTTTTGGCATGTAAGAAATTTACTATACCTTTCTTTTTTATAATTAACACTAGACCATGAATGATATTCCATCCTACTATTTTTTCTTGTTCTTATATTTATAATAATGTTTTAGTTTTTCTCATAATTTCAGATAGTTCATTTGGAATATCCCAAAAATATCTGAAATCCATTCCCATTAGGTTAGTCATATTGTTATGGAAATCATTACATTTCCCATAAAATTTGTTATAGGCATTATTTCTCATATTTCCCACCAGTAACATAAAATAATAAAATAAACATGATGATAATGCATTAATATACCAATGTAATCAAATTAATCTAGAAGAAATAACTTATAAATGATATGTATATCCAAAATTATTCCTCTCTTGTTTTCAATCAAGGATATCCATGGTAATAATTACTATTATATTTTCTAATCTACCACCTTCTTATGTCCATAAACATGGTTTTTATTGAGTTTGTAAATTTACAAGACATCCCTCATAAGGGTATCAATCAAGGTGTGCATAAAGGAATATTTTCATACACATTGAGATGAATGTGTCAAAGCCTAATGCACCACTTAAAATGCTATTACCCCTTCATAAAACAGTTCTAGAGGCACATCTACTTTAATTATATTTACAGATATGTAAATTACTGGAAATAGCTCACTCAAAACATTACCAAAATTCCATGATATTTTCCTATACATATCGTTTACCTTATACTTTTCTGTCGGTTTCTCACTAAATTATTATAGTCTTAACTCCAAAATAATTTTATCGTCCTCCTATACCATCTATAGTGACCCAATCCTATTAGACATATTTTTATGCGATTTTGAACATACACCACCATTATTTATAATAGAGATATCATGATTTCTAGAGTACATGGACTAATAGGTACATGAAAAATCAAAATAAACTAAAACATTACAAATATTTTCATATTATCTTTTGCGATATCCCAAATAACTTTGAGCTTCTAAAACTCATAGGATAACATGGGGAATACATAAAATATTGGGTAACTTAAAAATTATGATCATTTAATAAACATTACAAATAAAAATAATTTTTGAGTCAATGGTACAATAAGATATCATAAAATAGAATATTTGGAAATAATACCGAGGGAGAATAAAAATAATAATAATATATCATTTGATCATAGAATCATAAGATATTTGGCAGAAACATAAAACATGACATAAATAAGATTCATATACAACTATCTAGACAATATCGCATGGTGGACAAACTCCCACAATGGATTAGTAGTACTCTATAATCCCAAACATAACCTCTAATGAGACTAAATCATTACCCAATGAATTGAAGTTCTATGTAGTCCCAACCATATTAACATGTTCAATATTATGTATTCTGCAAGAAGTTAATCATTCATAAGGTATAAACATAATAATTACCCACGGAAATAAATGGTTTTCACAATCTTGTAACATATCATAATCAAAGGATATTCCATATAAAAAAAGTTTGTTAAATGAATATACAACATGTATTACCCTATAAATGGAATGGATAATTATATAGGTATATTTATATGATATATAGATATATAGAATTTAGAAGTAATAATAACATAAATGGTTGTTATCAATGATGAAAATGTCTTTAAACGATCACCTGATATATTTTGAATGGGAAATACCCCTTTAATGTTGAATTGATTATCTCAAATATACAAAAAATTAGAAATTTATATAATAATATTTCCTTGAAAATAATAATTGAAAATTTTAATGGAATATTCCATGTTTTGAATAGTCATGATGGAATGAAATATTCGTCATTTTGTATAGCATTCCTTTCATATTTTTCTAATAAATGTACATTGTTTAGAAAATGATAGAAATATTCTTTTGAAAACATTTAGTAAAAACATATACATGGTTAAAAAATCATATAAAAAATCATTTAATAACTAGAGGAGGAAAAATTAAATTGTTTTATCAGTAAATGATCATATAATTTACCTCACCGAAAATTCAAACATAATCAAACCGTGATTAAAATTGACATTTAATTATAAATCCATACCACCTTGGATGCTTTTGAATGATAACCTCAATAGTAGAGTTAAAACACAACCAAAATTAAATATCATGAAAATATTTTGGTTCATGATATAGAATTCCAACGGGTGACTTTATACACTATACAGAATATCAATTGGGGAATATTTTATATGTCTCTATAAGAAAAATGTGAGACTAGAAATCCCTTAACTTGTGTTCAGACTTTTTGTTTATGTCCATTATCCCCTATATAATAAACTTATATCAATTTTTTTCTCAAGAACATTTTACACTTATAATACCTTGTACATAAATCGTTTTCTTCAATAATTATAATGAGATATTTCGTTACTTAGTTAGAAATGTCTAGGTTGTGTGTTTTAGGATGTTTAGTTTATAAATTCAAACGAACATAGTGTGTGAAACATGATCAAAGGTGTAATTTTTATTTCATATTCAAAACAATTATCATGAAATGATTATAATATTTATACATATATTATAATTTTCAAAATAACTATGAATTATAGTTAATAAAAATGAACTATATCAAAATAATGGAGATGGTAGATCGTATATATGTATGTGTAACATTTCCATTTTTCCATGATCATGATTCTATTAAATTATGTTTTATTTTATATTTATATAATTATAATTATATAATAAATATCATTTTATTTATTCAAATACACTTACATATACAACATATGGGATCTGGTAATGAGAAATGAACCACACCACTTCATAAGGCGGTAGTCTACCACACACTCTAACATTATTTTCATTTTCAAATGGATGGTAAGGTAGGAAACTATATGATATACCCATATTAAAACATCATTTTTATTTAATTAATCTCATATATAAAAAATAAATCCATAATCATGGACAACCATGATAGATGATAATGGGAAATGAATTACATCAGTTCATGAGGTCATAGTTCGTGTAACGTCCCGACCCCGGGTGCCATGCAACGGGTGCCCCGAGCCCGGTTCTCCATGTGACCTCAAGCGCATTTCCCCAAACGCCAAAGTCTGCCGACTAGCAACGAGGTCCCATGTATGATTGTGGGGAAACTATGCCCTCATTTGTCAAATTGTAGCGCCGCGGAATACCAAAATAAACATACAACAACAGCGGAAGTAGTAAGCATACACAACTGAATAACTACTACAGTGGATATAGACAACAGTATAAAAGTGATGATACGACATGTTCAAATTCTAAGAAAAGAGCCATAACATGTTATACATCACTGTGATACAACCAAAAGCAAAGTACAACAAAATAAGTAAACAGGTAGCAGCAGCATCGCAAGCCTAGGCTCAGTCCCATGCCCTCATACTCCTCATCAACTGTCAATTACCTATATAGGGACTCTTTCCCCTATCTACAACTACATCAACATAATCTGTTTGGGCCGAAAAGCGTGACCCAAACAGGGTGTGAGAAATACATCTCAGTAGGCACCCACCAAAGGCCCGTGCTCAACTGTGTGTAAAACATGCAACAAGTGTGCAATAGTAAATGAAATAACTAAAAAGTACTCAAAAGTAACTAACATAACAGTTAAATTTCCATTTAATTATTCATTTAATTCCATTAATTTAGTAACGTTTTTGTGCTCAGCACAAAGCCCTCACGCTAACCAGAACCGTGCCCTCAGGCTAAAATAGTAACCACACCCTCAGGCTTGCCCTCAGGCCATATAGAATCCAACCCGCAGGTAATGCCCTCAGTCGTAACAGAAATTTTTTCCCTCAGGCTTACGAAGTGTCTCCCTCAGGCATAGAAGTCACGCCCTTGGGCACGAAAGGTTACCCTTAGGCAGAATAACGACAGCCCTCGGGCTAAAATAGTCACGCCCTTAGGCTAATCACAACACCGCCCTCAGGCTAAACAGGTAACCGGGCTATGCCCAATATATCAAAATGCAGTAAACAAGAAATTCCCCTCAAGGCAATTCTACAGTTACTACATTTAAGGCATACCCTCGGGTAACCTGGCCAAACAGCTAAACAGAAGAACACACCCCTCGGGATGGTCCTGGATCCAAGCAACGATCCCAAACATCATTTTATTATCACCATTTAATCACCTATGCAATTCTAGGCATTAAATATAGCAACGGCCTCACCCACACGACACCCCAACATGGGTTCGTGGAACAAAAACGCACAAAAATGCACGCCAATTGGATAAATAAACCCCAAGCCTCCCACCTTATGTGCCAACGAACACTATACCTGAACACCGGCTCCAGAAACGCCCAAGAAAGGAGAAGATCTGGAAAATAAAAAAACCCAATCAAACGTAAGTAACATACATTGGGAGAAGAATTGGCAAGAACGGTACCAGGAGAAGGAAGGGATTACCCGTGCGGTTCTAACGAGATCATCCAAAGCCGAATCGGATTCCAGACGAACTCCCGACGGATCTTCAAAGGTCCGACCTCTTCCTTTGGCTCCAAAATGGCTCAAACGCCTCCTCTGCCAAATTTGGAGGCTACTGCCTGTTTTATGATGAAAAAACAAAGTAGACGGCATGTACTTCTGAGTACACAGCGTGTACTTCTTTCATTTAACTATTCATTTGGCGTCACCGACACTATTCACTTGCCGACAAGAGTACACGGCATGTACTCCCGAGTACATGGCGTGTACTGCTGGCCACCTAGCGGCGACTCCACCGCCTTACTTTTTAACCTGCCGACTGACTACAAAGCGTGTAAAGGACCACTACACGACGTGTAGTCGGTTCCTACACCCTTTGTGGCCGGTGAGGCTACACGCCCTGTGTACTTATCCAAACACGGCCAAAAGTACACGGCGTGTGGGCCAAGTACATGGCATGTAGGTTCAAAATTTAGGATTTTTCCCCATTTTTCCATATTTTCTCAAAATCACTTAAGGAAAAGGAAAAGAAGAAGCTCGTACCTCTAAAACAAGAACCGGGTTCTTAGAAACTCCCACCTTATAGCAATTCGTCCCCAAATTTCCCTTTCGAGGGTGGCAAAGAGAAAGCTCATAACAGCTCTGGCCAATGAGCACGTACATCGGCCTCCTGCTCCCAGGTCTCGTCCTACACTCGACCATACTGCCATAGCACCCGTACGAGAGGAACTGACCGGCCTCGGAGCACCTTCGTGCTCTTGTCAATGATACGGATCAGATGCTCCTCAAATGACGCAACATGATGAAGCTCAACCTCCTCTGGCTGAAATGTGTGAGATGGGTCAGAATGGTAGTGACGCAACTAAGACATGTGGAAGACGTCGTGCATGGCTCGGTACCGCTGTGGTAACTGCAACCGATAGGCAACCAGCCCGACTCTCTCCAGAATCTCAAATAGCCCCACGTACCTCGGTGAAAGATTACCCTATCTCCTGATCTGTTTGTGTCCCATCCTCGGCGAAACACGCAAGAAAACCTGATCCCCAACCACGAACTCCAACGGTCGTCTGCGTCGATCAGCATACGACTTCTGACGAGACTGCGCGGTAGCCATCCGCTTCCGAATCAACTTGACCAGCTCAGATGTCTCCTTCACAAGCTGTGGTCCCAATAAAGCTGCCTCACCTGCCTCTAACTAGCACAAAGGTGATCGGCATGGCCTACCATATAGAGCCTCGTATGGTGCCATCTCAATAGTTGCCTGAAAACTATTGTTATAGGCAAACTTGACTAAGAGTATATGCTTCTCCCAAGAGCCCCAAAAGTCTAGGACACATGCGCACAGCATGTCCTCTAGCACCTGTATCGTCCGCTCTAACTGGCCATCTGTCTAAGGGTGGTATGATGTGCTCAAAAGCACCTGTGTACCCAGCGCCCTCAGAAAACTCTGCCAGAAATGAGACATGAAGCGGGCGTCCCTATCTGAAACGATAGAACGAGGGACCCCATGAAGACGTACGATCTCTCAAATATACAGCCTTATGAGCTCGTCCACACCAAAGGTCTCCTTGAGTGGAATGAAGTGAGCTACCTTCGTAATTCTGTCCACAACAACCCATACGATGTCATTGCCTCGAGTTGACCTTCGTAATCCCATCATGAAATCCATCGTGACATCATCCCAGTTCCACTCTGGAATAGGCAACTGCTGTAACAGCCCAGCTGGTCTCTGATGCTCTACCTTCACCTGCTGATAGGTGGAACACCTCGTAACAAAACCAGCTATCTCTCTCTTCATACCCGGCCACCAGTACTGACGTCTAAAGTCTCGGTACATCTTGGTAACCCCAGGATGAACTGCCCAAGATGAAGCATGAAACTCCCTCATCATCTCCTCGCGTATATCCCATGGAACCCATACACGTCCATGGAAACGAAAAACCTCATCATCGCCTATCGTCCAACCGGATGGAGGGTCCTCACTTGCCACCGACTCCCGTAGAACTAGGCCTTCTAAAACTGATAGCTGCCTCTTCCTCACTTTGTCCAGGAGGGTAGAAGTCACAGCTAACGAGGAAAGATAAGTCTGTCCCTGACTTCCATGCACCTCCAGATGCATCTCAGAGAAAAAATCCATAAGCTACGATTCACCACTAGCCTCTTGCACTGCCTGTATTTGAGTCTTCCTACTCAGTGCATCAGCTACTGCATTACCTTTACCAGGTGTATAGGCAAGCTCAAAATCGAAGGACTGTAGGTACTCGACCCACCTTCTCTACCTCAGATTTAGGTCACACTAAGTAATACATACTTAAGGATTTTGTGGTCGGTGAAAACCACAAAATGCTCTCCCAACAGGTAATGTCTCCAACAGCGCAACGCATGCACAACTGCAGCCAACTCGAGATCGTGCGTCGGGTAATTCCTCTCATGTTGCCTCAACTGCCGAGACCCGTACGCCAAAACTCGGTCACCATGCATCAAAACCGATCCCATCTCAATCCCTGACAAATCACAGTAAACCGTATAGTTCTTCCCCTGATCTGGGAGTATCAGGAACGGTGCTGATGTCAGCCTTCCCTTCAGGTCCTGAAATGTTGTCTCGCAAGCTTCTGACCAAACGAACTTCACACCCTTCTTAGTCAGACCTGTCAACAGTGCTGCTAAGGGGGAGAAGTACTGTATGAAGCGTCTGTAGTAACCATCCATCCCTAAGAAACATAGTATTTCAAACACGTTCTTGGGATGCTCCTAGGAAACTACTGCTCTCACCTTCTCTGGGTCCACTGCAACTCCTGCCTCTAAGATGATATGACCCCGGAAGTGAATCTGGTCCATCCAAAAGTGGCACTTCAAGAGCTTAGCATATAGGCGATGCTTTCTCAGTGTACTCAATATGATCTCAAGATGGGTGGCATGGTCATGTCGAGTGTGAGAGTGCACCAAGATGTCGTCCACGAATACTACCACAAATGAATCAAGATACTGATGGAACACACGATTCATCAGATCCATGAAAACTGATGGCGCATTCGTGAGTCCGAATGGCATAACTGTATACTCATATAGACCATACCTGCTCCTTAAAGCTGTGAGAGGTATATCAGATGGTCTAACGCATAGCTAATGATATCCAAGTCTCAGGACAATCTTCAAGAACACTCGTGCTCCACGAAGCTGATCAAACAAATCATCTATCCTCGGCAAGGGATATCTATTCTTATCCTTCAACTGGTTCAGCTTCCGATAATCCACACAAATCCTAAGGGTACTATCTGCCTTCTTCGCAAAAAGGACCGGAGAACCCCAAGGAGAAGTACTGGGTCGGATAAAACCCTTTTCCTGTAGCTCCTCTAACTACCTATTGAGCTCCTGCAATTCAGGCGTGGCCATCCTATAAGGAGGAATGGACACCGGTGCTACTCCTGGAACAAACACGATAGAGAAATCCACCTCACGCACCGGAGGTAGACCTGAAAATCGTCTGGGAAGACATCCCTGAAACGATCAACAACTGGAGGGAAAACCATCTGACAAGTCCCCTGGTCATCCAGATATAAGCTCGCAATCTGGGCTATGACTCCACCTCGCCCATGATGCTCTGGTCCAGCTCGACTCGCCTAAACATCCCACTCACCCATGTATAGAAACTCCCAGCCCTCTAGTGACGTGAAACGCACCCTACGACGATAGCAGTTTACAAAGGCTCGAAAGGGAACTAACCAGTCCATCCCAAGAATAATGTCATAGCTCGTCATCTCCAGGATATAGAGGTCCCAAAGGAAGTGACACCCACCAACCTCAAGGGGGAACTCCTTGCACTGACTCACACCAACCTTCCTAGTCCCCAACGGAGTGTCTAGTGTTAAGATATCAGAAGAAGTAGAAACACCGAGCCCAAGTCTCTCTACAACGGGTACTGATATAAAACTATGTGTAGCACCCATATCAAAAAGTACTGAAGACAAGACAGAAGCTACTATAATAGTACCTCTGACTGTTGAAGGTCCGTGATCCAGCTCCTTCTAGGTCTGTTGCACTGCATATGCCTGACCATTGCTGCGGCCCTGCGACACATCCTGGCTACCCTGAGCTATCCCGCCCTGTTGCCTCTAAGATCCTAGTGTCTGGATACCATGGCCAATACCACCATCTCTGCCTGCACGCCCTAAAGTATTCCATTTCCCTAAATGGTAAGAATCAACTGGTCATGATCCCGCTTGCGGAGTCTGCACAAAACCCCTCTCACTAGCCACTGGTAGAAACGCCCTGCAAAAGCGCTACAAATGACCCATCATGCCGCAAGCTCAGCACTCCACTGGGTCTCTTGGGCACTGCGGCCTCTTGTGCCCCTCTCTGCCACAGTGGTAGCACCGGATCGGGCAACCTGAAAAAGCTTCCTGGCTGGTACTACCGCCCGGAGAGAAGTCCATCTACCTATTCCTATTGCCAGCAGAAATAGTACCAGTAACTGGTGTCGAATTGCACTGGCCCACACCACTAGATTCTCACAGATTCCTCTCTGTAATCAACGCCTGGTTCACAATCGCGTGTACATTAGGTAACCTGAAAACATTCACCAGCACTCAGATGTCATACCAAAGACCATCCTCAAAACGTCTGGCTCTCAGCGTCTCATCACCCACCAACACGGGTGCAAAGCGTTGAAGCTCTGTAAAACGAGCAGAGTAGTCCATCACCGACATAGCACCCTGCTGCATATTCATGAACTCTCGAGCTCTATCTGCTCTCAGTGTCTCAGGAAAGAAGAAGTCATAGAAGACTGTCTGAAAATCCTCCCACGCCATGTCCCTGTGATTCTCTGAGTGGGTGGTAACATCCCACCACCTCTTGGCGGAATCACGCAGCATGTAAGTCGCGAGCTTGACCCTCCACCCTGGAGGCGTCTCAAGATGCTCAAAAATAGTCTGCATCGATCCTAGCCACGACTCTGCATCCTGTGGTCCACCATCCCCTGAAAACGTAGGCGGATGCTGCTGCTGGAAGATACGTGTCAGCTCGGCCATAGATGTGGCAGCCTGCGGTGCTCCCTGAAAGGTCTGCATGAACCGCAATAAGCCTTCACGGAACTGCGCCTCCGCGCCGATGTCTGGTATAACAGCTGGTGCCGCATTTGGCTCTGCTGGTGGATCAACTGGTAGCCCATGTCCCACCATCTCCAGAGTATAATCTTCGCTGCTCTCTTGGAGAACAACTCGCGATCGTCTAGGCGGGATGACTCTACAAGTTCAAAAGAACGCCTTAGATTGAAGATTATTATGACTGAAATGAAGGAACCAAAAAGGAACAAGAGGAAGAAGGCAGTTCAAAATTTTCAAAACAAGACTACACGGCGTGTACAATGACTACACGACATGTAATTGACTTCCTTTCCCCTACCTGGGTCCTTCTACACGGCTAAGCCACACGGCTTCCATTCAACAAAACTACACGGCATGTATAATATCTACACGTCGTGTACAATGTTATTTTTCAACTGCATGTGTAACACCCTAGGTAAATAAAGAATATGAAATTTTCATATTTATCCATATTTGTGAATAAAATATTAATATGACTTTAAAGGGGACGCTATGCTCGATGGCGTACCCAACACGCAACAACGAGTTTCTTGGGAATCTTACGTTGCACTCTAATAATAAAATAATATTATTTTAAATGGTAGTTAACATTTAGCCGTTGTATTGGCGGGAATGGATAGAAATAACTAAAATATTATTATATATGTTTTTTAAATGTTTTTACATTTATCCAATAAAAGATAAAGGCTTAAAATACAGAAAGAATTCAATTTTAGGCTTTTATACCCTAATTTTCACTAAAGATTTACTTATCTCCTTTTGATGGAGAACTGTAATTAAATATAGTTTTGTTCACTATTATAAATTCTATTGGACCAAATAAAACTCTTCTTTAGAATCAGGACATCAAAATTTACTTTGTTTAAATTTTTGGTATCTTTCCGATAAAGTTCATTTTTAATGAATAGTGTAAAATGTTGTATTTTAATTCAAAACCTCTTTTTAATCTAATTTATTTATATGATTATATTATCTTTTGAATTGGTTTTAAAGTGAAATTATAATATATTTTTACCATTAAATCCAATAGTGGTCGTTGGAATTAATTTCACATTGAAATCAGACTTAAACTAGTGTCAATCTTTTGATACTTATTGTTTCATAGAAACACTCTATTTGCTCTGACAGCGGGAATTCATTATTAAATTAATTAATGTGACTTATATGTTTTTAATTTTGTAAAATAGACATCATTTTTGAATTCGGAATATCAAATATAGCTTAGGGTGAATTTTTGGGATTTTTTTAAAAAACTTCAATTTTTGATGAATAGTGAAACCACTAAGTGGTACTTATAAAAACTGATTTTTCCGTTTAAATGAAATTTTTCCATCTTTCTGTTTTGAATTTAAAAAATCTGACATACATGGTTGTCATTAAGAAGTAAAATGTGGTTCAATGGGATAAAAATAATTTTTTGGTGAATAGTAACTTATTAAGTTTTTATTCGCGATTAGAGGTAATTATTGTAGTTTAAGGTAAAAATAATGTTTTAATAATATGAAATGAACTTAAAAAATGTCCTAACCTCGTTGTATGTATGATTTACGACCAAGAAAAGCCATGGGTCAACATTGGGACCCCAGGGAGCCACTTTGGTTGGGAAATGACATAAATAACTTTTTATTTAATGTAAAAGTAAAAATTACACAAACATGATATGTTTTACTAAAACAATTTTTAAGTGGGGTCATACAAGTCATATTTTTTATTATAAATAGTTATTGGAAAGCTAAAATAATTTCCTACATCATAGTAATTTATTTACAATTGTTAGACATTAAATAAATTAAATTATTTATGACATCATAATGATGCAGCGATGACATCTTTATTTGACGATTTAACTAAAATGGAAAGATAATGTAAAATATATGAACTAAACATGTCCAAAACTTATTGGATGGGTGTATTTCGAACCCTTATCACCTTATCCACGAATTATATCAATTTGGGACCTTTTAAAACCGAAACACATTTTCAAATAAAGTAATATTTCTTTACTTTCCAAAAGTGCCCCTCCTCTCCTCTTATAAAAGGCCCCCACCTCTACCTCCGTACCCACACTCCCAAAGCCTTTGGCTCGGACAAACCCTTCCCATTTTGTCTCTCCACATCCCTCTCTTACTCCTTGAAGCTTCACTTTGGGAATAAGTCTTCCCAAGGAAGCCTTTGAGCTCAAACCAAAGGGAGTTACCCGATTTTTAAGGTAATGTCTTCACTTGAGTCATTTTGTTTCATTTTGCTTCTCCAACCCCCTAAACTCTTTTTATTAATTTAGTTTATAAAAAATCCAGTATCTTAGATATATTATAATGTTGTTATAAGAATTATTAGACCTACACTTACACACACCTACATCTAATGGTTAAAGAACATACTGTTTCTCTGGATGGCGAATTTCTGCCTCACGAAACGATGATTGTTCAAAATTCTTCTAACACCTTCAAAGGTGGCCATTAAGATGAAACTATATTTACAAATGATATATAATATGTTTATGTTTTACTTAATCTTCTGTATTTTTCATTTATTTCATACCTTTATGGTTTCCATTATGGATAAATGCGATATCTTCATTTAAGGAAGCGCGGACTGCCGCCCCCTCATAGTGATTTGATTCGTTATTACCATATGTGGTACGTATAAAGGGTATATTTAATGATATTATATATGATACCATAATGTAATTAAAATACTATTATGTATCATTATGTTTTAATTCTATTAAATATGAAATAGAAATGGAAGTAGCGTTCATGCGTACGTACGGCTTACCGTCTCCATGAACGGTACATTTCATTTCTTATCTCAAAATGTTATGTACTATTATAAGTACATATATATAATGGATATATAAGTAATATATTATATCTAAATTATGGATATAATTCTGTAATTATAACATATATATATATATATCTCATTTTGTTTTAATTCCATTAATATGACAAAAAAAAGAAAGTAGCGTTCATGCGTACGTACGACCTACCGTCTCCATGAAAGGTGCTTTTCGTTTTTTATCTCCAAATGATATGAAATTGGATAAAATGAATATTCACTGAATATATATGATATTTTAATCATTAATAATATTCTGGAAATTATTTACATATAACTACATGGGCAATCTTTTTTCAAACATGTTCATTTTTGACTCATGTACCAAACATCAGCAAAAACGTCTGATATGAACTAACATTATTAAACAATTATTATAACATTATAATACGTGGTATGAACTGAATAATAATCTATAATGTAGGTACTTAGGAAATTATTAATTGATCAAAGTTTATTATTCAGGAATATAAAGAAACGAACAAGACAAGTTGGACTTGAGGTAAGGGATCCTACACCTCTCTTTCTTTTTAAGTACACTCTTTTATGTCATTCCTTTTGAGCTTATATTTCTTATGATTGGGATGTTATTTTATATTACTACCACTGTAATTATATTGTTCATATGATGAGAGACCCTATTTCCTCTAATCAATCCATTTTGGAAGTTTTAAGTGGCGCCGTTAGGCTGCCGAGTTTTCGTAAGGGATTTTTCATCTCACTTTTATTCCTGTGAGATTTATGATATATTTGCCACAATTTCATTTGAGTGGTTTATGTACTGACATTTATTATAGTCCTTTTGTAATATAATTTCATTTATGGGTATTTACATATTCATTTTATGACACTTCTTCAATGGGGTGTACTTTTCGAAAGTTACCCAAGTCGGTAATGGAACCTTTCACCCTCCTCATTTTAAAAGACTTCGTTTGTTATGTCTTTTAATTCACATACTATTATGTTGGGATATGTTATTCAATATCCGGATTAATGTAAATTTTATGTCCAAGTGATGAGATTCCCTTTTTATCTCTCATCAACTCATTTTCTGAATTTTTTAAGTGACGCCGTTAGGCTGTCGAATTTTACCAAAGGAACGTTTACCCCAATTTCGATTTCTTTGGGTTCAACATGTAGTTATTTAATATGTCATCATTTGAATATGTTTGAATGAAATTTTATTGTTTTACACTTAATATCCAATTTTATTGGGTGTATTTATATTTGTCACACATAATTTTGATATTGATTTATCCTTAATTTAAGGATACCTTCCTTATAAGGGATTTCATCACATTTTACATCCCTATTGAGACTTCATTGTTGTTACGCACCAAATCACTCTTATATAGTGTATATACTATCCTTTGGAATATTATATCATGAATCCATTTATTCTCATGATATTATAATGTTCTGATTAAATTTTATTCCTCAATTATTGTATTCAAGTGTCTCTAATTTTGGTAAAAACCCTTTGACCAAAATATCGCTTTAAATGTTTTAATGAGTTGTTCTTATTAATATCCATGTTTTCAAAATGGTTTTAAGGATTTATTTATATGGATATTAATGTTTTAAAATATTAAAAGCTTCAAGGTGGTATGGGACTTCGTCTCAATCTCCTTTCATCGATGCATATTTTGTTTTATACACAAATTTTTTTATATGGTGTATAAACCCCTTTGACATGTACGTTTATCAAAAAGGAATATTTTTTATACGAAGCATTTTACTAAACGAAAAAAGGGAATGTTTTTTTCGTACGTATGTGGCGACATCGACTTCTCCGCCGCCGTGACCGTTATTTCAGTTTCGGATTCCTCTACAAGCCATACCTTCTTTTTTAAAGAAAAATAAACACCCTGTTTTAATTTTATTTTATTTTGGTATTGAAAATGGTTTTCATAATGTATTTATATCAATGTGTTGTATTGATATCTTGTGATTGAAAGGTGTAAATGTTATGTTTCCTTTATGCATGTTTTATGTGATGCGATTATGTTGAGGTTCTTGGGCATTATTATGAAGACGGATGGTTCCGTGATAAACTAAGGGCGGGTGAGCCCGATAAAGCTCTCCAATGCATTGGGTAACGCAAAGGGGTGAAACGTTAAGGTTTCTCCGAAGAGATTGAAGGAATATACTATGATGGGTATTCCAAATGTAACCAATAGGGTTACTCCCTACGTAAGAATGTTATGAATGCCTCAAGTTACCTTTATGTCTTATGTTTTCTATGATTTATTCATGGTTTGATGAGGAATGTTAAAGTTCCTATGTTTTATGGGTAAAGTATGATTTCATTCTTATGTATATGTGAACTCATGTTTCCTTTCCATTTTTTTATAACCCTTACTGAGCTTTTTGTGCTCATCCCAAGTTTTTGAAATGTTTTTCACAGGTCAAGGGAAAGGTACATGATGTGGTGATAGTGTCAAGGATGTGTCAAGAAAGAATCCATGTTTTATTTTCAATATGTTTCCGTTGATGGGAAGAATGAATACTGTCTTTTATGTAACCACTTTGTTTAAATGTGGAATGTAATTCATGTTTCATGATATAATTCTCTAAAACTCTAAACCTGAAAAGATCCTCAATGTGTAATCTTGTAATAACTCAAGATTAAGTAAGGTTTAAGGCTGGGGCCTTATAGTTGGTATCAAAGGTCGGTTTAGATAACTTTAGAGGTTAGGGTATTCTCTAAGCCCAAGTGACATTACCATAATGGTTAAGATTTCAGAAAGAGTCGTAGTTTTAGATAAAGTGAATGAGTAAGTGTATCTTAGTGTTTACCTTCCTCATTAGTACATGATGGTTTTGTTGATATACTCACACTGACAATTTTGTTTTAAGTGAATGGATGGATCTAGCAGGCACCAAAGAGACAACAGGTTTGAAGGAAACTGTGGTGGTTCTCTGATTAAGATACTAGATAAAATGGAGGATTCAATGAGGAATCTCATGGTTGTTCTAAACCAACTATCAAGGAGTCATGATTAACCACTTGAACCTTGGTATTATTTTTAATTCATCATGTACGAGATGACCAATCGATGTGGAAGTTCAGGTAACAATTATAAAGGTAACCATTAGTGTTTATATGATCCTTACTTTTGAGGTAATTATGGGTTACTATATGTTATGATGGAAGTGAAAGGCATGAGATAAAATTGAGGTTAAATTATGTTATGGTTATTTTTGATGATTTTATCAATTTTTGGGGAATTATTTGAGAATTATATAGTTTTGGAAAAAGGACAACACACAGACCGTGTGACTACCCATCGCGTCGGACAAAGCTGCGGGAATCGAACCCACAACCAAAGTGCGACTGGTATTTATCGCCTACCACTGGACTACGTGAAGTCCCTGGTTAGTTTGACTGATTCTTTCGAGTTATATGATTTTAGGAATTAAGAGTAAGTTGATTTTGGGTTATTTATGAAAATGATTATCCTATCATGGAGGATATTTGATTAGGTTAATTACTTTTCAATACGAGACTTTAGGAGCAACTGATGTTGTTTGGAGATAAATGTTACGATTTAACTTGGAAGACTATGTGACAAAATCCTTCAAATATTTGGGTTTCAATATTATATTGGTTTACTTTGAAGATTTTTATGGACAAATTGTTTATCAGATGATCCTTGTTGAACTTTGGGTTTTGTTTGAAAAATTTTGGAGATTAAGAATACATTTTCTTTTTATAAAGGGTTATCCTTTTCTGGATTATCTGACCTTGTACTAACCTTTTTGGTTTTGGTTATGGTTAAGGTATAAAGATATGGGAAGTATATAGTTCTCTTTTTTGGATTAGGTGATTTTCTAGAAGTTGATTATAGTACTCTTAATGAGAACAAGTCTCCCTAAATACTCACCTTTTGGAAAAAAATATGAGTTTGACTAAGGAATCTAGTAAAAGTTGAAAGTCAACATGATAAGTGATTATGTTTCCTTATGAATAAATTCCTCAAAAAAATGTAACTTAAAACAAAATTTTTGTCTATTAACTTTTCCTACTAGGAAATCGAATACCGTTTAACCCATCACAAGTTTGTGATTTTCTTATTGTTAACATTCCCCTAAACATGTTTTCTATCACTCTCCATCAGAACATGACCCTATGTTTTCTCCTCCAGGTCCATGTTTTCCTACATGGAATCATAGTATGGGTCAACTCGGGTGACCTCTGTACTTGTCTTTCTTTATTTTAAAGTGATTGTTTTACCGACTCTTGTTCCGATGTGGGACTTTCAAGGATGTTTCCAAGCCCAATTTTAAAATTTCGAGGACGCAATTTCCAAAAGGGGGGAAGGATGTAACACCCCAGGTAAATAAAGAATATGAAATTTTCATATTTATCCATATTTGTGAATAAAATATTAATACGAATTTAAAGGGGACGCTATGCTCGATGGCGTACCCAACACGCAACAACGAGTTTAATGGGAATCTTACATTGCACTCTAATAATAAAATAATATTATTTTAAATGGTAGTTAACATGTAGTCGTTGTATTGGCGGGAATGGATAGAAATAACTAAAATATGATTATATATGTTTTTTAAATGTTTTTACATTTATCCAATAAAAGATAAAGGCTTGAAATACGGAAAGAATTCAATTTTAGGCTTTTATACCCTAATTTTCACTAAAGGTTCACTTATCACCTTTTGATGGAGAACTGTCATTAAATATAGTTTTTTTCACTCTTATAAATTCTATTGGACCAAATAAAACTCTTCTTTATAATCGGGACATCAAAATTTACTTTGTGTAAATTTTTGGTATCTTTCCGATAAAGTTTATTTTTTAATGAATAGTGTAAACTGTTGTATTTTAATTCAAAACCACTTTTTAATATAATTTATTTATATGATAATATTATCTTTTGAATTGGTTTTAAAGTGAAATTAGAATATATTTTTACCATTAAATCCAATAGTGGTCGTTGGAATTAATTTCACTTTGAAATCAGACTTAAACTAGTGTCAATCTTTTGATACTTATTGTTTCATAAAAACACGCTATTTGCTCTGACAGCGGGAATTAATAATTAAATTAATTAATGTGACTAATATGTTTTGAATTTTGTAAAATAGAATTCATTTTTGAATTCGGAAAATCAAATATAGCTTTGGGTGAATTTTTTGGATTTTTCTGAAAAACTTCAATTTTTGATGAATAGTGAAACCACTAAGTCGTACTTATAAAAACTGATTTTTTCGTTTAAATGAAATTTTGCCATCTTTGTGTTTTGAATTCCAAAAATCCTACATACATGGTTGTCATTAAGAAGTAAAATTTGGTTCAATGGGATAAAAATAATTTTTTGGTGAATAGTAACTTATTAAGTTTTTAATCGCGATTAGAGGTAATTAGTGTAGTTTATGGTAAAAATAATGTTTTAATAATATGAAATGAACTTGAAACATATCCTAACCTCATTGGATGTGTTATGGCCGACCAATACAATCCATGGGTCAACTTGGGGACCCCATGGAGCCACTTTGGTTGGGAAATGACATAAAAAACTTTTTATTTAATGTAAAAGTAAAAATGACACAAACATGATATGTTTTACTAAAAAACATTTTAAGTGGGATTATAAAAGTCATATTTTTTATTATAAATAGTCATTGGAAAGCTAAAAAGATTTCATACATCATAGTAATTTTTTTTATAACTTTTAGACATTAAATAAATTAAATTATTAATGACATCATAATGATGCAGCGATGACATCATTATTTGAAGATTTAACTAAAATGGAATGATAATGTAAAATCTATGAACTACACATGTCCAAAACATATTGTATGGGTGGATGTCTAACCCTTATCACCTTATCCACGAATTATATCAATTTTGGACCTTTTAAAACCGAAAAAATTTCAAATAAAGTAATATTTCTTTACTTTCCAAAAGTGCCCCTCCTCTCCTCTTATAAAAGGCCCCCACCTCTACCTCCTAACCCATACTCCCAAAGCCTTTGGCTCGGCCAAACCCTGCCCATTTTGTCTCTCAACTTTCCTCTCTTACTCCTTGAAGCTTCACTTTGGGCAGAAGTCTTCCCAAGGAAGCCTTTGATCTCAAACCAAAGGGAGTTACCAGATTTTTAAGGTAATGTCTTCACTTGAGTCATTTTGTTTCATTTTGCTTCTCCAACCCCATAAACTCTTTTTATTAATTTCTTTTATAAAAAATCCAGTATCTTCAATATACTAGGATGTTGTTATAAGAAGTATTCGAGCTACACTTACACACACCGACATCTAATGGTTAAAGAACATACTGTTTCTGTGGATGGCGAATTTCTGCCTCACGAAACGATGATTGTTCAACATTCTTCTAACACCTTCAAAGTTTTCCATTAAGATGACACTATATTTATATATGATATATAATATGTTTATGTTTTACTTAAGCTTATGTATTTTTCATTTATTTCATACCATTATGGTTTCCATTATGGGTAAATGTGATATCTTCATTTAAGGAAACACGGACTACCGCCCCCTCATAGTGATTTGATTCGTTATTACCATATGTGGTACGTATAAAAGGTATATTTAATGATATTATATAGTATACCATACTGGAATTAAAATACTATTATGAATAATTATGTTTTAATTCTATTAAATATGAAAGAGAAATGGAAGTAGCGTTCATGCGTACGTACGGCTTACTGTCTCAATGAACGATACATTTAATTTCTTATCTCAAAATGTTATGTACTATTATAAGTACATATATATAATGGATATATATGTAATATATTATATCTAAATTATGGATATCATTCTGGAATTATAACATATATATATATATCTCATTTTGTTTTAATTCCATTAATATGACAAAAAAAAGAAAGTTGTGTTAATGCGTACGCACGGCCTACCGTCTCCATGAATGGTGCTTTTCGTTTTTTATCTCCAAATTATATGGAATAGTATAAAATGAATATTTACTGGATATATATGATATTTTAATCATTAATAATATTCTTTAAATTATTTACATATAACTACATGGGCAATCTTTTTTCAAACATGTTCATTTTTGACTCATGTACCAAACATCGGCAAAAACGTCTGATATGAACTAACATTATTAAAAAATTATTATAACATTATAATACGTGATATGAACTGAATAATAATCTCTAATGGAGGTACTTAGGCAATTATTAATTGACCAAAGTTTATTATTCAGGAATATAAAGAAACGAACAAGACAAGTTGGACTTGAGGTAAGGGATCCTACACCTCTCTTTCTTTTTAAGTACACTCTTTTATGTCATTCCTTTTGAGCACATCTTTCATATGATTGGGAGGTTATTTTATGTTACTCCCACTGTACTTATTATATTCATATGATGAGAGACCCTATTTCCTCTCATCAATCCATTTTGGATGTTTTAAGTTGCGTCGTTAGGCTGCCGAGTTTTTGTAAGGGATTTTTCATCTCACTTTTATTCCTGTGAGATTTATGCTACATTTTCCACAATTTCATTTGAGTGGTTTATGTACTGCCCTTTATTACAGTACTTTTGTTATATAATTCCATTTATGGGTATTTACATATTCATTTTATGACACTTCTTCAATGGGGTGTACTTTTCGAAAGTTACCCAAGTCGGTAAAGGAACCTTTCACCCTCCTCATTTTAAAAGACTTCGTTTGTTATGTCTTTTAATTCACATAATATTACGTTGGGATATGTTATTCTATATCCTGATTGATGTAAATTTTATTTCCAAGTGATGATATTCCCTTTTATTCTCTCATCAACTCATTTTATGAATTTTTGAAGTGACGCCGTTAGGCTGTCGAATTTTACCAAGGGAACGTTTTAACCCAATTTCGATTTCTTTGGGTTCAACATGTAGTTATTTAATATGTCATCCTATGAATATGTGTGAATGACATTTTATTGTTTTAAACTTAATATCCAATTTGATTGGGTGTATTTATATTTGTCACACATAATTTTGATATTTATTTATCCTTAATTTAAGGACACCTTCCTTATAAGGGATTTCATCACATTTTACATCCCTATTGAGACTTCATTGTTTTTATGCACCAATTCACTCTTATATGGTGTATATACTGTCCTTTGGAATATTATATCATGAATACATTTATTCTCATGATATTATAATGTTCTGATTAATTGTTATTCATCAATTATTGTATTCAAGTGTCTCTAATTTTGGTAAAAACTCTTTGACCAAAATATCGCTTTAAATGATTTAATGACTTGTTCTTATTAATATCCATGTTTTCAAAATGGTTTTAAGGATTTATTTATATGGATATTAATGGTTTAAAATATTAAAAGCTTCATGGTGCTATTGGACTTCGTCTCAATCTCCTTTCATTGAGGCATATTTTGTTTTATACACAACTTTTGTTATATGGTGTATAAACCCCTTTGACTTGTACGTTTATCCAAAAGGAATCTTTTTTATATGAAGCATTTTACTAAACGACAAAAAGGAATGTTTTTTTCGTACGTATGTGGCGACAACTACTTCTCCGCCGCCGTGACCGTTATTTCAGTTTCAGCTTCCTCTACAAGCCATACCTTCTTTTTTAAAGAAAAATAAATACCATGTTTTAATTTTCTTTTATTTTAGTATTGAAAATGGTTTTCATAATGTATTTATATCAATGTGTTGTATTGATGTCTTGTGATTGATAGGTGGAAATGTTATGTTTCCATTATACATGTTTTATGTGATACGATTATGTTGAGGTTCTCGGGCATTATTATGAAGACGGGTGGTTCCGTGATAACCTATGGGCGGGTGAGCCCGATAAAGCTCTCCAATGCATTGGGTAACGCGAAGGGGTGAAACGTTAAGGATTCTCGAAAGAGATTTAAGGAATATACTGTGATGGGTATTCCAAACGTAACCAATAGGGTTACTCACTATGTAAGAATGTTATGAATGCCCCAAGTTACCTTTATGTCTTATGTTTTCTATGATTTATTCATGGTTTGATGAGGTATGTTAAAGTGCCTATGTTTTATGGGTAAAGTTTGATTTCATTCTTATGTATATACGAACTCATGTTTCCTTTCCATATTTTTATAACCCTTACTGAGCTTTTTATGCTCATCCCAAGTTTTTGAAATGTTTTTCACAGGTCAAGGGAAAGGTACATGATGTGATGATAGTGTCATGGATGTGTCAAGAAAGAATCCTTGTTTTATTTTCAATATGTTTCCGTTTATGGGAAGAATGAATATTGTCTTTTATGTAACCACTTTCTTTAAATGTGGAATGTAATGCAAGTTTCACGATCTAATTCTCTAAAACTCTAAACCTGAAAATATCCTCAATGTGTAATCTTGTAATAACTCAAGATTAAGTAAGGTTTAAGGCTGGGACCTTATAGTTGGTATCAATGGTCGGTTTAGATAACTTTAGAGGTTAGGGTATTCTCTAAGCACAAGTGACATTTCCATAATGGTTAGGATTTCAGAAAGAGTCCTAGTTTTAGATAAAGTGAATGAGTAAGTGTATCTTAGTGTTTACCTTACTCATTAGTACATGATGGTTTTGTTGATATACTCACACTGACATTTTTGTTTTAAGTGAATGGATTTATCTAGAAGGCACCAAAGAGACAACAGGTTTGAAGGAAACTGTGGTGGTTCTCTGATTAAGATACTAGATAAAGTGGAGGATTCAATGAGAAATCTCATGGTTGTTCTAAACTAACTATCAAGGAGTCATGATCAACCACTAGAAACTTGGTATGATCTTTAATGCATCATGTACGGGATGACCAATCGATGTGGAAGTTCATGTAATAATTATAAAGGTAACCATTATTGTTTATATGGTCCTCACTTTTGAGGTAATTATGGGTTACTATATGTTATGATGGAAGTGAAAGCCATGAGATAAAATTGAGGTTAAATTATGTTATGGTTATTTTGATGATTTTATCTCTTTTTGGGGAATGATTTGAGAATTATATAGTTTTGTAAAAAGGACAACATGCAGACCATGTGACTACCCGTCGCGTCGGACAAAGCTGTGGTAATCGAACCCACAACCAATGTGTGACTGGTATTTATCACCTACCACTGGACTACGTGAAGTCCCTGGTTAGTTTGACTGATTATTTCTAGTTATATGATTTTATGAATTAAGAGTAAGTTGATTTTGGGTTATTTATGAAAATGATTAACCTATCATGGAGGATATGTGATTAGGTTAATTACTTTTCAATACGAGACTTTAGGAGCAACTGATGTTGTTTGGAGATAAATGTTACGATTTAACTTGGAAGACAATGTGACTAAATCCTTCAAATATTTTTGTTTCAATATTATATTGGTTTACTTTGAAAAATTTTATGGACAAATTGTTTATCGGATGATCCTTGTTGAACTTTTGGTTTTTTTTGACAAATTTTGGAGATTAAGAATAGATTTTATTTTTATAAAGGGTTATCCTTTTCTGGATTATCTGACCTTGTACTAATATTTTTTGTTTTGGTTATGGTTAAGGTCTAAAGATATGGGAAGTATATATTTCTATTTTGTGGATTAGTTGATTCTCTAGAAGTTGATTATAGTACTATTAATGCGAACAAGTCTCCCTAAATACTCTCCTTTTGGAAAAAATATGAGTTTGACTAAGGAATCTAGTAAAAGTTGAAAGTCAACATGGTAAGTGATTATGTTTCCTTATGAATAAATTCCTCAACAAAATGTAACTTAAAGAAAAAATTTTGTCTATTAACTTTTCCTACTGGGGGATCGAATACCGTTTAACCCATCACAAGTTTGTGATTTTCTTATTGTTAACTTTCTCCTAAACATGTTTTCTATCACTCTCCATCCGAACATGACCCTATGTTTTCTCCTCCATGTCCATGATTTCCTACATGGAATCAAAGTATGGGTTAACACGGGTGACCTCTCTACTTATCTTTCTTTATTTTAAAGTGATTGTTTTACCGACTCTTGTTCCGATGTGGGACTTTCAAGGATGTTTCCAAGCCCAATTTTAAAATTGCGAGGACGCAATTCCCAAAAGGGGGGAAGGATGTAACACCCCAGGTAAATAAAGAATATGACATTTTCATATTTATCCATATTTGTGAATAAAATATTAATATGACTTTAAAGGGGACGCTATGCTCGATGGCGTACCCAACACGCAACAACGAGTTTCTTGGGAATCTTATGTTGCACTCTAATAATAAAATAATATTATTTTAAATGGTAGTTAACATTTAGTCGTCTTTTTGGCGGGAATGGATAGAAATAACTAAAATATGATTATATATGTTTTTTAAATGTTTTTACATTTATCCAATAAAAGATAAAGGCTTAAAATACGAAAAGAATTCAATTTTAGGCTTTTATACCCTAATTTTCACTAAAGGTTCACTTATCGCCTTTTGATGGAGAACTATCAATAAATATAGTTTTGTTCACTCTTATACATTCTATTGGACCAAATAAAACTCTTCTTTAGAATCGGGACATCAAAATTTACTTTGTGTAAATTTTTGGTATCTTTCCGATAAAGTTCATTTTTTAATGAATAGTGAAAAATGTTGTATTTTAATTCAAAACCACTTTTTAATCTAATTTATTTATATGATAATATTATCTTTTGAATTGGTTTTAATGTGAAATTAGAATATATTTTTACCATTATATCCAATAGTGGTCGTTGGAATTAATTTCACTTTGAAATCAGACATAAACTAGTGTCAATCTTTTGATACTTATTGTTTCATAAAAACACGCTATTTGCTCTGACAGCGGGAATTAATTATTAAATTAATTAATGTGACTTATATGTTTTGAATTTTGTAAAATATACTTCATTTGTGAATTCGGAATATCAAATATAGCTTACGGTGAATTTTTGGGATTTTTCTGAAAAACTTCAATTTTTGATGATTAGTGAAACCACTAAGTGGTACTTATAAAAACTGATTTTTACATTTAAATGAAATTTTGTCATTTTTGTATTTTGAATTTCAAAAATCCGACATACATGGTTGTCATTAAGAAGTAAAATGTGGTTCAATGGGATAAAAATAATTTTTTGGTGAATAGTAACTTATTAAGTTTTTAATCGCGATTAGAGGTAATTAGTGTAGTTTAAGGTAAAAATAATGTTTTAATAATATTAAATGAACTTGACACATGTCCTAACCTCATTGGATGTGTGATGGCCGACCCAGAAAAGCCATGGGTCAACTTGGGGACCCCATGGAGCCACTTTGGTTAGGAGATGACATAAATTACTTTTTATTTAATGTAAAAGTAAACATGACACAAACATGATATGATTTACTAAAACAATTTTTAACTGGGGTTATACAAGTCAAGAGTTTTATTATAAATAGAAATTGGAAATCTAAAAAGATTTACTACATCATAGTAAATTTTTTATAATTTTTAGACATTAAATAAATTAAATTATTTATGACATCATAATGAGGCAGAGATGACATCATTATTTGACGATTTAACTAAAATAGAAGGATAATGTAAAATATATGAACTACACATGTCCAAAACTTATTGGATGGGTGGATTTCGAACTCTTATCACCTTATCCACTAATTATATTAATGTGGGACCTTTTAAAACCGAAACACATCTTCAAATAATGTAATATTTCTTTACTTTCCAAAAGTGCCCCTCCTCTCCTCTTATAAAAGGCCCCCACCTCTACCTCCTTACCCACACTCCCAAAGCCTTTGGCTCGGCCAACCCCTGCCCATTTTGTCTCTAAACTTAACTCTCTTACTCCTTGAAGCTTCACTTTGGGCAGAAGTGTAACGCCCCGACCCCAGCTACCCAGAGTCGGTGCATTACTTCGTAACATTGGCATGATCACAAGAATGATCAAATCTCGAAAGACCGATTGGTTTAGTAGCCTTGGAAACACTAGATATATTCATAAGTTTTACATTACATCATAAAATGAAAAACTACTACAACAACATAATGTTTCCACAGTCCACACTATATTCCCCTCATAATATCCCTGCAGGTCATTCATAACTTACATCTTCACATCCTGGGAAAATAAAACATAGAAAAGGGGTGAGCTCAAATGCCCAGTAAGGATAACAATATAGCGGAACATTCAAAAATAAGCATAAACATTTAAGGCAATGAATTACTAAAACAAAAGCCTTTTAAACTTGAACTTCAACATAGTATGGCAAAAGTAAAATGAAATAATGTCATTTACTTGTTCACATGGATATTCTACTAATCGAATAATCACATGCAATATCAATAACCACTTTCATAATGTTGGAATCCATAATGCTAGACTATCATAACCACATAGCCAAGGCCTCGTGCCAAGACTACAAATAAGATTTTGTCAAGTCCTTGTGCCAAGACGCTAGTTTGTCTCATGAGACCAACCGATGCATCGAGGAGCTATAGCGGGCTCCACCCGTCACTTATTAAGTCCAATGCATTCCCATATGAAAAGGTTTAAACATAACATAAACATTCGTATTAAAACTAGCATACGAAATGTCAATAATTTCACCATAAACTATGAATGGTATAAAAATAGCACACCCACAGTCAAACATATCACAAAACCTTCAATACAATATAGAAGTTTTGTATCATAATAAATCAACTTCAAATAATCTTAAAATCCATCAAAGGATGTTGACATAGATGAAATCAAATTTCTTTTTAAAGAAGTATCTCCTTTTATTTTGAATTCATTTAAGATCCATATAAAATAAAACATTTTCTTTGAAAATATTCTTATAAGCTTGTATGGAAAGCTTCGACGATTTTATAACGGCGGAAAATAACCGCACCCGCCGTATAAGTTAAAAAAAACATTCTTACTTCAATTCTGTCGAAAAGGTTAAAAAGGACCTTGTTTTGAAAACGACGGAAAGATTCCTTTATAAACCTCTTATAAAAAGTCAAACAAGGGTATAAATGACTTTAACCCATATTCTTGTAAATAGTAAAAATGTTTTGAAATACATTTCGAAGAAACATGGATGTGAATGATAAAGAGATCCCAGTAGATTATTGCGTATAATACAACCTCGGATAATGAAGAGATTGTGAAATAACCCTTACCTTGTACTTTTCCTTGGATGGGGTAGGTTAACCTCCTGTATAATGGTGAAATAATTGTTATTAAATTATACAAGAATCATATATATTAATATGATATCATATATTAACATTGATTTGTTAATAATATCTTAGAATTATCGTCGTTTCGGGTGTTAACTTACTCATTTTCTTTTATATGTTTTGTTACATAAGTCATGTTTGTTGTATCTTATTCATATCCAGAATGATATAAAGTCCTTAAAAATCATTTTTAAATCATTAAATGATAATTATACTTGAATGGATACGATGGAGAATGAATCTCATCGCGTTCGTGGAGACGGTAGTCCGTACGTACGCACGAACGCTACTTCCATTTAATTTTTATTTTAAAAGAATCGAATCCAAATGATACATAGGTATATTACTATTCCAGTATAATATAATATTTTATATATGTTACTTAAGTTCATTAACACCATCCTTTATACGTTCCATGTGTGGTATGAACGAGTCATATCATTTTAAGGGGGCGGTAGTCCGCACTTCCTCAAATGAAATTATCGTATGTATATACCACATGAAACGAATAATGGTATGAAATAAAATGGAATTTCAGAAGCTTATATATAAAATATATATCATTAATATCATATTTAATTACAGTGCCATCATAATGGCCACCATGAGAGGCGGTAAGATGTATTTGAACAATCATCGTTTCGTGAGGCGTTAATTTTCCATCCACAGAAACATTATGTTCATCATCCATTAGATGGAGTTGTGTGTATGTGTAGTTTTAATACTTATTATAACAACATCCTAGTATATTTGGGATACTGGTGTTGTTACAAAAGAAGGGAAATAAAAAGAGTTTGGGGGTTGGAGAAGCAAAATAAATGAAAATAATTTAAGAGAAATCGTTACCTTTAATTTAGGTAACTCACTTTGGTTGGAACCAAAGGACTTGTTGAAATGCTTTCTTCCTAAGGGGAAGCTTAAATGAGGAGGAGAGGGATGTGGGGAGCTTAGTTGGGCAGAGTTTGGACGAGCCAAGTGGCTTGAGAGGTGTGAGGAATGAGTAGAAGTGGTCTCCTTTTATAAGGGAGAGGAGGGGCTCTTTAGGAAAGAGTGAAAGTATTATTTTATAATATAATTATATTCGGTTTCTAATGGTCCAAAAATCATTGAGGTCGACGATAAGATGACTCATATTCTAAATAACATCAACCAATAAGAACTGGACAGGTTTTAGATAATATTTTAATCATTATAATCTTATTTATTTAAATGATTTATTAATGAGGTAAACATTGCATCATTATTGTGTCATTAATAATTTAACTTATTTGATGCCTAAAAATTATAAATAAAATATCATCATGTAGGAAATCGTTTTATCTTTCTAATGAATATTTATAATCGAAAATTCAACATGTATAACCCTATGTAAAAATTGTTCTTCTAAAATATGTAAGCTTATGCCATTTTTATTTTTATTTTAACTTTATTAATATAATGTGTCCCTACCACATACAATTGGCTCCAAGGGGTCCCCAAATTGACCCAAGGATGCCCATGGTCGGGTATGTGTCCACCAATAAAGTTAGGACACGTTTTAGGGTAATTTTGTATTTTTATAATATTATTTTTTAACCCTTATTTACCGGATTTACCCTTTAACCATGGTAAATAAAATATTTATCGCAGTAATTATTCAAAATGTCTAAAAATAAAAGTTACCTATTTACACAATTTGAACATCCTGATTCCGAATATGGAATCCATTTTTCTAAATTCAAAACACAGAAGTGGCAGAAATTAATTTAATATTAATTCCCGCTGTCAAAACAAAAAGCGTGTTTTTAAGAGATAATAACTATCAAAAGATTGACACTTGTTTATGTTCAGTTTAATTTTAAAATTATGTCCAATGACCAACATTATATTAAATGGTAAAAATATATTCTAAATATACTTTAAAACTACTAAAATTCATAATTTATCACTATTAATTATTTTGATTAAAAAAGTTGTTTTTAATTAAAATTTAGTAATTTTCACTATTCATCAAAATATGAAAGTTATCCGAAATGTACCAAAATTTCACCCTAGGCTAATTTTGATATTCCGAATCCAAAAATGAAGTCCATTTTGAAATATAAAATATATATGATTTCAAAAAGTAGGTATTACTATTCACAATTGCGAGTTTAATCGGTTGTGGTGTGTGTTAAAACTCAAAGTTGCGTATAACAAACGCTACTGTATTATTCAAAGGAAAGCGTACCGTGGAAGCTTGGGATGTTTCATTTTAAATTTTTTTGATGTCCCCATTTAGTCAATATGTTTAAAATATTGTATTTAAAAAGGGTTCACTATTAAAAGTTGATAAAAGTGCAATACTGAAAATGAATTTGTTCTTGCATTATATCAAAGAAACTCATAATATGGATTCTAAAATTATAAGGATTATATAAAGTTTAAAATTTAGATAATACTATTCATAACCGCTTTTGAATGGCTTATTTTTGTAAGTCATGGTGTGATTGAACTCGGTATTTCGTGTAGTGCAAGTTATTGAATTATTTTGAAGAAATAACACACTATGAAATCTTGGGGTGTTACATTCTCCCCTCCTTCAATAAATTGTGTCCTCGCAATTTGAAATTGTTCTTCAAAAATAAAAGGTTGAAAATAGAAAATATATTTGTGGGAAAACCCACATCGGAAATTGGGTTACTAAAATTTAGTCTTAATATGAGGAAAAGAGAAATGAAAGGGTCACCACCAAATTATGATCTCGATTAGGAGAACATTGGTGGCAATTAGAGACATATAATTGGAGGAAAAACGTAAATATTTATAGGTAGTGATTGAGGTCATCAATCACAAACAAGTGTAAAATTGAGGTCCTTAAACTCATCAATCTATGATGATTTGAAATACCATCGGTTCAACAAAACATAGGGTATTGGGATAACACATTTTTGACGTTTCAAAATATCTTAGTTGAAATCCCACATCGAAAAATGAATTAATGAGGCCTCTATTTAAAACAAAGAGTGGAAAGTATGAAGATTACCGAAAATAACACCTACTAGGGTTCCATGTAGGAAAATATGGATATGGAAGAGAAATCTAACCATCAATTATCTGATGGAGAGTGGTAGAGAACATGGCTATGAAAAGGACAACAATCCCAAAGCCATAAATTAGTAATGATTTAAGGCACCATCTTGGACAACATTTTTGTTCTAAGTTCCTTTTATTAATGTTGAGGAATTTATTTATGAGATTGGCTAAGATCATAGGGAGATATACTTACTTTATAATTTGAGTTTTATCTATTAATAAATTCCTACCAAAAACTCATCTTTCACTCTAAAAGATAATAGAATGTAATATTTTTTTTCTATTTATACTATTCATACAGGGTTCCAAAATAAATGAATTTATAATTCATCTACCAGATCTTTTTAAAAAAAACTACATTATTTAATCCAGGACATCTCGTGGGCCAGTGGTAGGTGTTACACCCTTGTCGCCCTTCAGTTGTGGGTTCATGTCTTGCAGCCTTGCCGGACGCGACGGGTTGTCGCCCGAACTCTGGGTTGTCCTTTTATGGAAATCCAAAATAATCCAAACTAGAACTATCCAAAATACTTCTGTCCAAACTCACAGTCCAACATTTATAAGGAAGGTAAAAATAATGTAGATCCTTTTTAACCCGTAATAGCATATGAATACTTTCATCATGTATTCTTTTAATACACTGAAACATCCTGAATTACCATATTCCTTATTGATTACATTCATTCTCCCTTATTCCATATAGAATGCTGGATATACTTCATCAATCCAAAAATATCTTAAACCCCATCAATGATGGAATATACAAATCATTAATCAGTTTCAAGGTAGTCAAGAATATCCAATATAATTTATCCAAAACAGTCATGTATTATTCCAACATCACTACCTCGGTATCAGAACTATATTATGGTTTATCATTCTCTCAACCATATATTTTCTAAAAATTTATCCTTCTATTGAGTCACTTTTCTTTGTTCCACACAATCTCAAGTCCTTAATGAAATAGTACTGCAGTACAATCCTTATATACTCCATAATTATTATAACAAGTACATTGTTGATATAACACTCAATTGACATAATCAACATAAGAACTCTAATCATTCGTCTTCATCTGTGGTAGTATCATAACTTGATTATTATCCAATAGCATCATTTGCGGCATAGTCTGATGACTGGGACATAGGTTTGCGTAGTGTCCAAACTCCTTGCAAATGAAGCATTGTACATTTGAATCCATTTTCTTACCCTTGCAGTCACGTACTTTGTGCCCTTTTCCTCCACACTTATAACAAACTCTCATTCCTTTCAGGCAAGTTCCAGGGTGTTTCTTTCCACAGTTACCACATATGGGAAAATTCTTCTTTTCCCTCTTCCCTTTATCCATCTTTCTCTCTTCCATCCTTTTCTTCTCTTGCTTCCCTTCAAAGCCATAGGATTCAGTAAACTCTTTACTTATCTTATCAACACATGATATTATTTCTTCATATGATGATAACACATGGGAGGCTATTTCTCTTATAAATTCTAGCTTAAGACCATGAAAGATATGATCCTTCCTTCTCTTTGGATCATGTGCATTTCTGGAGTTCTCATTCCTTCTACTGGGCGCCATTTCTAAACAATTGCATAAACTAGATCAGTTTATGAATCGAAATACATAATCTCATACTTATAAAACACTTAACATAAATTGAACTAATTATGGATATAATCCATAATCATAAAAATGTTTTCTTTGAGGAAGTATATACTCATAAACCCTTCATAATGATTTGTAAAGAAAATGAGAGTTATCCTAAGCATTTCCCCCGGGAGTGTCGTAACCAAGAGTGCAGCAAGGCCCGTTGTCGTGCACCAGTTCTCGTTCGAGTCTAGCTCAAAGCGGTGTTTTCGGGTTTTACCCCTAGGTACATCTGTGCCAGAGCCGCCTCTACCTGCTCGTATCCAGATAGGGATGTATAGCTCAGAAAACTCACAAAATCCCTACAATACCAAAATTCTAGGAAGTTCTTCAATACTAATCCTCAAAGTTCATCTTAGGTCTATGTGCTCTAATCAGAGTTTATCTAAATCTAGATTCCAAGGTTTGTACTAAACTTCCTCTGATACCAACTGTAACGCCCCGACCCCAGCTACCCAGAGTCGGTGCATTACTTCGTAACATTGGCATGATCACAAGAATGATCAAATCTCGAAAGACCGATTGGTTTAGTAGCCTTGGAAACATTAGATATATTCATAAGTTTTACATTACATCATAAAATGAAAAAATACTACAACAACATAATGTTTCCACAGTCCACACTATAATCCCCTCATAATATCCCTGCAGGTCATTCATAACTTACATCTTCACATCCTGGGAAAATAAAACATAGAAAAGGGGTGAGCTCAAATGCCCAGTAAGGATAACAATATAGCGGAACATTCAAAAATAAGCATAAACATTTAAGGCAATGAATTACTAAAACAAAAGCCTTTTAAACTTGAACTTCAACATAGTATGGCAAAAGTAAAATGAAATAATGTCATTTACTTGTTCACATGGATATTCTACTAATCGAATAATCACATGCAATATCAATAACCACTATCATAATGTTGGAATGCATAATGCTAGACTATCATAACCACATAGCCAAGGCCTCGTGCCAAGACTACAAATAAGATTTTGTCAAGGCCTTGTGCCAAGACGCTAGTTTGTCTCATGAGACCTACCGATGCATCGAGGAGCTATAGCGGGCTCCACCCGTCACTTATTAAGTCCAATGCATTCCCATATGAAAAGGTTTAAACATAACATAAACATTCGTATTAAAACTAGCATACGAAATGTCAATAATTTCACCATAAACTATGAATGGTATAAAAATAGCACACCCACAGTCAAACATATCACAAAACCTTAAATACAATATAGAAGTTTTGTATCATAATAAATCAACTTCAAATAATCTTAAAATCCATCAAAGGATGTTGACATAGATGAAATCAAATTTCTTTTTAAAGAAGTATCTCCTTTTATTTTGAATTCATTTAAGATCCATATAAAATAAAACATTTTCTTTGAAAATATTCTTATAAGATTGTATGGAAAGCTTCGAAGATTTTATAACGGCGGAAAATAACCGCACCCGCCGTATAAGTTAAAAAAAACATTCTTACTTCAATTTTGTCGAAAAGGTTAAAAAGGACCTTGTTTTGAAAACGACGGAAAGATTCCTTTATAAACCTCTTATAAAAAGTCAAACAAGGGTATAAATGACTTTAACCCATATTCTTGTAAATAGTAAAAATGTTTTGAAATACATTTCGAAGAAACATGGATGTGGATGATAAAGAGATCCCAGTAGATTATTGCGTATAATACAACCTCGGATAATGAAGAGATTGTGAAATAACCCTTACCTTGTACTTTTCCTTGGTTGGGGTAGGTTAACCTCCTGTATAATGGTGAAATAATTGTTATTAAATTATACAAGAATCATATATATTAATATGATATCATATATTAACATTGATTTGTTAATAATATCTTAGAATTATCGTCGTTTCGGGTGTTAACTTACTCATTTTCTTTTATATGTTTTGTTACATAAGTCATGTTTTTTGTATCTTATTCATATCCAGAATGATATCAAGTCCTTAAACATCATTTTTAAATCATTAAATGATAATTATACTTGAATGGATACGATGGAGAATGAATCTCATCGCGTTCGTGGAGACGGTAGTCCGTACGTACGCACGATCGCTACTTCCATTTAATTTTTATTTTAAAAGAATCGAATCCAAATGATACATAGGTATATTACTATTCCAGTATAATATAATATTTTATATATGTTACTTAAGTTCATTAACACCATCCTTTATACGTTCCATGTGTGGTATGAACGAGTCATATCATTTTAAGGGGGCGGTAGTCCGCACTTCCTCAAATGAAATTATCGTATGTATATACAACATGAAACAAATAATGGTATGAAATAAAATGGAATTTCAGATGATTATATATAAAATATATATCATTAATATCATATTTAATTACAGTGCCATCATAATGGCCACCATGAGAGGCGGTAAGATGTATTTGAACAATCATCGTTTCGTGAGGCGTTAATTTTCCATCCACAGAAACATTATGTTCATCATCCATTAGATGGAGTTGTGTGTATGTGTAGTTTGAATACTTCTTATAACAACATCCTAGTATATTGAGGATACTGGTGTTGTTACAAAAGAAGGGAAATAAAAAGATTTTGGGGGTTGGAGAAGCAAAATAAATGAAAATAATTTAAGAGAAATCGTTACCTATAATTTAGGTAACTCACTTTGGTTGGAACCAAAGGACTTGTTGAAATGCTTTCTGCCTAAGGGGAAGCTTCAAGGAGGAGGAGAGGGATGTGGGGAGCTTAGTTGGGCAGAGTTTGGACGAGCCAAGTGGCTTGAGAGGTGTGAGGAATGAGTAGAAGTGGTCTCCTTTTATAAGGGAGAGGAGGGGCTCTTTAGGAAAGAGTGAAAGTATTATTTTATAATATAATTATATTCGGTTTCTAATGGTCCAAAAATCATTGAGGTCGAATATAAGATGACTCATATTCTAAATAACATCAACCAATAAGAATTGGACAGGTTTTAGATAATATTTTAATCATTATAATCTTATTTATTTAAATGATTTATTAATGAGGTAAACATTGCATCATTATTGTGTCATTAATAATTTAACTTATTTGATGTCTAAAAATTATAAATAAAATATCATCATGTAGGAAATCTTTTTAGATTTCTAATGAATATTTATAATCGAAAATTCAACATGTATAACCCTGTGTAAAAATTGTTCTTCTAAAATATGTAAGCTTATGCCATTTTTATTTTTATTTTAACTTTATTAATATAATGTGTCCCTACCACATACAAGTGGCTCCAAGGGGTCCCCAAATTGACCCAAGGATGCCCATGGTCGGGTATGTGTCCACCAATAAGGTTAGGACACGTTTTAGGGTAATTTTGTATTATTATAATATTATTTTTTAACCCTTATTTACCGGATTTACCCTTTAACCATGGTAAATAAAATATTTACCGCAGTAATTATTCAAAATGTCTAAAAATAAAAGTTACCTATTTACACAATTTGAACATCCTGATTCCGAATATTGAATCCATTTTTCTAAATTCAAAACACATAAGTGGCAGAAATTAATTTAAAATTAATTCCCGCTGTCAAAACAAAAAGCGTGTTTTTAAGAGATAATAACTATCAAAAGATTGACACTTGTTTATGTTCAGTTTAATTTTAAAATTATGTCCAATGACCAACATTATATTAAATGGTAAAAATATATTCTAAATATACTTTAAAACTACTAAAATTCATAATTTATCACTATTAATTATTTTGATTAAAAAAGTTGTTTTTAATTAAAATTTAGTAATTTTCACTATTCATCAAAATATGAAAGTTATCCGAAATGTACCAAAATTTCACCCTAGGCTAATTTTGATATTCCGAATCCAAAAATGAAGTCCATTTTGAAATATAAAATATATATGATTTCAAAAAGTAGGTATTACTATTCACAATGGCTAGTTTAATCGGTTGTGGTGTGTGTTAAAACTCGAAGTTGCGTATAACACACGCTACTGTATTATTCAAAGGAAAGCGTACCGTGGAAGCTTGGGATGTTTCATTTTAAATTTTTTTGATGTCCCCATTTAGTCAATATGTTTAAAATATTGTATTTAAAAAGGGTTCACTATTAAAAGTTGATAAAAGTGCAATACTGAAAATGAATTTGTTCATGCATTATATCAAAGAAACTCATAATATGGATTCTAAAATTATAAGGATTATATAAAGTTTAAAATTTAGATAATACTATTCATAACCGCTTTTGAATGGCTTATTTTTGTAAGTCATGGTGTGATTGAACTCGGTGTTGCGTGTAGTGCAAGTTATTGAATTATTTTGAAGAAATAACACACTATGAAATCTTGGGGTGTTAAAAGAAGTCTTCCCAATGAAGCCTTTGAGCTCAAACCAAAGGGAGTTACCCGATTTTTAAGGTAATGTCTTCACTTGAGTCATTTTGTTTCATTTTGCTTCTCCAACCCCCTAAACTCTTTTTATTAATTTCTTTTATAAAAAATCAAGTATCTTCAATATACTAGGTTGTTTTTATAAGAATGATTCGAGCTACACTTACACACGCCTACATCTAATGGTTAAAGAACATATTGTTTCTGTGGATGGAGAATTTCTGCCTCACGAAACGATGATTGTTCAACATTCTTCTAACACCTTCAAAGGTGGCCATTAAGATGAAACTATATTTATATATGATATATAATATGTTTATGTTTTACATAAGCTTCTGTATTTTTCATTTATTTCATACCTTTATTGTTTCCATTATGGGTAAATGCGATATCTTCATTTAAGGAAGCGCGGACTACCGCCCCCTCATAGTGATTTGATTCGTTATTACCATATGTGGTATGTATAAAGGGTATATTTAATGATATTATATATGATACCATACTGTAATTAAAATACTATTATGAACGATTTTTTTTTAATTCTAATAAATATGAAATAGAAATGGAAGTAGCGTTCATGCGTACGTACGGCTTACCGTCTCCATGAACGGTACATTTCATTTCTTATCTCAAAATGTTATGTACTATTATAAATACATATATATAATGGATATATATGTAATATATTATATCTAAATTATTGATATCATTCTGGAATTATAACATATATATATATATCTCATTTTTTTAATTCCATTAATATGACAAAAAAAAAGAAAGTAGCGTTCATGCGTACGTACGGCCTACCGTCTCCATGAATGGAGATTTTTGTTTTTTATCTCCAAATGATATGGAATAGTATAAAATGAATATTTACTGGATATAGATGATATTTTAATCATTAATAATATTCTGGAAATTATTTACATATAACTACATGGGCAATCTTTTTCCAAACATGTTCATTTTTGACTCATGTACCAAACATCGGCAAAAACGTCTGATATGAACTAACATTATTAAACAATTATTATAACATTATAATACGTGATATGAACTTAATAATAATCTATAATGGAGGTACTTAGGAAATTATAAATTGACAAATGTTTATTATTCAGGAATATAAAGAAATGAACAAGACAAGTTGGACTTGAGGTAAGGGATCCTACACCTCTCTTTCTTTTTAGGTACACTCTTTTATGTCATTCCGTTTGAGCTCATCTTTATTATGATTGGGATGTTGTTTTATATTACTCACACTGTACTTATTATGTTCATATGATGAGAGACCCTATTTCCTCTCATCAATCCATTTTGGAAGTTTTAAGTGGCGCCATTAGGCTGCCGAGTTTTCGTAAGGGATTTTTCATCTCACTTTTATTTCTGTGTGATTTATGCTACATTTTCCACAATTTCTTTTGAGTGGTTTATGTACTGCCCTTTATTACAGTCCTTTTGTAATATAATTCCATTTATGGGTATTTACATATTCATTTTATGACACTTCTTCAATGGGGTGTACTTTTCAAAAGTTACCCAAGTCGGTAATGGAACCTTTCACCCTCCTCATTTTAAAAGACTTCATTTGTTATGTCTTTTAATTCACATACTATTATGTTGGGATATGTTATTCTATATCCTGATTGATGTAAATTTTATTTCCAAGTGATGATATTCCCTTTTTATCTCTCATCAACTCATTTTCTGAATTTTTGACGTGATGCCGTTAGGCTATCGAATTTTACCAAGGGATCTTTTTAACCCAATTTCGATTTCTTTGGGTTCAACATTCAGTTATTGAATATGTAATCCTTTGAATTTGTGTGAATAAACTTTTATTGTTTTACACTTAATATCCATTTTTATTGAGTGTATTTATATTTGTCACACATAATTTTGATATTTATTTATCCTTAATTTAAGGATACCTTCCTTATAAGGGATTTCATCTCATTTTACATCCCTATTGAGACTTCATTGTTGTTATGCACCAATTCACTCTTATATGGTGTATATACTGTCCTTTGGAATATTATATCATGAATACATTTATTTCCATGATATTATAAAGTTCTTATTAAATGTTATTCCTCAATTATTGTATTCAAGTGTCTTTAATTTTGGTAAAAACCCTTTGACCAAAATATCGCTTTAAATGTTTTAATGACTTGTTCTTATTAATATCCATGTTTTCAAAATGGTTTTAAGGATTTATTTATATGGAAATTAATGGTTTAAAATGTTAAAAGCTTCAAGGTGGTATGGGACTTCGTCTCAATCTCCTTTCATTGAGGTATATTTTGTTTTATACACATCTTTTTTTATATGGTGTATAAACCCCTTTGACTTTTACGTTTATCCAAAAGGAATCTTTTTTATACGAAGCGTTTTACTAAATGACAAATGGGAATGTTTTTTTCGTACGTATGCGGCGACAACGACTTCTCCGCTGCCGTGACCGTTATTTGGGTTTTGTTTTCCTCTACAAGCCATACCTTCTTTTTTAAAGAAAAATAAATACCATGTTTTAATTTTCTTTTATTTTGGTATTGAAAATGGTTTTCATAATGTATTTATATCAATGTGTTGTATTGATATCTTGTGATTGAATGGTGGAAATGTTTTGTTTCCTTTATGCATGTTTTATGTGATACGATTATGTTGAGGTTCTTGGGAATTATTATGAAGACGGGTGGTTCCGTGATAAACTAAGGGCGGGTGTGCCCGATAAAGCTCTCCAATGCATTGGGTAATGCGAAGGGGTCAAACGTTAAGTTTTCTCCAAAGAGATTTAAGGAATATACTATGATGGGTATTCCAAACGTAACCAAGAGGGTTACTCCCAACGTAAGAATGTTATGAATGCCTCAAGTTACCTTTATGTCTTATGTTTTCTATGATTTATTCATTGTTTGATGAGGTATGTTAAAGTGCCTATGTTTTATGGGTAATGTATGATTTCATTCTTATGTATATATGAACTCATGTTTCCTTTCCATATTTTTATAACCCTTACTGAGCTTTTTATTCTCATCCCAAGTTTTTGAAATGTTTTTTACATGTCAAGGGAAAGGTACATGATGTGATGATAGTGTCAAGGATGTGTCAAGAAAGAATCCATGTTTTATTTTCAATATGTTTCTGTTGATGGGAAGAGTGAATACTGTCTTTTATGTAACCACTTTGTTTAAATGTGGAATGTAATGCCAGTTTTATTATCTAATTCTCTAAAACTCTAAACCTGAAAAGATCCTCAATGTGTAATCTTGTAATAACTCAAGATTAAGTAAGGTTTAGGGCTGGGGACTTATAGCATGTTTCGTCTGTGACACGGCCGACTACTTGGCTTTACCACACACAGTGTGTTACACCCGTACACGGCATGTACACCACGCCGTTTCCCAGCCACACGGCTAACTCCACACGGTTTGTCCTCAGACAAGACTACACGGAGTGTCCCAAAAGTACACGGCTTGTTCTGAAAGAGGTGACACCGGCCCGTGTTGTTATTTACACGGCCTAGTCCCCAGGTCACACTACACGGCGTGTCTATAATTGACACGGCGTGTTCTGTCTAGGATTTCACCGACCCGTGTTGTTAGTTACACGGTCGGACTCTGGGTCAACACTACACAGCATGTAAAAAACTACACGGCTAGTCTTACCCAACCCCTTTCCCTACCCAGTGTCGTCGCCCACACGGTTTGTGACACGGGAAGAGACTACACGGTGTGTACTCAGGGTACACGGAATGTACTCAAAAGTTCTTATTTCTTCCCGAACAGAACAACATACACGGCATGTATAAAAATACTACACGGCGTGTATAATAGGTTTCTAGATAGTATGCCTCAGAAACTTCTCGGAAACCCAAAAAATGCTGAAAATGACACCTAAGTGTCAAATTCCGACCTGTGGGGGCCCATACACCCCACGAATCAAAGTTTGACATCTTATTTGTGTTATAATCAATTACCAGTCAATGATCCACCAAATTCCGATCAATGGGGGCCCATACTCCCCAAAGACCAAAGTTTTGCGTCCATTCTATAAACAATCTCAAACAATAATACCATATCACAAGGTAGGTATTTTTCAAGCAGCTATCACAATAGCATGCTTTACTAGCGCAACAACTATCACAACAACATTCAAATTCAAATGCACCTACATGGCATGGAAACTATTCATGGCATGTGATATCTAGCATGTACCTATATGATTCATGAGTCGGCATACCCTCATCTCATCAGGTTGCAACTAAATAGAACCCACAGATAAAATATAAACAGCACAATCCAAGCGCATCACCCAACGGTGAAAAAATATCAACTGTAAAATTGCAAGATCAAAGAATGCAAAGTACAAGGTAGACTGGCTTTTCCCTGTACACGGGTTAGCTACACCCGAGCACAGCTTATTACAAACTACCGTTTGTCCCAACTCTGACTACGGATCCAAATAGTAAGTCAAAGAAAACAAACCCCTTTGATACCACATTGTAACGTCCCGGCCCCGGGTGCCATGCAACGGGTGCCCCGAGCCCGGTTCGCCAAGTGACCTCAAGCGCATTTCCCCAAATGCTAGAGGCTGCCGACTAGAAGCAAGGGCTCAGGTCTGATAGTGGGGAAACTATGCCCCCATTTGTCAAAGTGTAGCGCAGCGGAATACCAAAATAAACATACAACAACAGCGGAAGCAGTAAACATACACAACTGAATAACTATAGCACTGGATATAGACAACAGTATAAAAGTGATGATGCAACCTGTTCAAATTCTCCAAAAACAGCCAGAACATGTTATACATCACTGTGATACAACCAAAAGCAAAGTACAACAAAACAAGTAAATAGCTGGTAGCAGCATCGCGAGCATAGGCTTGGTCCCATACCCTCATACTCCTCAACAACTGTCAAGTACCAATATAGGGACTCTTTCCCCTATCTACACATACAACAACGTAATCTTTTTGGGCCGAAAAACATGACCCAAACAAGGTGTGAGAAATATATCTCAGTAAGCACCCACCAAAGGCCCGTTCTCAACTGTGTGTAAAACATGCAAAAAGTGTGCAATAGTAAATGAAATAACTAAGAAGTACTCAAAAGTAACTATCTTAACAGATAAATTTCCATTTTATTATTCATTTAATTCCTTAATTTAGTAACGTTTTTGTGCTCAGCACCAAGCCCTCAGGCTAACCAGAACTGTGCCCTCAGGAAAAAATAGTAACCACGCCCTCAGGCTTGCCCTCAGGCCATATAAAATCCAACCCGTAGGTATTTCCCTCAGGCGTAACAAAAATTTTCTCCCTCAGGCTTACGAAGTGTCACCCTCAGGCACAGAAGTCAAGCCCTCAGGCACGAAAGGTTGCCCTCAGGCGGAATAACGACAGCCCTTGGGTTTAAACAGTCACGCCCTCAGGCTAATCACAACACCGCCCTCAGGCTAAACATGTTACCGGGTAATGCCCAACATATCAAAATGCAGTAAACAAGCAATTCCTCTCAAGGAAATTCTACAGTTACTACATTTAAGGCATACCCTCCGGTATCCTGGCCAAATGGCTAAACAGAGGAACACACCCCTCGGGATGGTCCTGGATCCAAGCAACGATCCCAAACATCATTTTATTATCACCATTTAATATACTATGAAATTCTAGGCATTAAATATAGTAACGGTCTCAGCCACACGACACCCAAACATGGGTTCATGGTATGAAAACGCACAAAAACACACGATAGTTGGAAAAATAAACACCAAGCCACCTACCTTATGTGCCAACGAACACTATACCCGAACACCAGCTCCAGAAACGCCCAAGAATGGCGATGATCTGACGAAGAACAAAACCCAATAAAACGTAAATAACTTACGTTGGGAGATGAATTGGAAAGAACAGAACCAGGAGGAGGAAGGGCTTACCCGTGCGGTTCCAACGAGATTGTCCAAAGACGAATCGGATTCCAGATGAACTCCGAGCGGATCTTCAAAGGTCGGGCCTCCTCCTTTGGCTACAAAATGGCTCAAATGCCTCCTCTGCCAAATGAGGAGGCTACTGCCGGTTTTAAGCTGAAAAAACAAAGTACACGATGTGTAATTTTGAGTATATGGGGTGTACTTCTTTCATTTAACTATTCATTTAGTGGAACCGACACTGTTCACCTGCCGACAAGAGTACACGACATGTACTCCCGAGTACACGGCGTGTACTGCCGCCCAGCTGGCAGCGACTCTACCGTCTTACTTTTTAACATTCCGACTAACTACACAGCATGTGAAGGACCACTACACGGCGTGTAGTCGGTTCCTACACCCTTTGTGGTCGGCGAGGCTACACGCCCTATCTACTTATCCCAACACGGCCAAAAGTACTCGGCGTGTAGGTTCAAAATTTAGGATTTTTCCCCATTTTTTCATATTTTCTAAAAATCACTTAAGGAAAAGGAAAAGAAGAAGCCCGTACCTCTAAAACAAGAACCGGGTTCTTACAGTCTGCTGTACAAATAAAATATGGGGTTGTCTCCCATTTGATGGAAGAGGGGAGAGGCCTAACTCACAAAATTAAAATAATAAAATAAATTATATGGTAGATATTTATTTAGTTATACCATTAAATAATAATATTATTTTTTGTATGTGGTGGATGAAACAAAATATAAACACTTGGTTTTGAATAATACTTCTTCAGACAACCTCTTTAGTATTATACCTAATGAATTCCAAGATTACCTTTCTGTTAAATAAAGGATTGTAAGACATGGGGATATAATCAAGAAAACCCTACCCCACACAAAAAAACAAATATTATAAATTTTATTATATTTACCTCAATGGTTTCTCACCTTCTCCATTTTAGTTTATCAGTATCGTAACTAGTTTCTTACTATTTTACTATTCATTATGATTAAAAACATTAAATTGACCATATCACATAATATTAATAATTCTCATAAAAAATGGAATCCAATTTATCAAATTAAAATAATTGAAATGGTATTATTTAATTTAAAATTATACTCACAAAATGTGTTTAAAATATGTTTTTCAAGAAATGTAATTTTCAGTATTTGAAAAATTAAAGAATTTCACTATTCACTAAAAAGGAAAAGATTTCATAAAAAAATATCTCCCTAATTTAATTTTAATATGATTATTTAGAAAATTATTTTAATTTTAATAAATTTAATTCATAAATGTTTGAAAAAAATAATAATATTATTTTCTCCCAAAGAGGAATAAAAATCATTTTTGAGGAAACAAATTTTTTCTAGAATAAAATATCTTGATTAAAAAGTGTACTTATCAATTATTAATTTATTTATATATTAATATTGAGTTATAACATTATATATAATTTAAAAACTAATTAATTTTATTCATGCCCTCTAACAAAATGGCTAGGTTATTCTAGTCCTATTTAGAAAATAATATTTTAATATTATATAGTGGTTTGTTTGAGCTCATAGTTTCTTATTGTATATTCTATTGCAGTTCTTTTAAATTTAGTATTTCATTTTCTTTAATAATATGGCCATACATGAATTATTTAATTTTTAACATTATAAATACACATAATTTTTTAATTTTAGACAATTAATAGTGAATTTAAACATTCCATATTGTCAATACTAGAAAATGATATCTCTTCATCAATGAAGGAGATGAACCGATGTAGAATGGAAAATGGTTTCATATTTAGAATAAAAGGATAAGAGAAACAGATTCACGGTTTATAATACATTATCACTATATCATTCAATTATAAAAATGATATTAGAGTTATTATTCCACATTCGATGGAATTTTTTTGAGGATGATGAGGAAGGAAAATAATGACTGTTAGTTGAGTGAATTACCTTCCCCTTTGGATGTCACCTCTTATTCTTCCACTAAAGAATACTTGGATTATACATTGTATGACATTAATGGAACTAGGGCCTGGGGGAGAGGATTGGATAATAATAAGATGTTATAAGGTGTGATTATAAGTGGTAGTGAAAGGTGGTATTTGTATCTTAAAGAGAGGTTTGTTTTTTTATATTATATTCAATAGTTTTTTATCTTAAAAAAATACCAATTTTATTTATTATTAGGAAAATATACAGAATATTTTTCATTTGATGTTGAAATAATGTGTTCTTACATCATACATGACTCAGAAATTTGTGTGATTAGCTTATAATGGAAAATATCATATTTTAGGGAATTTAATTATTCACTAAAATTTAAAATATTTTAGAAAAATTAGAAATAATTAAACATACTTATTTTCTTATGTGTCTATTAAAAAAATGATATCCTTTTTATGAAACTATTTTCGAAAATATGATATATTTAGTTCTAAAAAATAATGAATTAATAGAAGATAAAAAATAGATTATGATCATATTTTCAACCCCATTAAAAAATATTTATAGTTCCAAAAAATTATCTTATCATTATAATTGAACATAACAATACTTCATAAATCCTTTTTATAAAGATAAAATTTATTGGAAATATTTATGTTTGTTAAAAATATTCAAATAAATCTGTTATATTTTAATAAAATTCATACTTAAATTTATAATTTTTTAAATAGTTTTTTTACGTGTACCATAATATAAATATATCATAATTTACTTTTATAATATTTTAAATATTATTTTAAACTTACATAAGTTAATATAAAATTCAAATAGTCAGGATATAAGTTCTAAAAATCTGGTTACTATCCCAATGATCATATTACAATTATAATGGTAAGATTATAGTTCTGATGACCAAATTATTATTCAAACTGTATGATTACTATTCGAATATATATATTTTTAATAGTCAAATGGGTTACATAAATTCTAGAAAAATTTATATTATCATTAATTATTCAATAAATTCTATATTATATTAGGTTTGTATATGTTTCCACTTTCAAGATGAATATTTCTTTTCTAATATTCTACTTTATTTTTATTATGTTGTTCATGAGTACTCTTATTCTAGAGGATTGTAAATATTTAAAATATCAAATTTTATTTATATTATTTTATATTTTTATCCCATTATAATATTTGAATTTAATATTTAAATTATTATTTTCTGAATTTAAATTTTATAAATTAATATAATAAATTTCTTTTGGGTGTCATCTAATTGTGAATGTACTATTTATAGTATAACTAAATACAAAAAAAAATTATGAAGAGAAAGACTTTCAAAAGTTATGGGTCATTGAAAAATTAATTTTGTAAAATGGATTCCATATTTGGAATAATCATAGTTAAAATAATTTATTAGTTTCAACTTACTTTTATTTAATATTTAATAGTAAAATTGTTTCATTTGTTACTAGGGTTAAGGTTTTTATGGGGTTTTCAGGGGATACACAATGATATAATTGTATGATTTTCCCCAAAAGTTTTTTAATTCATATTCCATGAATATATTTCAAACTAAACTTTTAATACCTTAAAATACATGTCTATTTCGACCCAATTTTCTATTATAGTGACCGTACATCATTGAAATGTTTTAGGAAATCCCATTTATGTCCCTCCCTTCAAATATTAAATGGCACCTCTTCCCCTCAATTATTCACAATATTTGAGTCTTATATCTCATCCAATATCTATTCAAAAATCATTCTAAAATCATTCCCATCATCCTTGTCTTTTTGGTATTTTTATTATACCAATAATTGAAGGCATAAGGTGTAAAGAAAATGATGTATTGCAAATGAGAGATATAAATATCAACTAGAATATTTCCATATCATTTCATATTACACATTATATAAAAAAAATTTAATCAATAAAAAGATTTTTAATTAAATATCATAAATATAATAAGATGTTATAAAGATAATTTCAAAACCATATTCCACCCATTCTCCCCTAAATGGAAAATGAAATAAGATCTTGTGAAAGTGTATGGACTTCCACATCTACAAAGCGATGTGATTTATTTCTCATCACCTCATTTCATAAGTGGTTAAAACTAAAAATTTAATGTTTATATATAATATTTATAACATAATAAATTTTTATCTATATTATCTTATATACCTTTTTATGTTATGATCCATCGGTAAATGATAACAATACTATTGTGTAAATGTGGACTATCTCCAACACATGGAATCAGGATTTTTTAATCCTTTATGGTTTACATTTCTGATTACAAGGAAAATATTAATATATATATGTGATATTTATTACATAATAACTTTTTTATATTGGAGAATTACCATTTTCCATTCTTTCTTTACATACATTTAGAAGTGGAAATATCACACTCATATATATATGGATTACCATCTCCAAGAAGTGATGTAATTCATTTTTCATCAACACTTAATATGAATTTTAATACATATGTACATAATGAATATATTTATATCTATATAATTATTAATATTCAATATTTTGATTAACCATGATCAATATGCAAGGACTACAACTATTGAACAAAAATATATATGAAAACTGAAGTAGTTTACACCTAAAATGAAGACATTAATAGAATATTGTAAATAAATGGGTGTTCAAATAATATTAGTGATAAAATATGGTATTACAGGAATAATTATTTTTGGGTCAAAATTTAAAATAAATTTTAATTTATTATACACGATCTTAGAGTACTTACGAAGAATGATGGGCTTATGGAATGGGATTCTTATCTCACTATTTGGGCATAATTATGCATTATTCATTACTTATTTCTTTCATGTGGTGTATATAATTTTTATTCCATATAATATATCATGAATATAATGATATTTTGTTTATTAAAACTTCAAATTGAATTTATTCATTTTATGGGGGTTTTGATTCCAATGTTAGGGAAGGGGTTGGGGTTTTTAATAAAAATATCTCTTCGTTTAGACATTCTTTAATGTTATACACCGATTTAATATTTAAATGGTGTATTTACTAACTAGGAATTTATATTGAATTTATATAATATTATATATTTTTTAATTATAGAACCATTTTACATTCAATCTTATGATGAATTTGGATTCCAATATTACTAATGTCATAGGGGTTTTATGTTACAATCAAAATTTTATCATGATTGTTTATGATTAAATTTTATGATGATGAAATTTCAGGATCTATATCATCCAAATATTATTTATTTTCATATCTTGTAAATATTTATAGATATTTAAATTTTCTCCTTTCATTTTCCTATCCTAAAGTTCTCAAGAGTCTAGAAAAAACGTTTTTAATGAAAATCAACCTTGTTTATTTCTTATGATTCAGAATTTGTTCTTCCATGTAAATATTTTCTATATATCTATTACAATATTTTTTTATATTATAAAAATATTATTTAAATTAATTTTTAACTACATTTTACCATCATTAAAATGGTATTAAATGGAACATTTTTATAGTTTTCGAAACATTGTATTTCTAAATTTTTATCAAAAATTCCAAATAAATCGTTTTTGGCATACACTACATGACATGATTTTTCTTCTATAATAAATTATATATTCATTAAATATTCCATTATAGGTTTCAATTTCTATTTTCAAATTAATTTATTTCATTAATATTTTATAATGTTTTAGATTCCAAAAAAGTGATTTCAAATAAAGAGGTTATTTTCCTCCAAAAACAATCTAGTGATCTTTTAAATGTAAATTTATCAATAGAAACATCTTTTGATGGTTCTTATGATTTTTTTGGGATTATATCCAATTTTAAAATGTTTATTCTTCATACAGATGGTTTATTATTATGATGATTAAATATTTATAAAGCATTTCCCCTTTCCATGCATTAAGCTATAATAATATTATGAATTTTTTATAATATTTCTATGGAGATATGTATGGTTTTCATTATTAGTTGGGTGGACCAAGAATTATATATATGTCATGTGATTTTAGTAATGAAGGATATATCATGATACAATAAGTATATAAATGGGTAATGTACCAATTTTACTTAGGTAATTTGTCCAATAACATAGCATTGGGAGTAAACATTGACAAGGGGAATGATGTAATAGGGAATTGACCCAATCCAATATTAAATAATTATTAGTTTTTCTTAAATACGGAAATGATTTTAAATGTTAATTTTTATGCTAATAACTAACATTGTATGAATATGAAATTTTATCTTTTCTTAAGATTGATTATTGATGATTTTGAACTATTATGTATTATTTATTAAGACTGATAAAACATTATGTCATGATTAAGTAATTTGATATATGAATTGATTGGAATCATTTTCTTTTATTATGATCAACTTCAAATACCATTATGCAGATCATAGGATAAATTCTGATCATTTATTAATATCTCTTATGTTTACCCTTACTAAGTATCTGAGATCACCCTTTCTAATCTATCCCTTCCTTTGTTTGGGGAAAAAGGTTTTTAGTATGTTATGTCTAAGTAGGGTTCTAGTTCTAAGGAACATAAGGGGAAATGATATAGATTTTTGTTGTACTAGTTTCTTATGTATCCATATTTACAAAGATTATAATCCTTTTCAGTTCTGGTTTATATCTTATTGAAATGAAATTAACATTTACACTAATATGATGTTGTATATATATGTGAATCTTTTCAATTTCCATATATTGTGGTTCTTTGACCATGACTTGGTGTATTAAAACCATTGTTTGAAAATTTGAAAGGATTTGAGGTTTGTGGTCCTCTACATGGAACATTAAATTTTAAATTATCATTTCTCATTTATATAATTGGATTTTTTTGGTGTTTTGAATTTAATATAATATATAATTAAAATATTCTATATAAATGGAGGTTTTTCCATTCATTTTTATTAATAGATCATGTGATTTCCCATTATTTTAAAATCGTAAAGCCTCTTTTCAAAATTTATGATAACCTGGTGGTTGTAGAAATTCTCTATTTGTTTTTTTGATTATTTATTAGATTTTAAAAGATTATATGGATTTTATTTAATTTGGAGGGATAAATTTGAATTTAATGGCTGAATTTGGACTTCATAAAAGTGTTTGGGAATAATGTTTTTATAAATGAATTATTTTAACCCCACTTTTATTTTTGGGAATAATATTCCTTAAATGAAAACACTTCTTGAAACATTTTTGTTGGTATTTTGAAAATACATTTCTTTTTTCCATGTACAGAATGCTGATCAATTAATGCGTCTTGCACATTTCATGTATGTTTTTACATAAATTAAATTTGTTTCATGTGACGAATTTGGATGAGGTGGTGTGACTTGTTTTAGAAATGTATCATATATATTGTTATGTGATATTTTTTTATCATCTCCATTTCAAATTCAAAAATAACCATAGGTGTCTTGGTGTATGTTATAGGTACATGTGATATAGTAGATTATGATCAGGATTCCTCTAGTGTCCCAGAGATATATTTTTTTCTTTTGTGATATTCCCCTCTAAATGGGCTATGATGGTAGTGCCAAGTCTTATATTTGGATGATTATTATTTCGGGTCTAACTAGCTTAAAATTTTGAATGGCCACACCCATTATTATTTCCCCCAATCTTCCTAGGGTTCCCATTAGGTGATTATTAAAAATCATTTATATTCAAAAGTTTCAATATTAAAAATATAATTATTTTCAAATTTTAACTAGGATTTTATCCCATTTCACATGAGATAAATAATTTCATGAAATTGGTTATTAATAAGGAATTTTCAATGAATGTATACATTTACATATATATATATACATCTAGTTTCTTATTTATAAATGAAAATTCATGGTTCAGAGCACATGCATAAGTTTACCTATATATATACATATATATATACATATATATTAGTTTGGAGATAATTTATAGTGTGATTTTTTTAATCATATTTTTTTGAATAATATAGATTATTATTATTTATTAAAATGGTTAATAGATTTTTAATTATAATTATTTTTAAACATGAATTAAAAAGCATAGCATTTAATGCTTATCCATTAACCCTTGTTTGGTGACCTTAGGGGAAATTATGCTCATTCTTAATGTTATTAGGTATTTAATATCTTAGATGGTGTCATGTGGACATGGCAGTCTAATATCAAAATCATGGTTCAAGTATGGGTTATCAGTAGTTAAGTAAAATCAACTGATTCATGGATACAATTTCTGGTACATTCCCTTGTTTATTTTATTTATTTAGGTGTCCATATGTGTCAGCCTCTAAAACATCATATTGCTGACTCTATAACTAAAATCATCCATGTGCCCATTTTTGGTTGGTTGAATTCTATATTTCATTTGTTTTATTATAATAGGTTTAATTTCTATACCAATTTAGTAAAAATAATAAAATGGATCTATTATCACCTAGTCTTGACATACATATACATTACTTATCATTTATGGAACACATAAAACATTATACAAACAAACACCCAGAGACCTTACATGTCCAGTTCCTTTGGAAACATGGATACATAAACACTTGTACTTAATGGATCTACATCATCTCCCACTAGGATATTCTTGACTAGAACACTTCTTTGACACATCAAACATAATACATATCTTCATAACCTGGTGAAGGAATCATAAAAATAGGTGATCTTAGATTCTCGGTAAGGGTAAACAAGGAAGACATGAAATAATAAACATGAGCATAGGGGTATTAAAATGGGATTGTGAAAATACAAGATCATACCCTACATATCAAATATCAGAAAAAGAATCATTGAATAATAATTGGTTGTTTATAAGACATTAATCATATGGAAATAAAGAACATAATCAATGAAATAATAAAATATGAATAATACATGGAATTGTTGTAAACACATAACAATATAATAAGATTTCCATAATATCCAAGGCATCACTACCAATACCATGTTAGTAGAATGTGTTCACTTCCTATACCATATGGGTAGTCATGGTTCCCTCCCATAAAAATCATAGTATCATTAGTTCACTCCTCATACCATTTAGTAGTCATGGTTTACTCTCACGACCATCTTTTTAGTCAAGGTACACTCTCAAGACCAACTTAGTCAATATCATGAGATTTAAATCTTTACCCAATTCATTGGTGTGGGATTTAGGTCACACCCATATCATAATGAAACCATATATACTTATGCCAAAAAATAAAAAGCAATAATATCTTGACCCATGAACTAAAATTATTTTTATAAAAATGTAATTATATCATTAACTTTTTAAAAATATATAGGTTTTATAATCATTTCATCTAAATCATACCCCATGAAAAGGATAGTGTTTTAGAAGAATATATCTCATAGAAGATAAAAAGGTGTCATAAACATAATTCCATCAGAATAGAAACTATACAGAGAAATAACATTAATGGAAACGTTAAATTATTTTCTTATAAAGTAATGAGTAACATAAATGGATGTCATATTAGATGGAAAATAATTTGAATGATCCTTTAAAAAATATTTTATGAGAAAAATATCCATTTCTCTTTGAAAAAATCTTTATAAAACCTAAAAATCATTAAAAAAATTTCATTGAAAATAAACCTAAAAATTTATAACAAAATCATGAAAACATTTTAAATCCTTTTCTTTAGAACTTATACTGAAATATGAAAACCATTAAGAAAGAGTTTTCCTTGAAAACATGTAAAAGAATCTGGAAAATTATTTGAAAACAATTTCCTTGAAAATAGAGTTTACAAAACATTCATAAAAACTAAAATTTTTAAAAATGCAATGGAATATTTATTTAAATAAAGCTGTGTAAATATGTAAATTTCATATGAGGTAAAAAGAATATTCCTTTTTCTTGGTAAAAAGTTTAGAAAAGTACATCCCCAAAAAATTAAATGAATATTATTTTTTTAAACTATTTTTGTTTAAAAGGAATTTCAATGGTAAAAACATATTTTAAAGATTATACAATAATATTATAATATTAATAGACACATTTTTATAAATCATGGGTTTGAAGGAACAAAAAAATCCAACTGAAGAGAGAGGTAAGGTCATATTAAAACCATTTTTTCAACTATATTAAGTAAAAAAAAGTGTGAAAAAATGGAGATAATTAATAAAGACATCAATAATAACCATACTAGAAGAATATTAATCAGTGTTATTGAAATCGGGATCATAATATTGCATTAAAGAAAATGTGACCATAAAAAATCTTGATAAATGTTTAGATTGTTTCAGTAAACTCTTGCTACATGGTTACATGTAATCATATTCCCAATGCCAGATAATGAAATTACATGGAGTTATAAAATATTACGAGAATATTTAGATTATTCTTATAACATATCAAATGCATTTTAAACACCTTATATAAATATATAGGTGTATACCATGGAATGTGTCTTGAAGTAGGAAAATTGGGACAAAAATAATTTACTGATTTAGTATCTATTAAAACATACACCCCATGATATAAATATCATAAAATGGTGATGTAAATATCGATATATTTACTTATAATAGGCATAGAATACAATTATGTTAATTGCATACAAAACACAAAATATGTGAGCAGTGAATAAGGAACGTACGTCACAAAAATAAACTATGAGATAAAATTCCCTTACATTGTGTCTTAACTCTCATCGTACACATTAAAACCTAAAGTATAATAAATAGAAATTTATTATAAATCTATCATAGAAACATATTGTTACATTTAATACTATATATGGTTTTCTTATATATTTATATTACCCTTTTGTTGACAACTCTTTGTTAACTTTTCAATTTGGGAAATATCCTCTTTGTTTTTTGGCATTTGTATTAATTTGTTATATCATTGTTCCTTATATTTATATAATTATTTAAATAACAGAAAAAATTATTTAAATATATTTTATTTTAAATATGTTTTTATTATAATATTCCATATAATATAGAATTATTAAATGGAATAGACCGTTCTTGGAGATGGAAAGTCATACGTAGGCATGTACACTACTTGTGCTTAATTTTCATTTTGATAGAAAGAAAGTAAAAGTCATATATGTTTATATATGTATTTATATAATTATGAAATTATATTAATTATATCATATATATAATATATATTCACTAAATCTATTTTTAATAAATTACATGTAGTTTATGAATGAATGGCACATCTTTGAGGGGCTTGGAGTCCACACATCCTCGAACAAAATTATATGATTAAAACAAAATGAAAAGTATAAATATATGTATTATAAAAAAAATTAAGAATCTTAAATACATAATAAATATTACATATAAAATATATAAACATATTTTCCATCAAAATTTTCACCATGAGAGGTGGTAATGGAAAAATCAACAATCATTGTTTAGAGTGGTTGTAGTCTTTAATAAACATAAGTAGTGTTCTTTTCACCCATTATATTGATTTTTTTTAATTAAGTTTAAAAAAACTATAATAACAACAACCTATTATACATAGGATACTGCTTTTTTTATACAACCATTTAATAAAAATATTTTAGGGACTAGATAAGGAAAATATAATAAGAGAGTTTGATGGAGGGTACTACCTCTTAATCAAGTAACTCTTTTTGGTTTTCATGAAAAAAATTTCCTAGAAAGTTTTTTGCACAAGAAATGATTAAAGGAGGAATTTTGGGATTATGGGTAGAGATTTTGGAAAATTCTGGGCGATCATGTATGGATAGGTAGGAGTGAAGAAGTGGGATATGAGGAGGGATTTTATAATGGAGTTGGAGTGGCACTATACTTATATTTTTGAAAAGGGAAACCCAAACATGTTTTTTTTGTTTCCATTGGATCTCATAATAGTAAAAATTCAATTAAAGGGTAGATCGGGTCGAAATATGTCAACAAAATGGATTTTGGTTAATTGTATACATAGTTTTGTGTATTAAATTTAATGTTTAGTCCATAGTTAGTATTAATTTTACCTTAAATGTCTTAATTATTTTAATTACATTGACTAATATTCTTGGTAAAAGAACTATGATGACATTATTATACATTATAAATTATAATTTTTAAAAATATGGAAACAATATTACAAAATTCCAAAAATATATGTGGATGAAATAAATTTAAATGTAACCATGGAATTGGGTTGACAATGGTGGATTTTAATATCAAATCGTTCAAATTAGTTCTATGTTCTAATAGACAATTTCAAAATGAAATTGATTAAAATGACCTAATTTATATTTATTATTAATAATATTATCTAATTAAACATTTAACCCAATTTAAAATATTATTTAACCTTATAAATAAATTATAAAAAAAAGAAATTATGTATTTAAATCTAGTTTTTACCATTCATTAAAAATTTAAACCCTACGAAAAAGTACCAACAATTTATCTGAAAATAATTTTTATATTTCTCAACCAATTATGAATTTTATTTTGACATAATATATTTCTAAACGATACCAAAATTGTATTTAAAATGGGTTCTCCATTAAAATATTTCTAAACTACCATAATAAAATTATTGGGTTTTTTGTGTTTAATTGGTTTTATTCTTCCCTTATCCTTATAAAATCTATTGGATGAATAAAATAATATCTACTTTGTTATATAATATATATATTAGATTTAAATTAATTACTAATTTTGTTAAATTTAATTTATTAGGATTAAAAAAACATTATGAGAATAATAATATTTCTCTTTATAAAATTATCCATTTATATTTAATTTCGTTCTTATATTCATTTCTAAATAATTTGTATCTAATTAATTAATTTTTTATTTTTTGAAAACTATATGTCTATATGAGATAGTATATAATGGTAATAAATCATAATTTAATGGATAGGTTACATATTATTATATATATATATATATATTTAACAATATTTTATTGTTCGGTAACACATGGTACTATTTGTTACAGAACTCATCAAGGAAATTAATTATTGTGTAGGGAAATATAGAATTTATGTTTCATTTAGTGCATGATGAACATGTAATTTTATATAACACAATCCAAACCTAGTACATTAATATATATAAAATTACTATTTTTATTTTTTTGTGAAAGGAAAAATATCAAAACGTGTAAATTAATTCGAACCAAATTCTCAAAATATTGGGGTTTTACATTTTACCCCCCTTTAAAATGAATTTCACTATCAAAATTAATTTGGGATATCAAATTATTAATACTTGTAAGATTTATTTGTGGAAACCCAAATCGTTAAAATTAATACTATAACGTCCCTAAAAAGGAATGTTGGAAACATAAAAATTACCCTACGTAACATAATTGGGTTTTCACGTGTGATAACATAGTTGGAAAGTGAATACATGGACGTGGAAGAGAAATCTATCCATCGTGTTCTGATGGAGAATGATTGAGAACAAGGTCATGATTAAGTTAAAAATCACAAAACCATATATCTATAATGAACTAAGAGACCGTTTGATTCCTCACAAATGAAGGCACTATGATAAATTTTATGGCTTCAATATCCATTTTCCTAAAATTAATGAAAATTAATGAAAATAAATACTTTATAAATATCAAGAAAACCTCACTATGTGTTGTACCTCGATCCATATCATCTCTTTTTCTAAAAATGATATGGAATTTTTCATTCCTAAGTGACTAAGGGATCATGAGATCCACGATATTCCATCACATCTATCATCAGTTATCAACAACACCATGTTTTTTTACAAGTTATTCAATATGAATAAATCCTCAGGTGGAAAGATAATGTGTTATTCTCGAAAGAATCATCCAATGTTTAACTTAATATTTCTATAAAGTATTAACCTTATAACCCTTCTAAATGTATAAAATACAAAACATTAAATTCAAAAAAAATTCGTTACATTAATCCGAAATATTTCACAAAGTATATCTTGGTTTCCACATTCCAAACATGTTAATACCGTCATTAGATATTCACTTAAAACATTGTAATAACCTGAATTACCATAAATATATTTAGAAAACATGAATTATTCCTTATTAAATAGGTTACTTTATACATTCCATAAATCCAACAAGTTTGAAACTGCATCCATGATGACATATACCACATTATAAACTAATTAATAATCATATCTGTGGTAATTAGTTCAATCGAATTTTCCTTATCCAGCTCAGTCATCTCTTTATCTAGGTGAAACACAATTTTCTCAACATCTTGATCACATTAAGGATTGTCAACCCTTAATCAAAATATGCATTTTTAATATCTTCATCAATATTAAACATTTCATTTTCAATCCTTAATGAAAACATATACAAAGAAATAATTATAAATTAGATGATTAAAATGACATACTATTAGAATTCCAAAAGATAATACTTATTTTATGAAACATTATTCTTAAACCATTACTCAGGCCTCTTGAACATATTCCGTATACCAATTTTCTAGAATATTAAATATGAATCATTTATAAATGTTATGTAACCTCCATATAATCATGATTCAAATGATTAATGTAAACAATAATAGTATAACATCACTTCCCTTTCACATTTCATTTGTGATATATTTATCCTCATAAGAATAACATATATTCATACCTCCTTCCTTATTTTCTATATAATATTTCCACTTTAGAAAATTATTTTCATAATTATCATAATTTTCACATCTAAAATATTAAATTTTAATCACTTTACTTGTATTTCACATCATTGACTAAAACCAGAAAGCACGGAGTGAGAAACATGTATCATAGAAGAAAACCACATAATCATGAAAATTTACTTATAGGATATCAATATTATGACACCTAACTTTTAACAAATGAAACCATAGGATAATCATATATTATTCAATGTAATATGATATTCAAATCATTTATAATTTTTGGTGATGATTTTTTTAATTTCTAATGAATATCCCCTCTGAGTGTCAGAACTAGTGTGATATAAGGGTCGTTATCGTATAAAAGACTACCATGAGTCAGGCCATGGAAATAGGTAAATCTATTCCAAATCCACATAAACATGTTGTATCTAGAATGGAATGTAATTCTTGTAAACCACTCACTATATCAATTACCAAAATTATAGGACATTTTCATATACTTTTCCCTATCATTAGACTTATCCTAAGAAACGTCTTTAAAGTTATCACTATGTTTTTCTCATCATAGTTTCAAACGGATAACTAAAATAACAATATTATAAAAAATATATGTACCTAGTCATGACATAAAAATAAATTACATAACATTTTTTCAAATACATAGAACATTTTACAAAAAACACCCAAGGACTGTACTAGTCTAGTGCCTTTGTAAACATGGAAACTTAAAAACTGGTACATAAAATAGCTACATAATCTCCCATAAGTATCTTCAAGAGTATCACAATTATTTTACACATCCAAAATAATTTATACATCATAACATAGGGAACATAACATAAAAAGTGGCAAGATAAAGTTCTCAGTAAGAGTAAGAAAGAAGACATTTAACCATAGTCATAAGTAGTGGGGTATGAGAAAGTGATCCCAAAAATTAAATATCATACCCTGAAAAACAACGATAATAAATATGAATCCTAGAATAATGGTTGGAATATTATAAGACATTAATTGTCAAAAAAATAAATAGCATTACCCATGAAATCCTAACATATGAACAAAACATGTAATTGTGGAAAACACATAAACATATAACATGATTTTTATAGTTTCTAAGTAATATCTATAAGTACCAACATAATATTATGGGTTCAGTCACCATACTATCTTTCCAGTCTTTATTCTCTCCCATTGACATCTTAGTAAAATGATTTCAATTGGTATGCCATTATGGTAGTCATGGTTCACTCCCATGGCCATCTTAGCAATTAAGGTTCACTCCCTAGACTATCTTAGTATATCTCACGAAATATTAATCTTTACCCCATTCATTGGAGTGAGATATAGGTCCCAATAATTTCAAAAATAAATCATACATATATGTGCCCCAAAATCCAGAATAATCATATCTTAACCCATGAATTGAAATGGGTTTCATAAACTTTTAATCATATCATAACCTACTGAAAAAGATACCAGTTTTATAATCATTTCATAAAAATCATAACCAAAGAAAATAACTGTGTTTTATAAGTATATAACTCATGGTAGTGAAATGGGTATCATAATTATCATGACATAAAAACATAAACAACTAAAAGAAATAATACGAATGGAAACATTGAATCATTTCCCTAAAATTGATCGAGTAACATCAACAGGTGTCATCTTAGATGGAAAATAATTTTGAAAGATCATTTAAAACCATTTCTTAAGGAAAATATATCTTATAATTTAAAAAATAATTTAAAAATCCTAAAATTTGTTTATAAAACTATTACCTATGTAAATAAAAATGAAATAAATAATAGAATATTGAAAACAATTTTAAAACAATTTTTGTTGAAAATTATAAATAAGCCTGAAAACCATTTCAAAACTATTTAATTCAAAAAATTTAAAAGAATCATAGAAATGATTTGAAAACCATTTTTCAAAATAAAAAATAAAAGATCATAAAAAAATAAAATTTTATACATGTAATGGAATATTTAAGGAAATAGCATTGTGTACACACATACATATTGTATATGGTAAAAATAATATTCATTTTCCATAGTAAAAAAGTTTCAAAATATACCTCGACTAAAAAAAGAAGATTCAATTCATTTTATTTAAAAGGTAAAACAAGGGAAAAATTTGGATTTAAATTTAAAATTATAAAATTATAATATTATTGGAAACCTTTTTATAAAAAACATCTTGAAGGAATATAATTTTATCACCGATGAGAGAGGAAAGGCCATATTTAAAAAAAAATTCATTCGTAAATGTCTTAAGTACAAAAGTCTGGAAAAAATAGTTTAAGTACATGAAGACATAAAGACTAAAGAGAGGAGCATAAAATTGATGATTTTTATTGAAAGATGTATCATAATATTTCATTAAAGAAAATTTGATAAAAAAAAACATCGATAAACATTGAGATTGTTTCAATAAACTATGACCACATTATAACATTGAATCATACTCCCCATGTAGGAAAATTAAATTACATGGAGTTTTAAAATATCATGAGAAGTATTAAAATCATTTTATAACATATAAAATGTTGTTGATGAACATTATATAAAAATATAGGTGTATTATGTGGCATATGTCTCGTAGAAGGAAAATTGAGACAAAATTAATTTACTGATTTGGTAACGTTTAAAAGATAAACCCAATGATAGAACGAACAAAAAATGTACATGTAAATACCAATAAATTTAATTATAAGAGGAATATAATACATTTTTCGGAATTATAAACATGAAACAAAATAATTGGGTAGTAAATAAGTTATTTTTCTCATGAAAATAAAGTGTTATGTGAAATTCATTTATCTAGTGTCCTAACTCTAATCATACTCATTCTAACACATTTTATAATAATTATAAATATATTATAAATCAATATAAGAAACATTTTATTACATTTAATATAATATATGGTTTATTATGGATTTATATTACCCACTTCTTAAAAATTCTATGTTATGTTTTCACTTTCAGAAATATCATCTTGGTTTTTCACATGAGTCTTAATTTTTCTAATCATATGTACTTATATTTATATCATTATTTCCAAAATTTCAACCATGATTTAAATATATTTTAATTTTAGTATATTTCTATTATAATAATCCATAACATATAGAAGTATGAAATAGAATACACCATTCAAGGAGACGATAAAGCATACGTTCAAATAAACACTATTTCCTTTTAATTATCATGTTGAATGAATGAAATTTAAAGACATATATATGTGTGTGTGTGTGTGTGTCGGTGTGTCTAATTATTAATGTAGAATTATTATTTCATACATATCATTTATAATCACTAAATATATTCTTAATAAATTCTATTTAGTGTATTAATGAATCACATCGCTTTGAAGGGGTGGAATTCCACCTTTCCTGAAATGAAACTATCATATTAACACCAAATTTAAAGTAAAAATATATGTATTGTAAAATAATTATATAAGATTAAATTCATAATAAATATTATATATGAAATATTTTAATAGTGTGACTGTAATAATTTCCATCATGGGAGGCGGTAAATGAAAAATGAGCAATCATCATTTTGTGAGCGGTAGTCCAATGTACATGTAAACAACACGTTTGTTACACATTAGATGTATTTTTGTATAAGAGAAGATAAAACCCTTAGCTTTAAATCATACTAGTTTATTTAGGGTACAATTTTTTAAACAATCATTGAATAATAAAATTTGGGAGAGTGTAGAATGAGAATAAAATAAAGTAGTTTGAAGGAGGGCGTTACCTCTTAATCAGGTAACTCCTTTTGGTTTTCACCAAATGGCTTCCTTGTCATTATATATGACCAAGAGTGGATTCAAGGAGTAATTGAGGGATGTTTTAGTTATATATGGGATGAATTTTTTATATCAAAAGTTCCTTTAGAGGTCTCATAATGTGGGTGGTGAGAAGGCCTTTTATAATGGAAGGGGAGTGGCACTCTTGTAATATTTTTGAAAAGGGAAACCCCATCCACGTTTTTAATGAAATATGATCAAATAATGGTCACATGTAAATGCAATGGATTATAGGGTCAAAATATGTCCTTAAAATAGATTTTGTACAATAGTATATCTCATTTTGGGTCATAAATTTAAGGTTTAGTCCTTGGTTATTATTAAATTTACCTTAATCAATTTAATTTATTTTAATTACATTCACTAATATTCTTGGGAACAAATATGATGAGATTATTAGGAATTATATATTATGATTATTCCAAATATGGAATCTATTTTTATAATTTCTAAACACATAGTGTCTAAAATTAATTTAAATTTAATACTTTAGTTGGGTCGACAATGTGTGTTTTCAAAGTCTAAATGTTTAAAAGTTTACTATGTTTTTATAGTCAATTTCAAAATAAAATTGATTAAAATGGCCTAAATTGGATTGATTGATAAGAAAATTATCTAATTAAACATTTAAAATAGTTTAAAATACAATTTAACCTTATAAATATGTAATTAGAAAATCATTTTTGAATATAAATCCATTATTTTTAACTATTCATTGAAAATTCAAACCATACCGAAAAAAACCAAATATTTATCCTAAACTAATTATAATCATTCTATTAAAAATATAATGATTATTATATAATATTAAATTTATAAAATATCTAATAATTTTATTTAAAATGGTATTTCCATTAAAGGGTTGTAAGATAACCTTAATAAATATATTGGGGTTTATATGTTAAATTGCTTTTATTGCTATCTTATGCTTATAATATATATTGGAAGAATATCAAAGTATGTTCTTAGATATATAACATATATATTTTATTAAAATTACATAATAATTTTAATTAATATAATTTATAAATATTAGAACAACATTTTGAGCATAATGATAGTTTTTTTATAAAAATAGTCATTTTATATTCAATTTGGTTTTTATATTCATTTCTAAATAATTTGGGTCTAATTAACTCATTTTATATTTTATTAAAACAAAATATACATCCAATATATAGTAAGTAAGATTCCCAATGGATAATTTAATGGATATGTTATATATTAGCATATATATATTTCTAATATTATATTATTGCTCGATAACGCTCTGTCTAACATGTTACACAAGCCATCGAGGAAAGCCATTGATGCCTATGACAAAAGATATCCTTGTTGTTATGTGTAGAGAAAAATATTTTTTTTGGGTTTTTTGTAGGATTAACTTGGAATTTCATTTAACAAAATCCAAACACAGTGCTTTAAAATATATATATATAATAACTATTTTATATGTTGTATGAAATGAAAAATATCAAAAATAATTAAATATTTAGAAAAAATAATAATTCTAAAATTCCCAAGGTTCTGAAATGTCCATATTTTAACTATATTGAGAGGGAACACAAAATATAAACCATGGGCCCAGAGAAACATAGTCCTCATATGTACATAGTCCAAGGGACCTTACTTGATCGAAAAGACCCAATGACAAATAAGCTGAGAATGTGACCCTCATGAAGGAGATGACATGAAGGTACAAGATGTAGAATGCTTCATGCCATCCACCAGTCAAACATCCCACTACCCACACTTTGAGAGTGACCACATATGTGATACTATATTTTTCCCCTTTTATAGTGTTTCACCATACTGGTTTGAAAAAATGTGGCACCATACCCAATTTTCCCACATCTGTGTGTGCGGGGGTGGGGGGTCATACTATTGGTTCAAGCATAATTATCAATTTTTTTAGATTCCCAAACAAATATGTTTTGATGGACAATGCTAAAAAATCAACATGATGTTAAAAATTATTTTATTTAAACACTATGTGGAAATACACATGGCTAGGTACCCTACGCCCCACATTGGTATAAAGACAGACGGATTAATGGTGGTTGTGAGCATAGTCATCCATCTTTCAAGGTTTCCCATCATAAAAAATTTTGTGAAACTTGTTGTACCACATACCAAGTTATTCAAGTAATTATCATATTTTTATCCTTTTTCCTACAACCTATAATTCATAATGGTTAAAAAAACTAAGTTGATCGACGGCCTTGGGAAATCCCATGTTTTTTCTTTCAATTTTAACAACATCTAGTGTTTCATCGTTTCCACCCCAATCCATGCCACCAATAACACCTAAATCTTTTTATACTTCTACAAACCCTTTTCCAGTATTATGGAATTATCATTATCACCACTTGAGTCCATGGAATCAATTGAAACCACCAAACCCTTCCCTAACAACCTCCTATTGAACTGATTTATCACCACATGAGGTCACACCATTATCACAACCCGAAGCCATGAAAGAAACCTACTTCAAAGTATCCTTTAAACATTAAAGTCATCCCTCCATCACTTCATGAAGCCATATATTTAACATCAATCCTAGTCACCCTACAGTGCTAAATCTATAAAATCATCTCCACTCAAAACCACAGACATCATCACCATGCATAAATTCCATGATGTTGACACTCCCACCACCAATGTTCATCTGAATTTTAAATAACATGTATTTAATATATCTTGTCACAAACCACAATTTGGTGTTGAAGGAACACCCTGAAATAATAAAAATGAATGGTAAATCATACCATGAGTGCCACCACTAGCAGTCATTGATTTCATGGGTTCATGTCGCCATCTTTGAAGGATGGAGAATTCCACCCAGTTAGGTAATGGACCTATTAGCTTCCAAATTCATGGGTGGTTTAGGGTTTTCTCATGAATAAATTGGTTGTAGATCCAAGTATCATATGAATGGTTCATGTCCACCGCCCATTTACGATGAATCATGAGTTTCTAATGTTTTCTTGGAAGTAATTATCTTGAATCAGAGCTTTTTTATCTAATATTTTTATATTTTTGGTGTTTATTTGAGTGTTTATTTGTGATATTGATAATTCATGATTTATTTTGATAAACATAAAATTTTATAGAGGAATTTTGAAAAAAATGGGGTTTAGGTAACATTGAATGGTCTATAAAACAATGTGAAAATAATATGGACCCCTCTAGTTTGATTAAAGTGAGATTTTCATTATTTTTATACGGTATCTAAAATCATGATTCCAAACCATGTTTAGTTTTTATTTATTTTAAATTTTTTTGATTTTCATTATTTATTAATTGAGTTGCCTTTACTATTTCTACCTATTTTTCTAAATGGTTTATTATTGTTTCTTTGTTAAAAGATAATATTTTGGTTTATTTACCTATAATTAATGAAAATAAAACCTTTGGAAATTTTTAAAATCAATTGTAAATTATAAATGGTTTAAATATATTACAAAATTCATAAATAATTAATGAAAAATTGGGTTTTACCGTTATTCAGTTATATAAAAAAGTATATTTTAATTGGTGAAATGGTCAAATAATGTTTTATGATTTTCCATAAGAAATATTTTCCTATGTTTTTTAGAATGACATCAAATTGAAAATATTTTAGGGGGGAAATGTTTTCAAATTGAGGTTTATCTTGAATAAAAGTATTGTATGTTAATTTCTATGATAGCTTACAACGTTTTTGGTGTTTTAAAATTTTTATGGGTGGGTATCGTTTGGTATTCATTAATATGATTCAACGTATCATCTTTTATTGTATTTGGTTCTGAAGAATTGTGGAATGTGTGGGTTTTCTTAGTAGGAATGTTTTTATTGCCTTTTTGTTTTATATTTTGATTATTTAATTTTGAATTTTATCATTTGATTTCATTATGTTTATCTCTTATGAATCTATAGTGTGTCCCCAACAAGCCTATGAATTTTCTAAATATAGATAAATGAGGTTCACTAGATGTAGGCCCTATAGTTGATGAATATTTTTTTATCAGTCCTTCCCTTCAACTTCCTTAGTTGTGATATATGTTGGTCTACCCCCTTAATCCTAAAAATAGTATTTCATTAAAATGATCGAATTTTTAAATACTCATTATTTTCATCGGAAATTTTATTCTAAAGAGTTAGAATAAAGGTTTCATGGTATCAAGGGGATATTCAACCATTATGACCTTTTCAACCCTCTTATACTCATGTTTGTACATTCATGACAGAGGGTCTATGTTTGAAGGAATAGAATTACACTATCCGAACAAATCCACTTAGTTAAATTTTATTGGAAGTCAATAAAGAATTCCTCATTCAATAGTTTTTCCTGAAGATATGAAATTACTACATTGGATAGAATTTTATGGACTCTAATAGTGTGATATATTGATGTTAGAATATACTCATTGGTTCACAAAGTTGGTGTCATACCTTCCTGGCCTGGATAGAGATGAATCCTTGAAGGACTTGTATTTTTAAAGGGTTATTTGTCCAATCTAAAAAATTTATTTCCTAAATAAAACCTATTCTTTTACTATTCCTATAATCTAATTTCTTTATTTTTATCTTTTAGTCTCAAGAGATTATCCAATTTGATTAATTTTCAGGGATCTTTAAATTAAATCTCAATGTATTATACCTATGTTATCATTTTTAGTCAATTTTTTTTATATTTTCCTTTGTTTCAATTATAATTTTAAATAACTATTTAATTAAATTATTGTTATCTATATAATGAGTTTTATTATGCTATCGTAATAATCATTAATCATATTTTCTCTTCTTTATTAAAGAAAAAAATTACAATTCTTGTCTTTTCAAGACTACCACAACCTTGAAAAAAGTGTTTGTTTTTACGTTACAACAATAAATTGATGGTATAATAGTCGAATTTAATAAGAAATTTTAATATTTATATCATGGTTATGATTCAGAATCAATAATACATGTCACTACATCTTATCGTTCAATGAAAATGAAATCATCATCGATGTGCATGTGTGGACCACCATCTCAATGGAATGATTTATTTGATTTTTCATTACCTCCATTCAGGGATGGAAATATGGATAGTAATGATTGATAAATATGATAATTAAGATATCATTATGTTTTTTATGAAAATTTGGAAAACATATTTATGTTATGATAAGCATACCATCATCAATAACTCAATTGTTTAAAACGGTCATGTTTAGAGTAAAATGATGACTTCATTACAAGTATTGGTTATATATAAATTTTATCCTCTTTTCATGTCTATATAATTCTTATAATTATTACTACTTACAACCAAATAATATAATTACACTCTTGGTATAATTATATTATAGATAAAACTACTCATAATCATCCACTAATCATTGTATATTGATGTTTTGGTCAGTTTAACCACTAACATGGACAACACTATATGTTTATAACATCGATATAATTGAGAATTTATTTATTCATCTAATATGATAAAAATATTTAAATAATTTTTTAATTATGGATAGGGAAATTGTATATAAAAATTAAACTCATTAATTGATAAATTTATAATTGTTCATTAACAATCACTAAAACAATATTGTTTCTGATTTTATCTTCACATATCATAAATAATTATGAAATGATATTATATCATAAAAATATTGGTACATATATTATATTAAAAGAGTTGATATATTAGTGAATATATTTGGTGAAATAATATACACCAACACATTATCTATGTAACTAGTTCAAATTAACATGGATTACTTACACATGGACTTGAAAATAGGTAAAAACTAGCTAACCAGTATCTAGATAGAAAGATTATAAATTGTGAGTATAAATTTTTATATTATTTATAATATCACATTGATATATATTTAATTATTTTAATATAATTATTTAGGATGTTTCCTCCAATTTAATAATGAATCTTAATGGATGTAGCATTTTTAAACTGAAATTACTCTCATTGAGAAATGATTGGTATTATGAATCTAATTTCATTTAGGTGGTTTATATACTACCTATAAGAGATATTATATCATGAATTAATATTTAATCATGTTATATTTAGTTTAATTACAATACCAATCTTTTATGGGGTTTTAAATATAATTTTAATCAAGCCACAGGGGTTATTTGTCTCAGACTCTAATTCCATGGTTCATGATTATGGTATGAACCATGTTTTCCTTTAAATATTTTATTCACATACCATGAATGTATCATTATTTTAAAATATTTTTATTCATGTGGAATATTAATAACAATTAGTTCTATTTCATTTGTTCTATTTTTAATCAATTGTTTCCCCAATAGTAATGACTTTTGGAAGATAGATTTTTATTCATTACGTTATGATTGATCTCTTGGTGTTAATTGTTGTTTATATTATAAAATTTTATTATTTTAAGTGGTAATATTTTTTATCTATGAATCAAATTTTCTGCCATAGAATAAAACATTTTCAAATATATCTTACTTTATAGATTATATTTTCTATAAGGGATATTGATAACACAAATCTATTTTCATTGAGATATATTATTTTATCATGAACATATTTCTTAGATGATTAGGTTATGAGACCCAAATATTTTATTTAAAATAAATATATCTACAATAATAGAAATGATTATATTTTTATACAAAATATTGTTTTATTACTCTTTTTACAATGTGATATTCTGAATAAGGTACATTAAAAATAATAAAAAGGGTTTTCCATTTCACTTTCATGGGTTTTGTTATCTTCCCCTCTTTACTAAAAGATATACATTATGGATTTTCTAGGATCTATTATTTGAGTCTCCATTTAAAATAAAATATTTTCAAAATATTTCATGTCAAATTTTCAAAAGTTACATTGGAAAGTGAATGTAAATTTTTATTTAAAATCAATGATATTTTTATCTAAAAGAAAATTTATGTTTTCATTTGCACATCACTTTTAATTTTCAAAAGTATTAAACCTCATTAGGTTTATTCTTCAGGAATGAACCACTAATATATATGCATATAACATTTGGGAATAGAATTTATGGTATCCAATAATTTTATCATTGATACCTTCTTTTGTGATACTTTTCAATGATTTATTTTTTCCTGTTGTTTTTTATTATTTCCACAACCATTTTATATTTCATTTACTGCACTATGGATATGTTATTTTTTTAACCATAAACCTTATTATTCGGAATGGCTAATGATTAGTTTATTCTAGAAATTTATTATATGGATACTCATTATTATATATGGTGTGGAAATCATTTTTTTAATTCAGTTTAGGTGTTATTTACTTAGAAAAAATAGTTCTTTATTATAAATGTAACTGTTAACATTATTAATAAAAAGTGAATAATATCACATGTTTCATATGTATTTAAAATCCATATGTAAAACCGTGTGATTTAAAAAAATTATTATATTTGATAGAATATGTGACACATATCACCAAGCATAAAAAAATATATAACACCATGGGACTTTACAATAAATTTATTTCTAGATAAATTGAATATCTTCAATAACTTTAATTACCTGAAACACTGTGTTTATCTTTTTTCACATACAAAACTGATTTTAGCATGAATTACACACAAACTCGTGTTTAAAAAAAATGTGACAAACTATTAAAATTTTATTATTTTATAAAATAGTTATCACTGAGTCATCGAAATTGAGGGTATAAATAAGATTAAATTACATATTAAAATTATGATTATATATTTACTAGAAATAAAATAATGATCATTTAAAAGAAAAAGTAATTTTTTCTAAAAAAACTACACTTTTCCAAACTAGAGTTTAGTCACACTTTTCCAACATAATTTAAAATAAATTTTGACCACATTTATTAAATATATATGGAAAAATAATCATTGTTTTTAAATTTTGGTTTTAAAATTTATCTCATTATGAATGTTAGTGATTTTTTTGAAAAAGTTTCATTTCTTGATTAGTACAGAAAAATACAGAAATTTAATTAATAACTATCTTTTCTATTAAATTATTTATAATTTTAAATTATATTTTGAATTGGTTTAAATGGGAAATTAGATCAATGTTATATCAATTAATCCAATTTAGTTCATTGGAATCAATTTCATATTGACTATATATATATAAACCATGAATACTTTTGAACATTTCCTCTTTAAAACCCTTCTTTCGACCATTACACCATTATGGTTCATGAATGATTAATTTTTTACCCTTGTGACTTATAAATTTTTTTTAGCACTCAATTATTTCAAAAAATACCATGTGTTACAAATAACTGATTTAGTGATATTCTTAAAAACATCTCCAATTTAAAATTTAGCAACGTTTTTCAGGAAATGTCACTAAACATATTTAGATTTATATAGTCCATTTCTCTGCATCTAAGTACATATATATATATATATATATATGAAAACACACACACTTATATAAATATATAATCATATATATTAATATACATATATTTTTTATATAAAAATAGATATATTTTTTAAATTTAGTCAATTTTTTAAGAAAAAAGTGGCTATTTTTTACTAGTGTTTTGAAACAAGGCAAATTATATATATAAAATTATAATTATATATATGTGTGTTTGTGTGTATTTATATTTATAATTATATATATATACATGTATACATACACATAAATTTATACGCACAGACACACAGACAAATATATTAATATATATATATATATAAACTTTTATATACTAATATATATTTAAACTTATTCAAATATATATAATATAACAATATAAATATTCTTAGAATATATAAATATATATCTATATAATATAGAACATAAAAATATATTTGTATTCTAAAAATATATTTATAAACATAAAATATGAATATATATATCAACAAATATATAATATAAACATATAAGTATACAAAAAATATATAAAATATATATATATATATATATATATTAATATATATATGTATTTAGTTTTTTAAATACTGAAATAAATTTATAAATATATATATATATAATATGATATAACTAAATAATCAAAACAATAAAAAGTGGGTTGGTCGGGTGTTTTTGTTGGAGCTGTAGGAACAACATTTGAGTCATAGAGTGGTGGGGGATTCGATGGCTTGTAGGGGGCACACGTGGGATTGGGCATATAGTTTCTCACTCACATAGTGTTAGGGTCACAGGGGTTGGGGCATATCCGTGATCTAAGGGGAGATGTCGCATGCAATGTAATGGTTTAGTGGAGAGGCATGTTTAAAAAAAAGTTTTATTATAAAATAATTCCAAGGGGAAAATTTATGAATTCAAAAAAATTATGAGTTTTTAGAAACATCAGGAAATTGATTTTTATTTAACTAAATTTACGAAAAAATGGTAAATGAAACATTTTCATTTTAAAACATCACTAATTTACTCTCTTTTTTGCAGTGTGTGCCCCCATACTTATGAAAGGCCACCCCACACATCTCTTCTTCACACATCAGAACCACTTTTTTCTATCAAATATCTACTAAAATTACTTTCCAACATCCCTCTAATAATCTAAAAATCCTTATATTCAGTAGAAATCCATCATTTAATGGATTTGGTTTAAATGAAATTAGAATACTCAAAGAAGTGGTAATATTCTTCAACAAAAATATTTATTTAATTTCCTCCTTGAATTTTTATTGAAAAATGATGATATAATGATATTAGTATACTCCATATATTCGGATGTATTTAAAATATTTTCATGACCTCATCCATCTCTACTTCAATCAATTGGGTTATGAAATCATTGTGTGTGTACATTGCGGACTACAGCCTCTCGAACTGATATCTGTTGTATTTCAATTAACACCTCCCTCAATTGGGTATGATGATGGTTTTAAGATATATATATATATATATATATATATATGACACATAATTATACTCCTAGTGTGATAATATCATATATACGTTATTACCATTCATTCTGTAGGAATCACAATAACGTCCTTCGTGTGTACAATGAACTATAGCCTCGCGAATAGATGTGATTCATCATACACTAACACATTAAATAGAAGGTGATAAGGAATAATTTCAATGATTATATGTTATATAAATGACATAATTATGATATTAATGACATATTTGTCATTATTTTAGGATAATATATCATTTTAAGTTTTTTACATTTAAACATGATAAGATCGTTCAGTACGTGTGGAGTACCACCTTCATGAACGGATGCGACTCACTATTCATCACTACACCACATTGATTATATATATTTTAAAATAAATAATATTTTATCTATGATATCATGATCATTATAAAAATTTAATATGTTACTTATCTACTTTCCATAATGACTGTTTAAAAATGGAATTGTAAAAAATGTATATGTATGGCCTACCATCTCCATGAACGTGCATGAGGGGAAATGAGAAATTAACACTAAAAAAATTGAAAATGATGAAATATTATTAATGAACAGGTCTTAAGTTGATATAAAATGTTAATATATGATTCTCTAAATAATAATATATTTTTTAATAAGTTGATTATATATTTAAAACCATTATATAGGATGATAAAAAAAGATTAATTAAAAGGAAGTGTGACGTAAGGATTTCTTCCTAATTTACATTCCATTGAAACTTATTTTTTATTACGAACCAATTCACTTTTATTTAGTGTATGTACTACATCATTTTCATTTTATAAAATCATTCATTAATACATCATGGTGTTTTTTTCATTTTGAATTACATCATCCAAGGGGATTTGACTTTAAAATTACCAAGTGGTAAAGGCTATTGTACAATAGCACTTTATTTTCTGACTATTAACTTTCTCATGAAACAGCCACATTTTGGTAATTATTCTTCATTAGACATTAAATTTCTCTTAAATATAAATATTCTTGTATAATTTATTTTATTATTTCTTAAACCATATATCATTTCTAAATAATGTGTTATATATTGAATGTCATTTATTTATCTGTGGAAATATTGATAAATTTGTATTATTTACTAAATATATACATGATTATAAAGAATTCTGTTCATGTATTAAATAAAATATTTTATAAATGAGGAATTTTTTGGACATGAATGGAAAAGTTTGGTGACTACTTATAGAGATCCCCTTGATTCATCATTTGTTCTCATCTGATAAAATCAGTTGGAATAACTCTATGCATTTATATCTAGTAGTTTTAAATTTAACTTTGAAAGGTCTTTCTTGTAGAGATAGAGATGGAAAAACTGAATCAGTTTGTGCCATGTATGTTTTAAACCATTATAGAAAGGATATTCAAGGTAGATCTATTATCTTCTAGGAGTAATGAATGCTAATAGATAATCATTTCCTTCCTTTATATTTGGTTACCATTATCCATGATATTTTCTCTGTGATATTTTCTATGGATGCATTTGATTCTCATTTTATTGATTAAATGAGGGTTTTTATTCTATTATTTACCTTTTCTTATTGAATTTACATTATATTATCATGATATTAATGTAATTTAAATAAATTTTTATAGTAATTTACTTATTCATGTTTATTATTCTTATTTATTAATGATATATTCTATATTACATAACACTTACTGATCATCTGAGATCACCCTTATTTTGTTTCATTTCCCTAGGATTCCATTAAAAGTGATGTGTTTGATATCAAATTATATTCTAGATGGAATAATGTTATTCTAATAAAAATTGTAAATTATGGATTCCAATGTAATGTAATACTCAATTATAAATATTTTTTAACAAGAATAATAATCTATTCAACCCCTTTGGATGTGAGTCCTATTTATCATATACCAATGTATTAAATACGGAATCGGCTATCGGAAACTAGGGATATGATTTCTACATTTGGTATCATATATGTTTTAGTAGAAACATTGGGAACAAGATTTAGTATAAACATAGATTAGGGATCATACATAAATGATAAACTTTGATGATATGTATAGATGAACATCGAAAAGTTTACATAAATTAGATATTATGGGCTGTTTCAAATTAAATAGATCCATTTCTAGATTATATAAGTTAACTTGGTTTTGGTAGAGAGGTACATAGGGGTAGTAACTTTGAAATCGGAGCATTGGGCTATACCATATCATTACCAAGTGCACAACAAAGATCTTTACTACCAGCCAGATTTGACACTCCATAGGTATTACCTTCGGATAATTCACATTTTGTTTAAAAACCATTATAAAGTATATTAAATAGATATCTTCCCAATGAAATATTTTTGATGATTATGATAATGGATATGTATACAAATTTTCCCTAGTTTTAGGTTTATATACTATGTTTCATAATGATATCAATTAAACTAGTTTATTGTATCTTTTATAAATGGGCACTAGTAAAAGGAATTAGAAATTCGATAATGAATGTAATTCAAAGAGTATTAACGATCATTTCATCCATGGGATTGAGATAATATTTAAAAGGAAATTTGTCTCCCAAATAAACTCATCATATGAATACATGGTTTCATGATATATTAATACAAATAACAAATTATCTAATTATTATAGCTTCAAATGTAAGAAAGAGAATAATAGGATGGTAGAGTAATAAAAGTATATGGTTAAAAATAGAATGAACAATTTTCCTAAATATGATAATTGGGGGAAAACACCCCATTACATTCTTGATGTTAATGATAATTTTCTAAAATTGTTGTGAGAAAGGCCACTATGCTCATTATTTAAAAGGAAAGATATAAAATTAGAGTGTTCAATTATTAAACTATAAGGATATGGGGAATTATGCAAATAATATCCAAATAATCAATGGAATATATCTCAAAAGAAGCTAATGGATCATGGTAATTCTTATGTTTCTACCATATCTAAAGAGGAATGATTAATGTTCTTGTTTTTTTGTTCAATAATTTTATCATTCAGGTATTTTATCAATTATGTCCTAGTTATAATAATTATGAAATTTATAATGATTTTACTATAGTAATTTTATTCAGATGATTTGATAGAATATATTGAATAGTACAAAGAAAATTGATTCAGTGGAAAGGTGATATTCTTTGAAAACACATTACTGAGAGAAGTATATCCCTTGATATGTTCATACTGTTGATATAATTGTGTTCGAATAAAGATATTGAGTATATACATAAATTAAATTGGATAGTGCTAATTAAAATGGTAATAATTAATGATTTTCTGAAAGGTAGTTTATACTATCATTAATGGTGTTTAAAACATCTTTAGAATTAAATAAAATATCTAATAATTTCTTTTACTTAATGTATAAGGAAGGACATAGGTTTTCAATATCGATTTTTTTTGTAATTCATGTTATTACCATGTTTAAAGAGAATACATGAAGAAAGTATTCACCTTTTTGGTATGTGATGACATAGAGCTACTTCATGTTGTTTGGATTAATGATAAGATCATTTTGGAAATTTAATGAACTTATTTATAAAGTTGTGGATTTTAATCTTTTTGAGGGCCCATAAGGATAAAAATTTATGAAATGGTTTATGTAGAACATTGTATGAGTTTATAAATATTAATGTATTACTTCACAATATAGAAATTTATTCATTTTGGATATCTTGTTTTATTTATATTAGTTTTGTAATATATTTTGAGGCAGATGGAAATACTTGTAACTATTTTATAAATCTTACAATACATTAAAAGTGAATTTTAGTTCTTTTGACATAAAAAATAATTTTTGGAAATTAATTTCATGGACTAAGAAATGAATTGGAATTGATTGAAGAAAAAAATAATAGTTGAAATTGTGATTATGAGACAAAAACATATCAAGTATTTACAGTTCCTTATATTCATATATATTAAAAATAATTCCTCAACATTAGGAAAATAATCTTAAAACAAAAATTTTATTGTATTACCTTTATATACAATGAATCCAATGGTCATTTAATTCATATCAAATTTATGTTCTTCAGGCCATTAACTTTATATTAATTTCTCACTTTCTTGTTATCAATTACCATAGTTACTCTGTATAATTATTTACACTATTCTTCCATTTCTATATCATTACATGACACAAATTTTCCAGTAGTTAGAATACTAGTAATATATTTTTCCATATGAACTTTGTACTTCAATTTCATTCTTTTTAGAGGATTTTTCATTAACCCTTTTATGATGTGGGTTTTCAGAAATGGTTTTTAAAAATTTCAATCCATTGATTACAAGTATCATGCTAAATTGAGACGATGGTGTTAATTTCTATTGTAGTGAATCTTATAGCCCAAGATTTTAAAATAAGAATATCATATTTGATTGAATATGTTACATGAAACACACCGATTAGAAGAAAATATTACACTCTGATTCCTAAAATATATTTCTTTTGAGAAGAAATCCAATATCTTAAATAGAATTTATTACAAACAACACCGAGATTATCATGTGTTACACGAAACACTAAGATTACCATACATTACATGAAACACCAAGTATAAAAAAATATGTCATACTTTTAAAATATTATTATTTAATATAATAGTTATCAAGTAGTTATTTGAATGGATTCAATGAATAGGATTAAGTAACTAATAAAAATTATGGTTATCTATTTGTAAGAAATAAAATAAAAATCATTAAAAATAAAAATAATTATGTTCTGTAAAAAACATAGTTTTTTATAAATGAATGTTTAGTAACACTTTGTGTCCATAAGGATAAATAATTTTCAATCCAATATAACCATGAGGTAATAGATTTCATCTTAATTTACATTCCATTGATACTTGTCTATTATTATATCCAAATTAACTTTTATGTGTTCTATATACTTCTTATGTGACATGTAATATTATGATTCATTTATAATTCATGGTATTTTACATTTAATTATCAGTTATCTCATTTAAGGGGATTTAAATTGAAAACTACCAGGTGGTGAATGTTAATGGGAAATCTCATTTTCTTTTGGGATATTAAACTTCCACATTAAATAATCACATTATTTTAATCATTTTTCCTTCAACATTAAATTTATCTTCAATATACATATTATTGTGTAATGGGTTTTATTATTTCTTTAATTATATATCTTTTCAAGATAAGATGATCTATATTGAATGAAGTTTTCTTCATTTGAAAAAATATTGAAAAATCTATATTCCTTATTCTATACAGATATTTGATTATAATGAACATTTTTCATTTATTATATCAATTATTTGATATATGAGACATGAAGTATAAAGGAAGGGATTATATATACAATACCCTGTGATGCATCAATAGGTTTTATGAAACAAAATTAGTTGGAAAAAACATATACGTTTTTTACCAATAATTTTAAGTTGTTTTACAAAAGGTATTCATTGTTGAGATATAGTTGTTCAGACCCAATTGGTTTGTAACTAGTATGTTTTAAAACAGTTTGTGAAAGGTAATAATAGTAAAGGTATCATGTTTCTGGGAAACGTGATGTCCAATAAATAGGAATATCCTTCATCCAGATTCAGTTATCATTAACCGTGATATTTTAACTATGATATTTTATATAGATTCATATTATTCTCAGTTTATTGAGTAAATTGAATTTTTTTCCTATAATTTAACTTTTTATATTGATTATTCCTTATCTTATCATCATATCCATGTTATTTAAATGGAAACTGTGTTTAGTTATTTACCTTTCATTGTTTATTGTACTTATTTATTCATTATAGCTTATATTGAACATAATCTTTACTGATCATTTGAGCACACACAAATTTTTTTCCTTTCCCTAGGATTCTATAAATATTACAATTTTTTATATGAAATTATATGATATAGGTAATAGTGTTCCACTAAAAAAATTATGTTGTAATTTTTGTCATCATATGTTATTTAATAATCTACTATGATTCACGTTTACCAGGAATACTAAAATATTTGTTTTCTTGGGATGAGATTCCATATATCATATTCTAATGTTATAAAGCAAAAAAATTCTTATGATATAAGGTTTGGTTCACTACACCATATTTTTCATTATATGGATATCCATTTTTTAGCCAGAGGTTCCTCTAGAAATTTTATGAAATGTAGTCTCTACACTTATATTAAATGCATTCAAATTAATGAAGTGATGGGTGGGGCCTAACTATATATACCACCTCGATTCATCAATATGTCTCCTGAGATAAATCATATTTGGTCGTTTTCTATTCCCATTCCAATATCAAAATAATTTCAAGAAAAAATTCATTGATGATACTTTTTGGATTTAAATCATTATGCATTCTATAAGTATGAGATAAATATTATTTATACCATGTATCAATTCATTTTAATTAATATAACGTGATTTTAGTTTTAGATTTTTATGTATTTATTCTAATTATTTATTCCTACCACATTTTTAATACTGGGCTTTTGTTTTGATAGGTTTGGTTATATGTTTCCCTTTTTGAGTGTTTGACCTCACCCTATTCCTATGTTTTCATTCCCCATGTCAGGAAGAAAAGTAATACATGAGACTTGTTTTGAAGAATATACATGTGAGCAATTTTGTGGGAGATTTTAATAACTCATTATACACTATGAAATTTTGGGTGCAATGGGAAAAACATCTACTTGATTCAATGAACATGTGCTTTGTTAGTTATTTTTTTCGAAATTATCACATTTTCTACCCCCAACATTTTTTGGGAATATATGAAAACCACTATTTTATTTATTCAATATAATTATGGGACAGTTATGTCTAAGAATATATATTGGTCATCAAATAAAATATATAAAGTATGTGATTTGGGAACCAGATCTTGGAGTATGGATTTGTTGGGTCATAGTTTGTGTCATAGAAAGGTTAAGAGGACATTATACAATTGAATGATTGTTGATGATAATTAAAGTACTGATAAGTTATGGTAGATAATAATTTTAATGATATAGATAACCCTTTAGGAAAACATATGATTTATTATTAATTCAATTTTTCATATTTAATTTGGGTGATTAGTCTATGATAACTTTAGTGAAAACAGTATGGATAATTTTAAGAGATGATTCTATTTATAAGATAATATCTCAATGTTTTAGTAAAATATATTCTGTGTGGTTATCCTAGAGAATACATCTATTTCTAGATACTATTAGTTGAATCAGGTTCTTGAATTGATTTACCTTGGGTTAAAACCCCCAAAATAGAAGATTTGGTTTCCACTAAATTGTCATTTGGTACACAAAAAAGAGGCCAAACTACACACCTAGTTTTTCATTCATGGGGGATAAGATTTTGTTTATTATCATTATTTTCCTGAACTATTATGATGGATTACAATTTGTTGAGGTTATATAACCTAATTAGAGAGTGACCAAGGAGAAAATAGATAGAAATATAGGTATTCATAAATTAAGGTAAAAATTAATTGATATATGATTTCCAGGATAAATGTTAAGATTCATACTAATAGAATAGATTTAAATAATTTAGTGGTCTTATAAGGCCCAAGACTTAAACCTTACTTAATCTTGAGTTATTACAAGATTACACATTGTGGATTTTTTCAGGTTTAGAGTATTAGAGAATTAGATCACAAAAATTTCATTACATTCCATATTTAAACAAAGTGGTTACATAAAAGATACTATTCATTTTCCCATAAATGGAAACATATTTAAACTAAAACATGGATTCTTTCTTGACACTTCCTTGACACTATCATCATATCATATACCAATCCAATGACCTGTGAAAACATTTCAAAAACTTGGGATGAGCATAAAAAGCTCAGTAAGGGTTATAAAAAGTATGGAAAGGAAACATGAGTATATATATACATAATAATGAAATCATACTTTACCCATAAAGCATAATCACTTTTACATACCTCATAAAATCATGAATAAATCATAGAAATCATAAGATATAAAGGTAACTTGAGGCATTCATAACATTCTTATGTAGGGAGTAACCCTCTTGGTTACGTTTGGAATACCCATCATAGTATATTCCCTAAATCTCTTTGTAGAAACCTTAATGTTTCACTCCTTCGCATTACCCAATGCATTGGAGAGCTATATCGGGCTCACCCACCCATAGTATATCACGGAACCACCCATCTTCATAATAATACCCAAGAACCACAACATAATCGTATCACATAAAACATGCATAAAGGAAACATAACATTTCCACCTTTCAATCACAAGATATCAATAAAACACATTGATATAAAAACATTATGAAAACCATTTTAAATACCAAAATAAAAGAAAATTAAAACATGGTATTTATTTTTCTTTTTTAAAAAAGGTATGGCTTGTAGAGGAAGCCGAAACTCAAATAATGGTCACGGCGGTGGAGAAGTCGTTGTCGCCGCATACGTACAAAATAAACATTCCCTTTTGTAGTTTAGTAAACGCTTCTTATAAAAAAGATTCCTTTTGAACAAACGTAAAAGTCAAAGGGGTTTATACACTGTATAAAAGAAGGTTGTGTATAAAACAAAATATGCCTCAATGAAAGGAGATTGAGATGAAGTCCCATACCACTTTGAAGGTTTTAACATTTTAAACCATTAATGTCCATATAAATAAATCCTTAAAACCATTTTGAAAACATGGATATTAACGGGAAATATTTATAAGAATAAATCATTAAATCATTTAAAACCATATTTCAGTTAAAGGGTTTTTAACAAAATGAGAGACACTTGAATACAATAATTGAGGAATAACATTTAATCAGAAAATTATAATATCATGATAATAAAAGAATTCATGATATAATAATCCAAAGGACAGTATATACACCATATAAGAGTGAATTTGTGCATAACAACAATGAAGTCTCAATAGAAATGTACAATGAGATGAAATCCCTTGTAAAGAAGGTATCCTTAAATTAAGGATAAATAAATCTCATAATTATGTGTGAAAAATATAAATACACCCAATATATGCAGATATTAAGTGTAAAACAATAAAAGTTCATTCACACATATTCAAAGGATGACATATTCAATAACTACATTTTGAACCCAAAGAAATCAAAATTGGGATAAGAAGTTCCCTTGACAGCCTAATGGCGTCACATCAAATTTTAAAAAATGAGTTGATGAGAGAGAGAAAGGGTATCTCATCACTTGGATATAAAATTTACGGAAATAAGGAAATTTAATAACATATCCCCACATAATAAGATGAAAATTAAAAGACATAACAAAATAAGTCCTTTAAAAAGAGGAGGGTGAAAGGTCCCCTTACCGAGTTGGATAACTTTCGAAACGTACACCCCATAGAAGAAGGGTCATACAATGAAGATGTAAATACCCATAAAAGAAATTATATTACGCAAAGAGTATAATAAAGTTCAGTACATACACCACTCAAATGAAATAGTGGCAAACATAGCATAAATGTCACATTAATAAAAGTGAGATGAAAAATCCTTTACAAAAACTTGGCAGCCTAACGGCGCCACTTAAAACTTCCAAAAATGGATTTATGAGATCAAATAGGGTATCTCATAATATGAACCTAAAAATTACCGTATGAGGAATATAAAAGAACATCCCCAATCATAAGAAAGATGATCTTAAAAGAAATGACATAAAAGAGAGTACTTAAAAAGAAAGAGAGAGGTTGGATCCCTTAAGAAAATTCGGCAGCCTAACGGCGCCACTCAAAACTTCCAAAATGGATTGATGAGAGAGAATAGGGTCTCTCATAATATTAACATAAAAATTACAGTAATAGTACTATAAAATAACATCCCAATCACAATAAATATGAGCTTAAAAGGTATGACATAAAATAGTGTACTTAAAAAGAAAGAGAGAAGTAGGATCCCTTACCTCAAGTCCGACTTGTCTTGTTCGTTTCTTTATATTCCTTAAAATCGGGTAACACCCTTTGGTTTGAGCTCAAAGGCTTCCTTGGGAAGACTTCTGCCCAAAGTGAGGCTTTAAGGAGTTAGAGAGGGATGTGTAGAGACAAAATAGGCAGAGTTTGGCCGAGCCAAAGGCTTTGGAAGTGTGGGTAAGGTGTTAGAGGTGGGGGGCCTTTTATAAGAGGAGAGGAGGGGCACTCTTGGAATGTTAAGAAAAGATACTTTGTTATAAATGATTTCCGGATACAAAAGGTCCCACAATTATAAATTTCAAGGATAAGGTGATAAGGGTTCGAAATATACTCATCCAATAGGTTTTTGACATGTTAAGGTCTTATATTTTATATTATATTTCCATTTTATTTAAATCATTAAATAATGAGGTAATCGTTGCATCATCATTATGTCATAAATAATTTAATTTATTTAATGTATAAAAATTATAAAACAAATACTATGATTTAGGAAATAATTTTATATTTATAATGATTTTTTATAGTCAAAAATCTGACTTGTATAACCTCATGTAAAAATTGTTTTACGAAAACATCTCATGTTTGTGTCATTTTTACTTTAACATTAAATAAAAAGGTATTTATGTCATTTTCCAACCAAAGTGGCTCCATGGGGTCCCCAAGTTGACCCATGGATTTTCTTGGTCGGCCATGACTCATCCAATGAGGGTAGTACATGTGTCTAGGTCATTTCATTTTATTATAACATTATTTTACCTTAAACTACACAAATTACCTCTAATCGCGATTGAAAACATAATAAGTTACTATTCACCAAAAAATTATTTTAATCCCATTGAACCACATTTTACTTTTTAATGACAACCATTTATGTCGGATTTTTGAAATTCAAAACACAAAGGTGGAGAAATTTCATTTAAATGGAGAAATCAGTTTCTTAAGTACCACTTAGTGGTTTCACTATTCATCAAAAATTGAAGTTTTCCAGAAAAAAACCAAAACTTCACCCTAAGATATATTTGATATTATGAATTCAAAAATGATGTCTATTTTACAAAATTCAAAACATATAAGTTTCATTGATTTATTTAATAATTAATTTCCGCTGTCAGAGCAAATAGAGTGTTTTTATGAAACAATAAGTATCAAAAGATTGACACTAGTTTATATCCAATTTCAAAGTGAAATTAATTCCAACGACCACTATCAGATTAAATGGTAAAAATATATTCTAATTTCATTTTAAAACCAATTCAAAATATAATAAAATCATATAAATAAATTTGATTAAAAAGAGGTTTTGAATTAAAATACAACATATTTTACTATTCATTAAAAAATGAACTTTATCGGAAAGATACCAAAAATTTACACAAAGTAAATTTTTATGTCCCAATTCTAAAGAAGAATTTTATTTTGTCAAATATAACACATAAAATTTTCAAAAAGTGGATTGAAAAGAGGTTCAACATCAAAATTCCATTAATTGACCTTTTAAAGAATATTAGAATGTTTACCCTTAAAATTGGATTCATTCACTATTTTAATCCTCTAACATTTATTGAAAAAAGAAAAAACATTTGACAAACATATATAATCATTTTGTATTTAGTTCTATTCATTACCTCTATTACAATGGCTAGGCGTTAACTACTATTTAAAATAATATTAATTTATTATTAGAGTGCAACGTAAGATTTCCAAGAAACTTGTTGTTGCGTATTGGGTACGCCATTGAGCATAGCGTCCCCTTTAAAGTCATATTAATATTTTGTTCACAAATATGGATAAATGTGAAAATTTAATACTCTTTATTTACCTGGGGTGTTACATCCTTCCCACCTTTTGGGAATTACGTCCTCAAAATTTTAAAATTGGGCTTGGAAACATCCTTGAAAGTCCCACATCGGAACAAGAGTCGGTAAAACAATCACTTTAAAATAAAGAAAGATAAGTACAAAGGTCACCCGAGTTAACCCATACTAGGATTCCAAGTATGAAAATATGGACATGGAGGAAAAAACAAAGGGTCATGTTCTGATGGAGAGTGATAGAAAACATGTTTAGGAGAAAGTTAACCACAAGAAAATCACAAACATGTGATGGGTTAAACAGTATTCGATTCCCCAGTATGAAAATTTAATAGAATTTTTTTTAAGATACTTTTTATTGAGGAATTCATTCATAAGGAAACATAATCACTTATCATGTTGACTTTCAACTTTTATTAGAGTTCTTACACAAACTCATATTTTCTCCAAAAGACGAGTATTTAGGAAGACTTGTTCACATTAAGAGTACTATAATCATCTTCTAGAGAATCACCTAATCCACAAAAGAGAACCATATACTTCCCATGTCTTTAGACTTTAACCAAAACCAAAACCAAAAAGGTTAGTACAAGATCAGATAATACACAAAAGGATAACCCTTTATAAAATGAAAATCTATTCTTAATCTCCAAAATTTTTCCCACAAAACCCAAAGTTCAACGAGGACCATTCGATAAACAATTTGTCCATAAAATTATTCAAAGTAAACCAAAATAAGATTGAAACCCAAATATTTGAAGGATTTATTCACATAGTCTTCCAAGTTAAATCGTAACATTTATCTCCAAACAACATCAGTTTCTCTTAATGTGTCGTATTGAAAAGTAATTAACCTAATCACATATCATCCAGGATAGGTTAATAAATTTCCATAGATAACCCAAAATCAACTTACTCTTAATTCATAAAATCATCTAACTAAAAAGAATCAGTCAAACTAACCAGGGACTTCACGTAGATCAGTGGTAGGCGATAAATACTAGTCGCACTTTGGTTGTGGGTTCAATTCTTGTAGCTTTGTCCGACGCGACGAGTTGTCACACGGTCTTCATCTTGTCCTTTTTCAAAAACTATATAATTCATAAAACATTCCCCAAAATGAGATAAAATCTTCAAAAATAATCATAACATATTTTATCCTCAAGGTTATCTCATGCCTTTCATTTTCCATCATAACATATAATAACCCATAATTACCTCAAAAGTAAGGATCATATAAACCCTAATGGTTACCTTTATAATTATTACCTGAACTTCCACATCGATTGGTCATCTCGTACATGATGCATTACATAACATACCAAGGTTCAAGTGGTTGATCATGACTCCTTGATAGTTGGTTTAGAACAACCACGAGTTTTCTCATTGAATCTCCCATTTCATCCAGTCTCTTAATCAGAGAACCCCCACAATTTCCTTCAAACCTATTGTCACTTTGGTGCCTGCTAGATCCATCTATTCTCTGAAAATAGAAATGTCAGTGTGAGTATATCAACAAAACCATCATCTACTAATGAGGAATATAACCACTAAGATATAGTTACTCATTAACTTTATCAAAAACTAGGACTCTTTCTGAAATCCAATCCATTATGGTACTGTCATTTATTCTTAGAGAATACCCTAACCTCTAAATTTATCTAAACCGAACATTGATACCAACTATAATTTCCTAGCCTTAAACCTTACTTAATCTTGAGTTATTACAAGATAACACATTGGGGATCTTTTCAGGTTTAGAGTTTTAGAGAATTAGATCACAAAACTTGCATTACATTCCACATTTAAACAAAGTGGTTACATAAAAGATAGTATTCATTTTCCAATAAATGGAAACATATTTAAAATAGAACATGTATATTAATGAGAAATATTTATAAGAATAAATCATTAAAACATTTAAAACCATATTTTAGTTAAAGGGTTTTTAACAAAATGAGAGACACTTGAATACAATAATTAAGAAATAACATTTAATCAGAACTTTATAATATCTTGATAATAAAGGAATTCATGGTATAATATTGAAAAGGACAGTATATACACTATATAAGAGTGAATTTGTGCATAACAACAATTAAGTCTCAATAGAAATATAAAATGAGATGAAATCCCTTGTTAAGAAGGTATCCTTAAATTAAGGATAAATCAATCTCATAATTATGTTTGAAAAAAAATAAATACACCCAATATAAGCGGTAATTAAGTGTAAAACAATCAAATGTCATTAACACATATTCAAAGGATGGCATATTCAATAACTACATGTTGAACCCAAAGAAATCGAAATTGGGTTATGAAGTTCCGTTGACAGCCTAACGGTGTCACAAAAAATTTTAGAAAAAGAGTTGATGAGAGAGAGAAAGGGTTTCTCATCACATGGACATAAAATTTACGGCAATAAGGATATATAATAACATATCCCCACATAATAAGATGAAAATTAAAAGACATAACAAAAGAAGCCTTTTAAAAAAGGAGGGTGAAAGGTCCCCTTACCGAGTTGGGTAACTTTCGAAACGTACAACCCATGGAAGAAGGGTCATACAATGAAGATGTAAATACCCATAAAATAAATTATATTATACAAAGAGTATAATAATGGTCATTACATACACCACTCAAAGGAAATAGTGGAAAATGTAGCATAAATGTAACGGGAATAAAAGTGAGATGAAAAATCCCTTACAAAAACTCGGCAGCCGAACGACGCCACTTAAAACTTCCAAAAAATGATTTATGAGATCAAATAGGGTCTCTCATAAAATGAACATAAAAAGTACAGTATGATAAATATAAAATAACATACCAAACATAATAAATATGATCTTAAAAGAAATAACATAAAAGAGAGTACATAAAAAGAAAGAGAGAGGTTGGATCCTTTACGAATAATCGGCAGCCTAACGGCGCCACTCAAAACATCCAAAATGGATTGATGAGAGAGAATAGGGCCTCTCATAATATTAACATAAATATTACAGTAAGAGTAATATAAAATAACATCCCAATCACAAGAAAGATGAGCTTAAAAGGGATGACATAAAAGAGTGTACTTCAAAAAAGAGAGAAGTAGGATCCCTTACCTCAAGTCCGACTTGTCTTGTTCATTTCATTATATTCCTTAAAATCGGGTAACTCCCTTTGGTTTGAGCTCAAAGTCTTCCTTGGGAAGACTTATGCGCAATATGTGGCTTCAAGGAGTTATATAGGGATGTGGAGAGACAAAATAGGCAGGGGTTGGCCAAGCCAAAGGCTTTGGAAGTGTGGGTAATGTGGTTGAGGTGGGGGCCTTTTATAAGAAGAGAGGAGGGGCACTCTTGGAAAGTTAAGAAAAGATACATTGTTATAAAATTATTTTCGGATTCAAAAGGTCCCACAATTATAAATTTCAAGGATAAGGTTATAAGGGTTAGAAATATACTCATCCAATAGGTTTTTGACATGTTTAGGTCTTATATTTTACATTATATTCCCATTTTATTTGAATCGTTAAATAATGAGGTAATCGCTGCATCATCATTATGTCATAAATAATTTAATTTATTTAATGTATAAAAATTATAAAAAAAATACTATGATGAAGGAAATATTTTTATCTTTCCAATGATTATTTATAGTCAAAACTCTAACTTTTATAACCTCTAGTAAAAATTGTTTTAGTAAAACATCTCATGTTTGTGTCATTTTTAATTTAACATTAAATAAAAAGGTATTTATGTCATTTTACAACCAAAGTAGCTCCATGGGGTCCCCATGTTGACCCATGGATTTTCTTGGTCGGCCATGACTCATCCAATGAGGGTAGTACATGTGTCTAGGTAATTTCATTTTATTAAAACATTATTCTTACCTTAAACTACACTAATTACCTCTAATCACGATTAAAAACTTAATAAGTTAGTATTCACCAAAAAATTAATTTAATCCCATTGAACCAAATTTTACTTCTTAATGAAAACCATGTATGTCTTATTTTTGAAATTAAAAACACAAAGGTGGAAAAGTTTCATTTAAACAGAGAAATCAGTTTCTTAAGTCCCACTTAGTGGTTTCACTATTCATCAAAAATTAATGTTTTCCCGAAAAAAAAAACTAAAACATCACCCTAAGATATATTTGATATTGCAAATTCAAAAATGATGTCTATTTTAAAAAATTCCAAACATATAAGTTTCATTAATTAATTTAATAATTAATTCCTGCTGTCAGAGCAAATAGCGTGTTTTTATGAAACAATAAGTATCAAAAGATTGACACTAGTTTAAGTCCAATTTCAAAGAAAAATTAATTCCAACGACCACTATTGGATTAAATGGTAAAAATATATTCTAATTTCACTTTAAAAACAATTCAAAATATAATATAATCATATAAATAAATTAGATTAAAAATAGGTTTTGAATTAAAATACAACATTTTTTACTATTCATTAAAAAATGAACTTTATCGGAATGATACCAAAAATTTACACAAAGTAAATTTTTATGTCCCGATTCTAAAGAAGAATTTTATTTTGTCAAATATAACACATAAAATTGTCAAAAAGTGGATTTGAAAGAGGTTCCCCATCAAATGGCGGTTAATCGACTTTTTAAAGAATATTAGAATGTTTACGCTTAAAATTGGATTCATTCGCATTTTTAATCCTCTAACATTTATTGAGAAAAGTAAAAATATTTGACAAAAATATATAATCATTTTGTGGTTAGTTCTATTCATTCCTGCCATTACAACGGCTAGGCGTTAACTACTATTTAAAATAATATTATTTTATTATTAGAGTGCAACGTAAGATTCCCAAGAAACTCGTTGTTGCGTATTGGGTACGCCATCGAGCATAGCGTCCCCTTTAAAGTCATATTAATATTTTATTCACAAATATGGATAAATGTGAAAATTTCATACTCATTATTTACCTGGGGTGTTATAGGTCTATAATAGTTTAATGTTCAAAGTAATTTTTTACCTCTTTTTCTATATTTCGTTAAGAATTATGGGAGATCCCAACTCAAGGTAACTGAGATTGAACTAAGAATGATAAAATTTAAACTGAGAGTGATATAGGTTGAACCGAGTATAGTACATGTTATTTTTTAGGAAATATAAACTAAGATGATAATTTTATAAATTGATACATCTTCAGGTTAAATTTTATCATAATTATTTTTGATAATTATCTTATAATTATCATCAATCATGTTAATTATTTTTTTTATGTAATCATTGATGCATAAAGGATCCAAGATGAAAATAGATGTCATTGACAATATGGAAATTCTCCTAATCGACAACCTAATCAGAAAGGGTTGTATTGTGAAATATTTTGATTATTCAAAACTGGAAATAATAAATTATGATTACAAATGTCTGCATATTTGAATTCAATAACACATTAATAATGATCTGGAAGGAATCTCAAAGATATCTTGGTAAAAAGATGATAACAAATTGAAGATTCAATATATAACATGTTAAAAATGTGGCACGAAGCATAGGGTAAATTACCTTATTGTGATAGTTAAATTTTATAATTGTGGATGATTATGTTAACTGACTCAAAAGTGAAAATGTAATGAGATAATGTATAAATATATGTTTCTTCAATTGTAAGAGAGTTTGGAATTTTTCGACTCAATGCACTAATAAATGGTCCAATGAGGGAGATTATCACCAACAACTAAGTGAAAAAGGAAAATATAATGAAATTATAACTACTTTTCTAGATAGTTGGTTTTCACCCTAGATTTTATAGTATCATAATTCATTTATATTTTCTCCATCTAAATTATATTAAGTTATAAATAATAACCCATAGTGGTTTTGTTGTCATATAAATCATTTTAAAGGGTTATGGAAAGTTACTAATTATGGATATATATCTTATTTTCTTAGTAGAAATATATATTTAATTTGAATGGGTTATAACTTTTTATAATGAAATTATAATGATTTTTTCATGTAGATAAATATGATTCACATCCTAAATAAACCCATCGTCATGTTGAAGCATATCATTAATTATATGTTCTCTATAAAATGTACTTTATTCATATGAGTCAATTAGCAATTCCATAATTTATGTAATGGGGTAATGTAGCATAATGATATTTTAAAATATGAATTCATTTAAATGAGGAAAATATGTTTGATAACATTCTCCACATGCAACACCGAACATAAATAAAAGATTGAAATATTCTGATAAAATAAAAATATTATGTATGATAGTTAAAAATTAGTCATTGAAATAGAGAAAATTAATAGTATTAACCACCTTATAAACATATGTATGATGATAACAATGGTTACTTTTAATATGAATGAATAACAATTAGTTTACCTATTATTACTTATCACATCATTTATTGTTTATAAAATAATTTTCCTATAAATTAAAATTCTTGGTGAAATGAAATACTAATCCAAGAAGATGATCATTTATGATGTTAAAATATAATTTATATGAATAATTATTTGAAAATAGAAAAATTATTAAATAATAAGAAATATTAAAGAGAATTGTAAATATTCGAAAAATAGTTTTTTTCCTTTAAAAATGGGTTTTCAGTACATCATTCCTTCTGAAGTTAAATTTAAATAATTTAGAATTTTAATTTGAAATATAAATATATTTTGATTCATCATAGTAATATTTTTACAAATTAATTTTTTGAATTTTTCTAAAATTGTTTATTTTAGGAAAATAGTGAAAAATATTATTTTTTAAAATAACATCATCAATATGACACTATTAGTATATATATACAAATTAAGAATTCATGAAATATTTTTATGTGCCCATATATGTATTAAATAAGGGATGTTATAGTATTAAAATTATATGTTTTAATTTAAAAAACCATATTTGACTTATTATAACTCATATTATATTTTTTAAAAAATATTTTTAAAATATTATACATTAATTATTTTAAAATTTATTTGAATCACTTTTAAAATTTTAATATTATTAAATAAATATAGAATTATGAATCATTGGGTGTAAATTATTTTATAAGGATCATTTTATAATTTAAAATACTATGTACCCTCGTAATAAATGAAAATTGAAAAATGAAGTAATTCAATGGGTAGATTGATTGAGACATGTTAAGAAAATTTGTTTAGTGGTTGAGAGATGATCAAAATTATCTCACAATATATTCAATTTTTATCTATTTTTGGAGCCACATGACATGTTTAACATTTACTCCCTTTATATTATGTGTTAATATTTACAAAATGTCATTCTCACTACTGGTAAATGGGCCCTTTCACTGCCCCTTAAATAACTCTCAAAAAAATTTGTTTCAATTTGAAAAAGCTTCAATTTTACCTTCTCCTATAATACCATTTTACTATTTTTATGGCTTATGTTCATATTATATTATCCTATTCCATCCATTTTCATACGACCCTCCAAGTAAATCTCAAAGCATCAATGTGAGTAGTCATTTTTACTTAACTTATTTCTTTTCTATTTTGATTTTATAGTATTACTTTTCAATTAAATATATAATGAAATAAATATATTTTCTATATTAAAATTTAATATTATAAGTTAATAATAATTAATCACATTTTCCCTTTTCTAGTAATAAAAAATAAAACCATCATTCATACATTTTACTGAATACCACATCTACCACGCAACTTGCTTCATCTTCCCTTTCCAATATAAAAGGATTATATAAAAGTGTAATTAAATAAAAAAATTGTTATATTTATATCGTATTTATGATTTATAAACAATAAAATGGATATATATTTCCTCTCATTATTGAAAATGAAATCATCGTCCATGTATACATGCAGACCACTTCCATTATGGGATAGTGTATTCACTTTTTCATTACCACCTATCATGCATAAATATAAGGAATGTTTTAAAATATAAATACAAAATTTAAAATATTATAATGACTATGGTATAAAAAATAAAATAAACTATAGTTTATATGATCAAAAAACAATTATAGTAATTCAATCATATAAAATGATCATAATAAGAGTAAAATGACCTATTCTTTTTAAGTAGCGATGTTATATAAATTATTTTCTTTATCTAATTCTTTAAAATTCTTATATATCACACTAATAATTAAAAAATAATATAATTTCACTTTTTATATAAAGATATTACTAAAAAACTTCCTTATAAACTCCATCAATCTTGCAGGTTCGTGTTTGGGTAAATTCAACCACCTATTAGAACATTACTAAGAATTTATATCATTGATGATTATGAAAAAGTATTTACTAGTATAATACGATATAAATATATATACATATTTTTTTTGGGTTTGGTAATGTTATATAATCATTTCACTCATTAATTATAAAATCACCTTTCATTCATTAAGAATCAATGAAACATGTTCACCATTGATTTCATCCTCATGGATCGTAATCAACACTAAAATTATATGAAATTATCTATTTATAAATTAAAAATCACCATCTATTCCAGTTCATTTTTTAATCTAATAGTGATAGTGTTTTAAAAATAATAGAACCCAACATGGTAAGTGTTTTCATAATTATGAATTTTTTTTGAGTATTTAATTAATTACCATAATTAAATTACTTAGGTTTTTTGATGGAAGTGTACAAAAAATATGGACCAAGGTAAGTGTTTTCGTCTAAAACTCCTATATTTGAGACATGTTTCTCATTATGCACCTAATTTAATTTTTTGGTCTATATAATACTTATTTGAGTTATTAAATCATTAATTATATTTTATTCATGGCATTGGATATTTAATTAAAATCCCTCTCTTTGAGGAATTTTGATTAAAATAATACTCAAGTCACATGGTTTTTTGTCCCAAAATCTATTTACTTGTGACAAGTTTATGTTATGAACCATGTTTCCATTTTAATTATGTATTCACTACCCAAAGATGTATATTTATCCTATATATTTGTTATTCATGGGATATACTGATCCAAATAACTTCATCTTTATCAAATGGACTCTCAATCCATTAAAAACCATGTTGTAATATTTTTTAGTAACTAAATTTTCAATCATTGATTAATGATATTCCTATTAGAATTAAAAGTTATGAAAATTCTACAAATCAATTATATTTTGTGGTATTATTTTTTTATATTAATTTTAATTCTTACTATATATTAGTTTTTTAAAAAATATTTCATACATCAAATTAAATGTTACCCATAAGGGATCTTGATAAATTTAATCTCCTTTCATTGACTTATATTGGATCATCATAAACATTTTAGTAATATTCATAGATTCTCACACCCTAATACTTTATTTTATGGAAATATATCCACCTTTATACAAAAAAATATATTTTGATAAAAATAATGGTTTTTTCACTCTTTTGATAATGTGAGTTTTGAAAAATGGTATTTTCAGAATAAAAAATAGATTTTTTCTGTCACTTCAATATATTTTTTCTTCCACACCTATTTTCTTTAATATGAAATTTATGTCTTTTCAGGGATATTTTTTGGATTTTTTTATGAAACTATTTTTCTCAAATTCCATCATATCACCTCATAAAATTTACCTTTGAAAGACACATTTAAATTTATATTTTATGACAACATTGAAAAAATTCTCTAAAATATTTTTTTTGTTTTCATTTCCACATCCATTTATTTAAATTGATTTACCCTACCGGGGTTCATTCTTCATGATTTATACTCAAATTTATCTATTAATTATTTTAGATATTAAACGCAGGGTATCAAATAATATGACTATTGATCCCTTCATGCTTGATAGTATTCAAATAATTATTTTTGGATGTGTGTTTTCATTTATTTAAACACCCTATTATGTTTCCCTCATTTCACTAAGGATATGTTATATTGAAACCATCAACCTTGTTTCTCTGGATTGGTTATGATCATGTTTTTATAACATTTTCTTGGTCGTTTACTCATTACCCTATACAGTGTGAACATATCAATTGAAAAAATTTATATCGGAATATGTTTACCTAGAATGAATATTTACATATTAGATGCGGAAGTATCAATATTATTAATGATCATTGGATACTAATATAGTTTGATTAATTATCAACATTCAGTATTTTTTATTATATATGTTGCGATGGATTTATTTTACTATAGGTTTCTTGGGGAATGATATGGCATTTATTGTCAACCTGTACGGTGAATTCATTGGAATTTAAAAATTGAAATGCAAGGGAAAACAATATATATCCCATTGATTCACTGATTGGTCTCCTGAGACAAAACTTCATTAGTTTAGCTGGAAGCCTTTCCACATGTCAGTATAATGTCTAAGAAAACGTCCTTGACATTATGTTTTAAATTTTTTGTATTATTCATTCCATTTGAATGAGATTTTTATTATTGATATACATGTTTTCATTTCTTTTCATGGATATTGAATTATTTCAGTTTCATTTTATTGTGTAATTTTTAAGAAAATATCTTCTTTATTTATTAAGTATACCATGCTAATGTTATGACCGATAAATTTATATGTTTTACTTTCAGAACGTTTAACCTCGCCACCTTCTTATGTGTACATTCTCTAAGCCATGCAGAAATATAGTACATGTGTCATGTTTTCAAGGAATCCACATGTAAAATAATTTATTATAGATATTTAAAACTCTATATGGAATAACTAGTTTTTTATAAAATGGTCAAAATATTTTCTCGATACAAAGAAAAATTCCTTTATAAGTTATTTTTTGTCCAAATTTTCTATATATCTAATCCTAAATGGGATTATGAATGTATTTAATGCAATATATTCTTATGTCATGTTGTTATGTGATAGGGATGTTTGGGAATCTACAATTGATATCAATTATATAATATAGAGTATGTATTCTTGGAACCGGATCCAGGAGTTTGGGTCTAAGGATATAAACCAAATCCCATTAAATGTATAAATAATTTTTATTTTAATAATATGAATCAGAACTAACTATTTACACTATGGAATTAATAAAGTGGTCCACTAGGACTCATTTAACCATGGTGGTTGAAATAAATCCTTTAGTAAGTTATAAATTAACTATTAAATATTAAACCAATACCAGATTTTCCTAATTATAGAGCGATAATATAATATTCAATGTATCATACCATATAATAATAATAATAGTCTCCATCTTAAACATAAAAAAATTAAATAATCAAAATGTTAAAGATATTCAATGTGTAAAGTCCATCTACCACATTCAAAAATACATTTATTCAATACAATGTAACACTAACCACTATATTTTTAATTAGATTCTATCTCACCAATAAATAGTAACAAATTATTCGAAAACCCATCTTCTTGGAAGTTCAATAATAACCATAAAGATTCTAAAAATAATCCATAATTGTAATGACACTAAAACCATGAACAAAGTGGTGTTACCTACCCTAAAAACACACCTAGACATATAATATAAAATATCCCCAAATTATGATGACCAATTAATCATAAATTTCATTGAATTCCACAAAAATAAAATGTAAATTAAAATGGAAATAGAACATATGTGAAATGATGTGAAATATTTCTCATTCATCCATCTTGGGCCTCCTCCATACAACACATGAGAAAGAGTCATAAATACATAGATAGTATCTAATATTCTAATGATATTTGATATCAAATGACAAACAAATAATACCCAAATCATTTAAAAGGGAAGGAAAGGAAATAAAAATAAGGAAGGGGATAGTCCAAAATACAATCAAAAAGAAAAAAAATATTTCTCATTCATTTATGTTATGAAGAAAAAAAGGGAGGTATTTGTGGGAGTAAGGGGTCCAATAACATTTTAATAGGATATTAGGTTGATTGAAATTCTCGTATCCCCACGAGACTCCAAGTGGGACGTCTATAGTTCTCTAATGGGACTCTAAAATACCCAAAACATCTCACTAAGTAGAACATGCCATGAATTCTTCTTATGAATCATAGTTGTATACTAATCGATATAAAAACCCTATTTAAATTCACAAAATATAAAAAAATGATCCCCCTCTCAACCCAATCTCAATAATTTAAATTACCCTAACCACCAAATTACTAAATATATGGGCCATATCCTTGGTCAATAAAAAAAATATATTAGACTTTAAAATGACGATTTATTCCCAAACCATGCCCAATAAATTCAATTACGCAATCCACCAAATCAATAACACTATGACCCATTTCCATGATCACTAACACACAATTGTTTGGGATATTATTAGTATTAGTTATTCAATGATTATTTTAAGTGACACTTCTTTTAATTTGAATGCACTATGGTATGGTTTTTTTAATGAATCGATTACTTTTGTTTAGTTCTTAAAAAAATTCTATATTTTTATTTGTTTCTAATATATTTTTATTTCAATTTAGTTAAACTTTGAGATAAATAAGTTTGAATTTTGGAATAATTTTTTTAATTAGTTTATATTGAAGTGGAATATTGGGAATCTGGGGGATCTCAACAATAGTGCTTTTGGATAAGAAAATAATCTATTTGGCTCTATCATTCAGTATAAATTAGGTAGAATGAAATTCAAATTGTTTTGTCTAGGAAGGGGTTCTCTATTGGATCCTCTAACAACTTGGAGTCCAGTGGTAAGAAATAAGGAATTTTATAGACAATGAAAGGTGAGTACAAGGCCACTAAAAGTCTGGTAGAGTGGTCAACTCTTTTTCTAAAATAGTAATATTGGTTATTTATGGGTTCTAGGTATTTACTAAAATTTATATTTTCATATATTTTTCTAGAGAATGAATAAATAATTCATTTCCAATCAATTGATTCCCACAATATATTCCTTTATTTAATTATAAAACAAAAACATCATGAAATATAAATATTTATAAAAGATATTTTAAAACAACATATAGATGATACCACATTTCAAACATGATTGATAGACCATCAATACAACATAATTCATTTTAATTTCTATGGATTCACATCAATAAATAAAATGTGATATTAAATATACCCATAAATGTTTCATATAATGTAAATAGTGTTTCATGGATTATAGCATGATATAAAAAAGGAATTAACATTGTATAATTATAAAATAAGGTAAATAATGTCAACATTAATGAAAAATATGAAATTATTTGTAAGGAAAAAACATGTGTTCAACATTTATGATGAAAGTTGTTTTTGAATATTATTTAGATGTTATCTCTTGATTAAATAGTAAAATAATATCATATATATATATTCATTAATGTTCTATAAGAATTTATTTTTGTTTCTTTGGACATTTTTTTGGTTTTCATGGAGGAATTAAAAAATTGTAAGTGATTTACTGAAAAATGAATTACTACACAACATGTAATTTATTAGAACATACCATGTACATAGGAAGACATTCAACTTATCCACAAAAAGACATGTCTAGATGATATATTTGGAAATAAATTTTGTGCATACCAATACCATGTATCTGGTTATTGACTATATAATTGCCTACATCCCAAAGTGATGTATAATTAAGGTTCATATGACCTTACTAGAGAGAAATTCATTAAATAAAAAGTTTAATTGACTAAAAATGATATTTATAACATTTTAATTAACATATTATTCTAAAAAATTCATATCCTATGCATCCATAAAAATTCTACTGATATGAGGGAAGTGATGAAATACTGAAAATTTTCATTCATGTTATCTTATAGGTGAAATTATTATTTTTTCTTTTATTTTTTCCTTCCATTTATAAAATACTCCTATTCATAATGATTATATTCATGGGAGGGGTTGAGTTTATTTTGAGACCCCAATTAATTTCTATATTGGATTTGGGTTGTAATTTTTTGTGAGTTAAAATATTTGGAAATAAGATAGGTAAATTTAGAATTTGGACTCATACTGAAATTCGAAGAGTGGGAACCCCACTCACATGGGAGTTAGTCATGTTTTGGTGTATAAAGGTAATGGGGAAAATATTTATGCTTATATGGGCAAGCTAAGCACTAAATTGGAAACTTGCAATATCTATAGTGTCCCCGACCTATCTGGTAGGTTAATTAAATACTCAAATGACCCCCCCTCATTTTCCTATTAAGCACCATCAAAGGAGGATTTTTTTTCCTTTAGAAATCAATTAATGTTATATATTAGCCTCCATAATCCTTAATTAATGGTCTCCTAAATTTATTATAATTTCATTCTCCTGTGATTACATCTTTATTGGTGACTCCACCGCAGTTAAGTGGAATCACCTAATTCTCCCATAGCTTTCATTCATCTTTCATTGATGAAGTCACATGATGACATCAACCAATATAAATTCATTGAACCATAAAATCTAAAACACCATAATATTATTGGGTTTTCTTAAATTTAAAATTAAATAAATAATTTGTTTCATTATAAAGGTGGTGGATTTGGCCCAATATGATACCGAGGGTCTTCATTAGGCATCCCACGATGCTTTCATCGTCATGGAAAAGTGATGCAATGATGAGGTGTGATTTTAATGATTATATTATTTTACATAAATTTATAATAAATAATAAAAATTGATTTTGATTAATTATCTCTATCGTATGATGTTATTTAAGAGACCTGGTGGTTAGTGTGAGATTCGATGATCTTGGACGGGACTTGATGAGGATTGGTTGAGATGTGAGACCATTATTTATTTAATCAGATTGATTCATAATTATAGGTGGTCTCATGTACTTTCCTTGATTCCCATATGATTTTTATGAGTCATCATCAATATTGGATAGCCACATCAATCTATTCCCTATTTTTCTAGATTGTTTATTTAATTATTATTATTGGTTTTAGTTCAATTAAAATGATTGAGGAAATATATCTCCTTGTATAACTTGGCCAAGGTGACTTGGCTATGTTGTTACATGTCCACTACCTTGATGTCATGTCCACTAAAGGTAATGGCCGGAAACATTGTGAAAACTGGTGACTTCAAGACTCCTAGGAGAGTAGCTAGGCATCAGAAGACTTAGAGGTCCTACAGTACGATCCCATTATCACCTCTTTATAAAGTGGTGTTATGAATTTATATGACTAAACTAAGAGGTCTATGTGAGACCCTAGATATTCCTTAGGGATACAAGACACCTTGAGAGGTGAAACTAGACCAAGAAATATCGATTAGCTCATGCACCCATGTTTGATACACCTCTAAGAGAGAGTTGAATGTATATATTGAGGACCTCAACCATGTAGACCTTAATGTCCCCCTATTTGCCATAAATATACTAGGTTATCTATATGTGTGAGGTATGAGTGATCTGCTACAATATGATGTGACCAGACCAAGGTGATCATACCCTAGGAGAGTTCGGATATTCTTGTAAAAAACTAACATATATTGAAAATATGCATCGATATGGGTCATGTTCCATTTCTTCAAACAATATTGAAATTTCCCACCCTTATGTAGAATTGGGGTCCGATGAATCTAATGAAACTACTGAGATACATAATGTTCTTGACAAATAGGTTTTTACCTAAGAGACTAAACTGAGACTGAGGAATCCATGTAGAGTGCCTCGAGATGTGATGTGTGAGACTCCCTTAAGATAGTGTTGATGTAAATGATATGTATTCCACCCCAATGGTTTTTATAGTATAAAATGGGATATCAACATGGGGTAAGTTTGATATGTTTTTGTAGATTCAATGTATTTAGATTTGGATATATTGGTGGGTTACCATGAACATTGATATTTATAATGGAAATTCCCTAGATTTAGAGCATGGATGTCTTGGATATCGTGTTATGGGTCCTTAAATTCATGAGGACACAATTTGACCTCCTTGAATTTTGATGCAATATACTATTAGATCTACCATGTACATGGATCTCAGACTTCCAGATACCATGGATTTAGAGCTCAGATGTTTTGGCTATCATGGGATGGGTCTCTAGAGTCATGTGAAGATGAATGGGAAGACCCAGATTTGAAGCCTATGTGTTACAAATTTGGAATGATCATCACAATGTTATCAAAGATACCCTATAACTGGCCAATGTAGATATAGTGGTAAAATTTCATGGACCTAAGGATCAAAAATTATATGGTTCTTGGTATATGGGCTAGCATAGTAATCAAGATGTGCTCATAGATATTACTTCACTAGAAGATGTAGGTATTGGAGTTGTTTGTTTTAGTAATTTATTATTTACAAAAGTTATTTATTTATTTCAACTGAGAATCTCACTTGCATACATCATATCACATTTTGGTTAGTGTGAGACAACATTGGTTGTGCCCTACTGAGTTATGTACTCACCCTTCTTAGCCCGCCATTGCACATGGGTTCCCTAGAAGACCTCACATGTTAAATATATGCAATGATTTATATAGAGACTAGGATGGAGTTTTATATGATTGAGTGGGATGAAATAGATTATATCAAGATACCAGGATGACATATGTCTTATAGTTTCAATATATTAAAGTATTTTATTTCATCTATTTATTTGGTATATGTGATAAGCCCTATTGCTGATTTTTCTATATGATTATGTGTAGGTAGTTGAATTTCATATAACAATTATAGGATATCTATATAATCATGTATGCCCTAATTATTTACATTCGTGGTTGATGTTTGTTAATTTGGTATATTATTCTTCATTCTAATACCAGTGGTATATTCTTACCGTGGTACCTTCTTATACACCCACTACATATCGATATCCTTTGGTTTTTTGAGAGGAGCCCTTGAGTTCACATGGAGATTGCCGATTCGAACACCATGAAGTATCCATGGATAGTGGGAAGTTCCAAAGTGGTATCAGACTAGTAATTTAATTTCATATTAAATGTTGAGACATGGTAGTCAAGAGACATAAGATTTCAAAAATTATGTACTGGATATCATGTAGTTACATCGAGAAAACTTTTTATTAAATTAATTCTTGGATACAAGTGCAAGGATTGATGTTTTTTGTGTTTATTTTTATAGTTATATAATATTATCCCTTGGAGACAGACATACGATGTTTATATTGGTGATTAATTTTGGATTTTGACCCCTATATTTTGGATACAAGAGTCATCACAAGAAAAAAATATAGAATTTAGGATTCACATGATAGATAGGCCTTCTAGTGTGAGATTTCACTGAATACTGATGTTTTGTTACTAAATAGTCTAAAATTGCTACTATGGTATCATCCATTATAAGTATTTGGTGGAATTATTCTTCACTGGGCTAAATTTTATAAATATTCATATCTAATGGAAGGTCATGTGAAACTATTTTGGGATGCTTGAAGATGAGAATGATTATATATTCCATTTTCGTAGGAGGTGTAGTGACCCTAGTAGGTAAGCATTAGCACATTGTACCATATTGTTGGACACCTTGTGGGGTTCTATTATTTAGATATATTTATATATTATTTCATTTATAACCTATAAAGTTTTTCTCAATATATATTGGAATGTAATTTTCCTTAACTGTACTATCTGGTTATAGTTACTCACCATTGGTCATCTAGGATTAGGTTATTTTGTGTATACCAATAGACCAATAGAATTATGATTCAACAGGGGGAATTCTTATAAGTGGATTACCATGGGATTTAGTACCTTATGTGTTGTGGGTGATTTTGGAATGTGATATTATCATATATAAGACCCAATCGAATGTTTTGTATCATATTTTTTCATGATTTTATATGTTGGTGAATGGATAATACCTATGTGCTTAGTTATATGAGTTATAACCTATATGTGAGACCCTATCATGGGTGGTCTGGCACATTTTATGTCATGGTTTTTGATATGGGAGACTACTTGTTTCCCTGTGGTTGTGACACTAATGAGACCAATGTTTTATATAAGTGGGAGTCATACAGACCCATTAACAAGACACTATTTTTAGTGGGTTTGGTTTTATTTTTATTAAAAAGTATCATGCTAGAGGGATTAGCCAGTTTTTTATTTGGTTCCATAGGATAACTAGGAATGAGTATGTTATTTAGGTTCATATTTAGCACCTATAGTGAAAATATGATATTTTCTGATTTTTTACACCTTCTATTCTCTTGAGGGAGCATATAGGGTACTTTGGTTAGGTTTTGAGGGGACTAATTATTTTGATGGGCAGTGGGATTTCAATCTCTATCAGGTTTTGATAATTTTTTGTTGGTGATTATTCTAGGGTTTGATGCGTAGGTTTTTGAAGTTTAGTTCCTAAGGTGTTTTGGATGATAATGTAATGGTCATACCATAGGTCACAAACAACCTGGTTCAGATAACATAAAACTCTTGAAGTCATCAACTAGGTTATGCAAAAAAATCATCATAGAATGGAACGCGAGACATGAGATATAATTAGAGTTCTATTATGCGTCAGTAATGTGTTAAGCCTATAGGGATTAAAAAAGGGATGTTATGTGGTAGATTCATAATAGTCCTCCTATCACAAATTCTTCGTAGAGAGTCATAGGTCTATATTGGGGTTGGAGTTAGGGTTACCTTTAGTGGGATGTGACTATGAATTAGTAATGCTTGGGGGTGTGGTGGCATGGAGCTTGGACTAAATAAGAGGATTGACTCATCTATGATTATGGAGACACTATATACATCATAGTGTTTGGGGATGACAATGAATGAGCTCGACTCATGATGATCGACATTCATATGTTGTATCTATTGAAGTGATTCCTAAGGAGTGAGTTAATGTTATAAACCCCTTATATTGATAAATTTTATGGCCATCTTGGGTGTAGTATATGTGATTAGGGAACTAGTGGTTAATTAATGATCTATATTGGAATTGAGGAATGTGATAAATAAAAATGTCTGTAAATCATGTCATAAATCAACAAATTGTTGGTCAGGGTGATTGGAATACATTCCTCTAGAGTGTTTATAATATCATTCATTTGGTAGGGAGTTTCATATCAGTCACAGAGGTTTGACCCCCTAAGTTATAAGGTTCATGAGCATGTGTAATTGACCAATTATTGGTAGTGTATGGAATTAGATTATTGTTCCTTGTGAACATATATTTTCTAGAAATACTCAGTTAATGGTATATATGAATTGGATTGTGATAACTGTTGGAGTCTGAGCAATCACATAGGACTCAGAAATTAATAATGGATGATCGAGGGGCTCTCTTGATAAATTGAATGTATTTTCCCATGGTATAATATGATAATAATTTTTTTTATGAAGAATCATTCACGTAAATACATTGATAGTTGGGATGCATTAATAGTGGGCTTGAGTGGGTTACCACGAAGTGGCTTTGGCATTTAAGGCGTTGTGATTGGGTGTTTTGTGACATGTTTATTGGTCCAGTATAGGTTTCTCTATAATGGTCATCCAGAGGTGTTTTGAAATGTATTCTCAACTATTCTTGGAAGCATATATTTAGAAACAACATCAATCACATCCTTTTGGACACAATGAAGGAATTTTGAGAATCATCAAGGAATTTTTAATGAAAATATTGAGTAACTGGGTTTTGATCTTGGTCTATTGGAAAATAAATGAGACAGATTATAATAAATTATGGAGACCTAAATTGTCATGTGTTAATGGTTGATGTGATTTGAAAACCATGTCAGGTGTATCATTATAAAATGTGTTGGTAGTTTTTGAAGGAAATTAAATTGAATTATTTCCATATAATATTAATTTTCCATTATGATCTATATTATATAGCGGGGAGAACCAATGTATTAGTTCATTGAAAAAAGCTTTTTTTGAAATACATAGGCTCAATTGAGAATTGTATTGAAGTTTTATTCATGTTTATAATTGTTGGATCAAGAATATATGGCTCATGTGTTGTACATTTTACGCATTTATTTAGAATGATGTTTGAAATTATTAATTGTTGAAGTTGGGTGATGAAGAAACGATGATCTAGATAGGTCTGGATGTGTTATAAGATTTCCATTTACTCATTTTAAGGATGACAAGTTTTATATTGGGAAGTTTGTAATGACCCTATCTATCTCAAATTATCATTCTCAGGGAGTTTTAAATTTTAATTTTTGCATAGCTGAATTTATAATTAGAATTTTGAAGAAAATTCCAATATTTATACCACATAAGAAATGTATTGTTTGATATGTTATTGAATATAGAATGTGAAAGGGGAGGATCAGTGGAGTAGTGGGGACAGTAGTGGTTGACTGACCTACTGTAGAAAACAGCAACAGTCACTAGCTAGTCAAGGGATGGCTAATATGACACCATGAGAAGGGGTGCCACAAACTATCCGATAGGGGGAATATTATTTTCAAATAAACAACCTGAAACCCCACAATTTTAAGGGGTTGGACTTAATTTCTTTTCTCCTTGTGGAACACGTAGTAGGGATCTCTCCCCCTAACTTCTCCCCATCATACAACCTTATGGGTGGTTATAACATCCCACCATTTTATAACAAAAACTTTCATTACATTACACAAATCTGAGGATCGTTAAGGTTTAGTGTCTTGGAAACAAGGATCATAATAAATAAAAAAACATAAAACATTCTTCTTAAACACTTGCAAGGCGTCTCCTTAAGTTCATTCTAGGTTCATTACTGCATCTCATAACCTGGGGACATACATCAAAAGAAAGGGTGAGCAGAAGGCCCAGTAAGGGAAACAAGAGGAACATTTTACATGTGAACTTGAGATACTTCAATAAGGACATGAAAAGAACTTTAAGGCATGAGAAAGAAATCATGAGGCATTTCATAATAAAAATAACATTTTTCATAACTTGAAGATGTGGCTACATCATTTAACATAGACAATCATGAACATATCACCAAGGTCCATCCCCAAGGTGACATTTGAAAATTACCAAGGTTATTCACCAAGGTATCGTGAAAATTGGAATCTCTAGTGGTTACATCATTACCCAATGCATTGGAGCGCTATCAGGGCGCACCCTTAAATTTGCCTTTATTATCATGTGAGTCACATATATCATCATCAAACATTTCATAAATAACCCACATAGCATAAAATAAATGGGTTTCATTTCATAATCATAACGTTTTAAAAACTGCTTTAAACACATGATCTTTACGTCACTTTAAACCCACGGAAAGGGAAAGCGGGTCTCATGTATGTAAACCCCAGAATTTAAAATGGAAAATTTTTATATATATGTGAATACCCTTGTAGAAATAAGAGCTTTGAGTAGTCACATTATAACATAAAATAATTTTTGAGAAAAGAGAGAGGCATTTTGAGGGGAAAATTCTGCAGCATAACGGCTAAGTTTCGGGGTTTTAGAAAACATTGAAATGAGAGGGGACATAGGACACCCACTCATAAATGATCCATAAAACAGTAGGGTGAAAGAGTAAGAATGACATATGGACATGGTAATGAAATTTGAGGGACATAACATTTGAAATGAAAAACATGGAAGGAAAAAAAGATTAGATTTCTCTTATGAAAATTCGGCAGCCTTACGGCGTCACTTAACTTCAAAAGAAAATGATTTGACAAGATCAAATAGGGTCACTCATCATATGATCATAAGAGATCAGTATGATAGATATAGAGATCATACCCCAACATAATAAAAAGGAACTTGAAAGACTTGACATGAAAATCGAACTTGAAAAATGGGAAGGGTGAAAGAATCCCTTAAAAATTCGGCAGCCTAACGGCGTCACTTAAACTTTCATAAAATGAAATGATGAGAGTAAGAGGGGATCTCTCATCATATAAACATGAAAGGGAAGTAAGAGGAATATAAAAGAACATCCTCTCACATAAAAACACGGAGCATAATAGGAATGACATAAAAGAGATTACATGAAAAGAAAGAGAGGGGTCGGATCCCTTACCTTAAAATGTGACTCTTGAAACTCAAAGGATTGGACCTTGAGGGCTTGGGGGCACCTTGGGAGGACTCCTTGGAAGGTAAGAAGACCATAACTTCGTTGGGGGAGAGTTGGGAGTGAAAACTAAGGGAGGAAAGGGTGGGTATTTATAGGGAAAGTGAGGGGACAAAGCATTAATGGCCAAGGGACACCTCACTAGTGGTTTTGGCAAAACCATGGGCATGCCCATGGTATTTGCCCATGGTATTGGCCACTTGGGACACCTCACACCTTATCTTACTATTCATAATTCGACCATATTGAATATATACTTAATACATCATTTAATGATGTCATTAAACACTCGTAGCTTAAAAACTATACTTTCACTATTCACCGAAAATTCAACTTTCTCAGAATAATCCCAAAATTTCACCTTAACCAAATATCAATGCTATGATTTCAAAAATGAACTCCATTTTATAAAAATAATTTTCTAAATATTTTTAATTTTATTTTTAAATAAATACACTATTCACCGAAAATTAATTTTTTTCAGAAAAATCCCCAAAAATTACCATAACATAATATCGATGCTCTGAGTTCAAAAATAAAGTCATTTTTATAAAAATAATTTTCTAATTATTTTTAATTAAATTTTTAATTAAAAAACACTATTCATCCGAAAAAACTAATACTTGAATAATAATTTATGAAACCGTTAATTAACCATTTTATTGAATCACATTACTTAATCTAGGTGTCTAAATTATATTAAAACTTTCTTTGAGTGAAATTAATAATCCATTTGGTAATATTACTAATCCTAAGCGTAAAATCACTATTCATAATTTACTATTCATCAAAAATTAAGTTGATCTTATTAGACTCCAAATTCCTTAATGAACACTTTTGTAGAAGACCATTTTTTGAAAATCATTACACATCATTAGTTATTTAGGGTTTACATAAATATTTCAAAATATCCCTTTTTCAAAATTCATCAATAAAATACATTCTAAAATTATCTAGACATTTGAAATTTCACAAACATCACTAAAGGAAGAAATCTCAATTTATTCACCCGAAAGGATTACACAAGGAAACTAGGGTCTCATCACATAGCCCCTTACAACACTGGCATAAGACCTAAGTGTAAGGTGTGCTATGGTGAGAGAATCTGAGGGAGTCTCAGATAACATTGCCCTAGTAGCAATCTCTACTAACTTGAACATCTCCCGCAGGCGCTTCCGTTCAAGCTTGACACGCTGGAGTTCGGCTTGGGCTTGGTCCAAAGCGAAGCCCACAGATGCTACCTCCTTCCCAAGCTCTGATAAGTGGGCTTCATAAGGGTTGAGTCTACTGGATGAAGCCATCGACTCCTCTTTCTGCATTAACCATTAACATCTTATTAAATCAATAAGAGTAAGTTAATATACTACTCAAAAAGATTGGGTCGTTACAGTGGTAATATTGATAGGTTGAAATGTAGATAAAAGGTATGTATTGGCTTATAACATATACTTTTGATCATTTCATCACTTTTTCTATGTTACTTTTACTCTAAAATGGTATTTTTTTATAGATTCAACTAGAGCGTGGTGAAATGTTTAGCTTCATAAGGGGGTTTCATGAATCCTTTAAAAAATGATGTCCCATTATGACATCTACAATTATTTTTTCTTATGGTCATCAATAGTGTGTTAGGTAATGAAATTATTAAGGTTTTTCATAGATTTAAATACTAATGTAATAATTCTTCTATGATGATGGGTATGGTAATTATCATTATATTATGTTAGAGGAAAACAATGAACCTCCCATGATGGTTTTCTCAAGGGGGAAGACCGATGTGATGATGACCTAGGAAAACCATATACAACAAGATGGGTAGTCATACATCTCTCAAAATAATTCCAAAATTTTACACCCTTCTGGGTCCTTAGGGATGCGAAACACTTATGCTGCTATCAAGGAACATGTTGTAGCTAAGTGAAGGTTATTAACCTATGATACTATACTGAGACTAAGGACTCCATTTGGAGTGGTTATAGATGTGTAATAGAAGATTTATTTGGGGTTGTCTTTATATAGATGACATGGATTGCACCATATGGTATGAATGATATGTAATTTCATACTCCCTTGGGGAATATATTTTATTTTTATGATTCAATGGATTTTGAGCCATATATGATATGGAGATTCCATGGACATAGATCTCAGTGGGGGGGGGGGGATGTTATGGATTTAGGGATTGCATTAGTAGGCTTCCATGGGATGGTTCCATGGATTAATAAGGATACTATTTGGTTACCATGCATTTTGAGTCAACATAATTTTGTGATCCTATATACTTGGGAAACATAGTAGGAGTTTTATGGATTTATAGATTCTATGTTTGGGTAATTATGGGATGGGTATCTAGAGTCATTAAAATATGGTTGGGTCTTCTATGAATATGGATCCCATGTTTTACAAGGATGGAATTGTCAAGAAAAAATCTTCAGTGACACCCTAACACTTGATAAAGCAGTTGACGATGATTGGGATTATGGATGTTAGGATCAATAATTGAATGGTAAATGATATAATGTTTGGTACAGTATTTTGGGCATGGTAATAGAAATTCCATCACTATTTGAAGTGGGTATTATCATTTTTTGTTTTATTTATTTATTTTTAATAGAATTTATTTATTTATTCCAACTGATCATGTCACATGTGCATATCACTGAAAATTTGCGTTAGTATAGGAAGGAATTTGTGGTGCCATACTAAGCTATGTACTCCCAAACTACTTGGTCCACCATTGAACAATGGTTCCCAAGAATATCTCACATGTTTATTTCATGAATATGTTGTTCTGAGGCCCATGATGGGGTTTTCCAAAGCTAAAAAGACAGCTTGGATGATATTAATATACCAGGATGACGTATCGCATAGTGTAACAGTATATCCCTATATTTTTTTTGTTTAAGTGTTCTATATATGTGATATTGCCAATGGGTTATCAGTATTCATTACCATATATAGGTCAACAAATATCATTTTTTAAAATATTATTCTTTTGCAATTCCTATGTACTCATATTATTAACTTTTTTATGATTCACTATTAAATATGATATTCTAATCTCTGAGATAGGGGATATAGTCTCCAATGGGTACCTTCTTATACTAGTGATTCTAGTCTACTACCTCTTGAGTTCAAGGAGGAATACCTGATATCATGTGAAATTTTCCATTTCAATAACCATTTAGCGGCCTAAGGTGGTACGATGTTACACCTTGGAGATTTATCATGGTAATTGGATCCTAAGTTGAGTTATTTTGGGCATTAATAAGTAAATTTTTTATGTTACAATAAATAATATCTGTGTGTTTAATTTAATAATATGACTTTAATTTATTTTCAATTTTATGGTTTTATATTTTAATATTATAATTAGTTTATATGATACATGGAATAATGTAAATTTGGAAAATGAAAATAATTTAAATGAGGGAACTCATGACCATTGGACGAGCTCATTTTCCCTATTTTGAGGTTTCTCTAAAATATATTTTTATGAGATTAACTAATAAACTGGGGGAATGAATTCCGAAAAACCACCTTAACTAATTTTTAAACAATAAAGCTATTAAAAACTTTTAGATCCACTATAAAATAATTTCATAAATAATTTTATATGAAAATATATCATATTTCAATATTACCAAATAGAAATTGCAAACCTAAAGAATTATTTTTAATATTTTATTATTTTATTATTTCACTTTTTCGTACTTTATTTCCCATTTTGTCCACATTTTCATATAAAAAATTAGTAGACATATCAACAAATTGTTGTTGTATTATTCTTTCCCTATGAATTGACTACATACTCTATTATTATAATACCATTAAAGAAATTAATCTACGTCACATCAATTATGGTACAGGAAATTTGGCTATAAAGGAATCATGGTATATGGCTTATATACAAGTAAACATATAACAATGGATAAGGCTAATCAACAGTACCACATGTATAGTAATATTATGACGAAACATTTTCAAATGAATTGTGTATAATAAATTATAAAATTACCATTATGAGAATCAATGAATCATTTTAATTTTATATTAATTATTGTAAACAAAATATGGTGATATATTAAATTTTTACTATATCCTATGAAAAATATTCAAGATACTCTCACGTGGGGGGAATTTTTGATTATATTGTAATAAATAAGTTATCTTTAATTTTTCACATGAATTGTTTTACATTAGAACGTGGTTGAGAGCTTTAAATTATATATTTTAATAAAATCATCACTATAAATATTTCATGGAATTTAAGATAGAATACATGAATTTTTAGGATCATTTAAAATAAATTCTTTATGTTGTGAGTATATTAATTTTGTTCATGAGAATATAAAAGAGACATAACATATTTTTCCACCTAATGAAAAGAATTTTTTTTCATTAGAAATCTCTCATCATTTATTTGTATCAACTATGAATGATATATATTTTATAAATAATCTTATGAGTTTCTGGTGGAGAATATTGACATCCATTGGATCATTTTAAGGATTTATTTGGAGATATGAGGAGTTACACAATGGAAGAGGAATTCAACTTAACATTTTTCCCTCCAAAACATAATGAATGTTTTCCATCCATTACTACTCACTTTTTGATGAATGTGAATTAAAATTGTTATATATGTGTCTTTGAAGTTGTATTTAATAAAGTTATATAGTTTGAGTAAAATTGTAGTATAGTTAATTATTGTTTCTAAAAATTGAAGTAAGGATATAAAAAACTCAGGGTGTAGTTAAACTAGCCATCTAATATCTATAAAATATAATTTGACTACATCATTGGACAAATCAAGTTATTAGATGATTTAAGGTATTTTATTTCATGATTTAATATTTATAAAAATATTTAAACCACTTTAATTGGTGGTTGATGTCAAAATAAATTTCTTACAAAAGTTTGTATGCAGTTTTAGTGAAATAGTTTATTTTATTTTGTATGAGGTTTATTAAATTCATATTTGGACCAATAAATATTTTTTACCAATTTCATTTCAATAATTTGTAGAAATATGATTGCACATCACTAACATTTTTGATTAATTTCACTTGAATTATATATGATAACATACATATGACTATAACATGTGTTGAATACAATTTTTAGGCTCAAATGGGTCTTCTATCACATATAAAATCAATTTAATTATACTTTTTTGGAAATTTCTGAGATACTTTTCTCATTATTTGTGGATAAGAAATGATTTAAATTTAAAATTTCATGTTTCGGAGTTGTGATGGTTTTACGCTAAAGCATAACAATATTAATGTATATTTATTTCTGGGATTGGGATAAAAAAGTTCAATGAAAACATCAATATAGTGTTTTTATCTAATTAAAAAAATTGAAAATTATATTTATTATATTTAATTATTGTATTTGTGAAAACAACCCTTATATTGATGAAAAATAGATTATCCATGAGATTTGTATCTGAGTTACTCATTCATCTTAAATTTAAACAACTAAAAAGATTTAATGACTTTCAGGATACCCCATTAGATGATTCAGATTCTCACAATATATTTATGACACTCTATTTTTTTAAAATTTATAAGCACTGTAGTGGGTTTTTATGGATAGATTTCAATATGTCTATTTATCAACTTGAACCCCTTATAGTGTTCATCGGAGATAATGAACATGGTGAAATATTGGGGTTGTAACATTATAATGTCATTTTTATTATTTATTATCCTATAAAACAACAATTATATATAATAATGATATACTCAAATCAATATATCAACATAGAATTTGAAAATTTATGTTCAAAAACATCCTCTTGCTTCCATTGATTTGTGATTCTGACACATCTTCACGCTTTTATCCCACACCTATACTAAATGTAGGATAATTGTTCCAACCTGAGACAAACTCTAATTGAAAAATGGATGGATATTAGAACTAATAATGCATACCTCACACATGGGAGGCCTTATCCCAACAAACCATCATGTTACCACATATCTATATGATACAAAACAAATAAAGAAAAACTGCACAAAACTAATAGATATAAAATAAAATTCATGTGACTCACTCTAATCATACACACTGTATGAAAAAAATCACTAGAAAGTAGAGGAAAACAAAAGGGTCCATTATGTCAAAAAAATGAAAACCTAAAAATGGGATATAATGAAATCCTGGTAACACTATCAGTAAAAAACAATCTAATTGAAAACCATAAACCTTGAGTTCCACACATCCTTGGACCTACCAACACCAGACTATCGTTAGTCAACACTAAATTTTACATCATCTATATAGACATATTACATGTCAACACATGAACCATGCAAGGGTGAGTATAAATATACATGCTCAGATACTCTAAAAGAATAGAGGGAATAAGTCAAATCACGTATAAAAGCTAACTATTCAGTAGGGAAATAAGTCAAAAGGGTAAAATAGAAAATTCCAATATTCATAACTTAGATCCAAATATTTTATATTAAAGGGAATAGAGGTTATATAAAAAACATACCAAGAACTATATTTACCTTTTTAAATAACCCACATAGATTATATGAGACTCGCTTGATAATAATTGGTAACACATGCCTCATTGATATGTGAACATTATATGAGGGTGTACCAATCCCTATAGAGGACCCTCACATTGGAATATTCCAGGACCATCAGTAGATAGCATAACCAACTCTATAATTAAAGGACCTGAACACCCTCAAAAATGGGGTAACCTACTCCACATAGTGTATGGTGGTAAACATGTCAATGTATTAAAGTGTGATCTAGTGGTACTAACCTTGTTTCCACTCTATAAATCTCGTACAGACCACATTATTTTTAGTATAAATGGAACAAGTTAAAAAAAAATTCATGTTGGATGAATGGATATGAACAATATTATTCTATAATGAAATAATATCAAAATAACTACTCACATTCCAAATTATAACACCCTGTCATGATGTTACAGAGTAAACTAAAAGACACCAAGTAAACTACATGTACTTTAGTGAACATAATGGGTGGTTTGGTGGTAAAATATAGGAATATATAGCCATATTTTTTATGTGAGGTTAAACAACATGGAAAGTCGCAAAGGGGTAAATTGTGTTAGAGTCTCACCAATTATTTCATAAATTTATTGCTATTAAACCCTAAGTTGTAATTCTTATCAATACACAACATTCCCCCCTTAACAATATAGAGTGTGAATATCAAGGGATAGTTGGTGTGAATTATCAAGAACTCAAGTCATTTGGTCCCAAACTAAATAGAATATTATCCAATCTATATGGAAATTTGAGCTCAGGGGATGCCATTATTTTTTACTGCAACATATTATGTGTCTTATAAATTAACATGTCATGCGTTCACAATAATATTACATGTATATCAAATGGGTTTTCCAAAAGTGTACTGAGACACTCCTTGAGTAATATATCCTTCAACCATACATGGTGTGTGTTAGTAGAAAACACACAATAAAATAATATTATATAAACGCTCATCCTTAAAGATAAACAATAAAAAGGTTTTTAAATACCACAAGTGATTTGATAAAAAATATTACATTAAAAGCCCTTCGATCCAACATGAACAAACTGTTTCACTATATATTGCACAATAGATGGTCCAAAATCCCCCCAATCCACTAAAATTCAAATAATATTGTTCAAAAATATAATTTAAATGAATATCAAATAAATTAAAATAAAAATCCCTACCTCTAGGTGAAAACCACCAAAGCTTCAAGAATTTGGGCATATTCTACAAATGTTGTCACTTCTAAATCAAAACATTTTTATGGATCTAAACGTGCATCTCAGAAATCATTTTCTAAGATAGTTATATCTCCTTTATATGGTGTAATAATAGTGAAACAACCCCACCCCACCTTCCCCCATTGTGAATATAATTTTAGTTATAAAGGTTGTTTTAAAATAATAATCTAATCCATTAAAATTTAATTAATGTCCCAATACAATTATATTTCAAACTCACTCTTTATAGAAAAAAAAACAATGTATTAACTTCCATTTGAGGAACCATTGAGAAGATATTAATTAATTAAATAGGGGTGGGATATATTATTATTTATGATATTATTTTGTCCTAAAATAATTTAGATTATTCTAAAAACAAACAATCAAAGAACTTCATTTTATAAATATTATTTAAAATATTAAAATTGAATTAATAAAAAAATAGTGTATGTATCATCACCACCTTAAACAATATTAATCCTAAAAACATAAACTCAATCAAATTAGTGAGGGTACTGATCTTGTTCTAGTTCACACATTCACATGTACTCTTATGAGATTCCCATGCTGTAATAAGAAGCACACTAATGTGATCCCTCTCCCATAAATGCTCTTCTCCTATCGATACTTGGTCATTTTTGGGTACTGAAAAAAAGGTAGTATCATCCCCAATGTCCATATTTTCCTTATCAATAAGGTACTAGAGAATATTATCATACCCCCATGGTTTCTACACATGAAATACATTGGGAACTCAATCTTGCAATGAAGGAAACAACACGTGTGAAGAATTATTTTCCACCATGATCTAGATATAGAGTGTTCTAACGAATATTACGTATTTCTTAATTTCACAATTAAATCTCTCTAATTCATATCATGATGAGACCATCATGATCAGGTGATCTCCCACCTAAAACCCAAATGTATCCTTCTTATACCAATGTATGAATTCTAAGAGCTCTTCTGTATACTCATCCTCCCCTAGATTACATACATTGTCTCTATCCTTTACAAAACTAACACGGTATCCATACGATATTATTCAACATCCAACAAGTAATAATGGGGTAACTGATAAGTTCTACCATAAATATATTCAAGGGTTTAATTTCCAATAGGTCTGTGGTAACTATTTTGGTACTAAAATTCTATAAACTGTAGGTGATTGGAAACCACCAAACTAAAATCAAGCACACAAACCTGCAATATATCCAAAATAACCTAAATAGTTATCTTATTTTGTCATCATTCTAAGTGTGAAATGTTCAAATTAATCATAATTGGGTTCCAAAATCCTACAAAATACATATCCATGATTATAAAATCAACCAATTATTGTGGTTATAGATAATAAAAAATGGAACCCCATAATGCCATATAATATCCTTGATGTTTAGGATTCCTAGACACTTCACCATACAATACTCATGGATTGGGATGAAGAGAGCTAATTTAGTCCGTCCATCAGTGATCTCACATACACCATCATGATCATTCTTCAAATATGTATGTTTAGTCATAAATTCCATTAATTTATTTCCCTACTTCCACGCTGAAACCTCAAGGTGTTATCTTAAACTAGTGGCATACTGGGGATCAGTCGTTACTTACAGAAATCTATGATGTTGAGATACAAACACAGCAACGTTTTTCATTATTCTATGATACCAAATCTAGGGTATGAGGTCTTCATACCACTTCAACAAACCATGATATACCCTAAAATATAAAATGTAAAATTCCTTCATCACTTTATCTCACATATTAGCTAAAACTATTTTCTCATTCTATAAGAGGGTGATATGACCCCTACCTTTATAGAATACAATAGGTGCATATCCCAATAAAATCATGTCCTGAAACATCTTATAATTTATCTCTCCTAACTGGACCTCCCTTATTGGGTAAAGGAGTTTGGGATTCACCTACATCAATCAAAGGAAAGATACATCTCCTTTTTTCACCAATACCAACTACATGGAGTCTATATACATATAGCCTCTACATAATTAATAGAAACCCCACTAATAAGATCTCAAATTCATATGTTTTATAACTATACACATTGGACCCATATAATAAAAATACCCTAAGAGTTGGAGTGAACTAGGCTATATTGATTCCTTTTATACAACCATCTCTAATGATGTTTTTCTATTTTAGAAGGAACACCTACTCCACCACAATAAATATGAATTAATAACTCATGTAAAATAGAGATAGAATAAATTTTACTTGGTTCACTCAAAATGGGATTGTTTAAGAATAAAACAATAGTGATGTCCTAAAGTACTACATTACACTAAAAAAAACTTTTTATAATGTATATTTTGTACTAATTATTCCTCCTAATTTAATACCAATCACATTTGGAGTACAAAATTTTTCCTCAATCATTATCACTACTAGTTTAACATATTAAATCATTAATATCTAAATTAAATTTCCCTAACCATTCTTTCCAAAGATTACATTAATTTCATAAATCAAAATTTATTACAAAAAAATTGTTTTTTATAAAGAAATACATTCATCCAATAGAGGAATTAAAATTTACCATAAAAATGTTTTCAAATTACATTATGAATCACATAACACCATCCTAATTCCTGAATTCTATTCATGAAACATAATTTTTCATAATACCTTATTTGTGAAGTAAAACCTTATTTCTATATGAAACTATTGATCATATAAATTTTCATCATGAGAGAAATATTTCTACATATGTCTAAAGTGAAGTTATTGGAATTTTCGATTCATTTACACTTACATTGTCTCATTAATTATAAATTAGGGTCATGTTTTTATGTGCTTACAATCATTCATGTGATTTCTCTAATCTAGAAAAATAAATCTCTTCAATTCTATATAACTATATCTAAATTCACTTACATGATGTGTTTGTGAAAATCCAATTCTATGAGAACCTTCCTAATGTACATGGTAATTTAACCTTTATATAGAACTTTTTATTATTATTAAATTTTATGAGTCTATCTAACATTACCAGGAATCCTTTCATTACTAAAACATTCTACGCAAATTCTTGAAAACATTCAAGATCTTCCATAGCCACTCCTTCATGGATTTGATTATATATCCATAGTTATATAACATTATAAACATGAATTTCTAATTAAGCCATACTGAATCATTGAAATTACACCTTGATAGATTTTTTTGACAATAAACCCCCCTTTGGGTTTATTCACAGTACTTCTCCCTTCTTTTAATTTGTTCTTAAAAATCATGAACATTTTAAAATTCAAAAAACATACATACTCAATAACTCCATATAGATATTAAAAACTCACATGATACATACTATAATCCCACATGATTCATGAAGGGTGTTTGGGAGAAAAGTTACATTCAAATCTATGAATAAATAACTTAGTTCTACCGACAAGATTCACTTGACCACCATCATCAACCAGGTTGCATCATGATTTCTCTATGTGATATTTCACCTATACCAGATCAAATATACCATCATCATGCTTACCATGGGTCTTCTATTTCTGTTAGAGCACCATACTACATTTGAAAACATCAAAACTCTCCTAATATATTTCCCCCCTTGACTTTACATATAACAGCTCACCCCAATTATTACCTTTATAAATTCACTATTCCCTAAAATCATTTGATCAATTTATATTTCTCCCCGTTTGATGAACAATATATATTACCCATTATAAAAAAACTCAAGGTTCAATCATTTTTCGATTGTAAAATGGAAAAACTATTATCAACATTGTGGAAAATCTGTATCATACCTTAAGGAGTGGGGGTTTCACATCCACACAATCTATGTGTGGGGGGTTGACTGGACTCTATTTGAAAAATAATTCCTCTCATATATCTCATTGGGTGATGAATTTTTTATTATTTCTATTAATTTAAGTATATTAGGAGAAAAATCCAATTTCACTAACCAATTATCAACATTCTAGTTAATAAAGTGATACTTTATTTTAATATTATTTTCCCTTGTGTGATGGAAAAGACTTTTTCTAATATTGAAATCCATTGAATTATCAATATTGATTCTAAAAGAAGCCATATCATCAATTGTATTCATCATCTATAACAGCTATGTATAATCTTGATTGGAAATAATATTTTCTGTTTATACAGTGATAACAGAAATCCAGTCTTACTCCCCACCAAAAAATTTAATAAACAATACTTTATTATTAAAATCACCTCCTAATAAATTGTTCTTATTATCATTTGAATCGGAAAAATATACATATGTATATCTAAATAATCAAGGATTAATGTTTTCTCTTAAACTAATATTAAATATTCTACACCTATGATATATCATAGAATTGTCTTCACTGATAGTAAGTAACTTTCCTTGGGAATATTCTAGTACCTCATAGAAAAATAAGTTTAAATTAAAATATCAGGTTGTTTCCATGTAAATTATAATAGAATCCATATTATCATCCTATATCATGTGATATTAGAAACTATTAAATAATCATCCCATTAAAACTATATATAGATAGAAAACAATCTTTTCATGACCATTGAATATTCTATCACAAAAAAATTATTAAAAACCCCTTTGTATATTTCAACCAAGAATTATGCATCATTCCTTCCTTCTATTTTATATTAGTCTAAGGGATTAAAATTTGACTCCCCAAACAACTGTAGGACCCCGGGACACCCTGAGAGGCGAGGGGTGAATCAGGTTGTCAACTTTTTCTTCTTAAAGTTTTGGATCTTGATCCCACGTTAGTAGGAACTACATAAACCTGTATGATGAACATGATCAGCAATGAAACATTTACATACACAGAGATAACACAACAATTTTACTTGGTTCACCACAAAGGGCTACGTCCAAGGAGCACATTCCGACAGGTTTTCGGTCATACCAAAATCCACTATGCTTCACTAGCTGTAGATTACAATCATTCGGGAACAGTCACTCTATCCCAGGAACACTGCCTTTACAAAGGTTCAGGGATAGATCACTACTTCCCTCGGGTCACTCCCGTTGACTCCCACTGGCTCACTACCATTGGTGAAGTATCACTCATTTTATAGACGTGAAGTTCTCTTCAATAGATTTTCATTGAAGTCATTGTCTCCTATTCAATATGAGACTTTGCTTGCATCAGTGTCCTGAGTTGATGCTCTTTTGTATTCAACCTTTTACTTTAGTGGAATAACTGAATGCACTATATCTTCTTCTTCACTTACATTGATTCTCAATACTAACACCTGATTGTATTGATATATTTCCCTATTTCTGGGTAGATCTGATTTTAGTTGCATGAACGGTTCTTTTTCACTTTGACCATCACAAAGAGGATGTTAAACACCAGTCATGTGTGTGCGGTACCACTTCTCTTCAAAGAACCAAATGGTTAACTATTCTTATGTCTTCGCAAAGCAGATTTGAGAGTGCTAAGCACCTGTCAAAGGCCTTCGGGACCCCCAAATTTTCGTGCACCCTTCCCGGTGCCTTGCGTGTAAAATTTAAACCTTGCGTGTAAAAATAACTTTTGGCGCGTAAAAGGCTTTTCGCGCAACTCTTCTATTTTTTTGCGCAAATCTTACCTTTTTCGCGCAACCCTTCTTCTTTTCACGCACCACTCTATAACTTAATTTTTCTGCACATTAGAGCTCAAGATTTTTCTAAGTGTCAAGCCTCACCAAATGAGAGGGCTTCACCTCATATTTATCGGCATTTTTGATCCTGCGCGTAAAACCCCTTCCTGTGCGCAAAACTGTCTCTCAGTTCTTTGAATTATGCGCACCTGTTTGATTTTCCACGCACATGGTGGGAACATCCCCAAATTTTCGCGCGCCTCTTTCCTTTGCTGATTTTCGGTATTTCTGATTCGATACCCTGCTTGTGCGAAAAATTCACCCAGCTATTCTGCGCACAACATTTTTCCGCACACATTCCCATTTTTCTGCACACTACTCTGGTTTTTTGTGTATTCCATGCCTTTACCATTTTTCAATGATCTGATTATGAAACACTATTTGCGCGAAAAACATCGCTCCACTAATTTCGTGCACCATGCTATTTTTCGCACCCAACTCAATAATTTCGCGCACAACCCTTATTTTCCATGAAACCCATGCCTTTTCCATTTTTCACCAATCTGATTTCAAAACACTATTTACGCGAAAAACCATGATCCACTATTTCGCAAATCCCGCTGTTTTCTGCGCCCAACATAAGTATTTCACACACAGTCCTTATTTTACATGCACCACTTCCTCATGGTGCGCACCTCCTTTTGCAGACAATTCATGTCTTAATTTTCTAATTTTGAGGCCCAAAATTTTGGCAAACACTGGAAAACGGCGCCACCTTGTGTCTGCTCATTTGGCACCGCCTCCAGATCATCCATTCCTTTGTCAAAGTTCTTGAATCAAACATAGATCATTGACCACAACTCTAGAAGTAGACATGACACTTTGAAGTATCTTTTGTCAACAGATTTGAATGACATTGTATGCTTTTTCAACAATCACAATCACCTATGTGATTTTCCTTCTACAACAACTCTTCTTCATTCATCAAAAACTCCACTATCGTGATATGTATCCTCTGATAGATCAGCTTTAGCATCATAATAGTTTGATACAATGTGAAGTTCATGGCCATCGCAGAATTCCAATGCCTTGCACGTTGTCTTCTTATTCAACCGTCATTCCTCTACTTCATACAAATCATACGATTATATTCTTCAAGAAGTATCTTGCATGGTTCTCATATAATCATGAAGAATTTCATGGTCTTCATCAACTGTCATGTCTTCTTCTTCATCCACAGATGGATTATGCCTCACTATTCTTCACTGTTATAAACAATGTGTCACCTTTGACACATGTTCTTTGAACTTATGATCAGTACAACAATCATCTGAATTTCCATTCCTCCATTTCATTGGAGTAATTCATGATCTCCTTCATTTTGATCTTTATTGACAACTATTGACAACAAATACAACCTTATACACAAAATGGTTCCAACAACAACAATATTTTAAAATCATGTGTCATCTCATCTGTAAATTTCTTGCATATTTCTTGATCTAATCCACTAAAAACTATGTGACTAACATATATGAGCATCAACATCCTCTTATAACACTCTTTATTAACATAGATATCATGTTCATCTCCACCCAATATGAAATTTATCTTCCTAAAATATTTATTTAATCTTCACTACCATGTTATTGATTCATTATTTAGCCCATATAATGACTTATATAATAGAAATTCATTTTATTATCTTCCTAAACAATAAATACATCTTGATTCTCAATATACACCACTTATTTATGTAATCAATTATTGAAATTCAATTTTGACATCCATATGAAATAACATGAATCACCTTTTCCCCATTACATCCAAGAATACTCTAATTATTTCTGTCTTATACATAAGATGTAATATTTAATTTACATCGATGCATTCCATATGTGAGTATCCCATTCAGAGAAAATGTAAATTGTTTTAAATCACCTTATTTTCTCCATTCATCATGTTATAAATTAATCAGTATCATAGTAATGAAAAAAAATTAGTTTGATGAAAAAATATAATGTTTGAGACTGATAATGGGATGGGATTTATGAATCAAAATGAAATTAATAAAAATAACCCATTAGATCATAACATTGACTTAAAATATTTATTTGTGGCATTCACATAAGAATATAAAATCATATCTCCCAGATAACCACCAGGATATGCATAAAATTGTAGTCTTTGTAACGACCCAAACTTTCATTAATGGAAAATGCCTCTTGATCCAGTTAAATGTCTCTTTATGAAAAATGTTTTTATAAGATGTCATCTTCTTTGGTTTTATGATAAGAGTTGTGACCGTTACATTTATAGTCGTTGAATAGTGATCACTTGATTAGTATAAATATAAGGCTTTAATGAACCCAATTTTACTCAGATAGAGGAAGAAATGGCCTCATACAGTAGAATTGCCCCATATGAAGCCCATTTGTCAGAGCTCGGAAAAGAGGTGGCATCTTTGGGCTTTGCCCTTGACCAAGCCCAAGCTGAGCTTCATTATATCATGGTCGAACGTGATCGTCTATGGGAAAAGTGGAAGTTGATAGAGATTACCACTCAAGTGATGTTATCTGAGCCGCCCCAAGAGTCTGTCACCATCGCACACCTTACCCTTACGTCTTATACGGCTATTTTAAAGGGTTATGTAACAAATAAGTAGTACTATGTTCATGTACATTATTTTTTTTGTATATAATAATGAATATAATTTATATTCATTATTTATACATTGTAAATAGTTTTTCAAATACAAATGGTGTTTTTAGTTATTATTTAATTAAGAATTCAATTTTATTAAATTAAGGTATTTTTAATTAAATAATATTTTTATAAAATATTATTATTATTATTAAATTAATTTTTATTAAATATAAATGATCTTATAATTTTATGAATGCAATTAAAATTTATATTACGGTTTGAAAGCCATTTCTGTCAAAACACGTGAATTTTTTATAAATGTTGGATTTTATTTTAAAAGTAAAAAATTAAAAATATATAGAAGTTTTTTAAGATATAATAAATGTCATTTCTGGAATCAGGACGTCGAAATTATCCAACAGTGGATTTTTCATTATTTTCTGAGACAGTCAAATTTTAGGGTAAAAATTAAATACCGTTTAAATATATAATGTGTTTTATGACATCATAATGACCCAATTGTGATGTAATAAAATTCAAAAATCCTTATGTTCGTCCAATATATGTTTTATCATTAAAATAATGTGATTTTGGGTTTGTTTGACTTACTTTTCAAATCATTGATGAACCCCTCAAGACTTATTCAACACTTTGTCTTTTTAAATTAATTTCCATGGGATTGTGACTCACCTCCACATAAGAAACCCTAATATTTTAATAAGTTCGGACCTTGGCCTTGTAAAATATTTTTTTCCTCTTTCCTTTTCCAGAAACCATGGGCAAAAACCATGGGATGGTTTGTGTTTTGAATTAATTTAATATAAGGGGTCCCAAACCTAAATAATAAAGAATTCTATCACCTTTCCTATATAGACCCAACCAAGCTCCACTTCCTCCCCACTAAAATCCCTTGGATTTCATCCAACCTCTGAACTACTCTCTCTAAAATCATCACAAGGTGCCCCAAGCTCCCAAGAAGCCTCTCACAAGCCTCTCTCTAGCATTTGGAAGCACACTTCCAAGTAAGGGTTTTTTCTTCCTTTCTCATTTTTGTCAATTTTATTTAAGTTGTATTTCTCTTTTAATTTCAATTATGAATATTGGGGTATGGTTTCTCACCTCCCTCATACTTCCCTCTTTATGTTTTAATGATGGGAGACACCATTCTATCTCATTTAATTCCTCCCATGTACACCCGTTACTATGCCGAAATTCAGAAAGGAACTTCTCTCTCTTCTTTTACATTCAAGAAATACTTTTGTATCATGAATATAAATTCCATTTCAATTGTTGGTACATGTATCTATATGACCTCCTTACTTTACATTACATGTAAATATGATGAGGAAACCCTCTCTCTATCATCAACCTTTTTTATGAATTCTTATGTCACGTCGTTACGCTGCCGAAATCGCACTGATTTTCTAAGACAATGTCATTGTGTAGTGAATACCATGACCATTTCTCCATCAAGGGTATTCAACTTTATGCACATTTACTTATTGATTGTAAAGATTCATGTATTAATTCCACATTCCTTTATCGTGGAATAAATTATTATGTTTTATGACTCCATGCTCTATGATCCATGTGTCACACTTATGCATGAAATGAAATGTTTAAGAAGAGTGTGCTCTTATAGCGCTTCAATGCATTGGGTAAAGTATAGTATCATGATATGACAAGTGCAATGGGTGTTGACTCATGATAATTCAAGTGCAACGAGGGTTTACTCTTACTTCATGTTAAATGAGGGTTTACTCATGCTACATGTGCAATGAGCCTTGACTCATGCTAATTCAATGTTAAGTGTTGTTGCCACATTTCCATGTTATGATTATCATGCTTTATCATGCCTTTATGTTCATGTTTATTTTATTCTCTATTGATATGCCTATTGTCTAACATGTATTGTACTTCTCATGTTATTCCTTGTGTACTCCCTTACTGAGCTTTATAGCTCACCCTTTTCTTATGCATGTCCTCAGGTTATCCCATGCAATGCTAAGTACGAGGGAATGTAGTGGTCATGTAAAGGAATTTTTCAATAAAGATGTTGTATTCCATGTTTTAAGTTTTTATGTAATGATCCTAAACCCCAAAGACACCAAACCTCTAGATCTTCATTGTTGTATCAAGTGATGTTTTATGTAATGAATCATGTTTAAGTTGTAATAAAAAGCAGGGTTGTCACAGTCTTGGGATAACCAACTGTGAACCTACTTCATGCTCGGGATAACCTCTTGTGCACCCAATTTAAAGACTGATATAACATTTTATGTACCCCTTTTCAGCCTTAGCACAACCTCCCATGTACGCTTACATATCATATAATAATTATCATTAAATAATGAATTTGAGAGAGATATGGGTGTCATCCATAACATAATCCACACATTTATATTTCATAAGATAAAAATTAATTTATCATATCACAACCTATGAAAATAAATTGGGTTCATAAAAATTTCCTCATAGTATAACCCTTGGTTAAGAAACAATTTTCATAAACATTTAATCATTTCATCATTGAATAACCCATGCAAACTGAATGGGTTTCATATACATCAAATTTTCATAGAAATAAATCATCTACAGAAAGAAATAGGATGTTATAATAGGATCATATCCACAATTAATATAAACTAACATTAATTTATGTCATATTATGTGGAAAATTGTTTTTAGAGATCACATGGAAAATTTCTTAATAAAAATATCTTCTCAATTTTGAATTTACATATTTAAAATGTGAAAAATTCAAAAATTTGAAAGAGATCATTGTTTAAGAAAATAACCCTAGAAAATGTTAATGTCATCTTCAAATAATTGATTATTCATGATGGTAGATTTTTTTTAGAATTTATATATGTTAAAATAATGATTCCAAATAATTTTTTTTAAAAGATATAAATACCTCATTTGAAAAGTAAAGAGAAAATTAATTTTAAAAAAAATGTAAATAAATAACAAATAGGTAAAAATGTTCTAAAATTTTTAGAAAATAGTGAAAAATAATTTAATACATTTTTATAAAAAAATGATATGGAATAAAAAGTATTTTCACCAATTAGGAAAAAAAATTATTTTTTAACACATTATTTTGAACTTTTGAGTACATAAAGAGTTTAAAATTAAATAGAAACATGTATTTTCATAAAATAAATAGGGAAAAATAAAATCCATATCTTTATTGGGAAATATATTATAATATCTAACTATCAAAATCATAATTATAGACATATTGTTAATCAATGAGTTTGTAACATCATACCCTTACCACATTGGTAACTTTTGAATCATAAGCCTCATTAAATAATAACATCAAATGAAACATTAAATATAATTAATATAAGTATTTTGATGATATAAATTATAAAAATGGAATTATGTACACCTTTTAAAAGAATATTGGTGTACAACATGACATATATCTCAAAGAAGGCAAATTCTGACCAAAATTTCTTACCTTATGTCTCGAATTCCTTCCTACATATTTGAAACTCATGTGTAATAAATATAGGGTTATTATAAAATTATTATTTAACCATAAATATATACAGTTCACCACTCCTAATTTACTTATGAATATTTATTACCAATTTCTTTATAATTATTTCAAAAAATCATGTTTGTGTTAATAAATGCCATGTTTTTCGTGTATGTTTTGATTTTGTATTTTCATTCCCTTAAATTTTATCATGGTTAAATAATAGAAATGATTTAAAAATTTATATACATATAATATATATATATATTCCATCCTTATGTATTTAAATTTTTCCATAAAATATAGATATAGAAAATGAAATACACTACTCATTGAGACGGTAGGTCGTACGTACTCATTAATGATGTTTCCATTTTCTAGAAGGGTGAAATAATTAAACATAAACAATATATTAATATTAAATAATCATTTTTATTTCATTTATACCACTTATTTTGAATAAACCAATCCTTATTACATTCCATGTAAATCGTATGGGAAGAACTAATCATATCGCTTCATGAGGATGTAGTCCGCTGTACACACGAGCAACATTATCATATTGAAATTTCATAGAAAGTAATAAGGTTTTTGTTATATTATAGTTATATTAGTTTATAATGTCATAAATATCATATAAAAATGATAAATCCATCATTATATCTAGTTTTGAGATGTGGTGATGGAAAACAAATCACATTAATTCATGAGGTGCTAATCAACCGTACACACGATCAATGGTTTTTTTCCATCAAATGTAAGAGGATATAGATATAGGTAATTAAATAAACATAACAACCCCCTTTGGGTCTCTTATTAAGCTCCCAAGGGTCTATCTTTTAGAGAGAAGAGTTTCTATAAATAATTTATATGGATGTTGGGGAGGTATTTCGGTAGTGTTTGGTTGAGCTATAGGCATTAAGATGTGTCAATAAGTGAGGGGATGAGGTGGCATTTTTTGTAAATACACAATACTCTTCAATAACGGGAAATCAGCCCCACCCCATGTCCGATAAAATTTACAATTAAAAAGTTTTAGATATTATATGGTCAATTAATACCTCTAGAATATAAAAAATAGGTTTTAAACATGTTTCTCCTCAATATATAAGATTCCATACTTTTTCTATTTTAGATTTCACTATGATAATTAGCATTTTTACAAGGTAATTTATCATTGAATACTAGAAATAAAATAAGTGTTATTATATAATTTTCAAATGTGGTTATAAATATTAAATTTTAATTATTAAATAAAAATCATATTTCTGTAGAAAATTAATTTTAACACAAACACATTAAATGTCTAATACAAAGCTTTACCCTTTACCGAGGTAATAATGCTTTAAATGTTTAAGAGTTAATATAATTTTTAGAAAAGGAATATTGGTCTAATGATGGAATATGATTTTAATTTATAAAAATATACTAATAAAATGGTAGAGGTTAGTATTGTTCGGATTTATAAATAATTTAACAAAATATTATTTATGATTAAATATCATTAATGTCATTCTTGTCACTAAAAAAATAATTTTAGATTAAAACCATCATGAAAATGGAAAAATTATAATAAATTATTTTCAAAACATTGTATCATGTTTTATTTATCGGAAAAATTCATGTAATATAATAATTCATTAAATTTATATTATATTACACATTTTTATTATCATTTATTTTATTTCTCTATTTATTAAATAATTAATCTGTGGGAATTTCGTAAACATTTAATGTAGTTATCTAATTAATAATAATAGATAATAAATTACCCATATGAAATTAGCTTTATTATTATCAAAAGTACTATAAATATTTATTCACATATTTTTTCCATATGTGAACACATTTTTGAAATGTAAATGAAAACGGGGTACTTATTAACTTTTTTCATTACTTAAATTAATACGTGGGTTTCATTTATGGTAAAATGTCCAAAAAACAACTAAAAATATATTATAGGTTAATAAGGTCCAAATTATGCCCATACGATATGAATTTTACAATTTTGGGACATTTAAACCCTTATAAATTTAGATTAACACATGGAAAACTCATTTTAATCATTATCGTGATACTTAATTTTTTACTATTTTTACAGTTAAATTTGAAAAAAATAGGTTAAACATATTATATAATTTTTATTATCATGTTAAATTTTTTATCTATTTTTTAATGTTATATTCACATATTTGGAAACTTTTAATTTAAAATTAATCTCATAGATGCGATGAAAAAATGGTTTTCCAAAGAGAACATTTTCTAATTTATAAAAAAATTTAATAAAAAAATTCAATTTGAAATAGATTTGAAAAGTATATACTAGATTAATAAAAATATAAATACACTAATAATTCTTGTAAAACATTTTAAAAAGTATAAAACAAATTAAATTCCTTAAATATAAAGGTTGTTTGTAAAAAAAATCGATATTTTTCACAATTCATTAAAAAATAAATATTTTAAAAAAAATTTATAAAAACACCAAAGTGTAATTTATAAATTTATATTCAAAAAATGGATTTATTTTTTCAATGAAATTTTATAATAGTTTAAAAAACCAAATTTATAATTTGTTTGAAAAATAACTAAAAGACATAATGAGAAAAACTATTTATAAAGCGGAAAAAGATAATAGTAAAATTTAAATACTTATTTATAACTCAATTTTATATATAAAAAACCTTTAAACATAATTTTTAGTATGTGGTTATCCATATTATTAACAAAAAAATTGACAACTAGGTAATAATGGTAAAGTTTAAATAAAAATATTTACAGTATATCATGATTTGTTTAACTCGATGTCATGTGTAATGAAAGCCATAAAAGAATTTACATATATTTGATAAGAAAAATTTCAATGTGTTACATTATAAACCCTTAAATAAATTTTATCCTTACAATTATATCTTGATATTGATAGTCAATGGTTTGGAATTTTAAATTTCCATCACAGAAACCCTACATCATAAAAATGGTTAACAAAACATTCTCTTGAAGAGAGTGAAATGAAGTTATAATAGTCATCACATAACTAGGTACTAAAAATGGTAAAATTAGTGGTAAATGAAAATAGGTATAGGGAAGAGAAAAATAACTCCCACGTAGAAATTGAGTTTGATATAGTACATAGTCAAGATAACGTTAATAAAAAAATCTATAAATCCATGATAATATAAAAGGCCATTGATTCAACATAAAATAAATTAATAATACAAAATTTTTGTCTCAAGTTCTGTTTACATAATGTTTAGATATTATTTATTATAACGATGTAGAACCTGAGGAAACATAATTACTTGATTTCATTACATTTCAAAATACCAATATCATACTTTGGTTGTGCTTCAACTAATTTACACTTTATCTCTATTTCTAATAAGTGAAGATGATTTTTTTCATTCCTAAATCACTAACAGATCATAATATCATTAAAATAATGTTATTTCATTCCTTCTATATGAGGTTAGCATCTAAACAAAAATGGTTACCACATGATAATCAATATGAATAAATCTTTATATTGGTAAATAATGAATTAATCTTTAAAATATCAACCAAAGTGAAACATAAATTATTCTATAAATGGTTAACATTAATACCATTCCAAAATTCATAAATTTGTAAATAAGATCTTTATATTTCAAATTAATTAAATAACACAAATATCACAAATTATGTTTTAATTGCAACATCCTAAATGTCTGAATACGGCTACTAGAATTTGTGCTATTTGCAACGGGCTATTTGCGATTAGATCCTATTGAAAATAAGCTTTAGGGACGGGTCCCATTGTAAATAGCTCATTATAGAAAACGGCATCACAATACCATTTTCTGGGATAGGCCCATCACAAAAAAAGTTTTTTTACAATGGGGAAGTTCACCGTCACAAATAACTCTTTGATTATATGCATTATATACAAATAAATTTTTTGAGATGGGCCCGTTGCAAATACTATTTGTGACGGGCCCTTGGTTTGGTCGCAAATAGTATTTGAAAATATATATTTAAACTATTTGAAATGGGATCCCATCGCAACAGGCCCCATCACAAATAATAACCAAAATAAAAAAGTAAAATTATAATTAATGAGAAAATAATATTAATATTGTTAAAAAGTAAAAAAATAAAAAAATACTAAAATTCTCAATACTCTCAAAAAAATATAGAAAATTCATAAAAAATTATTATTATTATTAGTAAAATAAAAAAACATTAAATAATATAATACTAAAAAATTATATTTAATAACTTTATGATTAAGGTAAAAATAATTTTAATATTTTTAAATTAATAATCAAAATATTAAAATTCTCAATATTCACAAAAAAATATAAAAAAACTCCTAAAATATTATTATTATCTTTTGTAAAATAAACAAACATTATAAAATATAATAGTAAAAATAAATAATAAAATATTAAAAAGAAAAAAAAATAAATTATGCAATATTCTCAATAATATAAAATACAAAAACTGAAAATAGTTCATATTACAAAAAATCTTGAATTCAAATGTTATTAACATAAAAAAATCATTGGGGTTCATCTTCTAGAGGAGGTGGTTGAACTATAGGTGATGATGGAGAAACTCCATCCCTAAACTATGAGTCATACAACGCATGTACTCTATCTGCTCGTGTTGCTGCTGCTCCCATCGACGCATCTCCTCGTCGTGATGTTGTTGCTGCTGCTACTGTTGATGCATCTCTTCATGTAGCTTCTGCAAACTCTCTATAAGCCCAGACTTAGTTTTCAACTACTCTAGATACTGTGAGGCATAAGATGATACCTCTGTACAAGATCCTCTCGAGTTGGACTCCGACATCGCATTAGTACCATAATAAGTACCATGAGTCACATGAGAGCCGATACCAACAAATCAACCCTTCTCAAAGCCATATAGAGTCCCCTGCATCCATGTCGCCTCATCCAAATGGTGAGCACTAGTCGGATCATTCGCCTCATCCTGAATAACAGCCTGTGTCTAAGAGGTCAAACCCTCATATGAGTCCACCAATTCCAATTTGAAATTAAAATTTTTAAAATATTATATGCATCACTGTACATCCTCTGATAAACGTCGTACTCTGTAATATCGTGATGCTCGACTACCTATATAAATATAAAATAAATTGTTTATATTTTATTTATATAAAATATTTAAGAAATATACTTACCAAATGCTCTCTATGCATACTAAATTTATGGCTACTGGCTCGATGCATCACCTCATGTCTCCCCCGGTTCTACCGACCCACTAAATACCTCCTCTGAAATCCACCACCCAACCAGTTTAAACATAATCCATCCCAAACATGAGATGAAATGTACTCTGGTCGGTGGGCTCTACACGACTCATCAAAATCTATCACTGATGCTTTCTTAATGATCGTCCTTCTCAAATTGTGCTAAAACTGACGGAAACGGTCACGCATAGACACCTCCCATGCCACGTGCATAGCTTCAAGCATTCTATCATCAATAAGATACCATAAACCCTAAAAATAATTTATAATATCATGTTATTAATAAAATGACATTAAAAATAAGTATAATTTATTTATGTACCAGACAATGATTGAACATGAAGAGCTGCACATCAACGGGAATCAGTTCCCATGTGATCCATGGAAGAGAAAAATAATTACGCAAGATATAGCTCCCCTATCCAACAACTACATGCGCAAAACTCTAAAAAATGAAAAAATAAATAACCAATTAATATATATATAAAAATAAATTAATGAAATATAACTAAAATATACAGGTTACCATACCTCCATGTGTGTGGATCAAAGCCAAGATGTGGACGTCGCTCGGGGATAGGGTCAAGAATCATCAGTATTGAAAGACCGCGCCCCCCCTACGTACCCTATGAACCGCCAGTAGGCTGAGGGTCAGATGATCCCAAACCCCCCTCATCCAAAGGTAGTTCATCCTCCTGTAACTCACGAAATAAATCATGGTCCATCTAAAACATAAAATTATTTTTGTTAGAAGATAGTAAAAAAAACTATTATATATAGATATATATATTTTATGATAATAACTAGCATTTAATTGTGTCAATGATCACATTCATTATCATCTTCATATATGATGACTTTAATGTCTTTATTTTCTTCTTCGGCATCATCAATAACCATATGAGTTTTCGTCTCATCATCTCTTGTAATTTCAAATTCATTTGTAACATTATTAATATCTTATTCACCATTGACCCTTAATTGTGGGGTGTCATCATTGATATTCATGTCTCTTCGTGAAAAAGAAGTATTTTCAGTCACCTCATGAAAATTTTAATTCCTTCTACCTTAGTGGAACCATATTATGTTTGAGTAAACTGATTTTCCAAAGAATTCATTTTTATTATGCTCCACCAATCACTCAGGTCTATTGAAGTAGCATAGTACTTTGTATAATAAATTTGATGTGCCTGTTGAGACAGTAAAAATGGTTCATTTATAGCAATAAGACATTTATATTTAATATCAACGATTCCATGAGTTATATGAACATGATATCCTCTCTCAGTATCCAACCACCAATATTTAAACATCGTTATGTAATTCTTTCCTTGATAAAAACTCAATAACTTCATCCAGAATGTCGTAAAAGTCAACTTTAGTTTCTATATGATGCAATACTATAAAGATTATTCCACTTTTCTTTGTTTTTTTAAATCCCGATATGCATGTGTATGATGTCGAAAACCAATCACCACATATTCATTATAGGATTTAACAATTTGGGATGGTGGGTTACCCAATATACACCGTCACTTATCAATTTTATCATCACGTTGAGACACCTGAAAATTTGTTAAACAATTATCCATATAATAAATAGTAAACTGAATTGATATTAAACCATCAATAATTTTTGTTACTAGTTTTTGAAACCATAGAGAAATTTTTTTTCTGTGTTCTTCAATAAAAACTATTGTAATTTGTGGAATTTATTTCTTGATATGATAATCATATAACCAACAAATAAAATATGTTTACATACTGTAAAATAAATTATATAATAATTGATAGAAGCACTCACAGTACAAATGATGTCATTTCTTCTTAGTTGAGCCAATCATATGTATGCGCTCTATGATGATAATCGTCTGAAAGACATCATTCTTGAACTCCACTAAATCCAAGATTTGGATTATTAAAAACTAATAATTTATTTTCCATTTCTTCATTAAAATTTCCCTCCTTCGGTCCCATTATATTTTTTTATGGATATTCAGATTCAAAATAGTGAGATAATAAAAAAAGAAATTTCCTCTGAAAAATAATCTTCAACAATTGATCATTCAAATGATGCCTTGTAGCGTACTTTTTTCTTCAATTTATTCATGTATCTCTTGAATGGGTACATCCATGAAAAAATTACTAGACCTCCACATTTAGCTTCATGTAAAAAATTTAATATCAGATGTTCCATTAAGTCAAAGAAATTCAGTGGAAATATTTTTCCAAATTTACATATAATTACATTAACATCATCTTCCAGTTTTCTTAGCACATTGTAGTCTGTTGTCGCTGCACAAATGTCTCAAAAAAATATTATATGCCTGTTATCAAATCCCAAACCATAGAATTCAACAAACCCCTGAATCTAATAAACGTATGTCTTTCCATTGTAACATGACAATCAACACTTTTTAATCTAGTAATGTGACCACTCATAACACATCTTCCTAAATCGGAAGTGTTGCCATCGAGAAGTCTCAAATCTGTAATCCAATGACAATATAATAAGTTACTCTCTTTTAAAAGTGTATAAGCTGCTTTTGGCTTTAGTAACCTATATGATATGACATTTTCAAATATTTGAAGTTCTGGTGGGCTGTAAATTTGGCCAAGATCTAATCATTCTTTAACAGATTCTTTGGTCTTACCTGGTGTATCCAAAACTATGTGAAATAAATTTTCAAAATAGTTCTTCTCAATATGAATTACATCCAACATGTGGTGGACCAAAAAATCAAACCAATATGGAAGATCCCAAAAAATTCTCTGTTTTATCAAATTATAATCTTTTCCAAAGCATTAATTTTTTTATTGGTTTACTATTGGCCCAAATGTGATGGGAGGTAATGAAAATACAACTAATTTTAACTATATACCTGGGATCATTTTTGAAGGTTTATCCCTTTGAATTGTGCCTTTTCTGAAATGATATTTGTTTTCCAAAAAAGATGATCAGTTGGAAGAAATCTGCAATAACAGTAAAAATATCAATGTTTTTTTTCTATTGATGGTCATAAAGGCTTTTTTGTCTTTCATACAGCAAGGACATGATTTCGGACCATGTGTACACCATCCAGATAACATGCCATATGCTGGAAAGTCACTAATTGTCAACATCAATGGAAGTTTTAATATGAAATTTTGTTTCATAGCAACATTATATGTACTAACACCATTACTCCACAATGCATTTAACTCATTAATCAATGGTTTCAAATAAAAATCAATATTATTTTTCAGATGTCTTGGGATTAATAAGGTCAAACTTTATTGGGCTTCTTCATCAACATCTATATAGGTAAATTTTACGGAGTTATAAATACATGCCATCATGAATACTAACTTCCAAAAGAACCAAAATGACAGAAATCATTAGTAGAAAGACCCAATCGCACGTTTCGGGCTTCTAATGAAAAAGCCGGATATAGACAGTCAAAATGTTTCCATGAATCACCATCAGATGGATGATTCGAGCTTTAATTATTTGAAATATTGGTTTTGTGCCATGACATCATTGGCGATTTGTTCTGAGACAAAAATAAATTTTGCAGCCTAGGTTTAAGGGGAAAATATCTTAACTATTTTACAGGAATCGATCTAGAATTCCCCGGTTGAGCTTCTTTATACCTTGATTGTCCACATGTGGTACAACTATCCAATGACTCATTTTAATGGGAATATAAGATTCAATCATTTTCAAATGACTAAATCATCTGATAACTAGGGGATAGAGTACAAACCAACCTCTTTCTCTCATATTAATTTATAGGAAACATATTTCCATTAGGTAACTCTATTTTATCTGAAGAAAATATCTGATCAAAACAGTTGTTTGACATTGAGTTATCGGTTTTAATATCCATAAATTTTGCAACCTCTTCTAATTTTTTATCTTACAGCCAAGATATAATGCATCCTTCGCAGACCTCAACCACTCATAAAATTCAGATGGTTCCATCTCAGGAGTTAAATCGATATAATCTTGAGTTTCAGTTTGTTGAATAGATGGACATGCAACATCATGTACTAAATTTTGAAACCGTGATGGATCCAAAATCAAGTTATTAGTATCTTCTCTGGAACTGCATTCACAATTTTGATACCTAAACAGATAATCTGGTTGAAAACAAAACCACAAGAGATGTCCTCCAACCATGTCAAATGTGTCAAACGTTCTCAGAGCACATTTTTTACAATTACACTTAATTGTGCCGTCTGAAACATACTCATGTTTTGATTATGAAAATGACAAGAAAGCTTTAACACCCTCAATATATATAGGATTTAAACCAGAACCATTTGTATTTCTACGCTGATTTATGCAAGCGAGATCATCTAATAATTACTGATGTCGATTTCCTTGTTCCATATTTTTTGACAAAATATAAAATCATCACTATTTTTGAATAATTTGAAATTATAAAAATGATATCTAAATAAAGAAGATAAATAATTACAACTTTTTAATAATTACAATTAATTATGGGTGGTAGAATTTCTAGTGGATTGGCGACTACACTTTTGTCCTACAGCTCATTTACTTGCAAATTTCTCTCACTTAAATCAAAATGAAGAATATGCTCGGAAGTATGCATATTCATTCTCGTGCAAATGAGAATGTATAAGTGTACCTCCGAATAGATTCTTCATTGTGATTTCAGTGTGAGAAAGATGAAAGTAAATGAGATGTCAGACAAAATAGCCCCCTTTTGTCGATATATCATCTTTCATAACTATCCCCACCTGAAAACATTATGAAAAATATGTTCATGTGAATGCATATTCAAACTCATGTATACAAGATTGGATATGCATATGTAGAAGCATACTTTTCATAATGTTTTGAGTCAGTGAATGTTGAAAGAAAAAGATTCATTGTATAAAAGGATTGTCTTCAATATACTCTAAATTGTGCCAAGTTATAAAAAGTTATTACATTTTATTAAAAATGATATTATTTTTAATTATTACTAATTACTACTAATTAATACTAATTATTCCTAATTAGTACTAATTTTTACTAATTATTACTAATTATTATAAATTATTACTAATTATAACTAATTATTCTTAATTATTACTATTTATTCCTATTTATACCAAATAATTCTTAATTATTACTAATTATTCCTAATTATTCTAAATTATTTCTAATTATTGCTAATTATTCTTAATTATTCATAATTATTCCTAATTTTCCCAAATTATTCTTAATTATTTCTAATTATTCTTAATTATTTCTAATTATTTCTAATTATTCCTAATTATTCCTATTTATTCCTATTTATTCTTATTTATTACTATTTATTCTTATTTACTCCTATATATTCTTATTTATTCCTATTAATTCAAATTTATTCCAATTTATTCCAATTTATTTATATTTATTCTTATTTATTCTTATTTATTCTTATCTATTCCAAATTATTCCTATTTATTCCTCATTATTCCTAATTATTCTTAGTTATTCATAATTATTCCTAATTATTCCTAAATAATCCTAATTATTATTAATTACTCCCAATTATTCCTAACTATTCCTATTTATTCAAATTTATTCCTATTTATTCATATTAATTCACATTTATTCTTATTTATTCCTATTTATTCCTAATTATTACTAATTATTCTTAATTATTCCAAATTATTCATTATTATTCCTAATTTTACCTAATTATTCCTAATTATTCTTAATTATTCCTAATTATTCTTAATTATTCCTAATTATTTCTAATTATTCCTAATTATTCCAATTTATTCCAAATTATTGTTAATTATTCCTAACTATTCTTAATTATTACTAATTATTCTTATTTATTGCTAATTTTTCCTATTTATTGTTAATTATTTCAAATTATTACTAATTATTGCTAATTGTTGCTAATTATTGCTAATTATTGCTAATTATCACTAATTATTTCCAATTATAGCTAATTATTTTTAATTATTTTTAATTATTTCTAATTATTGCTAATTATTGTCAATTATTCTGAATTATTTTTAAATTATTAGTAATTATTGCTAATTATAGCTAATTATTTCAAATTATTTGTAATTGTTGCTAATTATTCGTAATTATTCTTATTTATTGTTAATTATAACTATTTATTCGTATTTATTTCTATTATTACTATTTATTGCTATTTAATCCTATTTATTGCCAATAATTAACTAATTATTGCTAATTATTACCAATTATTACTAATTATTACTAATTATTACTAATTACTGCTAATTATTAAAAATTATTCCAATTTATTCTTATTTATTACAAATATATCATATTTATTCATATTTATTCTTAATTATTACTATTTATTCCTATTTTTCTCTAATTATTACTATTTATTTATAATTATTTCTCTTTATTTATAATTATTGCTCTTTATTTATAATTATTGCTAGTTATTATTAATTATTGCAATTTTTTTATAATTATTGTTATCTTTTCCTATTTACTGCTGATTATTCCTATTTATTGCTAATTATTCCTATTTATTGCTAATTATTCATAATTATGGCTAATTATTACTAATTATGGCTAATTATTACTAATTATTGATAATTATTCCTATTTATTACTAATTATTCCTATTTATTTCTATTTATTAAGAATTATTTCTATTTGTTACTAATCAATGCTATTTATTACAATATATTACCATTTATTAGGAATTATTCTTATTTATTACAAATTATTGCTAATTTTTACTAATTGTTGCTATTTATTACTAATCATTGTTAATTATTACGAATTATTCCTAATTAATACTAATTATTGCTTATTAATACATATTATTCCAAATTATACCCAATTTTTACTAATTATTCTTAATTATTCCAATTTATTACTAATTATTACTAATTATTACTAATTATTCCTAATTATTATTAATTATTCCTAATTATTCCTAATTATTCATAATTATTCATAATTATTCATAATTATTCCTATTTATTACTAATTATTTCAAATTGTTTTTATTTATTAATAATTATTCCAAATTATTCCTATTTATGAATAATTATTCCTATTTATGAATAATTATTCCTATTTCTGAATAGTTATTCCTATTTATGAATAATTATTCCCATTTATTACTAATTATTCCTACTTATTACTAATTATTCCTATTTTATTACTAATTATTCCTACTTATTACTAATTATTCCTATTTATTTCTAATTATTTTTATTTATTACTATTTATTACTAATAATTCTTATTTATTTCTATTTATTTCTAAATATTGCTATTTATTTCTAATTATTTCTACATATTAATATTAATTGTTATTTAATGATATTTATTGCTTATAACTGCTATTTATTACTAATTATTCCTAATTATTACTATTTATTACTAATTATTCTTATTTATTACTAATTATTCATATTTATTATTAATTGTTACACTTTATTACTATTTATTTCTATTTATTAAGAATTATTTCTATTTATTATTAATTTTTATAAATTTGTACTAATAATTTCAATTTATTATTACAAATTAACACTGATAACAAAACAATTTTAATCAAATTTAGTTATAACTAATCAAAAATAATTAAAATTAACATAAAAAAATGAAATAAATACTAAATTAAATAAAATATATATACCTTTAAACTTGATTTCCAATAGATGTAGATGGCTTCACAACTTTTTCGTGAAAAAAAACTAACTCACACAAATTTTCACTCTGAAAATAGAGTTCAGAGATAGAGAAAATTGAGGGGGGGGATATGAAAAGATGGATCAATGTATATATAGGTTGGATTAGTTGTGACGGGAATATTTGCGACAGGTAGCCATCACAAATTGTATTTGTTGTGACAGGTCCCATCGCAAAAACCACCGCCCGCATTAATTACAGTCGGTGGTTAATAGAGTATTTGTGACGGGTCCCGTCGTAAAAGGTACATGCTGACACAATTTTTGCGACGGGACCCGTCGCAAATACCCTCCGAGTGATGCACTATTTGTGACAGGGGATTCCCACCGTCCCAAGTAACCTTCCCGCAGTTTGACACGCACACCGAACCAAACATTTTTCTACGGGACATTAAATCCCATCAAAAATAATCTCTAGGACAGACTATTTGTGGCAGTATTAATTCTCATCGCAAATAGCCTGTCGCAAAATGCTATTTTTTCCGTAGTGTTCATTGGTTAAATATACTCTTGAAAAATTTTATTAATAAAAATAAAAATAAAATCTCAATGAAAACATAGTGTCTTCCTCAATACATAAATAAGTCGATAGATTATTGAATATATCCCTTAAATTCAGAAATTTTTTAAACTCTATCAATGATAACATAATCCACTTTTTCATCAAATTGTTAATCAGTTCCAACATAATCAATGTTATCCAAATTATGTTATCTATACCAATTATCTCTTTATAAAAATTCGTGAATTCCAGTACATAAAACCTTTAATCATTTCACTTCATTCTTAAACCATTGTCTTATATTTTCCATCTTATTTATCAATACCCCATTCATTTCATATTTAATTTGTAGTCTATTTGTCATCAATAACAAAACCATTACCTGTACCACCTTTTTGATCCACTTCCTTATATTTCTCCCTAGGACATTGATTGTTTTAATTCCCATACTTTTCGGATATATTACAATCAACTACGGTTGATTCCATAGGTAAACCCTTATTCACAACCATTTCATTAACTGAATATTCTATTTTAGTCCATAATTATTTAGTCATTTTCCTTCTTCTCCAAACATAAAACATCTTCTTGTTCAACTAAGACATTCCTTGGAGTGCTTCTTCCCACATTCTAAACATATAGAAAATTGAATATTCTTTCTCCATGGCCTCCACTACCCTAAATCTCAATGGACTATATCCATCTTTTCTTTGGAATGTTGAAAAAATTGTATTTGGGAAAATATCTAACCATATATCATGATAACTAATTAAGAATAATCACAATATCCTTTAACTAAGTCATCATCCCATTTGATTTCTCATCAACACATTGTCTATCGCATTCAATGTTAACTTAGTTCCATGTGTTTCTCTCCCTTTACTAAAACCAAAAAACATTGTTCAAGAAACAATATTCATATTTAGAAACCACATAATCGTGAAAAGTAATTTCTCATATGTCTCAATCTTGAAAACCTACATTCCATGCAAATAAACCTAAGGATTATCCTACATCATTAAAAGTAATCAATATTTAAATCGTTCATAATGGTTTGTAAATAGTTTGTGAACTTCCAAATAATCACCAATGGTAGGGTAAAATAAGGAATGAAACAGGGCTCGTTGTCATAGATAAGGTGATGATCGAGTCCCACTCAGTGCACCATTTTCATAGATATTACCCTACCAGCAACTATTTCAACGATTCATCAACTAGTAGTATCCAGTGAGTGACTTAATTCCTTTTATACTACTAGTTCTATCCTTAAAAAATATACCTAAATTTTGTTATATACTTGGAATTATCCTTAAACTTATCCTTAGAGATATCCTGATATATATCACTGGACATATCTATAGGCATATCCCTAGGTATATCACTAATGTTTTCTCATAATAGATTATAAAGGCTAACTATACATTCCATTTGATACCAACTATAGTGACATAATATTTACATACATATGTAATACAAATTTTACGATAAACATACAATACATGTCTAAAAAATTCACTTGAGCAACATTTAGGTTTAGTATCTTCGGAGACTATAACAATAATATTCTTATTTCATAAAATATATTCAACATCTCCCTTAAGTATCTTACCACAAATTATAATTCTAATACATACCGTTCTAAAAAAATTATTTATAACTATAGGAAAAAACATAAGAAAGGGTGAGATCATTTGATCAGTAAGGGTAAACAAGGGATATATCGATGTCTAGATATGCATACCAATATAATAATGGTATGATAAAATGATAATAAAATTTGAAAAACTATAACCATCATATCATAGACCATAAATTATATTCAACACATTAATATAAACATTTTATAATACATGAATCATAATATATTCGAATAACCTCATCTATGATATCATAACATTTGAAAATCATATTGATTTGTGTTATACACATAAGGATAGAAAATGTTATTTCAATGATATCCATCAATTCATTCATAACATGTTAGGATTGGAATAAGAACCCATCTAACTACATTGGTACTGGGATAACCTCAGTTATAAACTCATTTAGTATTGGGATAACTTCTTTTATAATCTTTTTTGGCCATGGGATAACTTCCCACGTACCCTTTGGGATTATATAACATTTATCATTACCCCATAATTTGGAGAGTGATATATAGGTCCCACATATCACATAATCCATACATTTGTGTTCCATAATTTCATAAAACCTTTATCATATCATAACCTATTAAAATAAATGGGTTCGATAAACATTTTATCATTGAATATCACATGAAAAATAGATAACCGTTTCATAAACAATTCAACATTTCATAACGGCATAACCCATTGAAATGGAATGTGTTTCACAAGCATCCTGTCTTTTTACACACAAACAATCATAATATAGAGTATGTATGGTAAAATTATATCAAATAAATAATAAATCTTATGTAACATCAAATGATTTCATATTAGGTGTAAAATTATATTTGAAGATCACTTAGAACATTTCTAGAGGAAAATATAATTTTTATTTAAAAATATATTATTTAAAATTAAAAAAATATCTGGAAGGATTAAACAAATAATTTCATTTGGAAAAAATCATGGAAAATATTAATATACTACTATAATAATTGAGTATTCATGATGGTTGAGTATTTTGTTCATTCCATTTATGTTAGAAAATATTCCATTAAAATTTTGTGAAAAAAGTCAAAAGTTCCTCATTTAGAAATAGAAAAAAAGATCCATTTAAAACCATATTGTTAATAAGTAAAACTTGGATAAAAAATTTATTTAGATAAATCATTACAGAATAGTGAGACATTCATTAAAACATTTTCATAAAACATGGATATGGAGGAAAATGAAATTTTCAACGAATAGAGAATTAAAGTTTAATTTTCATAAAACAATTTTTTGGATCTCTTTATTACATAATGATAGGAAATTTAGTAGAATAGATGTATACTAATTACAGAAATATATAAGAAGAAAATTTATGATGTTCTTTAGAAATAGATTAGAATATTTTTTTATCAAAATCGTAATCATAAACAAATCTCACAAACAATGAGATTGTAACATCAAACCCTTACCATTTTACTCAATTTGGAATATTAATCCCCATTAATGAATAAATTAAAATGAAACAATAAATATCATGAATATAACTAGATTCCTATTATAATAATGAAATGGTTATGTATATACACCTCATAAATTAAGATAGGTGTATAACATAATATATGTCTCAAAGAAGGTACATTCAGATAAAGATCTATTACCTTATGTATCGACATTCATCATACATGTTCAAACCACATGAAATAAAATATAGGTTTATATACATATATATTTATATATTAAAGACTCATTGTTTCGATCTGTTTCACCTCTATGGGGACGGAGGACCGATGAGCCCGATTGTCGACCTTGCGGATCGTAGGGCCCCACTCGATTGCTATAGTCGTGTACACCGGTGTTCATTTCGAAACGCCCAACGGTTCCATATCCAAAAATACGTGGACTTTTTTTCCAAACACAGGTGTCCGCTGTGTGGTTTTACAAAAGATGCTTATGAACTCACATTGGTCGAGAGGATGGGATGTCGGGCTCATCACACACTTTTGGGGGGAAATTATTGCCTGTTACGGGACTCTCTTATAGATTTAAGACGTATTCATATGTTCGCAAATCATTGGTTTATACTCAGACATAGAATCCATAGATTCAACCTTGGTGGGGAATGGTCAGCTGAACACAGGGATTTAGAATCATTTATGCCTGAGGTTTACCATCCCTCATTGGGTTGATGACCCCAAGGAGTCTGGACTCACTGAGGCGGCACTAGGAGTGGTGCAGTGAACCGGAGTGAAGATAGTCGGATCGACCGGTTGTTAGGATTGAACCTCAGGGAGGCTTCCTACATACCCCGCCTTGAAGGAAGAGATCAAAGTCCACATAGTTTGAATGTACATTTTATCATAATACGGGATGAAGGCGAACCGACGTGAGGGTTGTCGGAATAGCCGGGTTGTCGACTTGAACCTCTTGGAGGCTTCCAACGTACCCTACTTAAGAGGTAGGGATCAAAGACCTTGTAGTTTGCATAGGCTTGGGGATTATGCTCTGAGGCATCCCATTGGAGGATTTCATGGTCGATGCTTACTCTAAGCCCATGTGAGCCATGCTCGGTGTGATAAACAAGAGGCACCAAGGACCAGACGATCATGTCGTGAAAGGTGTGCCCGTGAGAAATGAAGTGGGGATTACGCGTGGGGCGGCCCATAAGGTCGGGTCTTACTCTTAGGTGGATTCCCAGGGCGATGGATTGGGGCTTACACTCTGAGGAGGCCCATAAGGTCAGGGCATACTCAGAGATGGACGCCCGTAGCGATAAAGCGCAGCGGGAGAGGGAAAGGGGGTGCTCCTGTGCCCGTCTCCTCTCTTGAAGTGCATAAGGGCTTCCTTATGATGGGTATTTACTACCCCTTAGGAACCCTTATCATGTGGAGGGGCAGAAAGGGGACTCCCAAGCTCAGACTCCAAATTACCTCGGGAATGTGAACCCAGGAATGCTTCAGGAATCTGTTCAAAGGTCAGGGAAACCCCTTCGCCTTGAATTACAATGGGTATGTGAACTCAAAGAGGTGTGCTGATGCGCCTGAAGGTATCATCACACAGGTCATGCAGCTCTAGTGGAGGCATCGGCTCAGGGCCGATGAATAGGCCAATGAGGGAGTCACGGAGGATCGGGTCAGATTGGAAGGATTTTATCTGGCTTAGGGAATGGGAACTCTGACATCTCTGACGGACCACACGTATGAAGGAGTGGTGGCACCTTTGGTGTGGGGAAGTGCCACGCTGCTGGAAAAGCCATCCGTGATCCAGGGTGGTCTGCGGATAGATTGGCATCCCGCGAACCACGGTGGTCCACAGAGTGGCGGGCATCCCGCCAACCAGGGTGGTTCGTGGCGTCAGATTTGATCCGCGAACCAGGGTGGTCCGTGGAGAGTTCCATGCGAGCAGCGGTGGCCAAGGGAGACACCATTAGAAGGATTGACGGTCAGGGCTTCTCCCACGTAGGATGGTGCTATGCGGAGCGATGGATAGGAAAAGAGGCATAAACTCCCTAGTCCGTGGGAAGTGTATCCGCGGAGGGGCCATGGATCGTGGTCTTCTCTTTTTATGTTTTTTTATGTTCGTGGTTCACCAAATTGTTATGCGTTTTCCAGTTTTTTATTATTTTGTTCCCAAGTTCATACCTGATGTGGTTCGCGAATGGGAAATTTGCTATTTGCGAAGTCCTATTTTTTCCTTTGAACAATCTCCTTCTGAATCACCAATATCTCCGAATCTGATCCCATTTTCTGAATTCCTTCTCCCGTCCCCCTCGGTCTCATTTTATAGAGTGGGGAAAGAATGTATCTGTAGACACGTGGCACCTTTTGCATAGGCCCATGACCGAAAACCCTATTTACTACTGACTAGGTCAATCTGTGACTTGTTGTGGGCATTGAGCGTTTCTCTCCCCCTTCATGAACCGAACTCAGGGAGTGCTTCGCGGCCACAGAGGGCACCGACTCCATTCTACGAACGATAGTGGAAGCTGCTTGAACCGGTCGACGTGGTTCGTGACTGTGGTGGTTCCTGATGGTGAACCGGATTGGTGCCCATCCTGCCTCGTGACCGCGGAGGATCTCCGCCTCCATTTCGTGAACGACAAAAGTTTGGGGATGGGGCGCTTTGTAGGGCCAGGCCACGTCGCGTTTTCATGGGACCTGTCCGCGGACCGGTCCTGCTTGTCCCTTCTTTGAATTTTCTCTATTCTTTTCCCCAATTCATCTTAGGGATTTTGGTAGAATCTCCTTGGCGGATTTTTTAGGACCCTACACTCATACTTATATATCATACCATAAATTTTTTACTTTTGACCGTTCAATACCCATTTGTTAATTATTCCTTGTTAAAATCAAGTTTTGTGAAATAACTCCATCTTTATGTATGTTTTGATTTAGAATTTCCATCATGTAACTTCAATCATGGTTCAATAATACATAGAATTTACAATATTATATAAATATAATATATATATTCTGTAAATATGTATTTAGAGTAATCCCTAAAATATAGATATATAAAGTGAAATACATGATTTCTGGAGATAGTAGGGCATACATACACGTGAGTGATTTTTTTATTTTCTTGAAAGTTGAAATGGAAGAAAGGAAAATTATATATTAAACAAGAATAATAATTTTATTTATTATATATCTTATATTTTAATTTAACCAATCCTTATTACTTTTCATATTAAGTGTAATTGAAGAACAAATAACATTTCTTATTGCAGTTGTAGTCCTTTGTTCGTATGAGCAACGTTATAGTATTCCAACTAAATGGCAAGTAATAATACATATGTGAAATTCTAAATAATAATTTATAATTTTTTCATAAATATCATAAAATATGTTAAATCCATATTTATATTCAATCGTGAGAGGTGGTGACTGGAAATGAATTACATCGGTTCTCAAGGCAGAATTCCACCGTACACATGTTTGACAGCTTTTTTTTCCATTTGATAGAAGATGAGTTGGATATAGGTTATTAAATAAAAATGAGATTGTGATATTTTCCCTTACCTTAGGTCCAATTTGCTTAGTAAGTGTCCGAACCTCCTGTATAATGATTTAAATAATGTTATTGACTTATTCCAGAATCATAATTATTTTTATGATATCATATATGGTAATATTGTTAGCTTCTTATTGGTAATATTTCATTATTACTTGTTATTCGGGTGTTTATTACTTTTTGTTCTTATGCGTGTTTTGTCGAATAAAATCTTAATTTTCTTTTTAGGTTATAGATACCTCATTTCCGGAATGGTATTAGGGTAATATATATCATATTAATTCATTCAATTCATTCAATTCATATATATAATCATTATGCAATGAAGATCATGTAGAACGAGTCGCATCACATCGTGGAGATAGTATTCCGTACGTACGCACGAGCGATGATATCATTCCCATGATTGTGGAATTGTATTGGAGTATATATATACTATTTCATAATCAATATCACTTTAAAATAATCATATATAGTCATTATTTAAACCATTATACCCATCTAAGTAAGGTTGTGGTGGAAAATAGATTACACCACGGTGTAGAGACGGTATTCCGTACGTACGCAATCGTGGTGATTTCTTTTTCAGTAGGATGGATAGATGGTGAAATAGGGTTGTTTCATACATATAATAACATATCAGTATGTTAGTGATACTGATGTTATTACTTCATAATGAAACAACTAAAGAAGAATAAGTGGAAGAATAAATAAAGATGAAAGAATCGGTAACGGACATTACCACTTCTTTGAAGTGATTCTTTGAGAGATCCTTTTAGGGCAATAAAATAGGTCTTTGAAGAAGACTAGAACCTCTAGGATGTTTATAGGGAATTGGAGAGAAGAAATTGGCAGGGGTTGGCCGAGTTTGAAGGCTCAAAGTGGTGTGAGGAAGAGGGGGAGGAGGTTCCCTTTTATAAGGGAGGAGAGGGGCACGTTTGGAATAACTACAAATATTATTTTATTATAAAGTCAAATTCGGTTTTTAATAGCTCCAAATTGAAATATTTCGAAGATAAGGTCGGTAGGAGTCGACATCCTCTCATCCAATAGAATTTAGACAAGTTTAGGTTCCTATTGTAACCTTATAATTTAGATTTAACATTAAGTTAAATAATTTTACTTTTAATGTGTCTTCTTGTGTTCTTACACTATAAGGTTAATAAACATACTATATCATGCCAAAAGAACCCCAAGTTGTTTATTATTAATATATATAACTTTAGCTAAGTCATTTTGTCGAACCTTAGATTTTTAGGAATAAAATAACAATTAATAATATAATATTTGTTTTAAAAACTATTTTATGTCAATTTTGACACTATTTAGTAATTGATTTTTGTGAAAATCATAACAGAATGATTAGTTCGAAAAAATATAATTAAATCAATACTAGCATGTCATATTAACCTAGATAAATATTGGAATTCATAAAAAGTCTAAAATTATATTTATTTCGGTATTTATAATATCACTAATTCTAATTTTTCACTATTATGGTAATTACTACATCATCGTTGTGTCATAAATAAATTAAATTATTTAATGTCTAAAAATTACAAATAAAATACAATTATGTAGGAAATAGTTTTATCTTTCTAATGAATATTTATTGTCGAATTTATCTAATGTATAACCCCATATTAAAAATTATTTACTTATTAAACATTGATTTTAACTATTTAACCCTTCTTTAAATAAATTAATAATAAATGTCCAAATTTAATCCAAGTGGGCCTAAATGGTCATATTTTATTCCTGAGGTTGTTTTTGGTCGATTTAAACTTATCCAATAGAATTAGGACATGTGTTCGGTTAATAATAATATCATTTTTACCCTTAACTACCCTATTTACTTTTAACCGAAGTAAAAAAATTAAAAAGTTACTATTCACCAAAAATTATTTTCATCTCATTGAACCAAATTTTAGTCCTTGATATTAACTGTGTCTCTCAGATTTTTGAAATTCCACTCACAGAAGCAGTAAAATTATGTTTTATGAAAAAATCAGTTTTTTTAACTACCACTTAGTGGTTTCACTATTCATCAAAAATTGAATGTTTTCAAAAAATACCAAAATTTCAGCCTAGGCTAATTTCGATATTCCGAATCCAAAAATGATGTCCATTTTGAAAAATAAAATTTATAAAATTTCAAAAAGTGGTTATTACTATTCATAATAGCTAGTTTTTTTAATATTTTAATAGCATATCATTGTTTAGTGAAACTCGGTATTGCGTACGACGCAAGCTATCGAGGAAGGTCGAGGTTGCGTGTAAAGCAAGACAGGCTAGTTTTGTGTGTAGTGAAAGATTCCTTTGATGATTTATATAACATAAAAACAAAATATTTCACATAAAATTCTTGGGTGTTACATGACCCATAGAGGATCTCTCTAGGTGATGAGCCACACAGGATCGCTTGGTGCTGACCCACACTAGATCACCCAAGTGTTGACCCACACAGGATCATGCTACATTCTTCACGTCACAGCCAGCTACTGGGTTCCCACACTATGATCGCTTGTCTTCTGGAGGATCCTCTCCCCAAGTTACTGGTCGATAATCCAAATACCACATAGATCCACAAATAAGTATCTCAAAGGACGGCCACGTCATAGAGGTCTCAATGCAACAGACGACCCGTCATATGGATGCTCTCTCTGTGAGTTATTAGCCTTTTGGTTATCGAGGGCCCATTTGGATTCGTGCTCGATCCAACTGGACTATTCCCAAAATTTATACAAAAATCTATTGGTGTATACCAAAGTTACCTTCCCACTACAAGGTTTCCAGCACCACTGACGGTTCATCAAATGGACGTCTGGTGCCAAAGTTAATGCCCAAGTAAATTATAAGGTCGTATCTGGTCTGGTTCCTGTCCGACTCGGTCGGACTGACCCGACCTGGGTCGACCTAGTTCAGATCAACCCGGACCTATAGGGCATGAGGTCCACAAGGCCGCGGGGGTTTCACAAGGGCACGGGGCGGCTCGGCCACAGTGTTTCCGCATAGGCACGGGGCAGCTCGACCGTGGGGGTGCTCCGAGGGCGTGGGGAAGCTCGGACGCGGGGGTGCCGCGAGGGAATGGGGTAGCTCTGATGTGGGGAGGTGCGCAAGGGCAGCGGTAGATGAGTGACGAGGGTTCCAAGATGGCGTGGGGTAGCTCAGCCGTGGGGGGGGGGGGCAGGGCGCGGGGTGGCTTGGCCATAGTGGGGTGTCACGAGGGTGTGGGGCAGCTCGGACTTAGGGGTGCGATGAGGGAGGCTCGGCCAGGGTAGCACGACCGAGAGGGCAGAGGCCGCAGGGGCCATTGGGTGGCTCGACTGGGAGGGCGGAGGCCGCGAGCGCCGCAGGGCAGCGAGTGCCACAGATGGTGGAGCACCGTGGGGCATCGGGGCATCGTGCCTTCATCAACGGTTCTCGAGTTCCACCGGTGCCTATCATCGGCACCGGTCTCCATCAAAAAACCATCTTCTTTTATTGAGTAGGATACACCATTTAAGTAGAATAGTGGAGGGTTTGGGCCATGTTTTTTTGGCCCGCACCCTCCATGTTAGAGCATTAACAAGCAGCTCAATGAGAAAAATAATATGAAGAACGAGTAAAGGAAAATAATTTAAAAAAACCTCCCTACCTCATTCATCTAATTCGTTGAAGATTTTCCACAAGGAAGGAGACGACGTAGTTGGGAATAAATAGACGTTGGTGATGACGAAATTTCCCCAATCATCAGTTCGTTGATGTTGAAGACGTTCCTCATCAACGAATGTCTTGTGGAAGAAGTCAAAGTCGAAGTTGGCATTCATCATTGGAATTCTTTGTTGGAGTGCATCCTCCCAAGGCTCCTTCCTCGCAAAAATTCCAAGTATCCAACATAATATATTATGTTTTCTATTTATTTCATTGGCATAAATTCAAAAAGGATTAATTAATTAACTAGTTTGGCATAATAAATTTTGGAGGAGTTGAAGAGGCTCCCCCACATTTAATAGGAATTTTGAGTGTTTCTCCCATTAAAGGGGAGTTCAAGGGGGTTTATACTCAATGGGTCCCCACCACCATAATCTCACAAAGGAGGTTTAGTTCCAGTGTCCCCTTCCTGTGGAACATCTACCTAATAGATTCAAAATAAAATAAAAATAAAATGTTACACAATTTATTTTATTTTTATTCATTCACAAATAAGTGGAAAACTAACTTCCACCTTTGAACGACTGTAGTTGAGTTGAAGGACTCCATAAGCGAATACCAGTGTTGGGAGTTTAACGATTCCCTCATATTTCAATTCCGAGCACTGGTTCAAAAGGTTGAAAACCCCGCTCACACGGTTACTGAACGTACCCGAAAAAAGTTCAGAAATTCATTCCGTGCACTCCGGGCCTCGGAATCATGCGCAGTCAATTTTCACGTACTCGTAAAATTATCATTTAATTAAAAAATATATACATAGAAATTCTGGGACATTACATTCTCCCCACCTCAGGGATTTATGTCCCCATATTCTAAAACTAAAACTAAGGGAAAACGTGGGGGTACTAAGTGTGCATCTGATCCTTCGCTCCAATGTGCTCTCATGAAGGTTTGTGTGCAGCCAGCAAACATTTACCAGAGGTATCGACCATCCCTGAAGGACCCACTACTATAAATCCTTAATCTCTACTGGATCCTCCGTAAAAGTCATCCCATCATCGAAATCTAACTCGCCATGGTCGATGATGTGAGAAGGGTCGTGCACGTTTCTCCTCAACTGTGATATGTGGAAGAATTCATGCACCTGGTGCAACTACGGTGGAAGAGCTAAGTGGTAAGACAACTCGTCAACTCTTCTGAGGACCTAAAAGGGTCTAATAAAACTTGGAGATAACTTGCGTCCTAGGACAAATCTCTACAAACCTCGTCGAGGTGAGTCCCATAGAAAGACAGGGTCGCCATCCTCGAACTATAGAGGTATCTATCTCGTATCAGAATACTTTTTATACCTGCTCTATGCAGTCTTCATCTGCTCCTGGATGATCTGCACCTTCATTGTTGTTGCATGTACCATCTCTTGTTCCACAAGTGCTGACTCCCTTGGGTCAGTCCATCACAATGGTGATCTGGAAGGTCACCTATACAACTCCTCTAAAGGTTCCATCCCAATGGTGGAGTGATAGCTGTTGTTGTATGAAAACTCCACCAAAGGAAAGTGATCCTCTCAGCTGCGACCAAAGTCTAGGACACAAGCACTCTGCATGTCCTTGAGGGCCTGAATGGTTTTCTCAGTCCGGCCATCTTTCTGAGGATTGTAGGCGGTTCTCAAACGAAGATGCATCTTGAAATCCTCCTACAACCCCTTCCACATCTGAGAAGTGAAACATGTATCACGATAGGAGACAGTCATCGTGGGTACTCCATGTAGCCGCACAATCTTTTACACATAGAGGTATCCCAAGCTCCCCACTGAACCCTGATCTCAAATAAGTAGGAAGTGGGGAGACTTGGTGATTTTTTCAACGATCACCCAAATAAAGTCTTGTCCCCAATATGTACATGGAATTACTATCACAAAGTCCATGGATATCCCATCCCACATCCACTCTGTGACCTCCAAAGGCTGATCCAAGACTTCTTGTACCCGATGCTCCACCTTCACTTGCAGACAAGTGAGGCACTGAGAACAAACTATGAAATTCCTTTCATCATTCCCAACCACCAGTGTTGTCATCGTAGATCCCAGTACAACTTCACCACTCTTGGATGTACCGGTATAGGGGAAATGTGGAACTCCCTCAACACTTCCACCTGAAGTGACACTTGTTCCATGGTACATCCTCTGAAGAGAATGATGTGCTCCCCACATTTAGAAAATCCATCAGATTCATGTCATATGGATATCTGAGGATGTCATGCCTCGCAGTCAATGTCCCCATGCTACACCTCACATACTCGCTGAAGAAGTGGGGGAGTGACTATAAGAGACTAAAAAAACTGCTCCATCCTGATCCAAAAAGGATATCTTCAAGGTGGCCAGCTGCTCCACCACCTCACAAAGCAGCTGTATACCAATCCTCCTGTTGATTTAATCTACTAAAACGGTCCCCTAGCCAAATTTATAGACTATCTCAAAGTCAGAGTCATGGAGGAAATCAAGAAAACATCACTGTCTCAGGTTTAGGTCCTTCTGAGAGAAGATATACCTGAGACCTTTGTTATCAGAGTACACTGTAAAGTGTTCACAAATCAGATAATCTCACCACTTATTCAAGGAGATGACCACTATTTGTAACTCCAAGTCATGGGTAGTGTATTTCTTCACATGTTGTCTCAGATGTTGAGAACCATATGTGATAATTGCTTGCACCTTCATCAGGAAACATCCTAGCTCGGTCCCTGATGCATCACACTAGACTATGTACCCTATGCCCTTTTCGGATAGCCTTATGATGGGGGTACTAGTAATCCTCTTCCTTTGCTCCTAGAAACTACTATGGAATCTCTTTGACCACATGAAGGGGTTCCCCTTCTTCATCAACGCTGATAGTGGTGTTGCAACTCTGGAGAAATCTGGCACAAATCTCATATAGTATCCATCCATACCCTGGAAACTCCATATCTCCGTCACACTCTTGGGTGGCTCCCAAGAAAGTACCGCCTCAATCTTAGCTGGATCCACTACAACTCCAGCCTCCGATATGACATGTCCCAGAATGTGAACCCCTCAAATCCAAAATTGGACCTTCGAGTGCTTACCAAAAATCTGGTTCTCTCGGAGTGTGTCCAGCACTACCTGAAAATGATAGGCATGCTCCTCCTTAGTAGCCAAGTAGATCAGGATGTTGTCGATGAAGACTACTACAAAGTGATCAAGGTAAGGATGAAATATCCTATAAATTAGTCCAATGAACACTGCTAGAGCGATGGTTATGCCGAATGGCATTGCCAAGATCTCATAATGTCCATAGGGACATCTAAAATCTGTCTTTTACACATCCTCATCTCGTACTATGAGATGGTGATAGCCTGATCTGAGGTCTATCTACGAGAACCATCGTGCTTCCTTAAGCTGATAAAAGAGGTCATTAATCCTAGGAAGTGTGTACCTGTTCTTCACGGTCACCTGGTTCAGGCACCGATAGTCAACACAAAGTCTCAAGCTCCCATCCACCTTCTTGGTGATCAAAATCAGGGTTTCCAAAGGAGAAACACTGGGCCGAATGAATCCCTTCCCCTCCAAGTCTCTAGGTGTACCTGCAGCTCACAAAGCTCCATAGGAGCCATCCAATATACTGGTGTTGATATCAGTGTTGTCCCGAGGTACAATTCAACGTAAAATTACACCTCTTGGTGAGGAGGTAGACCCATAACATCATCAGGGAAGACATCCTCGTAATGGTCCACAACAACAGGATGTCTTAGACACTCCACATCAACTGCTTTGAGGGTAATGCTAGCCATCTGATGAGTGATCGGCTGCACTCTCTTCCGGGTAGGTCCATATTATGCTGCAAAGGCTCCCTTCTCATTGGTGAAGGTAAACCAGGTCCCATCCATGCAGACACACCACAAATTATGCTTAATACAGTCTATTTGAGCATGCACTGTAGTTTACCTATCCATACACAAGATGATGTCGTAAGGCTTCAACGGTGCAACTTGGTGATCCCAACCAAAGATCTTGCCTCCTAGAGTAAGCTCACGGTGTCAGCACCAGTGCGTAATTAGTGAATCTTATCCCGTAGGAGTCTCTATTCATAAGAATCAAGCCAATAGATCCATCGGAATCTCTGAGCTCTAAACGAGGGCAGCAGCAATAAAATAATGACTGGAACTTGTGTCAATAACTACTATAGCTAAGGTGGTGTAGACACAGATCGTACCTCGAATCATCTCCGAAGCGTCGTGATCGTAGGCCTCAGTTGCCCGGAGCTGACCTTGCCCATATCCTCCTACTCCTTTGGGTCGGGGTGGACCGCATGGTGGTGGAGGCGGTAACATCTCAAATCGTTGACCACCACCTGCTGCAAGACTAGCTCCTCTGAAACGTTCTCTTGGTCCATGCAGACCTCCTCAGTCAAATCTCTATCTCTTCATGGGCAGTCCTTCGACCATCTGCTGATCATCCATAGGGCGGGTCAGGTAGTCACGAGCCATGTGACCCTACCCACTGCATGTGTAACACTACCCACTCCTGGCATGACTGGCTCTGCCTCAAGTTCCCCACACAACCGACTCTGAATCATGCAGTGGTCCACCTATATGTCTGGTCCTCTTTGACCTCTATGTCATCTGTCTGCTTCCAGCTGTAGAATACTCCCCTACGTGATGACTGGTAGTGGTTCTCACTGCTGGTGAATGCTCAGCAAGGAAACTCTCTACTAGGAGGGCTCTCTCTAACACCCCTGCCTACGTCGAGATGATGAGTGAGATCATCGAACCCTAATCTCCGGCCTCAGTCCCTGATCGATGTTCCGGGCCCTGATGAATGGGTCCCGCACCATATATGTAGAGTAGTGTGAGAGGTCAGTAAACCTCACTGAGCAATTAGCCACTATCCTGTTACCCAGCTGTAGATGATGTAGATCATGAATGTGCACTATGAGAAGAGTATCTGGGACAAACTATACCTGAAACAGGCTCTCAGTGTCTACCTAGATAAGCATCACCTCATCGTGAACATGGATCATCAAGAACCACCATCTGTTTGCTGATGCATATAGAGAGAAGGTGTGAAGGATCACCAAGAGATCTACCGGTGTCCCTTCTAGTCGGAAGACTATCACTATATCTTCAAACCAATTCTCATACCCTTTTGGGTCCGTCTCTCTCCGGAACCTAGGTGGCCTCTAGCACTGGAACTCGTGAAACACATTCATGTAGTGGGCACTCTCTACTGCTGGGACTAGTGGCATCGGTGGACCAACTGGTAATGGTATTTCAGGTGCCTCTGCAAGTTCCTCTACTGGAAAAGGGCCCTGCACCAAGGCCTCATGGCACGGTGGGCTATCAATTCGTACAATTCTCAGAACCCTACCTGGTTGTCTTTGTGGAGGAATCCTGAAAATAAACGGGTGCTCCATGGTCAAAACTTTATACCTGGTGAGATGAATCAAAATGATCAAATAGAAAACTCTTCAAAACACACACGCAAGCGGTGCTTTCGTGCACTAAGTCAGAAATCATAAGTCAGGGTCATAGTGTATGGATACATTAATTTCCACACAGAAACTGGATTCCCAAAACTTATAACCACACTCATTAAAATTAAACCTATTAATGTTAAAAAGAAAGATCTATGTCATATGATCTATGGTAGAATTAACTCCTCTGATTCCAATTTGTCACGACCCATCCCACAGGGACCGTGATGTGACTACCCCAAGACCGCTTTCCATAGGACATGGGCTGGAAACTAGCACCAAAATACGTATACCCTATAACCGGGAAGGCATTGCCTTTTTATCCTGAAAACACACTCAACCAAGCACACAACAAGATACAAACACAAGAAACTATATAACAAAAATAGTGATGAAAGTACAAGGGCCCGTAAATACAAGACCAACTATAAAGATATGATTACAAATAAAATACAACTGAAAGAAAATTGAAATAAACTATTGGGTCATCCTCCGAGGTTCCTACCTGACGGGTAGGTACAGATTGCCTCCTCAGCACTCCACGTATGTTTGTCACGTCTACATACAATCACATCATATGGTCCACCACCGAGCACCATCCAGTCCTGGTATCCTCAGCCTCCATCAACGTTGTTCGTCGTCTTCACCAAACACAACAAGGTGCGGGCATAGCTTGTCAGGGTTGAGTATGACGGTACTCAATAGGGACCCCGAGACCCTCAAGGTATCACAAAATACACAATGGATAAATCTCAAAGCCTGAAGTAAACTATCAACCCTACTTAGGTATATGACCATACATATACTGAAGTTATCATGTATACCCTTCTCAATCATGAGGAAAAACATGGTCCAACCCAAAATCCCAAAGAAAAAGAGTTCCACAAAGGAAAGAAAAGCAAAAAGGTAAGTACCATAGAGGTAGGCCAAAGAGAAGAATACCTCCAAGGTATTACCATGAAGGAAAATACCACACAAGTATGAACTAATCTCATTCTAGGTATATCTTAATAAAAGTAGTAGAAATGATTACATTTAACTACTACATTATCTTACTCTGTTATGAGGTAGACCCACACAAAATTTCTAGGTGTTGACCCACACATGATCCCTCAGTGCTGACCCACATAGGATCGTTATGTGCTGACCCACACAAGATTGCAAGGTGAAGACCCACACATGATCTCTAAGTGTTGACCCACACAGGATCTCAAGGTGCTGACCCACACAGGATCCCTATGTTATTACCCACACAGGATCTCTCTAAATGCTGAAACACACATGATCACTCTATTTTATGACCCACACAAGATCGCTCGGTACTGACCCACACAAGATCGCTCTAAGTGCTGACCCAAACCAGATTGCTCTATATAGTTCACGTCACATCCAGTTACAGGGTTACCACACTATGCTTGCTCATCTCTAGGAGGATCCGCTCCATAAGCTACCGGTCAATAATCAAACTTACACTAGGTCCCACAAAGAAGTATCTCAAAGGCCATCCATGTCGTAGATGTATCTACCCAACAGATGTCACGTCATTTAGACACCCGGTATTTTAGTTATTAGCCTTTTTGTCCTGAGGGCCCGGTTGGATTTGTGATCGATCCAACCCTACCATTACCCAAAATTATCCAAAACTAATGGGGTATATAAAAGGGACAATCTCTCTCCATGGTTTCCTGCACCGCTAATGGTTCGTTAAACGGACGTCCGGTGCCAAAGTTATGGACCAAGTAAAGTATATAGTTGTATCTAGTCTGAGTCCAGTCCGACTCAGTTGGACTGACCTAGCCCGACCCGGCCTAACCCGCTGGGTCCATCCCTTCCATTTTGGTAGCTCGAGAGGGCCTCGAGGCCCTAGGGGTGTTGCGTGGGCATGGGGTGGCTTGACCAAGGGGGTGCCGCGGGGGCGTGGGGTGCCTCGGTCGCGCGGTGCCACCAAGGTGCGAGGCGGCTCGGCCGCATGGGTGTCACCCGGGCGAGGGAAGGCTCGGCCGCGGGGTGCCGGGAGGTGTGGAAAAGCTCAGCCCAGAGGGGGGGGGGGGTTCATGAGGCTGAAGGGAGGATCAGCCGCGAGGGGGGGTGTTATCGTGAGGGTGTAGGGCAGCTCGGCCTGGGGGGGTGCGGTGAGGGCCTGGGGTGGATCGGTCGTGGGGGTTCCACGAGGGGGGCTCAGCCGGGGCACATCGGCCGTGAGGGCTGAGGCCGTATGTGCCGCGGGCTGGCTCTGCCAGGAGGGCAGAGGCCACGGGGTGGCGGGGCGACATGCCTTCACTGGAGGTTCTTGACTTCCAGCGGTGCCGATCACCGACACCGGTCACCATCAACAAAGTCACATTCTTTCATCGCAAAGGATCCACCATTTAAGAAGAATGGAGGAGGGTTCATGCCATGTTTTTTTGGCCTGCACCCTCTGCGTTAGAGTGATAGAAAGTGTCTCAACAAGAACAAGAATATCAAGAACGGGTAAAGGAAAATAATTCAGACACCCTCTCTACCTCATTCATTTGGTTCATCAAAGATTGTCTGTGGGAAAGGAGATGATGTCGTTGAGAAGATACAGACGTTGGTGATGTTGGCGTTTCGTCAATCGTCATTTCATTAACATCGAAGATGTTTCTCATCAAGAATGTCCCATGGAAGAAGTCAGAGTCGAAGTTAGCGTTCTTCGTTGGTGTTCTTCATTGGAGAGCTTTCTCCTAAGGCACCATCCTCCAAAAAATGACAAGTTTCCAACACAATAGATTATGTTGTCTATTTAGTTCATTCATAGAAATTCAGAAAGTCTTAATTAATTAACTGAGATCTGATAATAAATGTTGGAGGGGTTGAAGAGGCCCCCCATCTTTAATAAGAAGTTTGAGGGTTTCTCCCATTAAAGGGGAGTTCAAGGGGGGTTTATATCTGGGTGGTCCCCACCACCATAACCTCTCAAGGGAGGTTTAGATCTGATGGTCCACACCTATGAAACATCCACATGGGAGTATCAAAATAAAATAAAAATAAAATGTTACACCATTTTATTTTATTTTTATTATTTCACAAATAAGTGAAAAACTAACTTCCACCCTCAACCTTCTGTGGTCGAGGTGAAGGTCTCCTTAATCGAATACCAGCTCTACGAGTTCAATCTTTCCCTCAGATTTCAATTCCGAACACCGTTTCAAAAGATAGAAAACCCCGCTCACATGTTTATCACTACTAGAAATTCCATCATTCCCAACGCTTTTTTCCCAACGGTTTTAATAAACTGTTGGAAAAAAGACCCTATGCCAACGGTTCATATGAACCGTTGGGATATAGATCATATGGACCGGTTTTTCCAACGGTTCAAATGAACCGTTGGGAAATATCCATCTAAAATCACTTCTGCCATCGGGATTCTTCTCCGATTCCTAACCCGCACCCCTCCAAACCCTCGGTGCCACTCACATACTCCTCCCGTCCTCACCAGGGCTCCCATACCGACCACCCCTCGCGGCTCGCCGCTCGCCGATCTCCGCTCGCCGCTCGCCACTCGCCGATCGCCGCTCGCCGCTCGCCACTCGCCACTCGCCACTCGCCGCTCGCCGCTCGCCGCTCCCCGCTCATCGGCTCCCACACATCCCCCTTCAAGCCAAAGTTATCCAAACCCTACAGGGCCGCTCCGTTCCTCCTGTCATTACTACCGCTCTCTCCTCCTGTCATTACCGCCGGTCTCACCCCCCTTGAGTTCCCCTCCTCCCATCCTGAATCATGCTCGCCGCTCGCAGCTTCCCGCTCATGGTCGCTCGTGAATCCCCCTTCTGCTGTGTAAGCATCAATTCTAACTCTCTTTAAGTTTGAATTCAGGTTAATTATGAGTTATTATTAGTATTTATATGATTCATTCAGGATATATAACTGTCATTTCCAATGTTTTATATGATTTATTTTAGCTCTGTTGATGATTATTGCATTTACAAAATTATCCAAAGGAGGGTGATTCAACAATACATCATTGAGTTCACCTGTGTATTGAATCAATGTTTTTTGATTCCACATTTGCATACGTGAATCCCAATAACTGCATGACATGTGTATTATAATCAGTATCCCAATTTGTTTGAGGGGTGATCTTCCCTATTTAGATTCTTTTCTTGTTTCCTTTTTGTTGATACAATGTGTTTGACTTTATACTGTTTTATGAGATCGTTTCTCTTCTTCGATGTGATGTTTTTTAATGGATTTGCCCTTTTTTGAGAGGAATATCACACGAGAGTGTTTTTTTGGTTATTTAATGATGTTGCATGGTTATGAACCTTGTTCATCTGATGTGAAGTTATGTTCTTTATATAATGATATCCTTGGGAGTCATTTCATAGGGTGGATGTTCAGGCCCCTTTCTCTCCTTTTCAAGTTTGTTTTAAATTCTAAAGGACATTAATTATTTGAGAGATATATGTTATAGGGTCCCAAATTTATAAAACCCTTTGTGTTTTATGAGGGTTGGAGGTTTCAAGAGGGTGATTAGATCCTTTTACATTTTCAAATTATAATTTTATTCATGGTGTCACTTATTTGATCATGCATTTGATTTCTTGTCCATGTGGTAACTTGTTTGATTATGCAGTTACTAGTTTGTTTTTTCCACCCCTTATTTGACTATGAAATCTCTTTTTTTTCCTTATGGTTAATTGGTGAGGTTTCTCACTTGTTTGTGTGAGGAAACATTGGAAGCTAGAGTATCCTTCTGGTCTTCCATGAGATGGATTTGTTTTTCTATAACATAATGTGAGAACATTTCTGGAGTATGTTGAAATAACCCCAAATGTCTCCATGAGATAGCATAAATAACCCCAAGTGTCTCCATACATCGTATCCTCCTCACATGGGTTGGCCACTCACCCAATCATATCAATCATATCGTATTCTATCCTCTCAGTCACATAGTATAGACTCATCTCTAGAGGATTATCCCATAATCCTCATCCCACACACTATAGTCTTCTCTCGGCATTTTGAACATTCATTAATTATATTATCATGAATCTGGTCAAGAACCTCATTAAAATCATGTATTTTAACCCAGCCCCACTAACACACCAAGCCTCTTGGCATTATAATTCCAGTATGTCCGACAATACCCAATACTCACAGTATCATCTCATCCTTGATATCCTTAGTTTATCTTCTGAATCATTAAATGGAGTAAAACCTATCATAATACATTTTATAGACTCTGAGGGACCATCCCACTCTAAGAACCCACCAAGATTCCAATCCATCCTCATAAGTATTTCCTCATCAAACACTAGACGTACAATTGCCACATTTATCACCATAAGGCCCAATCCTCTTAGGAATATTTTACTTGATCTAAAACCTCATCTAGTCCATAAACATATCATCCAAATTATAAGACATATGTTAGACCACTCATATCCCAATTGATATCTAGTGACAGGGTGATTTCAATTCCATAAAATCACTAAAGAATTTTATCTAAACCTAGGCGGCTTGTGAACACCATATCTATAGGTCTACTATGTTAATCTATTTACTTTCATTTACCGTCATTAGACTCCATGACTCCCATGGAACATAGTTATAATCAATCCCTTGTCAATCTATGATCGAATAATCAAGTTAGTGTTTAAGGGTCTATCGAGGTTCTTAATACTATCTTTATATACATAAGAATTCTTATTTAAAGAAACAATTAATTTAAGTAATGGTTGATCACCTATGGAGGTGCTTATACTTCATCTTCTAACTGCTAAATGATGTATTTCCTCCACATGAATGAGGAATTAAAAAACTCCCCTTCCATGTTCATGTAAAACCTATATTTTCCAAAGACAGCATACTAACCACAAATATATAGGGGAGAAAAATCAGAAGACTGGTCCATGATCACATCATTAGTCATAGCTTCATCAAAAATCTTCATGCCTTAAGCCTTATATTAATCATATGATTTGACATATACTTACCATATTAGTGAATTTTGATTCATATTCAATCACTAACAATTTTTCCTACTCAATATCTAAGAGATCTCAAGATCTAGCTTGTTTAAGATCATCTAGGAAGTTTTGGTCATTGAAGATTAGTTGGAATCACTTCTAATAATGTTTTCATCCTCCCATTCCACAATAACTTTACACCACAACCTATCTTGACCCTTTAGTAATGGTGTAGCCATGTAATTTCCCAAACAAACTTGTATTGAACAAAACCAAACTAAGCTGAAACTCGAGCCAAACTAATTATATACCATTTATAGGAAGATTAATTGTTAATTAATAGGAATGTACTCTTTAATAGTATCATTTTGAAACATGGATTTGTTTCCCCCTTGCTTGCAGGAACATGATTTGACCTATGTGGCGTTGCGGTTCTTATATGTTGGGCGGTGACATGTATAGTCACACGAGACAAGTATGTTTTAGTTTAGTTTTTATTTTATTTTCTTTATCGCATTGTCCACTTAGGTCTTTTACTGGTTTCTATAGACATGGAGTAGTTATATTCTACGAAGGAGGCCAGAAGGGGTTCGGATTGTTTCAATCCGCCGGCTTTAATCCGAGGTAAGATTATATGATTACTACTTGTCTCGCACCTCATATATTTTGGGGATTTCAATGTTTTTGACTCCATATTATGTTTTTTGTAGGGCATTGGATCGTTTTGTGTTGGTTCGGGTGGATTTGGTTCTCGCCAATGGAGGTAAGGATTTAATGCTGTTGGTTGGTTTTTCACTGGTTATGTAGGGTCCTTTATGTGTTTTAAGGTTCTTAATATCCTTTTTGTAGTGCGTTGATCCCTGCTCATTGGTTTTGAGTCACCAAGTCAAGGGTTACTCGCCTGCGTGTGCATAGGTAAGTATGTATATGTATGTGGGTTCCCCCGTTACGTGTATAGTCAACCATGGCAATGATTATGCACGTATGGGGCTTGGTGTGCCCATGTATATATATAAAAATGCATACGCAGGAGAGTGGAGATAGGTATATGCATTTAAGCATATGTGTAAGGATCCCCTTGCACATGCTCATGGCCATGTGGGTTTGTGCATAGGGGATAGGTGTCCTTGCATGTGTGTGAAGGTTTGTATACTCAGTTGGGGAGCATCATCTTTTAGTTAGAAAGATCCAAGAGCCGAAGTGGACGGCTTGGTTCCACCTTGAGGTAGGGTCCCTCTTCTAGTGTCTTTAATTAAAGAATTCTTTAAATTGTATTACCTTCTTTCTTAATTATGCATAATTATATCGACTTGCATATCTTGAATAAGTGTTCTTTTATAGAATCATTTCATTTGATAAATAACGTCATTTTTTATAATAAAACCCTTCCAACGGAGGTGCGCTGTCTGCGAAAACTCACAGTGATAGTTATGTTGATCTAGTTGCTTAACTTATTGCATTTGATTTGTGCTGAATGAGTTATAGAATAAATGTTAAATATAATTAAATGAATTTTGTGATAAAGAAATGCCATGATTTTATAATAAAACCCCTTCAATGGAGGTGCGCTGTCTTCTAAACCAAAGAGTAGTGATAGTTATTTTCTGTCGTTTTGTTTCCCTTTAGACGTTGCGTCATTGTGTCACTCGCTACAACCTTCTCTGGTGATCCCTTGTTATAGCATATTAAATAGTTGATATGTTATATCATTTGGCGGCAGGGCGACGGCCGGAACGTTGCCCCGCCTCCTCCCGCTCCATTCGCTCCTGGCCGGAAGATGCTGCCCTGCGGATGTCGCTGGACCGGGCCAACACGTCGCGGTCACGTCGCGGTCACGCCGCGGTCACGCCGCGGTCACGCCGCGGTCACGCCGCGGTCACGCCGCGGTCACGCCGCGGTCACGCCGCGGTCACGCCGCGGTCACGCCGCGGTCACGCCGCGGTCACGCCGCGGTCATGCCGCGGTCACGCCGTGGTAATGCCATGATTTGGCCCTGCTCTAGGACGACACCTTGCGGCGGTTCGCAATCCTGTCGGGATTCGATGTATGATACCTTGATAGAGTTTTAGATACATTACCCATCCATAGTAAATGGGGAGGGAGGTGACGACCGGAATGTTTCCCCACTTCCTCCCGCTCTCTTCGCTCCTGACCAGAAGATGCTACTCCGCAGATGTCGCTAGACCGGGCCAACACGCCGCGGTCATGCCGCGGTCACGCCGTGGTCACGTCGCGGTCACGCCGCGGTCACGCCGCGGTAACGCTGCGGTCACGCCGCGGTCACGCCGCGGTCATGCCGCGGTCACACCGTGGTAATGCCATGATTTGGCCCTGCTCTAGGATGACACCTTGCGGCGGTTCGCAATCCTGTCGGGATTCGATGTATGATACCTTGATAGAGTTTTAGATACATTACCCATCCATAGTAAATGGGGAGGGAGGCGACGACCGGAATGTTTCCCCACTTCCTCCCGCTCTCTTCTCTCCTGGCCAGAAGATGCTACTCCGCAGATGTCGCTAGACCGGGCCAACACGCCGCAGTCACGCCGCGGTCACGCCGCGGTCACGCTGCGGTCACGCCGCGGTCACGCTGCGGTCACGCCGCGGTCACGCTGCGGTCACGCCGCGGTCACGCCGTGGTCACGCCGCGGTCACGCCGCGGTCACGCTGTTATTTGTCCCTGCTCCAAGACGACACCCTGTGGTGGTTCACAGTCCTGTCGGGATACTTCTTCTATCCCTAATCCGCACTTCTCCAAACCCTCGACGCCAATCCCATACTCCTCTCGTCCTCGCTACCGCTCCCATACCGACCACCCCTCGCCGCCGCTCCCATCCCAACCACCCCTCACCGCTCACCGATCGCCGATCGCCGCTCCCCGCTCATCAGCGCTCACGATTTTTTTCTAAAATCACTATGCGAACCCATAACCCTTCTCGTTTTACCCTAAACCATAGCTCGACGCACCCATATGGAAGATTTTTCCCAATAGCTCGACACGAATCCTACTGCCCAACCGACTCTCGACGTGAACCCTACTTCCCAGCGCGACAGGTCTGGTTTTCCAATGCTCAATTCTTCCGCATTAAATGGGTATGTATTATGATCCACTTACGATTTTAGGTTGTGTTTGGAACCCTGCTTCCCTACCTACTCTCGAGGGTTCTAACTCTACTTTCCAACCGGTCATCTTATCTTTGATTCAAGAAATTTTTGTTCATTCACTTTAAATCAGTATGTATGCCTTCATTTATTTTTGATTTTTTGGTTCCATTTCGCTGCAATGTACTGTCTATTATGATGCCCTTATGAACAAAAGCAATATATCATTTTAGGTTGCAATTTTGTTTTAATTTACCTGTATAGAATCATTTTGATTGATATTGAAGAGGTCAAAATGAGGTGGGGAGGAGGGGGGGATGGGAAGGGGTGAGGTGAGGAGGAGGGGGGGTGGACAGGGGGTTGGAGGTGGCTGTGTAGGTGGGGGAGAGGGGGAGAGGTGGAGAGGGGGAGAGGGGGGGGGGATGTGCTGGGGGTGAGAAAAGATAAGATACAGGTGTGAAAGAACATCCATGTTGATGGCAGCACCAATACATTAACGACTAGAAAAACCTGATCATCGATCAACAACGTCTCCTACTGATCATCTATCAACAACGCACCCAATGGGGTATATAATATAAATGAATAACCAATGAATTATCAATGGTCCTCATGAAAATCATAAAAGTTTTACCTTACAAGGGCTCTATAGTACAAGATTGACCACTCCACATGGGCGTTATTAATTAACAGGTATAGAAAACACTGGTCACTCAATCTGTAACAATCCCATTATGGCATCTTCAAGAGTCCCTTTGATGCATATAAATATCTTAAGGAAATCCGACCATAACTTCTATCCCACATCATCATCCCATACCAATGGTTCTAATAGTTCCAATCCTAAAAAAAGACAGTAATCCTCAACTGTTCTAACCTTGAGAAATAGGTACCAAAATTTCAGGATAAAACAAGATATCTTCATATATACTACTTGATTATAATTTTCAGGATCTATATGAAATAACATTGAATAGAACTAGCTTAGATTTCACAATCCATTCCAACTAATGATCTCATAATAACCCTCACACATGATTCTTATCTCACAACCCAACCTTCTGGAGGATTCTGAATCCAATCCTTGAAGAAATCCTGATAAAGAATTGTTTTACTCCAAAACACCATAAAGACCACATTCAAACACAGAAAGTATTCCATCATGGAAATTTATATGAAAAACTGATCAAAATTGAATACTCATAAGTCGAATTCTGACTCGAGGGTTAAAATAGGGTAAACACAACAAGGAGAAAAAAGTACCCAACCTGTACTTTAGGTATATGATATGTGACCCAAAATGTCCCCTCGTTCCATGTGACATAGACTGCTCAGTGTGTACTTTTCCAAAGTACACATCATGTGTTCCGGTATATGATGTTTACCCCCACCTGGGTACATTCACATACAAGGCCCCACTTAGCATGAAAAATTCCCTACTACGTGGAATGTATCACCCCATACACAATCTTTACCCCACATATGGTTCCCATGTATGTACCTATCCATATATCCCCCCCACACAAGGTCTACCCACGCACAATGCCTATCCATGTACCTCGAACTAGATATAGCTTTATACCCTACATGGTCATCTTCCACTAGCACACCCCGAGTCACCACTACATGGCATGTAACCCACCCCCTTGTATTAATCTTTTAGTTCCCAAAACCCATATTTCCCAAGTACGAAGAACACATGATGTGTGTTCTCAAAACTAAACATCATGTACATGAGTTATCCCAAACTAAACCCCCCAAAAATATCCCAAAACACCTAATTTCTCCAAAGTGTCCATTGATTTAATCCTGAATGGGTCACCAAAAACCCAAAAAATACGATTAAAACTTAAAATCAACTACCCTATGGGAATTGGTGGGGGAGGCAGGGGTGTTTGGCGAGGGTGAGGTGGGGAGGAGTGGGGGCTGTGTAGGGGGTTTGGTGGGGAGGGGGTGGGCTGGGCAGGGGGGAGGGGGGGTTGTGCAGGATTGGGGGTGGCTGTGTAGGTGGGGGTGCTGGGCAGATGGGGGAGAGGGGCTGGGCAGGGGGGTTGTGTAGGTGGGGTGGTGGTTGTGTAAGTGGGGGAGGGGGTGGGATGTGCAGGGGGTTTGGCTAGGCAAGGGGAGTGGGGCTGGACAGGGGGGGTTGTGCCAGTGGGGTAGTGGGGGGGTTGTGCAGGTGTGGGGGGGCTGGGCAGATGGGGGGGGAAGGGGGGTTGTGCCGGTGCGGGGTGGTGGTTGTGCAGGTGGGGGAGGGGGTGGGATGTGCAGGGGGTTAGGCTAGGCAGGGGGAGGGGGCTGGGCAGGGGGGGATGTGTAGGTGGGGTAGTGGGGGGGGGTTGGGCAGGTGGATGAGTATGGAGATGAACTTGAGTTCCTTGAACCCAATTAGGGAACTGCGGAACGATTTTGTAGGACCGGAGTATATCGGATAAGGCACATTCGTGGAAGAATCTATAATTCTAGCCATGTCCCTACTTACACTATCAATGTTGTAGAAACCGTGGAAGATCCATTTAGTGAGTCTAGTAAGAGAAGGAAAATCCCCATGCATAATCCAACCAGGTACAATTACTATGGAATGTAATAATGCTACAACCACCATAGATCAAGATTAATACGTCATTATGTTGAGAAACATCAGACCCTTGTACGTTTATTTAATGATAAATGTTAGCAATATTTGAAAATATTACATTGACTATGATTTTTGATTTAATATCATTCTAATGTTGACACATTCTCATATGTGATATGATGAGGACAATATAGAACCTTCCACATAGATACTACAATTCTGTGACCAATGCAAGAAATGTCCATAAGTCCAATTCATGCTCAGGGATCAATTTGGAGACCTCATTTCTGAATCATAATTTATAGTAATTCAGTAGGATGAAAACATCATTGACTTTTTAGGAAGGCCTCTTTAAACTTTTCTGACCACTCAAACATAACTACATTCTTAGTAATCCTAGTCATAGGAACTTCTAAAGGGGAAAAGTTTTAAATGAACCACATGTAAAACCCGAACAAACAAATGAAACCCACAATCTCAAACATGTTTCGTATACCTTCTCATGAAACCACAACCTATACATTCGTTGGGTCCACATAAATTCCCACATTATAGATTATGTGCCTAAGAAAACATACTTTATGGAAGCATAAGTGACACTTTGAGATCTTATAAAACATATAATGCGGTCAAAGTGTACAAAAAAAAATCTATAGGTGTCCAATGTGTATATCAATGGTCGGTGAGTATATAAGTATATCATCAATAAGAACCACAATGAATGAGTTGAGATATGTATGGAAGATCTCATTCATGAGATCCATGAACACCATTGGATTAATTTTAAACATGAAAGGAAATTAAAGATATGTATGGAAGATTCCTTAATAATTTTCACACCATTTGTAATACGAAATCATATATATACATTCATTCAACTAATCAATTCATGTCCTTAAAAAAGTTCCACATGTCTCATTACTGCTAAGTAAAAAATGGCAAGGATCAATATTTGCCCTCATGTACCTCTTTATAACCTCTTTATTACCTCTACACAAGTAGTAATTTACCGCTTTCAAAATAGTAAATTATCTTCACACATGTCTTTTCTAGCCCAACATATTTATATGTATCCACTACTTTTACCTTTATCAAAGCCCTAGACTAATACTTCTCACTCAATATAGCTCATCACTCAACTCCCAACATCTTCCATACTACTAAATGTAGTGTCTCATACAACTATATATCACATACCAACCTTCTCACTTAACAAACATCCATGTTAATACATTATGATCAATGTAAATCCATTTTCTGAAATAATACCATATTAACCATGGTAGGTCTAATATCACATTCAAAACTCTCCATTATCACTCATGGTTGGGTTCATCTAGAACCTTATCACTCAAGGTGAGGCCATTATATTGACCACTACCTTATCAATCATGGTAGGGTTATATATCATGTTATAATATGATAACTTCATTATCACTCAAGTAAGGGTCCTTCTAGCACCTTATCACTCAAGGTGTTGTCATTCCTTATTATATATCACTATACTTGTTAGAATTTCTCACCCAAGATGTGTATGAAATAACAACAAGGGCATTTGGTCCATATTATAGCTCACCAGATAGGTACAAGGTTCTAGTTACTCGGGACCTATTCCCCCTAACTTATAAATCATGTTAGTGTTAGATATCATTTTATAATATGATAGCATCATTATCACTCAAGTAAGGGTCCTTCCAACACCTAATCACTCAAGGTGTTTTCATTCATTAAGATATTTCACTATACTTGTTAGAATTTGTCACACAACATGTGTATGAAATAACAAGGACATTTGGTCCATATCATAGCTCATCAACTAGTGTACCACCATGAAGACCATGATCCCATGTGATAAATGGTTGATTTTTATGATTCTCCCTATGGATCATCATTCAAATTTCAATGGATACAAAAATCATCTATGGAAGGTATGTACTAAAACTCATGTAGTAATCTACTGGATTGTCATGGAGGATTATCTGAATGTTTTCATTATAGATTGGGGATAGAATATTACCTTGTAATCTTATCCTCTTAGAATATGATAGAAAATTTCCAAAGTGATCCCAACAGATGATGTAAATAATTCATAACCACTGAAAAACACCATGTTGGATGTCATCATAGCATATCCCCTTGAAAATTAGGCATGTGATATCTCTCATGAATCAAGTAAATATCTATCCCCATAGAATCTATGTGTCACAAGATCCTGAACAATATCCCTCTCTTAAACACAATCCAATACCTTGATAAATGCAACAATATAACTAAATCTCTTGACATTATAGAAGTCATTGCCCCATAGTATATGATTCCCCCATCATTATACTCTAGGAACAAAAGGGTTATAATGGTCATAGTGTAAATATCCTTCTAGGTTATTATATTGAATGATTAAATTCATCGAAAAAATATCAAATTTATCCTGGAGTAATCAAAACAAATAACCCTTATTCAATAGATCAGGATTGAGGCAGGGGATTCTTCATATATGAGTTATAAACTTGAATTTCCAATATCCCCCTCCCTATTTGATGAACAAGACAACATTTTGTTGGTTCTTGGTCTCTCTACCACATCAATATGTTAACCATACAAGGGGAAGGGATGTGAGTAAGCCTTCAAAAATGAGATGATTATTTCTATGTGTTTTTTGTGTGTTTTTTGTGTGGTTTCAGGTGATTAAAGTGAGTTTTCTATGTGTTCAGTGGTGTGTTTTCTGTGTTTGCAGGTTGCAGTGTTCCTATGACAGAGTGGTGTGTTTTGTGTGTGTGCAGTGGTGTGTTTTCTGTGTGGGAAGTGCTGTGTTTTCTGTGTTTTCTGTGTGTGCAGTGGTGTGTTTGCAGGTTGCAGGTTGCAGGTTGCAGTGTTTTGGTGAGTTTTCTATGTGTGCAGTGGTGTGTTTTCTATGCGTTTTCTATGCAGTGGTGTGTTTTTAGAGTTTTTTATGTGTGCAGTGGTGTGTATTATGTGTTTGTAGGTTGCAGTGGTGTGTTTGTTTTTGTGATTGCAGTGTATTTTTGTGAGATGACACGTTTTTGACAGAGTTTACATTGCAGCCTGCAGTATTGCTGGCTGTTTCATCTTAAATTAATGGGGGGTCTAACCCAACGGTTTCAAAACCGTTGGGTTATACCTTTGTGATGCTGCAACATTTCCCAACGGTTTTGAACCGTTGGGTTATACCCTGCTGCATTTTCCAACGGTTTTGAACCGTTGGGTTATACCCCTACTGATACCTTTCCCAACAGTTCAAAACCGTTGGGGTATACCCTGCTGCTTTTCCCAACCCTGCTGATTTTCCCAACGGTTCAAAACCGTTGGGGTATATCCTATTCCAACGGTTTTAAAACCGTTGGCATACCCCTGTCGCTGATTTTTCCAACGGTTCAGCTGAACCGTTGGTATAAAAGAAATCTAAACAGCCTTTCCCAACGGTTCAAGGTGAACCGTTGGTATAAGGCTTTCCCCACGCCTCACAGCCCAACGGTTTCTAAAACCGTTGGGATAAGTTTTCCCAACGGTTTTAGGGCCTTTTCCAACGGTCTTAAACCGTTGAAAAAACATGGATTCCTAGTAGTGTATTAAACATACCTGAAAAGAATGTTCAGAAATTCATTTTGGGTACTCCGGGCCACGGAATCACCCGCTGTCGATTTTCACGGACTCGAAAAATTCCCATTTAATTACAAAATTTACATGGAAATTCTGGGTCATTAAAAACATGTTATATGTAACTAAAAAATTCATGTAATAAAATACTTCATTAAATTTATATTACTTAAAATATTTTCAGAATAATTTTTTATATTTTTCTTTTAATAAAAAACTTTTTACGTTGGTGTTTCATAAGAATGTAATGTAATATAATAAATACAAAAAAAATTAAAAAACAATAAAATCCTAAAATAAATTTAATTGTTCTAAAATTTTCTTTAAATATTAATTCAAATATTCTTTTTTCCCAGATATGAAGATGGAATTGAAATTTAAAACCATGTTGGTGGAATGTTGACTTTTTTTATTTACTTAAACTATTTCATTGATAACATTAAAGGAAAAGTGTGAAAAAACAAATAAAAATATATCATAAAATAATAAGGGTCAAAATATGTTCAAATTTTAGTATTGGGAATGATTTTAGGTTATTAAACCCATTACTATTTTAGTTTCACCCCTGGTATACTCGTTTTAAACTCAATCCTGGTATTTAACTTTTACAATTTTAATGATGAATTTTGAAATGAAAAATTAAGTTGAACATATTATAATATATTAATTATTATTATTATTATTATTGAAACCATTTTTCTAATTTTTTTGATTATATGGGTAATATTTTAATTTAAAACAAAACACACATACTTAATGAAAAAATAGTTTTACATATAGAAAATTTTCATAAGTATACAAATATTTATTATCATAATTAATTATGAAATTGATTAAAATGGTGTAAATTGGATTAATAATTATATTATTTAATTAAGATTACATTAAAAAAAATTGAAAAATATTTTGTTTTAAAAATTCATTGAATTAAAAGGTGAGCTTTAATAAAAATGACAATTTTTCATTATTTCGTGAAAAAATAATCTTTTTAGAAAATTTTGAAAAATTCACACTAATATAATTTTGAAAAGTTTATTAAAAAATGAATTTATTTTTTTCAAATAATATTTATGAAATTTAAAAAATTTAATTTTATTATTTGATCACAGTTCTCGATCAAAACTATTTTCTTGAGAATATGTATTTTTGAAGCATATAAACACTTTACTAAAAAAATATGTACTTATATATAGATATAAATTATTTATATAAAATCATTATATTTAATTTTGAAAAGATATTTATTCCTCTTCATACCTAAAAATGTAATGTCTAGGCTATAATGATCATGTTTAAATAATAATATTAATATAATATCATGAATCTTAAAAATCATAGTGTCTCCTATAACACAAGGCATCAAAAAAATAGATTTATTGGAAAACAAAATAAAATCATGGGTTGTGAATTCATTGACCTTTACATTGATGGTGAAATTGTTCTTAGAGAAATTCATTTCTTTTTCTGAGTCACACAATTGACATACACTTTAAAATTTATGATAGAGATGATTAATAACCAGGACATCCTCACATTTTATTTTATTACACGCCCAAATTTGGATCTTTATGATCCAATAATTTTCTATTCTTCATCATTAATAGATAATGTGGCTTGTTTTATTTTTAGTCATTTATGTTACTAATTATTTATTTCCCATCATTTTGGAATTGTAAACTCTATCAGCAATCAATGTACAAACACATTCTGATACTCTTTGGGGAATTATTATGACTAATTCATTTTTATTTATTTATTATCCCGGTTTTCATATTCACACCCATTTATTTATAATAAATTTTATATTATTTTGAATATTACTTACCAACATCATATAAAAAATTGGAAAATCAATTTTCAATTTTTATCTTGCATTGTGATTCCCTGAGTTGTTGTGTATAACCACCTAAGGTCTTCATAGGCACATTACTAGATATAAATAAAGATAAATACCTGTATATAAATTCATATCCTCCACACTAGATATAGTATCCATTTAAATAATGCATGAATGGTCAAAAAAATTCCACCTTTGTTTTTTTATTTTAACTATTAGATATAGAACACACATTTTGAGAGCTTCTAGTATTTCCAAAATAATAGCACTTTATTTTCTGTGCACTCTGGATAATCTTTTCTATAAACCCATTAGTATTTTCCATTATTATAGTTTATAAATTCTATTTCATCCCCAAATCTACCTTTAATTTTGAAGTTTCTTCTTAGGTACTAGAATTAACCAGCACTACCTTTTTCTAGTGATCAAGAAACATATAAGATTTTTCATTCTAATGTATCTTTTTCTCCTAAGTATTATTCATTTACTATCTTGTTTATCCAAAAAGACACTGCACATAATCTACATACTGAAAAAACATATTTATAGATTTCATAATGGGAGTCAAGATTCTCCCCTGATCTTCTATTTTGTTTTCATTTCAAACTGGTTAATTCTAAATCGATATCTCTAATATGCAAAACTCAATATTGCATTTATATTTTCCACACATCGAAGATATGGGTGTTCCTATTAACTATCACCATTTACTAATGGTCAATCATTAATCTTTTTGATATCTAAAATATGATCTTTTTCAATTTCCTACCTGAACTCAGACTTCTCTTCTTCCAGTTGCTTCATATACAGTATAGTACCATAAACCACTCTATTGGATTTTATTATTTTGAAACTTTATACATTTATATAAATAATTATAGCTTCCAAATAAACCTCAAGATAAACTATCCATTATAATATTACTTTCCCCAACACTAAATTATTTTTTTACTTTTCTACCACATTCACTAGAAAATCATCTTTGAATACATTGTAATTATTAATTTATTCCACATTTTTTTACTTAGAAAAATTATTCTCTTATAAAATTATGTTGTTATTTTTAAATATATTTTTTTAATAACTCATAGATTTTACATTATCCAGTGATTTATTTTCTAGTAACATCACCATCTCTATAATCATCACAAAACATTAACGGACACTTTTCAATAAGTCACAAAATATTTCAATATTGAAGGCATGCAAGTGAAATTTTCATTTTGAACTTTATTTTTTTTCTTGTTTGGTTGTATAAATCAAATGACATGACCTCATAAATATATTATTCTTCGTGTTAATCCTCTATATTGTGTTTCTATAACGGATCAAATTCCACCTCCTTATAATTTCCATTTAACACATTTTTATTATCATAATTCATCATCTCATATGCATCAAGAGTGCTATGGAGACTATCCAATGTTAGGACTTTTATATATTTATCTGTAAGAATATAAAATTTTGGATTCAAATCTTTTGGAAATAATATCCAGCTTTTATTCATAATCTTTATTTTATATAAGGTATATGGGGACCAGGAATATCCTGCAAAATAACATTTACTCGATCAATGAAAGAATAAACAAATTCATTTCGTTGCCTCCACAATTCTTCCATTATATTGAACAGAACCCGTGATTTTTTATCTCTTAATTTTGTGTTTCCTTTTTGAATATTTAATCTTTTTTCCACATTACATTGTGGATTTACATGATATCAAATTTATATAGATTCAGTTTGATATTCCTCCCCTGAAACAATTAATTCCACTAGCACCATCATCTTGTTCTTTATAGTAACCTTTTGATAAAGTTATTCTATCTATACAAACTGAAATATTATATATAATAGTTATGTTCAAATACATTACTGAAGATGAATAATATTATTATGTATTATTATTATAGAGATGAAAATTTTTCAATCTTCAAAATCCACTTACAATTTACTTCTCCCATTTCTTCAATATAATAGAGACTCTAAATAACTTTTACCTTTAGGTTTTATTCCATTTATTATCCCCATTTGTCACACCCAACTGGACACTACAAAAATAAATAATATATTTTTTCATTTATTTTTAATATCGATATCATTAAATGTTTTTTTTCTACAAAAATTAATGTTTTTGGGATACATTTCATGTCGCATGGTTATGGTGCATTATTTATAAAAGAATGTAGAAACCACCTGATAAAATCTTCCTTTTATCAGATCCAAACAACAAAGATGCTAAATGTTTTAGAAGTCCCAATGATGTTTCCATTTTTTGTGCCCTAAAATCTTATAAATGGCACATGAATAGTGCACATCTTTCCAAACCATATTGACCAAACCTGCACAATTCCTAGATTTCATAAAATTTTGATTTCAATATATTACCTTGTTTGATTTTCACCTCAAATCATATCCTCTCCACACATTTAACTCTCATTCTGATATGTGACATATCGTATATCGCCCTCTCATTTTTTGAATTCTCCTATACTGAATATCTATGATTTATTCAATTTTTATGTTCATATGTTCAATGTAACCTTTTTACCTTATTGTATCCATTATTCTTATTTTACCTCTTTAGTTCTTCCTCTAACATTGATTCAGGGACCTAGGATATATGTTCTCTTGTTTTAAATTTGGGGTTTTTAAAATATTGGGGTTCTTTTTGGACTTTAATAATTTTTACACCTCTATGGGTTAGATTTGAGCCACTAGTGTCATATGTAAAATTATTTAAGGTAACATAATCTATATAATAAACATTAAATTGAAAACTTTAAATGACTGATTATTTTAACAGTTCTCTTACTATATTATGAATTACATATGATATGAAAAATATTTTTTTATGTTTTTAATTCAATTCATTATTATATTCCATATTTTCTATTATATTCCATCAAGGGTTCCTTTTAAAAAACAATGTCTTCATAATTTTTTTCAATTTGAATCATCATATTTTCATAATTTGTCTTCCAAATGATGTTAACTATGTAAATTGAGAGTTTCAAGGAATTTTTAATCTTTCGATTGGTTTTTTATTAAATCTCACTATCATGTTAGTTTTCCTAAAAAAAATAAAGGAAATTAATTATATTTAAATTACTAAATATGAATTTTACAAATATAAATATAGATATATAAATATAAATTTTTATCATAATTTTTACATCTTCATACAAGGTTGTGAGAATATGTTCCTTGGGAAAATGGGTGTATATATATATATCATTGCCTTTTTGAGTGTCTTTATATCTATAGTTGCACATGTGTGAATATATAAAGATCAGTTTTCTAGCTTAAATTCGTTGGATTAATTTTTTTTAAATAAACAATGTCATTTCTAGTTTAGGAGTCATAGTTTTAAATATTAGGTGTTCCATTGGAATGAAAATCATCTTTAAGGTGTTCCCCATTTTTGGGGAACATGGATGGGTGTTGAAAATTTGATATGTGATGTGTGACCTGTAAGTTTCTTGAGTACCATTTTTGTTTCATTGAATATAAGTAGGGTTTGTTCATAAAATGGAGTTTAGAGGTTTTCAATTTAATTTTGTTTATAATTATGAAATTTGTTAAATGTATGTATATTATAGTTTGACAAACTCACATCCATCTAAGTTTCATGGGAATCCATGGGTTATTAGGCAGGAGCCCAACATACACATGTTTCACTAGTTAAGTCTTACGGTCCAACACCAAGCGATATATCACTTTTCTTCTTATAGGATATTCCCCTAGGTTGAAATTTTTTGGGTGACACCAAGTCATGGGGTAGGTTTATTTTTCGCATCTTGCACCGATGTTCATTTCTTATATTTATGTTAATACCTTTTAAATAGACTGTCTAAAAATGATCTAAGGTTCCCATGATAATTGAATTACATGTATTCTACATTCCACTACTTTGTGAGAATTTTATAAAATAATTTCCATTGTTATAATATCCTATTGAAACTCGTACATTGCCACATGTATCTTCATACAACTGCTTTATTAGAAAATATATATTTCTTCAAATACTATTTTGAAATATGAAATTGAATTTGTATTTATGAAAATCATTTTGTAACCTATATATAAATAAAATGGAAGCCTTATTTTTACATATATTTATTTTTAAATTAGCATGAAATAGTTATCAATTTAAGGGAAAGTAAAAGGGTGTGGTTTTATTTTAGAATCCTTAATAGGCTTATCGGTGCTCATGTAATGCCCAAATTTTAAAAGAATAGAATTATATTCGATATCATAAAATGATTTGAAATAATGAGTTGATATTTAATTACACACAACACTCAGTTTATCTTACGATACTCTAAAAAATTATTTTCATCAATAGGGTGTGTTGTACAAAAGACCGATTTTTATCGAACAACAATATACTATTATTATTATTATTATTAAAAATGATATTGATCACCTAGCTGCTCGAATGAAGGTATGGATAAGAGTAAGAAAAATTTGAAAATATATTTTAAACATGATTATATAATGAAATTTTTGGAAAAAAAACTAGAAATTTAAATAAAACCCTTACAAAAAATAATTAAATGTTTTTCTAAAAACCCATTTAAATGCACATATGTATGTTTTATACCAAAAAACCATGCTTGTTATATTATATTAATTAAATTTAAATATAATATATTCTATATAATATTTATCATTCAACCTATCTGTTTTCAAAATAATAGATAAAAATAAATCCAATTTTATGATTTAAAATTATATTTTTATAAAAAAATGTATTATAACCTTTTTATGGTGGAATTATTTTAAAACTAATTATTTGAAAAAATACAATTTTAATTGAAAAAAAACGTTAGTTTTTTAATCCAAAATTCAAAAATTATCTTATGGAGAAACTTTTTATTTTGTTGAAAAGTTTCAATTATGATGAATAGTGAAAAATACAAAATTTTAATTGATAACTATATTTTCACCTAAATTATTTAAAAAGTTAAATTATTTTATAAGTTGGTTTTAAATACAAAATATTTCAATTATATATATATATATATATATATATATTAATCCAATATAGGTAATTATAATATTTATGAATTTCCTTCCATAAGTTGAGGGAATGGGACTCCAATGTGTCGTGCCCTTCCATTGTTTAGAGGAAGGAGATATAATGATCCCACATGTCCTGACGTCAATAGGCCTTGGGGTGGTGACTAGCACCAATGGTAGGTAAACATTCACATGAGATGAGAGGTATTAAATTTTTTACAGAAAATATTAGGAGATAAGATGTGGAACCACAAAACCTCCAAAAACATTATTAATAAGAGAAAACTGAAAGTAAATCTATCCCATGCATGTATAAAGAAAATCACCATAAAGTAAAACAAAATCCCAATTTAATGTACCATAATAAAAGAGACTAAGAAGAATTAATGACTCTACTGAATCCCTATCTAGTAAGGTCCATAATAGTCCAAAAATCCTTCCAGGAAACCTGATAATAGTTTTATATATGTAGGGTGAGCATACAAGTATGCATAGTTGGAAAAAAAGTCACTTTTGCATACATATGGGGAGATACTAATGTCCCTATGAGAAAATAGTTGAACCATAAAAGTGGATAATGAGTAATACTAATCACCCATCCATAACAAGGCACACTCACCAATAATTCAAGTCAATTAATGCAATAATATAAGCACATAGACATTTGGGTTCCACACAAAACTTCCCACTTGTTAACTGATCATCCCTATTAGCAAACATCTTGGTGATGAAACTCTTCTGTTATCCCCATTGTAACATACTTCTTGCACAGAAATGGGAAAAAAACTACGTCATGTCCCACCCGTACACACCTGGATCACAACCACATCACATCTCACCGAAAAACACGTAGGCCCCACCTCGAAGATGCCGGGGAAACAAACCAGCTCTCAACCCGCCCAATGATTTATGGGCTACCATATCTGGTAATAGCCTCAAGCCATTACAGCTTTCCAGGATATACTCATGTAGTAAATCATGGGAGATGGAGTTTGGAACAATCAATAACTAGTAATCCATACTCCCACCAGGATGTTGGGAAATATACCCTCTCTCATAGCAATGGGGGTGTGCGGAACATAGTACTCAACACAGGTGGCATGTGTATAGAAAATCACAATGAAATACCAGTTTATATATATCTCTAAGAAAGAACTCAGCCCAATATATGGGTTTTCAGACAACAACCATACCATATGATGCTTCCTTGCAGATACCCCTACATACACAGCCACACAACCATCCACAACCAAAACATAAACCAAACCCCTTTCATTTAACCACTAATCATTATTTTTTGAAAGGTTCACTTATTTCATTCCAACACTACTGGGAACATCCAACCCCAACCTTACTCAACACTTTCAGTAACACAAACAAAACACTACCAGATTACAGTCCCATGTCACAACACTATTCAACAGAAACCACCACACAACCAAGAAGAAGTCTCAATTCTCTATAAGTTCATCCATTCCACAATCAATCAATTTACCAACCTGAGATTTCATCCACAACTGTTGTATCACCCCAAACACAACCCCAAAACAAGAACCACCGAAATAGTAGCCTTACTATACAAGAGTACCAAGCCAACTCATAGAAAGTAAAAAATTCAACAAAATGCAGAGCACAACCACACCATCAAGACAGATGTATTTGGATTTGGACAAAATTGATCTTTAATTCCCCTTTGATAAACATGGGTGATCAAACAAGGGTTTTCATCTTTGTAAATCCTTTTATTAAACCAAGTTTACGTGATTAATCACATTTTCATATTATGGTCATTCAATATGTAATCATAAACAAGTAAAAAAATAACATGTATGCAAGCAAAGACCACCAACAACAATGATTTTGAGAAGGCACATAGACACACAAAAATTCTAAAAGTAAAAAATGATAAAAGAAAAAAATGATAATAGGTAATATAGAATATGTATCATCATCACATAACTGCCAATTTTCATAATCAGTCCAATCATTCTTTTGATCATAATCTCCCCCCTCATTTACTAATCTTGTTATAATTCGAACATTGTTCATTAAATTTTGTATTCAGCTATATTCAGATAGAAAATTTACTACTCCCACTTCGCATGACCAACAAATAAATAGAGATGATGGAAATTCCCAACATGGAACAACAAGAGGCCAAAAATCCTTGTTTCACCAAAATAGGGGGTTGTTAAATTATCTAGAAAGACTCCATGAAAAATAGAATAGAGGGACACAACACAGGTGTAGGACTCCTTATGGGAAAAGAAAAAATCAAGGCACACCATGAGAAAAAAGGGTATAATGAAGAGAGGATCTTTGTTTATGAAAATTCCAGATCCTAAAATTAGGGATGAATTTTCATAGTACATAGATTTGAGATTGTGGTTTGACATCAAGTATGATCAATTTACAAGGTCTCAAAATGATAGGAATATTTGACATTTAATTATTCCCTTTCAGAAACGGTGGAATGGGTGCATGAGAAGTTCAAGAGTTGATTGGTTCTTCATTTGATGAGCCTTTGATGAAAATCTAAGAAAAACTAGAAAACTAGGAAGACTCGAAAATGACTCTCCATTAGGTGAGTCACTAATGATAATTCGCCAACATTGATCCACATATGCAAGTCACCAATGCTGAGTAACTGGTAACTATGTCACTGAAAGCTGACTCACTAGCAGCTGACTCACCGATGCCACAACTCACTGACGCGCTGACTCACCTACTCCCTAACTTACCGACTCCCTAACTCACCAACGACCTGTCTCAATGACTCCCTAACTCACTAATTCCGTGACTAATTGATTCCCTGACTCACCAGTGCCCTGACTCATCAACTCCCTAACTCACCCATGTCCTGACACACTAATGCCATGACTCACTCATAGAAAACAATTTTTTTTGGAAAAATCATGAAATGAGTCCCCATTGCCTCCCTGAACACCCCAAACACTATATTTTCACAATATAATGAATCAAAAGGGTTAGGGTAATTAAATTAATAATTTTCAATAGAATTAAATATAAAAACATTTAGGACATTTGAATTTTTTCACAGTTAAAACATGTATTCTCGTCACGCATGAGATATTAATTTTAAATAAATTTATTTCACATAAGTGAGTTTAATTGGGAAACATGGATTCCATATTTTGAATTATAACAATATTTATCTTATAGTTAGTTCAACATTTTTTTTACCAAAGTAATTAATGAGAAAAATTAAAATTACATTCTATGATTATGGTACAAATGGGTTTAATATGTGAATAAACTTAGAATATAATGTGTAAAAATGACCAAACACTCATACATCACCTATTTTTTGGGTCATATTTAGACACTTATGACATTATTCTTGAAATATATGTTCTTTTCAGACACATTTTCATTAAATTTACTCATATATTAAGTTAATTATTTAAAATGAAATAAATATACCTTTCAACCTTTTAATTTCCGTATGGATTTCATGATAGGAAAACAAACTACATAGATTATTTTATAATTGTCATTTATTAATATAAATTGGTTATTTTTATCATAATAATTTATACTTATTTTTTAGAGATGATATAATTACATTAGATTCTTCAGAAATTCCAATCCATTGATTATTTAGTTAATAATTAAATTACATAAATGAAAATAAAAACATTAACAGTGACGTAAATAGAATATATCTGGGTGTTAAATTTATTTAGATGAATATATATAGTTAAACATCATTTAATTTAATATATTATATTTACAAATTTTTCTTAGTATTTTGTAATTTAAATTAAACAAATATTGTTTAAATTTACATTAATGATATTTTATGAAAATAAATTATATAAAAATTACTAAAAATCTAATATTCCTCCAACTAATTTTTATATATAAATAAATATAATATTTGGACTATTAATTTAAAATTTTATCTTTTATAATGAACATGATGAACCTTAATTATTAATAACAATGATTGCACGGTTACGTTTAATGCTGGATTATGAGTGTCACATATACTTTTGATAAAATTAATTTCAAGAAAAAAATGGGAATTTTATTTTATAATTTTTATTTAATATCTAGAATTAATGGTTCTAAAGTTTCTAGTATCCCCCAATTTAATTTTGTTATTATGGATAAATTAATTAGGTTAGAAGACTAGATACCTTAATGAAAAAATAAAGAAACATAAGAGTTAATGAAAAAAATGTTTAAAACTGAATTTATTTTCTGTGTTGGAGGTGTTTCCTAAAATAATAATCCACCCCTGAATTAAAATTAAATTTTATTGGAATATTAGGTAGTTTATACTTCCCATTAGTAAATACAATTCTGTATTTTTAAGAATGTCACTCTTCCATAAGTATAAAAGAGATGCCACTCTACACATTAATTCACACCTCTCAATACATTTGGATCATAAAAAATCATCCCAAATAACACCCCAAATTCTATACTCTAATAATTGAAGCCTTAATTTTTTTATAAAGTAAATTAATTATGTCATGTATCTCAAACAAAAATGAGTTACCCAAAAAGTGGTAACATTCATCAATGAATGTTTTTGTTTTATTTCTTCCATAAAAGAATAAATTCTTATTTTATTTTTATTATATAATAACCTAAGTATCAAATATATTATTATATTTATTCTTCAATAGTGTTGAACTACAACCATACACACTTCAATGAAATGAGTTATGAAATCATCATTCATCTGTATGGTGGAATACCGTCACGTGAACCAATGTCATCCATTTTATCCATTACCACCATTCATGGTTTGGAATAATGATGTACATTATATTTATATAAGAAATTTATGATATATATGATCTTATTACAACTCATTAATTCTTATATGAAACATACCCTCATGATTTTCATTCTATGGGAATACGATAACTTCACTTCTATGTAAGTCAGACTAACTCCTCGCAAAGTGATATGATTCATTCACACATTAATTTAAATATATTATGGATGAGTTTAATAAAAATATGTTTAATATATGAAATAAAAATTATTCTTCAATGATAATATAAATATATATATTTATATATATAATATACTGATCCTACTTTTTATATGACATGAATATGGAAATAGTGTCCATACATTCGTATGGCCTACTGTCTCCATGAATTGTGTATTTCATCACTAAATTATATTAATTGATATAAATAAATATATAATGAATATATATGATATTTATATATTTTTTAAAATTAGTTATACTATGAAAAAATTATTTAATTAAGTTGATCAAAAAATGGAATGTCAAAACATATATAAAAAACAAAGCGGTTATTACTGGATATGAAAATTTAGCAGGGAATTGTTTATAAATGTGTAATAAAACGTTACAAGAAAATAATATATGATATTAAAAATATTATTTTTTATTTATTAAATTATTAACATACTTAAAACCACATTACATGAGGTTAGATCACGTCCGACCAAAAGGAAACGTGAGGAGAGGAATTTTCTCATCTAAATTTTAATTCATTGAGATATATACCATACACAAAAATTAATTTTATTGTATGATGTATATAATACAATTTAATATAATGAATTATTATTATAATAATAATTATTTATATTTACATATCCATTTTTTGTCTCTATTAATGGGGGTTTACGGTTTCAACGTTACAAACCGATAAGAGAATTTTTTTAGAATTTCCCGTTCTTTTATACGTTTTTTATGTTATACAGCTATATTATTTTATAAGGTGTATATACTACCCATATTACATATTATATCTTTAATTAAATTATTTTTCATGATATTGAAAATATATTTTAATCTTATTGCATTATATGGAATGTGATTTCAAGATTCAGAAGTGGTAAGAGTCGGTTGTTAATATCTCATCATTTATGCAGACTATGTATGTTTAAGACACTAATGTGGAATATTATTATTCTCATGAACTCTATTAAAATATGGCTATTAATGATAATTCCTAGTAATTGTAACATTTTTTCCACTATTTGGAAATTAAAATTTCTGAGAACATGTTTTTCAGAAAATATGACTGCATTTCTCTCTTCAGTCAGAAATCTGTGTTCTTTCAAAACAATATATTTTTTAAAAATGATTTCAAAATAATATTAATTGATGTATAAAGATCATTTTAAAGGGAAATTATATTAAAAAAATTATGTTTTTAATTTTTTTTGAAACTATTTCCAAATATTATTAATTTTTTTTCAAGGTTATTTTCGAAGAAAAAGGATTTCAAAATGTATTGTGTTTTAAGAAGTGATTTTAGAAGTGAAAATGGTATTTTACTCAAAATTTGTTTCATGATCCTGTAATTGTATTACCATTCATCAATATCAAAAAACTCTTATTTTTCACTATTCTAAAATAAGGATATTTTCTAGTGATACCATCCTCATTATTTAAATGGATATATTAATATTTTATCAAAGAGATTATTAAGAAATCTGTTTCTTTTCAACTAACCAATTATGATTGAAAGAGACTAAAACGAAACCAATTTATTTTCTATGAGTTTTACGATGAATGTTTCTTAATGATTATATGGTACATTATAATTATATGAAATGTGTGAGCCAGATACAGTTTATACAAATATTTTATCCCTATTATAGCTCATAGGTAAGCCCATTATTACTTAACATAGGGTGGCCCTAACTCTTCCAAGTAAGCTAATGAAAACATAAATTTGGGTGTCCAAGATAGTTCTAGAAAATCCCATTATATATTAACTTGGGGAGGCCTAGATAACATTATATAACCCCATTACTTTTTTACATCGGAGGGGGAAATATACCTCCAGGAAAAAAAAATAATTGCTTAAATGATGGTGGCCCCTAGAGGGTTCTCTAATTCATTGGGTAACGATTGTATTGGAAGAGAGCCATATGGTTATTCTGAATAAAATCATTTTAAAGGGAGTTTTATTAAAATGATGTTCCAAGTTACCAAAAATATATTCAATTTATTTTTATGGGTTTATAAGTTTTCTTATGATCGAGATCGATATTACATGCCTCATAATAGTTGATAATGACGACTAATTCATTTTTCATGATTTTATATTTGATTATCCATGAATTTATGAAATAAATTATTTTATGATTTTCTCATGCACTCTGATTATTTCATCACACCCTTATTCACTTCTCATTTACATTATTAACATTCAATTGGTGATACTTATATTTTCCCCTACTAAGCCTTTGAGCTCACCCTTTTTTTGTTTCCTTCTACCCCAGGATAAAAACACTGAGGTTGAATGAATAATTTTAAGAGGTTACATAATATGTATGATGATGATGGGTTAATGTGAAATATGAAAAGCTATGTTAAATGGGAGAAATGTTCATTAGATTCCTTGGGTATTTTTTTGGTAGGGCTTGTCCTAATTCTCCAAAACATTAACCCTAAAAATAAATATACGATGTAAGTGATCTGATTTTTCTTTTGATTTTGTATGGTATGGACGAAAAAAATTGGTCACCCATTTCTATATCAAATCTTAAATTTTAATTTTTAGGATTTTAGAACCAAATTCGGGAGTGAGGGACTTAGGATATTATATTTGGTATTAAATGTTACTTTAGATAACATTCTTTATTAGGGTGTTTTCATGGGAGGTAGTCTCAATAGATTTGGATACCATATCCAGTCTAAAAGATTAAGGAGGATCATAAGTTCAACACCTTATGCAACTCATTTGAATGATTTAATTTGGAAAAAATTCAGGTTATTAACTCCTAGGATTAACATGAGCTATTTTAAAGGGGGTTTTATTTGTCAAGATTAATAAAAAATGGGGATGATGTATACTAGGTGGAAACCCGTTGCCTCTGGCTAAGAGATGGGGCTTGAACCCATAACCGGAGGACAATAATGGTTTCACACCTACCACTAGACTATGTGATTTTCTTGTTATTATGAATTTTTTATAGGTAAAGATTAATTTTATTTTAAATACATTTGTTATTTTATTTATAGAATAAGTGTTGATTTATCTTAAAACAATAGTTAATAAAATACTTCTAATAATGGATATCAAACTAAGTAAGGAAATATTTGAATAATTTTAAGGATAGTTATTTATGGAATAATTTATTTAGAAATTTGGGTGTTATAATTGAATTTTGAAAATTAGTATATTATATGATCATTTTTTCATTTTTGGAATTATCTTACCCAGTGATAACCATTTGGGCTTTGGTTAATGTTTAAAGATATTAGGATTATCTAGTTTTCCAATTTATGGTTATGTGGCCTTTAAATTTTGATAATATTGCTTTGAGAATGAAATATTCATCCTGAATACAAATAAGCAAAAGAAGATGACAATATTTGGTTTTATGTTGATTAAATCATGAAATAATACTAAAAAAGTAAGTATATTTCCATATTCTCATACTCTTGATCGTAAGAGAATTCCTCAACTCTAGGAATATGATCTTGAAACAAAATTTTACCATATTTCCATCGTCTCTAATGATATCAATGACATTTTTCACACATATTATTTATGGTTTTTTATTGTTAACATTAGTTTGATCATTCAAATTATAGTGATCGATGATCTCTATCAGTCTATTTACTCAATTGGGATTTATGTCTAAATCATCACATGCCACCAATGTTCTACTACGTAGAGACATAGTTACTGGTCATTCCATATAACCCTCATACATAAATTCACATTTTATCAATATGATGATTTAATAACCCTTTTACTATGTGGGATTAAAATACTATTTTAAATGGTCTAGCCTTTGATAATCGAGATAATATTCAAATTGTGAGGACACAATTTTTTAAAGGGAGAATGATATAACGTCGCTATAATTTTTAATGAAGAAAATTACATTCAAAAGCATAAAGGACATGAAACATTGTTTATATATTGCATTACATGAAACACTTAGTTTGTCTTATGATATAGTAAAGAAGAAGTTTCTTCAATATATCTCGTTACATGCAAGATCAAGTTTTACCAAACAATGACATAATAATATTATTATTATTTAACATGATCATCACCACCAAGCATTTAGAATGGAGGGAATGAAAAGTATTAACTAAATTATTAAAATATTTTTTAGAAATATATATATATAATGACTTATATGGGGACCAAAAAAATAAAATTTAAAATAAGACCCTTTTGAAAATAAATGAACATCTTTTTTGAAAAACTATTTAAATGTGCAGAAGTTTGTTTTATACAAATAAAATAAAAAATTACCCATTTTATTATATTAATAAAATTTATATTTATTTCTTAAATATATAATTTTTAACATTCATACTATGTGTTTTTTAGTCAATTGATAAAAAGAACCAAATTTTATTCTTAAAACACATAATTCTTCAAAGAGAAATTTTATCAACTTTTCATAGCGCCCTTCTTTTAATTTTTTTTTTGTAATTTTATATATTTTTAATATGAAAAAACACCATTTTTATATCATAATACCACAATTATTTAAGAGTGATTTTTTATGAAAAAAAAATATTTTTTTAATGAATTGTGTAAAATATATAGTTTTCACTAAAAACTATATTTTTGCAGAAATTATTTAAAATGTAAACCATATTTTCATTTTTTTTAAATTAGAAATAGTTCAATTAAACATATACGAATCCAATATTTGTCACTTGAATATTTTTCTTATTTAATTTTGATATAAAATCATTGGGAACTACTGAATTATTTCACCTTAAAACCCCACATTCTTATCATGTCTTTAGGATAAATTTTAAATTAAATGTTTCCAATTATGTGAGATGAATTGGAAAAAATGGATTCAATATTTGGAATGATAATAATTTAAATTTTTGTATAATTTTATCTTAATATTTGAATAAGGTGACTAGTGAAAACAATTAAAATTAATTACAACAATTGAGGTAAAAATGAGTTTACTTAGTAGTTAAAATTAGAATATAAGTTGTAAAAATGACCCAAAACATCTCCAAAACCAAATATATATATATATATATATATACCATTATGACCTTAATATTTAATTTTATGAGTATTTTAGACACCCTTACTTTAATTTGACCCCTATAATAAGCTGAATAATAAAAAACTACAAAAAACATTTTCCTTTCCTCATTCAAATTTCTATAAAGATTTGGGTATGGGGAAATACTACATTAGTTTGGATATAAATATTATTTTTTAATAAAAATGATTTTTATTTAACATAATAATTTACCTTTAAATTTTTAGATATTATATAATAATATTAACTAATTAAGAAAAGCCAACACATGGATTGTTTAATTAATAATTAACTTTAATAAATGATGCTAAAAATAGTAAATGTGTAGTAAATTGAATGTATTATTATATTACCTTTTTTGTAAATATATCATGTTACATAGGTTTGGATATAATACATTCAAATTCCACACTATCAGGTATCCTACTGCACTTGAAGATCTACTAAGGGAAGAACCACACTATCAGGTATCCTACTTATCGTGGAAGGTTTTTAGGGATATGGGCTCTAGTAGAATCAAATTGTTTGTCAATGATTCTGAAATCTCCGTTGATGTGTGTGGGGAAAGATGAGGGCCAGAGTAGTTCCGATGGGCTGGAGCACACCTCTGTCCACTTTGCAGGCCATTTGGGACTTGGCTGAATTTGAGGGAGTGCTTTGCCTTCGGGAGGGACCATGCTTGCATGGGATCGCCGAGTGGTCCTGCATTGGGGTTGGCAGTGTTTTATTTGCTTGGTCGGGTCTATTTCTGGTTATCCGCTTGGGTGTTTTTGTTGTATTCTGAACCTTTTGGTTTCTCACTTTTCCCACAAAAGTGTTTATCTTAATAAAAAAATAAGTTTTAGTTTCAGTTATTCCTATTTTTAGTTTAAATAAAATAAATGATATCAGAACTGACAATAATTTATTTTTATAATAAATAACAAATATAATGTTACTATAAATATAATATTATTCCATGTTAATTTTATAATTTATTAAATATTAAATATTTTCCATTCATGGAGCTGCTGATCCTTTATAAAGAAAACCTTTCCCCCTAAATTGTAAAACCATTATTTGCACGATTAAGGTTAAAATAGTGTTTTTGTGCGTTACATGTCTTATGTTAAAATTAATAGCCAATTAACAAGGTTTTTATATTTTAAAATTTCTTATTTCACAATTAGAAACATGGGGGTGGATTTTTTTAATAATTACCCCTGTAATTTATTCTTAATGGATAATTACTTATGTTATAAAACAAGTTACCTTAATGAAAACCCAAAATGAAAAAAAAACAAGTAAACATAGTAGTTAAGGAACAAAATATTTGAAAAATTACAATATTTTATGTGATGGAGGCGTTACTCAAGAAAAATAATCCAACCCATACATTATTATTCAATTTTTGAGGCACATGAGGTAAGGTAGATCTCCCAATCGTAAATGCCTCTTAGTATTTACAAGAATCCCAATATACCACAACTATTTAAGAGAACTCCCTCCTGACACTTATTCAAAACTATAAAGCCATTAGGATCAGTAAAAAAATTCCCAAATCCCATCACAATTTCTTTATTAAATTAATAGAGTCCTCATCTTGGTCAGAAATCAGACCAAGCAGTGCCTTTGGTTCAAACTAAAAAAAGTTACCTAAAGTAGAGCTAACGTTCATCAACAAATTTTTTTATTTTATTTATTCCTAAAAACCCATAAATTATTTTTATAGAATGATTATATAAAATACTCAGTATCAAGTATATAATGAGAGGTTTTTATGAAGAGGTTACTATATACAACTGCACACACTTCCATCAAATTGTTTATGAATTCACCATTCATGTGTGTGACAAACTACCACCTGTCGAACCGATGAGGTTCATTTTTCCATTAACTCATTTAACGGTTTGTAATAAGGATATAAATACTACTTATATATGATATTTACAATAATTATGATGTAATTATTATTTTTTAATTTTATTATCACACATACCTTCATGCTTTCCTTTTTGGGGGACTATGATAACTTTGTTGATGGTTTTTTTTAACATTGTTCATTTGTTCAAAGTGATGTGATTCATTCACTCTTTATATGGAATTTATTAAGGATGGTTTAAAATAATAGAATGTGATATATATGCAATAAAAATTATACTAGAATGATAATATATATATATATATAATTTACATATACTTTTTCCAATACTCCATGAAAATGTAAATAGTGTTCATGCATATATACGAAGTTATTAATTCTCCTTTACTTCATAGACTCTAAGGACTGAAAGAAGAGAATACCTTAGCTTAAAAAGATTCATGCATTTAAGAAACATCAAAAATTGACAAAGGTATGATGAATGATTTGGTCAAATATGGGTCGTGCAGGTTTCATCATGGTCGCACAAGTATACCTACGCGCCACGTATTGGGCGTGTAGGTTACCTGTGTTCCCTATTTGATATTCGACCGGGGTCTTTAGCAGCCAATAAATACCACTTGTGGGCCCCCTTTTCGGGGACAATAAAATCCAGAAAATCAGATTTGAGCTCTCGGCACCCTAGTTTCTTCTTGAAGCCTTCCGAACACGTCTAAGGTAATTTCATACCTAGAACAGAAGATCTAAAGAGGAGGAAAAAGGATTAGGTGTGGAAATTCACCATCACCCACGTGCCTAAGTGTCTAACCCTTATGGGAAATGAAGAAACTTGTGCGCTGCCTTATCCCTTCAACAGAACATGCGCACCACCCATTTAAATGTCTTTTGATATATTACAAAGGGCTTAAGGAAATACTCGCCCAAGAATTACCCCATGTGTTGACCATAACGTAGGTACCTAAGTGTCGCGCAGGTATACCTGCGCGACCAGTACCTACGCTCCCCAAAAAGACTTGCACGCCTACTTTTTTTTGGGTTCTCCTCCTGACTATTCCACTTTCTTCATCAAATACACCTCTCATTTTCAAGATTCATCCTTCAAAACCCTCTTCAAAGCCATTTTGGGCATGGTTACCTTGTTTTCTTTCTTATCTGAAAGGAATTCTATGGAAAATCTCTTAAAACCTTGTGATTTACATATCTTTATGTCACTATGGTTAGATATTTCCTTCATTCAACCTCATCCTTTAACTTTAGAGGATCATTAACCTGGGCCTCCCTTTCAGGAGTAAGTCCCAGTCATAATTTTTCTTAACATGGGCCTCCATCTCATGAGTAAGTCCCAATCTCAAATTCCTAAATAGGGGCATCCTCCATAAGAGTAAGCCACAGTCTTCAAGTTACCAAATATGGGAATATTCCTCAAGAGTAATCCCCAATCATAATTCCTTTAATATGGGCATTCTTTTCAGGAGTAAGCCCCAAGTTACAAATTCCCAAGTAGGGAAATATTCTTAAGGAGTATTCCCCAAATTCCAAATTCCATAACCTCGAATCCTCCTTACGAGCATTCCCTAGTCATAATTTCTCTTAACCTGGGCCTCCTTTTTAGGAGTAATCCCCAAGTCCCTTATCCTGGGCCTCCTTCTCAAGAGTAAGCCTATGTCTCAAATTACCAAATATGGGGATCCTCCTTAGGAGTAAGCCCCATGTTCCTTATTCTTGGGCCTCTTTTTTCAGAAGTAAGCCCCAGTCTTCAAATTCCCTTAATTTGGGCCTCCTTCTCACGAATAAGCCCTAGTCATAAATTCCCCTTAACATGGGACTCCTCTTTAGGAGTAAGACCCAGTCTTAATTTACTTTTTATTTGGGCTTCCTTCTCAGGAGTAAAACCCAATCTTAAGTCCCCTCGAATTTAGGAATTTTTCTCGGGATTAAACCCTCTGTTAATTATCCTAATCTCCATAAAGCACATATTCCTTTATAGACCTTGTTCCCAGGTTTCATCCCTGAAGTAAATCCCAATCCTCATTTATCTTGGTTAGTCATACATATATAATCCCCACATTATATTTTATGATTGCATCTTTAATCGCCCAATAGTCAGGTTATACCAATACCTCTTGTTTTTCACACCGAGCATAACTCATGTGAGATTAGAGTGTAAAAGTAATTATGACATCTATCTTTGATCCATAAATCATACATAAACCTCATACTTATTTACTCAAACTACGTGGGTTCTGATTCCTTTTCTAAACAAAGGATACGTAGGTAGCCCATCTGCTGGTATGATCCCAACTCTGAAATAATCTATGTCCTTCTGAATGACAATAAACTTCAAGTGCCCCACTGAGTGGCTTCAAAACTAGTATGATTATCATAATGACCAATAGAATACTATATAATGTGTTTAAGGATACCATTTACTAAGAATCTCTAACAAATACATATGATTCTCTATCGATGAAGAACCTCGAATACATATAAAAGATTCTCAAAATCTCTTACATAACAATAATTGATCGATAGATCTAAACGAAAGCTCATTTTCATACTTGTTAATTTAATAAGGATTCATGAACATAAATTAAATATATAAAGAGATTCCCATAGTAGATAATAATTTCCCTCAAAAAGGTGTGATGAGTCCGACCTCCTATCCTCTCGACCAATGCAAATTCTGAAGCCTCATCAGCTCACAACTATTGAGAACCTACCTTTTGAAAGTAGGTCCAAATGGATATAGAATCCTTGGATGTTTCCGGTTCTACGAACAAACCTGTTAGAAAAATCTTGGAATGTTTGAACCTTAAACCAACAAGGTAATCCCCATTTCTAGAGGGAAAGAAAAAATGGAGAACCCAACGTTAATCCTTAACGAAGTTAAAATGATTTGTTACTTATTTTTTAGGCCCCTATGTAAACTCATTGAGAGGGCCAACAAATAAATCAATAACATATGTGCTAATCCAAAAGATGTAGTGGCCAAACTTATCTTTATTATGTATAGTATATCAAACATGAACTCGTTTTCTAGATCTTCTGCATTATAGTAATGGCTTCTCTAAAGTTCACAACTATGAATACCTCTACTGTGAATGCATCTTCTGCTACTCCTACTGGATCATCGTCCGATCTGTGGAAAGCATCACCTACTTAGTGACTTCAACACTGGGTATCAAATGCAATGGTTAAGGAATACCATCAACACAGTACCATTCCTACTCTAAAGGCACATTGAAAATCCCACCAAGTAAACAATTCACCCTGGTTGTCTGGACATTGATGACCAGAAATCAAGAGGCAGGTGGTGCCAACCACCGTTTCCAACCGTTTCGGGTCGTTATCCCTAGAACGCAATCTCCAGTCCCTCCCATTTTTTAGGGAGGTGAATGAGAAGGTCACTCAAGGCCTTAATTCAGGGAAACAACAGTCCTTCTCGAGGGCTCACATCAACAATCGCTGCCAGACACATGCGGCAGTGCACCCTCAACATGATAAGGGTATCGTCTCCAGGCATTCGGATCAGGTTCCTCGAACCCGAGCAAGTAAGACAAATCACCAGAGGCGACGACCGCTCAATAGTGAGTAGGTTCTCATCTCTTCCATTTCTGGATAAGTCTACCAACCTAACTTGGAGGAAGGCAACGAGCGGGCACACACACCCATCCGTTTTAATTCCGCTATCCAGAAAACTCGTCTGGAAACAACAAACCAATCCCACCAGGAAATTCCAGAAGAGTATTATAGGAAAGAATATAATCCTATTTATAACTCATCAGCTAGTCAGCAGGCTCTTCTGAGTACAAACAAATAAGGTCACCAATTTAATATGGTGGAAACTGGTAATAAGAAACATACACCTGTTTACAATCAACAATTCTGTCAGCTGTCTCGTCTTCCAGTTTTGAAGGATAATCATCAAACACACTTGAAGAGTAATAAAAAACAAGAACATACACCTGCCAATGTTAATCAAGACTGCAAATAGTCTCTTTTGGTAGAATTAGGAGAAGTGAGTCAGATAGCTCTGACGACAAATTTGCAGAATACTCAACTCTCTTCCCCCAAACTTGAGTACTATAAATTTTCACTAATAGGAAAAGGAGGACAGGAGCAGGAATACACACCTACTCCAAGAACGGAATGGACGTATATTCCCCTTCTTGCAGCTGAAGTCACCAAGCACATTTTGATAATGGTGAAGGAGCATAAGCAAATCCCTGCTCATATTCTGGATGCATGCCAGAAATATTATAACCCCTTCAGCAATATCCTAGGAAATGAAATGAAAATATATCCCTACCAGTGGAGTGACACATCAACATATCACTCTGGAACAGACACACACCTCAGTTCCATTCCATGAGGGTTGTGGGGCATACTCCCCCATATCATACGGAAAACCAAGTCAGGCACAAACACCTGATTTGAGTGGAGATAATTAGCCTAACCTGATCATTTCTCCTGAGGAGGCACATACAGATGCCCATAATGTCCACTTTCTTCACCAAGTGGTTCTTAAAGTTAGTAAGAAGGCGTCTAAGAAGAAGACTCGCCCAGCACATCCAAGAAATCAAGGGCCAATATGTAATAAGGCCTTACTCAATGCTAGAGTCCTTGAAGACCTTAGACAATTATCTATTGGAACACAAGATTATTATCTCTCATTTCCCAATAGTGGGAACATTAATTCCAAAGGTCTTCATCAGAAACATCCTCATGAAGGCTTTCTTCATGACAGTTTGGTCGATCTCAAAGTTCCATCTTCAGATGAGAGCCACGCTAACCCTCTATGTGGCCAGAATACTGAGGAGAAAGAGGGTTCATCTTTTTCTATACCCCACCATGGTGGTCCTCCCCATGATGATGAATTTATCTGAGAAAGTTCTCTCCGCAGCAGTAATTCACATTTCCTGTAAAACTCTTCAAAAGATAATGCAGTTACGAAAAGGCCCTCTTATCTTGACGCACGTGAAAATGTGAATCTAGTCATGTCTGATGCTTTACCGCTAGTAGGTAAAATACTTTCTCAATTAGAAGATAGCTCGGGTGTAGGTCATTCTCCAAACCACCCCTTGGTCGTTCATCTTCTAGTTTGATCAGTGAATTCTCTACCAATATTGTTGAATCTGATGAATCAACAAGGAAGCACCAGCTCTGGTCTAATCAGGTAGAATAATATTTATCAAATGATAAAGGGGAAAAACTGAATATTGGAAAAAAACTGGTGAATGGTGAAGTACCATTCTTGTTTTGTCCTTTGGGTGACTCTCAGTATGACATTCTAGAGATGTTGATGGAAGATGGAATTCATGATATTCTTCTCAACATATGGAACACACTTTGTCAGTTGAAAAATAAAATATTATCTTATGATGAATATAAAAATCATGTCAAGATAATAGAAGGGTAAAAACACCAAATTGACTTGGCATCTATCTCTGTTTCTTGATATCTGGGGGATAAAAAGCAGCAGAGAGCCCTTCAGTGTTCATGCCTTGGCGCATTAAGAAGATTACGCAAGTTAATTTCCAATGCCCCATCTGGTATTCATATTAGGGAATGGGGTGTACATGTAGCACTACATTTAACTGTACTCTCATGCCAACAAATCCCGCCAAAAATGGTCTCATGCAATGTTATTTCCCATGGACGGCCACAGCCAATTGGCTTGGTTTGTAATCAAATGATCACTCAAGAATAGGCCTAAAATAGTTCTTCTCAAAGTCAGGCATACATAGAACAAGTTGTCAAATTACTCTTGCATCAGGCAAATGAGAATATCGAACATGCTTCTCGTTTAAAGCGTGCACATCATTAAGTGACAGAAGTGTCAGAAATCATCATGCATTCATTTAAGCCAGGTGATTTGAGTGGATATAGGTTGATGCATCCATCCAATTTCTGGACTAAAGTCCACAAGATCAGGAGAGATTTTATGAAATACTCAGAAATAGAAGCTCAAGAACCACCACGGCTTTCCAGACCAGGACTCTTTTATCCCAACCCTCGGAATCAACAAATAGGATTCGAGGAGTTGATCAGGAACAGTAGGAATAGTCCCATTCAACAGGACTAGGGACTTCAAATCCTCAATCTCTCCCTCAGATAAAGCCAGTCTTCTCTCAATTAGGGAAGAATCCATAAGAGGAACAAAGAGCCAAATTATTAGGGGATTCTATCCAAATTACGGTTCGTCAAAAAGTTCTTCAAGGGTCAAATCAACAAAAGGAAATGTATCATCAAGGACATGGAAGAAGACAATATTGCAGAAAATTCTGATAGAAGGTTTGCAATACGTTATGTATCAATTAATGTCATCAATTCCATTGTCGATGATCCCCCAGATGAGGCTCACATATAGGGATCAGATGAAGAAGTTCCTTCTCAACAAGCTGTGCACACAGAGGCAAATGAAGAAGGTGTGTGTACACGAAACCAAATCCTTACCCAGAATCTAGGTATTCCTTCAAGTAACCAACTTCACCCACTCCGAAAGGGATCCAACAAGGGGAAATAAAAGAATCAGGTTACATCGAACCCTTCCTCTAGAGTATCCCAATCACTCTCATTAGAGAAAATATTTGCATAACAGGAGGATGAAATGAAAGAATTAAGGAGGTTGAATGCATAACTACTTCAACTTAGTCTTCCTCCTAAGTCTGTTAGAGTCACTCAGTGAAGGGAATTTGTTTAAGCTACTGAGATGAATCAAGTGTATCCTCCGTTACAAGTACACCCTCACAGATCTAGTCATATGGATTATGCGCAACAACAATCGGCAGTGCTACCATCAGTTGCAGTACTGGCCACCACACCTATCTAAGCTCCAGTTTTTGCACCTGCTCAAGTCCAAGCTCAACCAGATGCTTATCAAATGTTAATAACTATTATTGAGTCCTTAACAACTCAGTTAGAAGCTATTAATGGAAAATGACCTCAAATTCAACCATAAAGGAGAGCTTACCCTAAATGGGTTGATGTAATTCCTCCCCCAAATTTTTTTTCAAGTACCACATTCACAATATTTAATGGTTCGGGGGACCCAGAGCAACACTTAACACATTTTTTTTCTCGTTGTGATCCTATGATGGGAACCCCTAAGCAACAAGAAGTAGTTAAGCTAAGGTGTTTTGTACAATCATTACAAGGGCCTCCTTTTGTCTGGTACACAAGCATGCAATCCTAGTAAATCACCGAATGAGAAGATCTTCGTCAACGATTCCTTCTTCAATTCAGCTCAACGTTACCAAAGAAAACATTTTTTTGATCTTACAAACTGTAATAAAAGGGAGAATGAAAGGGTATCTGATATCATTTCTTGTTGGAAGGGATTAACATATTCCCTATGCTTAAAACCCCCTCATGAAGAATTGTTGCCAATATGTGTGGCAAATTTTCATGATAATTTGCGCACACCAATGATCCTTGTGAAATACACATGAGGGTTTCAAGACCTTACATTGATCCCTCAGTAGATCGAAGACTCTCTTACCAAGACTAAGGATAAAACTTGTGTAATTCCATCAGATCTAGGAAGGAGAATGGGTATAGAAGAGACTGGTACAGTTACGCTTAAACAAGCACCTGTACCTACTTCCACTTCAAAACCATCATCTTCCTAAAGGGATCCACCTCATGAGCATCAACAACAGAGGCCGTTTTGTCCAGATGATCAAATATATCAAAGTCGGAATCAATTTGGGGATTTTAAGAGTAATGTTTACTCTTTATGAAATGAGCATGTTCCTGGTTACTTAATTTTGGCTCTGGAAAATAATTTGGTTCAATTTCCAAGGCCCAAAATTCCGAACAAGGAAGGAGATGAAGACTGTCAAAACTATTTCCCCTTTCATCAGATGTTGGGGAATCCCATTCAAGAGTGTTTTGTCTTCAACGACATCCTGAAAAAGATGGTGGACTTTGGACAACTCAAATTGAAAGGTTCTTGAGCTCAGGTAGCATGTGTTACTACTACAAATCCAGAGGAAGATGGAGAGTGGAAAGAAGTTAAAAGAAAAAATGTGTAGAAATATGATGATTGGATGGTTGGAAAAATGATCAACCGAACTCATGACATTTTTTGAACACAATTGATGAAACCAATTGTGTCTTCTACTATGAATTCCACATCAAATCCCCCTTCATCAAAGGAAAAATCCTCAATGAGAGGGCCCAATTCAATGAAAGAAGAGCAATTTGAAGAAGATGAGATTGTATCAAAGCAAAAATTGTCTTTGTATCTCGCAGATTTTATGCCATCTACTTCAAAGCAATGGGCACCGTCCCACCAAATGGCACATCCAAAACTGGATAATGAGGCAAAGTCTTCAGTAGATGAAGAATTAATCATTGGTTCTGTTAACATGATTCAATTAACAGATCCTTATGCCAGTTTTAGTTTTGATTTTGATGAGACTAAGTTCCCCATATCAAATAGATGAATCAGAGGGAGTTCATGAGTTTTAGCATACAGAGGAAGACATGGATATCCCATAAGCCACTATTCCAATTCTACCCCTGCTAGAACTATGTATGTAGTAGAAAATCATGGCAGAGCCCTTCAGCGGGCTCAACAGGAACACAACAGTTTTTTAATGCATGGAAAATTCAGTCCTCACACAATTATTTTGGAGGATCAGTTGGAGGTTACACCTTCTTCATATCAAAAAGTAAATAGACTTAGTTAGTCTAATTTAACAAATCCATGAGCATTTCCAACTCCTACCCCAATTCAAGATGCATTAACTTACAAATCATCAACTTCTAAGGAACCTGCAAAACCACTTGTTCTTGTTGGGAAAGGAAGACCTTTGGATCAAATGAATGATGTATTGAAACACTTGGCCCATGTACCTTCCAAGTTATCAATTCTAGATGCCTTTAATTTATCATAGGATCTTTGGGAAGAACTCATTGAGGCTTTGTCAGGTCCTCAGGAATTCGAAACTGAAATTGCTACAGCTGAAGTCTACCATGTAGAGAATAATCCTGCAAAATTCCATGCCGTGATATCTTTCACAGATGAAGATGAAGATGATGTTGTGCATGGACATATTAGACCTTTGTATTTATCTGGTAAGGTCAATGATGTAGACATCAGAAGAGCTTTCATTGATAATGGATCAGGTGTCAACCTCATCCCCATTCATACAATTCATAGATTGGATCTCACTGAATCTGATTTATCTCCTTCTACTTTGATATTGCAATAGTATGATAAAAATGAACAAGAACCTCTATGTGAGATCACACTTAGAACCCAGTTTGGAGACCTTGTATCCAATTCAGATTTCATGGTTGTTTGTCATGACACATGTAGAGACCCAAAGCATTACGTACATGGAAAATACATTACTTTTTCAGAATACATAATACATAACAAAAACAGACACACGAGGACCGTAATAGTTTAGTGTCTTTGGAAACATGGAAAGTAATCTTCTAATCGTGGTGAAAGATCTTCAACATGTCCCATAAAGATCTTCCACTTTTTGTTCCCTTACCTAAAACCTTTCTTTTAATCATGGGGGAAAATAAAACATAAAAAGGGTGAGCTCAAATGCTCAGTAAGGGTAGGCATGGATAAAATAAAACATACATATACATTTGAACCTAAAAACATGAACAAAATGTTTAAACATCAAAATCTTGAGCAACGACATAAAACATGGATGTACATAAGACATAGATCATAATGGAACATAAATCATGATAAAATAGCATGGGAATAAAACATGTAATTGTGGCAACCATTCAGCACATGCCATGATTTCCATAGTAGCCAAGGCATTGCTGCCAAGACCATCTTACTGGACAAAGTCCTTTTCTGAATCGAGTTCACTCCTCGTTTCAGTCCTGTAACACTAAACCAGATAAACTTGCCGTTCCAGCCATGTCCATCTCATGAGATATAAAATCATTACCCAATGCATTGGAGGGAGATATAGGTCCCACCCATCTCATAGTGAAATAATTCTTACTTGTGCCACAAAATAAACTTAAAACATTTATCATAACCCAAAGAATAAAATGGGTTTCATAAACTTCATGCCATCATTTCATAATCCATATAAAACAAATGGACATTGCATCATAAGAAAAGTGAAAACATTTAAATCATAGAGACATTAAACTTGAAACATACACATATTAAATAATTCCATCTTAGATGGAAAATGGTTTTGATAAAACATTTGAAATGAATTCTTGAGGAAAATATCCATTCTTCTTCAAAATCAATTTCTTTTCACAAAACGTCATGCAATTTTAAAAGAAGAATACTTTTTTCAAAATAGTCAGGAAATCCTTTGTAGTATGCTTCATGAAAATAAGTCTTTATAAAATCATAAAAATCCTTTCATGTCGTATAAGTTAAAAAAACATTCTTCTTGTACTTTTTTCGGAAAAGTCAAAAAGTACCTCATAACGTAAACAAAAGAAATATTCCTTACATACCATTTAGTAAAAGTAAAGAATGGGTTAAAAGTACATTAAACATACATGAACACACTTTTATAAAACATGGACATGAATGATTGAAATAACCCCAGTAAATACTTACGAATAAGCAATCTCGGATAAAAATGAGATTTGCAAAATTATCCCTTACCTTAGGTCCGATATGCTTCGTACGTATATGAACCTCCTGTATAATGACTTAAATAATGTCATTGACTTAGTACATAATCATATTTATTGTTATGATATCATATATCTTTCACTTATGACTTTATATTAACCGTTCTTTTGTAAATTCCATGTTAAAGCAGCGTTTTGGGTAAAATCATTTTATTTATCGTATGTGTTTCGCCTTGTAATTCTTGATATTATTACTTATATCCTGACTTACATAATTCCATATTGTAAAAAATGATTTATATATAATATATATTTATCATATAAATATATATTATAGATCGATAAAAGGAATGAAATACACCATTCATGGAGACTGTAGGCCGTACGTACGCATGAACGCTGTTTTCGTTTCCCTTTTGAATTGAATGGAATTAAGTAAATGGAATACACATATATATATATACATAAATCCAGAATCATTAGTTTTTCATATATTTCATTATTATTCATTATATATTCATTATAATCATTCATGAATGGTTAACATGGAGATTGAATCTCATCGCGTCGTGGAGACGGTAGTCCGTACATATACACGAGCGATGATATCATTCCCAAGATCGTGGAATTTTATTGGAGTGTATGTATACTATTTCAGAATCAATATCACTTTACAATAATCATATATAGTTATTTATTTACACCACTATACCCATCCAAGTAAGGTGGTGATGGAAAATAGATTACACCACGGCGTGGAGACCGTATTCCGTACGTACGCACACGTGGTGATTTCATTTTCCGTAGGATGGATAGATGTTGAAATAGGGTTGTTTCATAAATATAATAACATATCTGTATATGAGTGATACTTATGTTATTACTTCATAATGAAAAAACCTATGAAGAAGATGTGGAAGAAGAAATAATGTTGAAAGAATCGGTAACAGACATTACCTCTTCTTTGAAGCGCCTTTTTGAGTCCTCCTCTTAGGGCACTAAAATTGGTCTTTGTAGAATTCTAGGACCTCTAGGATGTTTCTAGGGAAGGGGAGAAGATAATTTGGCAGGGTTTGGCCTAGAGTGAAGGCTCAATGTGGTGTAATGAAGAGAGGGAGGAGGTTCCCTTTTATAAGGGAGGAGAGGGGCACGTTAGGAAAACTAAAAATATTATTTTATTATAAAGCCAAATTCAGTTTTAAATAGCTCCAAATTGATTTATTTAGAAGCTAAGGTGGGGATGGGTCTAATTCCTCTCATCCAATAGAATTTGGAAATGTTTAGTTTACTATTTTAACCATATCATATAGTTTTAACTTTAAGTTAGATAATTTTACTTTTACCGTGTCTTTTTGTGTTCTTAGACTATAAGGTTAATAAACTTAATATAACCAGCCAAACTAACCCCAAGTTGTTTATTATTAATATATATAACCTTATCTAAGTCATTTGGCCAAACCTTAGATTTTTAGAAATAAAATAACAATTAATAATATAATATTGTTTTTAAAAACAATTTTATGTCAATTTTGACACTATTTAGTAATTGATTTTTGTGAAAATCATAACAGAAATATTAGTTCAAAATATGTTAATTTAATCAATTATAACAGGTCATATTAACCTATAAAATTAGTTTAATTCAAAAAAAGTCTCAAATTACATTTATTTGGATATTTATAACATCAATTATGTCAATATTTTATTAATAAGATAATTACTGCATCATCATTGTGTCAGAAATAAATTTAATTATTTAATGTCTAAAAATTAAAAATAAAATACCATTTTGTAGTAAATTTAATTATGTTTATAATGAATATTTATAGTCGAATTTATCTTATGTATAACACCATATTAAAAATTATTTACTTATTAAACATGGATTTTAACTATTTTAACTCTTCATTAAATAAATTAATAATAAATGTCTTAATCTAATCCATGTGGGCCTAAATGGTCATATTTTATTTCTAAGGTTGTTTTTGGTCGAATTACACTTATCCAATAGAATTAGTATATGTTTTAGGGAAATAATAATATCGTTTTTACCATTAATTACCCTATTTACTTTTAACCATGGTAAAAAAAAGTAAAAAGTTACTATTCACCAAAAATTATTTTCATCTCATTGAACGAAATATTAGTACTTTATATTATCCGTGTCTCTCAGATTTTCGAAATTCCACTCATAGAAGCGGTAAAATTATGTTTTATGAAAAATTCAGTTTTTTTAACTACCACTTAGTGGTTTCACTATTCATCAAAAAATGAAAGTTTCCAGAAAAATACCAAAAATTAGGCCTAAGATATATTTGATATTATGAATTCAAATATTATGTCTATTTTATCAAATTCAAAACATATCAGTTACATTAACTAATTTAATAATTAATTCCCATCGTCAAAACAAATAGTTTGTTTTTAAGAGATAATAACTATCAAAAGATTGACACTTATTTATATCTGGTTTAAATGTGAAATTACATCCAACGACCAACATTGTATTAAATTGTAAAAATATATTCTAAATATACTTTAAAACCACTCAAATTAATAACTTATCAATATTATTTATTTCGATTAAAAAAGTTGTTTTTAATTAAAATTTAGTAATTTTCACTATTCATCAGAATATGAAAGTTATCCGAAAAGTACCAAAATTTCACCCTAAGCTAATTTTGATATTCAGAATCAAAAAATAAAGTCCATTTTGAAAAATAAAATTTTCAAAAATTCAAAAAGTGGTTATTACTATTCATAATGGCTAGTTTTAATAATATTTTAATAGCATATCATGATTTAGTTAAACTCGGTATTGCGTACTACACACGCTATCGAGGAAGGTCACGATTACGTGTAATGCAAGGCAAGTCAATGATGCATGTTGTGCAAGCTCCTTTTGGTGTAGCGTACAACACAAGACATTAATGAAATTAAAAAGAATATTTTTCATAAAATCCCGGGGTGTTACATTCTACCCCCCTTAAAATGTATTTAGCCCTCGAAATTTGTCGGGGTTATAAATGTTTTACTACTAGAAAGTTTCATTAATAGAAACCCACATCAAAAAATGGGATACCAAAACCAATCTTTAAAAACAAAAGTATGAAACATAACGGTTACCCAAATAAACTAGTACTGGGTTTCCACATAGGAGAACATAAGTGAAAATATGGATATAGAGGAGAAATCTAACAATCAAGTTCTGATGGAGAGTGGTAGAGAACATGGCTATGAAAAAGCCAACAATCACAAAGATATAGATTTGTGATGATCTAGAGTACCATCTGATTCATTGGATATAAGGGAACTAGGACAACATTTTTGGTTTTCAAGGTCATTTCCCTAGTGTTGATGAATTAAAAGAAATACTTACATGATTTGGATGCAACCTCACTGTTGTTTGGGAATTGAACAATTTCCACTTCATCCCTTAAAGAAATGAAGTTGAATTTGTTATTCGTGATGTGTTAGCATATCATGTGATAGAATGATGGGTCATTCCATCTATTTCAAACAAAAGGTCAACAAAAGTTATAAGTCCATCTTATGGTTAGATTAATCGTATATGGTTCCAAAAATGAACTTATACTTCATATATCATACCGCTTAATAAAATAAAACTAGTTTCTACTAACCAGGGACTTCCTGTAGGCCAGTGGTAGGCGATAAAGGCCAGTCGCACTTCGGTTGTGGGTTCGATTCCCACAGCCTTGTCCGACGCGATGGGCTGTCGCCCGTCCTGCAGGTTGTCCTTTTTCTAAAACTACTTTACTATATCATCCCATCAATAATATCGAAAACGGTTCTATCCTTAAACAATACTAACTTATGTCCAACATAATCCATTCCAATATTTAGGCTTATCCATAATATTGTAGTCCATTGTCATATTATAGTGAAAATGATTACCAGAGATTTCATATAAGAAGCATGTTAATACCATCGTTGATCCCAATATATCATAAGATATGTCTTGTTGGACACATTAAAAATGTTCGAATGACTTAATCATGTATTCTGTTGAAAAATGAATACCCATTGAACCTTAGTTAAAACATGAATGCAGTTAAAAGTTAACACTTTCCACATACCAAAATCCTCAAAATTATATATACTCAAACCATGATACCACTTAGTCCTTATATCAATCATGAGCTCATGAATACAATCAAACATCTGGTTATCTTCTTATTCCTTTATTATGCGCATATCATCTACTTTACAAAAATATCTGAATAACCTTCCATGGTTACTGGTACCATTCAACATATACTTTCAAATAATTTTAGGAAAAACAATAGTGTAACAATCCTTAGATGATTCTTTATTCCATAGTACCATTAACTATAAAACATAACCCTCGATAAACACACAATCATTCCACTACCTTCTAAAACAACTGACTAAGCTTCAACACTTCTTTCAGCTCATATATCATTTGTAGTCTCCTCATCATCATCCACATAAATACTACCCATATGACCATGCTGATTCTCTTCATGAGATTTTCCATTAGGGCATTGGTTTGCATAATTCCCATACATTCCACATTTAAAACATCTAATCATTGTTGATGTCGTAGAAATACCATTATCCTTGTCCATGGTGTTAACTGAACCTTTTCCATTGCACGTAATGGCTTTGTGTCCTTCTTTTCCACACCCAAAGCATCTTCCAGTTCCGTTGATACAATCTCCCTGATGCCTCTTCCCACATGATTTACATGAGGGAAATTGAACTTTCTTTCCTCTATGATCAACATGAGCTCCATCTTTCTCTTTTTATCTGTGTCAGGAAACTTACCAATGTTGAGATTATTGATCATATTATGTGATTGCTGATTAGGAATAATAATGATTATTGGACTTCCAAATCCCGTTTCATTTGGGTGCTCATGAAGAATATCATTCCATTGTCCGTTATATCCTCCATTATTGTGAACCATCCTGTTTCCAGCCATTTTCTAAAACCCAAAAAGAATAGTGTTAGAGGAAAAAATCATGATAGGGAAAACAACAAGTAAAGGGGGAGTTCCCTCAATATCTAACATCTTATGTTAAATTCTATGATAGTTACCGTAGTTCTAGGACTATATCCTATACATATACTTATCTTTAGGGACATCCCTAGACATAACCTAGAAATATCTATAGGGATCTCACTAAAGTTCTCGCATCCTAGGTTCCAAAGGTTGACTAAACCTTTCCTCTGATACCAACTATAGAGACCTGAAGCTTGACATTCATGGACAATACATTACTTTTGCGGAATACTTAATACATAAAAAAAACAGACACACGAGGACCATAATAGTTTAGTGTCTTTGGAAACTTGGAAGGTAATCTTCTAATCGTGGTGAAATATCTTCAACATCTCCCATAAATATCTTCCACTTTTTGTTTCCTTACCTAAAACCTTTCTTTTTATCCTGGGGGAAAAGAAAACATAAAAAGGGTGAGCTCAAATGCTCAGTAAGGGTAAGCATGGATAAAATAAAACATACATATACTTTTGAACTTAAAAACATGAACATAATGTTTAAACATCAAAATCTAGATCAATGACATAAAACTTGGAAGTACATAAGGCATAGATCATAATAGAACATAAATCATGATAAAATATCATGGGAATAAAACATGTAATTGTGGAAACCATTCATCACATGTCATGATTTCCATAGTAGCCAAGGCATTGCTGCCAAGACAATCTTAGTGGACAAAGTCCCTTTCTGAATAGAGTTCACTCCTCGTTTCAGTCCTGTAACACTGAACCGGATAAACTTACCGTTCCAGCCATGTCTATCTAATTATATATAAAATCTTTACCCAATGCATTGGAGGGAGATATAGGTCCCACCCATCTCATAGTGAAATCATTCTTACTTGTTCCACAAAGTAAACTTAAAACATTCATCATAACCCAAAGAATAAAATGGGTTACATAAACATCATCCCATCATATAATAATCCATATAAAACAAATGGACATTTCATCATAAGAAAAGTGAAACCATTTAAATCATATAGACATTAAACTTGAAACATACACATATTAAATAATGTCATCTTAGATGGAAAATGGTTTTGATAAAACATTTGAAATGAATTCTTGAGGAAAATATCCTTTCTTCTTAAAAATCAATTTCTTTTTACAAAACGTCATGAAATTTTAAAAGAAGAATATTTTTTTGAAAATAGTCATGAAATCCTTTGGAGGAAGCTTCATGAAAATAAGGCTTTATAAAACCGTAAAAATCCTTTCATGCCGTATAAGTTAAAAAAACATTCTTCTCGTACTTTTGTCAGAAAAGTCAAAAAGTACCTCGTAACGTATACAAAAGAAAGATTCCTTACATACCATGTAGTAAAAGTAAATAATGGGTACAAAATAATTTAAACATACATGAAAACAAATTTATAAAACATGGACATGAATGATTGAAATAACCCCAGTAAATACTTACGAATAAGAAATCTCGGATAAAAATGAGATTTGCAAAATTATCCCTTACCTTAGGTCTGATATGCTTCGTACGTATCTGAACCTCCTGTATAATGATTTAAATAATGTCATTGACTTATTACATAATAATATTCATTGTTATGATAGCATATATTTTTCACTTATGACTTTATATTACCCGTTCTTTTGTAAATTCCATGTTAAAGCAGCAGTTTGGGTAAAATCATTTTATTTATCGTATGTGTTTCTCCTTGTTGTTCTTGATATTATTACTTATATCCTGATTTACATAATTCAAGATTGTAAAACATGATTTATATATAATATATATTTATCATATACATATATATTATAGATCGATAAAAGGAATGAAATACACCGTTCATGGAGACGGTAGGTCGTACGTACGCATGAACGCTGTTTTCGTTTCCCTTTTGAATTGAATGGAATTAAGTAAATGGCATACATATATATATATTCATAAATCCATTATCATTATTATTTCATATATTTAATTATTATTCATTATATATACTTTGTAATCATTCATGAATGGTTAACACGGATAGTGAATCTCATCGTGTCGTGGAGACGGTAGTCCGTACATACGCACGAGCGATGATATCATTCCCAAGATCGTGGAATTGTATTGGAGTGTATGTATACTATTTCAGAATCAATATCAATTTACAATAATATTATATAGTTATTTATTTGAACCATTATACCCATCCATGTAAGGTGGTGATGGAAAATATATTACACCACGGCGTGGAGACGGTATTCCGTACGTACACACGCGTGGTGATTTCATTTTTCGTAGGATGGATAAATGGTGAAATAGGGTTGTTTCAGACATATAATAGCATATCAGTATATTAGTGATACTGATGTTATTACTTCATAATGAAACAACCTAAGAAGAAGAAGTGGAATAAGAAATAAAGTAGAAAGAATCAGTAACAGACAATACCTCTTCTTTGAAGCGCCTCTTTGAGTCCTCCTCTTAGGGCAGTAAATTTGGTCTTTGAAGACAACCAGGACCTCTAGGATGTTTCCAAGGAAGGGGAGAAGATAATTTGGCAGGGTTTGGCCAAGCATGAAGGCTCAATGTTGTGTGAGGAAGAGAGGGATGAGGTCCCCTTTTATAAGGGAGGAGAGGGGTTCCTTTGGAAAACTAAAAATATTATTTTATTATAAAGCCAAATTCGGTATTAAATAGCTCCAAATTTATTTATTTAGAATCTAAGGTGGGGATGGGTCGAAATCCTCTCATCCAATAGAATTTGGACAAGTTTAGATTACTATTTTAACCTTATCATTTAGTTTTAACTTTAAGTTAGATAATTTTACTTTTACCGTGTCTTTTTGTGTTCTTACACTATAAGGTTAATAAACATACTATAACAAGCCAAACAAACCCCAAGTTGTTTATTATTAATATATATTTCCTTATATAAGTCATTTGGACGAACCTTAGATTTTTAGGAATAAAATAACAATTAATAATATAATATTTGTTTTAAAAACTATTTTATGTCAATTTTGACTCTATTTAGTAATTCATTTTTGTGAAAATAATAATAGAATGATTAGTTAGAACCATGATAATTGAATCAATAATAACAGGTCATGTTAACCTTTAAAATTATTGGAATTCATAAAAAGTCTCAAATTACATTTATATGGGTATTTATAACATCAATTATGTCAATATTTCATTTACAAGATAATTACTGCATCATCGTTGTGTCATAAATAAATTAAATTATTTAATGTCTCAAAAATAAATATAAAATACCATTATATAGGAAAATTTTTTATATTTTAATAAATATTTATAGTCTAATTTATCCTATGTATAACCCCATATTAAAAATGATTTACTTATTAAACATTTATTTTAACTATTTTAACCCTTCTTTAAATAAATTAATAATAAATGTCTTAATCTCATCGAAGTGGGACTAAATGGTCATATTTTATTCCTAAGGTTGTTTTTGGTCTAATAACACTTATCCAATAGAATTAGGATATGTGTTAGGGTAATAATAATATCTTTTTTACCCTTAATTACCCTATTTACTTTTAACCGTGGTAAAAAAAGTAAAAAGTTACTATTCACCAAAAATTATTCTCATCTCATTGAACGACATTTTAGTCCTTTATATTAATCGTGACTCTCGGATTTTCTAAATTCCACTCACAGAAGCAGTAAAATTATGTTTTATGAAAAATTCAGTTTTTTTAACTACCACTTAGTGGTTTCACTATTCATCAAAAAATGATATTTTCCAGAAAAATACCAAAAATTAGGCCAAAGATATATTTGATATTATGAATTCAAAAATGATGTCTATTTTATCAAATTCAAAACATATTAGTAACATTAACTAATTTAAAAATTAATTCCCGTCATCAAAACAAATAGCGTGTTTTTAAGAGATAACAACTATCAAAAGATTAACACTTGTTTATATCTGGTTTAAATGTGAAATTACATCCAATGAACAACGTTGTATTAAATTGTGAAAATATATTCTAAATATACTTTAAAACCACTCAAATTAATAACTTATCACTATTTATTATATATATTAAAAAAGTTGTTTTTAATTAAAATTTAGTAATTTTCACTATTCATCAGAATATGAAAGTTATCTGAAAAGTACCAAAATTTCACCCTAAGCTAATTTTGATATTCTGAATCCAGAAATGAAGTCCATTTTTAAAAATAAAATTTTCAAAATTTCAAAAAGTGGTTATTACTATTCATAACGGCTAGTTTTAATAATATTTTAGTAGCATATCATTGTTTAGTGAAACTCGGTATTGCATACTACACACGCTATTGAGGAAGGTCACGATTGCGTGTAATGCAAGGCAAGTAAATTATGCATGTTGTGAAAGATCCTTTTGGTGTAGCGTACAACAGAAAACATTAATGAAATTAAAAAGAATATTTTTCATAAAATCTCGGGGTGTTACAACACAACCTTCCACATATTTCTTGGATGAACCTGGATACATCAACATGCAACTATCCCTTAATCATAACATCAATGTCTCAAATATTGTTTCAATGGCCAAATTGGGACATTGTATGGTGATAAATCCCCATTCAAAACATGTGAATCTCAATACATTGAGGTAGAATTCTATCACATGAAGGGTAAGGGGAAATCCACAACAAGGGAGGTTACCAAAGATAATGCTCCATACAATTTGGAAAAGATTCCAGTAAATCCATTCAGACATGTGAGTACAGATTTTGTGTTGCCTATCAGTAAAATCGACAGGATAGACACAAATAACAATACTCTTATGGAAACTTCCATAATGTCAATTTGGACAATAAACCTAGACAGCATGGGAGAAATTGGTGATTCACCAAGAAATGATGAAAGCTAAAATGGAGATGTCTTCATTTCATCCACTGAAGTCTAGCAAGTCTATACATCTCCAACCGGGCTAGAAAAAGTTATAGAAATTTCAAAGGTGAATGATGATGTTCATTCTCAATCCATCATCTCCCCTTTATTACCCAAGGAAGACCCTTCAAAATCAATAGGTTCAGAAATGGAAGCTTCCACTTCAAGATGTTCACAATTTAACATCTCTTCTCATCAATGAAATTATGCTTCATCATATACTATGCAAGTAGAAATTGAAGAAATAATACATATTGAATAAGAAGAGGAAGATTTCATGGATGCTCCTCCAGCATTTGAAGAGGGTATCTCTACAACCATGGATGAAATCAAAGAAATAAATATGGGTACAAAAGATGATCCACATCCCACTTTAATTAGTGCGTCCATGACTAATGAAGAGAATGAGATGTATATTTCTTTTCTAGGAAAGATCGAGATATATTATCTTGGAAATATATAGAGATTCCAGGACATTATCCTGATGTTACTACTCATCGTTTGGGTTTGCCAGAATAACATGGAGCATTTAAGCAAGCCGTAAGAAAAACACACCCAACTTATGCTTCCTAAATTGAAGCTGACGTGGATAATCTTATCAAAGATAACTTCAGTAGAGAAGTTCAATATACCATGTTGTTGGATAATATTATCCCTATGAAAAAGAAGCATGGAAAAATTAGAGTTTTCATTGATTTCATAGATCTTAATCGGCATTGTCCTAAGGATGATTTTCCCGTTCCAATTACATAACAATTAATTGATGCAACTGCTCGCTATGAAGCACTTTCCTTCACAGATGTATATTATAGATGTAAGGAAACTTGAATGTCTCTATAAGATGAAGAATATACAGCTTTTATAGCCCCTCAGGGTGTGTTTTTCTTTCAGGTAATTCCCTTTGTCCTAAATAATGCAAGCACAACATAACATTGTGCCATGCAACATATCTTCAAACCCCTTTTAGGGATGTTTTTTTAATGTTGTGTGGACAATTTGGTCGTAAAATCTAGAAAACGTTATAATCACATGAATGATTTGGAAGTCATATTCCACAAACTTCAACAGCACAATTTGAAGATGAACCCCTTAAAATGTGCTTTGGGGTAACCTTAAGAAAATTTCTCAGCATTTTTGTACGCCATCATGGTATCGAAGTCGATCCTGAGAAGAAAAAGTCAAACCTTAGCATGTCACCTCCTTGAAATTTGAATTAATTGAGAGGACTTCAAGGACACTTGGCCTATATTCGACGTTTCATCGAAATTTTGGTACGAAAAATTTTAACCTTCACCAAATTGGTGAAGAAGGGAGTAACTTACCAGTGGAATAAATAATGTCAAGAGGCATTCAATATTCTCAAGAAGTATCTCTTGAGTCCACCAGTATTAATTCCACCTGTTGAAGGAATACCACTTATTCTTTATGTGAAAGCTTTAGAGAGATCATTGGGTTCCTTCCTTGCCCAAAAGAATGATTTTGGGAATGAAAATAGCCTCTACTATCTCAGTCAGACTATGATTGAAGAAGAAACCTGATATTCAAGTTTTTAGAAGTTCTTCCTAGCATTAATCTTTGTAGTTCAGAAGTTGAGACACTACCTACAACATCACGAGGTCTAATTGGTATCTCTCAATAACCCGCTCAAATTCATCCTTAGTCGTCCAATGCTTATAGGACGTTTGGAATGGTGGGAAGTTATTTAGCAGCAATTTCATATTTAGTATGTGTCTAAAATGGCAATAAAGTTCCATTCTATGGATGATTTCCTTTCTAAACACCCTTCAGTAGAAGATACATCTTTAGATACTTAGCTTCCTGATGAAGAAGTCTTCTCTATTCATGATAATCTTCAAACATGGGAAATGTACTTTGATGGTGCTTCTAGAAGTCCAACAGGGAAGAAAATGGAAGATCCTAAATTCAACAAAGGTGGGTAATGAATTGTGCTCATTTATCCGGAAAAGAATGTGATGCCCTATTCCTTCTTACTATGGGAAGGTGGTACAAACAATGAAGCGGAATATCAAGCTCTCATTACAGGATTGGAGTTGGCACTTCAAGCACAAGTGAATCACTTAAAGGTGAAAGGTGATTCAGACCTGGTAATCAAACAAGTCAATGGGGATTACGCCATATGAAAATAAGAGTTAATCACTTTGTATGATTACGTCAGAGTGTTAATGGTGTAATTTCCTTCGGAACCTACATTTTCTTATGTCCTGCGATCACAAAATTCCCAAGCTGATGCACTAGAAAATATAGCCACAACTCGGGCAGATCCAAATCGGGACAAGACAATCATCGGTATTACCCACTATCGTACAATTTCACCTTATGTTCAAACCATAATAGAGGAAATCAATGAAATTAGTCCCGTCTCTGAACCATATGGTCATACTACTGGATGGATGACACCTATCAGGGAATACCTTCAAAATGGAATACTTCCACCTCATAGATCTGGGAAGAACAAATCCGGCGACATGTGGTCAATTTTACACATTATGATAGCCTAGATCACCTAGAAAAATTTCTCTAGAAAAAGGGGTTTTGATGGAGTTATCTTCATATGCATTGATGATGAAGAGACAATGGTTTTCATGAAAGAATTTCATGCAGGAGTCCATGGTGCCCACCAGTCTGTACAAAGACTATCTGATCAAATTCGAAGGCTTGGATACTTTTGGCCTTCAATGATGCAAGATTGTGTTGATTTCAGAAATAAATTTCATTCTTTCCAAGTATGTTCCAAAATCATTCATCAACCCCCGGAGTTGCTTCATACATCTAAATACTCATTGCCATTTTCCACATGGAGAATGGATGTAGTAGCACCTTACCCTTCTAGTAAAACCAAGCAATTTAAGTATATTCTTACTACTACTGACTTCTTTTCCAAATGGGAAGAGGCAATACCTCTCAAAGAAGTTAGTTCTAAAAGCATTGTTAGCTTCTTCAAGTGTAACATCATTACCAGATTTGGTGTCCCTCATTCCATATTGATGGACAACGTCACCAATTTCTGTTCATCTGAGGTAAGGAAATTGTATCAAGAATACAACATCAAATCCAACCATTCATCTCAGTATTATGTAGTGTCCAATGGCCAGATATAAGCCTTCAATAAGACTCTTTGAAACATACTACAAAAGATGGGGTATAATGATAAGAAATCATGGCCTGATAAACTCTTTCATGCTTTATGGGCTTATCACACCACCACCCACACTGCAACGTGGACAACTGCATATTCATTGGTATATGGAACAGAATCAGTCTTTCACATTGAAGTTCGATTACCCCCGCTCAGTGTATCCATTTGTGATCAGTCATCTACAGATGAACAATCTGAAAAACTATTGGATGAATTGGAACGATTAGATGAAAAAAGATTATGCACCCAACATCACTTGTAAGTCTATCTGAATCAAATAGAACATGCTTTCAACAAAAAATTTCATCTTAGTTCATTCATTCAAGGAGAATTGGTATTTGTTCTCAGAACTCCAATGATACCAGGAATAAAACCTCCCATGCTTGAGCCAAAATGGGAAGGACCTTACTCAATACATAAGGTCTACTCCAATGGAGTTTATTCTTTAATCTCAATGGATGGATAACTCATCATGAATCCAACCAATGCTAGATTTCTAAAGAAGTATTTAGTGTAACAAAAATAATAATACGTCCAACAAGACATTAAACTGCATAAATCTTGCTCCATTCATATGACCTTAAAAAGTTTGCACCATCGTCGAGCATGACGTTAAACTGTGTCCTCTTTTGTCCTTACAGCTTGACATTAAACTGGACAGTCCCCCTTTCATCTACCATGACGTTAAACTGTATTTTCCCCATCATCTTAGCTATAGGATGCTAAACAGCACAACACCCTTATTGTCCAACATGACGCAAAATTGTGTTCACGTCCAACATGATGTTAAATTGTGACGTCCTAGCTACATTACGCTAAACTGTATAGAGGTCCCTTAATACGTCCTACATGACGTTAAACTGTATTTTTTCTCTACAACATGTCACTAAACTGTGCAACACCAATAGTCCTCACTACAAGACATTTAACTGCATAGTCTCTTCATATGCCGTACATGACATTAAACTGTGCATCATTAAGGTTGTTTCTACCTCTTGTTTCTCACACCGAGTATGACTCATGTGATCTTAGAGTACACTTCAACCATAACACCCTCTCTGGGCCGCTAACCATGTGTAAGTCCCGACACCATTTTTTAGGTCATTAATCTCTAAAACAACTTGATCACCCAATCATTCTTCAATCGAACTACACGAACATTGATTCTTGACTTCTAGGCTTGGTACGTAGGTAACCCCCTAATATCCAAGCCCAAAATAAATCTCTTCACATCAGTTCACCTCCTTCTCCTACGATGTTGATTCGTCAAGCTTCCCCAAGAACCAATATCATCACATTGGTTCACCTTTGTCCTTACTATATGACGTTAAACTGTACAACACTTTGGTCATGTACGAGAATAAACTACAAATTTATTTGATACCCTCACTTTAGAGGAAACAATTATTTACATTGATCTCCAATCATGTTATATTCTAATGACTACGTGCATACACAGAAATTCCCGAACCTTTTATCTTGGGTCAAATCATCATTGCACTAAAGTCCCCTTTCACCCTTCACTTGTACAAACCAAATCTGTCGGAGGGTATTTCAAGAACTATGTGAAACTTGATTCCCATCCTTATGGGATACGTAGGAACGTTCGAGTGTCCCTCGAATCTGGCCCCAAGTCTTTGGGCCTGACCCCAAATTTCACTTTCAATCCCTTGGCGGAAAAGTCTGCCTGTGAAAACATGAATGTGGTATGAAAACCTAGTTTTTCATTCACATCAGTATTATAAAACACACATTGTGTATTCATTATTATGGTCCGAGCTCTATGACCCTAAACTAAGATTTCCTATACTCTTGTCCCACATGACGTTAAACTGTATTTCTAGAACTACATTTGGCTTGATTCTCATTCTAATGAGACATGCAGTGAAGTCCAACATCTCAATTCAGGACCCAACCACATCTTGATCATGGTTATCATTTGTATGTGTATCTCTACATGCATTGAAAAATGCCCATTTTTATGTGTCATACTCTTATCCTTAAATACATCTAGATCTCCATAACCCTTTTCTTGACTTCTAGTCACAAAATGTATGTTACCTGAGAGTTCTTTTGCTTGACTATGCAGCACGTGCCCTTAGGCAGCCTTGCATAAAAAATATACATTACAGACTTGTTAGCCAAAAGGTTCTATTATTTGACTATGCAGCACATTCCCTAAAGTGACCCTGTATAATTCAACCCCCAAACCGGTTTGTTAAATAATGGTAACTTCATTATTAGGAATAAAACCTCTTTTCTCTTTAGTTGTCTTAATGAAAGTATGTAGGTATCTACAAAAAAATATATCCATCCTTGACATATTTGTCTCATGTTATTTTTCATGATCTGAAAGTATTCAAGTAAATGGTTTATATTTCCCTTCCCTAGGTTTGGGTCAGACCTTTGTAGGAGTTACATTCAACCAGTTCTTAGACAATCTTGTTTGGAAATATCGTCTCCATATTCAATTGCTTCTCTCCATAGAGAAAACTCTTTGCTTTGAAAAATTTGAATCTCCATAAAATTCTTATGGCTTTCTAGAAGTAGAAAAGTAAATTTCTGGGAGTTGTTTTTCCTAACTATGCAACACGTTCTCTTATATAGCCATGTATGAGTAGTCTACATAATGGTCATGTGAGCCAAAAGATTCTATTATTTAACTATGCATCTAATTCCCATAAGAATCCATACATAATTCAACCCCTTAATGGGTTTGTTAAATAGTGGTAACATCATTCTTGGGAAATACTTCTTCTAATGCCTTTTATCACTTTTTCGTATCATTGCCCAGATTCAAAATTTCTTAAGTCAAAGTTTAAATCACATCCCTCATAATTGAATATGGCAATATGTTTTCAGATAAATTATCAAAGAATTGGGTGATTTTTAATCCATTCGGTCAAATCTATTTCGACCTAAAACATTATACTTTTTATGTCCGATGTGCATGACTTTAAACTGCTAACAAAAGACAAGGGAACTCTAAATAAAAGTCAAGTCAAAGCTCACTAAACATACATTATGTATGATTTAGGTAATATTGAGCAATAAAAATATTCTATGATTGTAGGGTTATTTATAGTAATCATAGGAAAGATCAAATTATGATTAGTAGGCCCATTGTCTTAGGTAAAATTTAAAACATTTAGAAAAAGAATACGGGCACAAATGACTGAAGATAAAGTATTTTTCATTTGATGCAGAAGAGTTAGAAGGACATCCCAAGACTAGAGTCTCTTCTCTTTTCTAATAATTACAAAAGGATGTCAACATAAATCTTTATTTGATTTACGGCAACCCGAGCTTCATCATCAGCCACTTGAAGCTCATGCACTCAACTAGGTTCACTCTTTTCAGAATGATGGAGTGATTTCTTGGCATTTGTAATGGATTTCATACCATTTGTTTGAACTCCATCCAGTGCATTTTTCAGTAGGTAAATTTCACTTGTAACAGCATCAAACTGTTACTGAAGGTGCATCTATTGGACAACATTCTCTTTAATCTTATGCATCAAGTCCTTCTACTTGGCTGCATGATCAACCTCACCTCGGGATGCCGCAGCCTCAAATTCGCCGATATTGGCTGATAGCCTAACCCTGGTCTGGTCTTTATCGTACTTCTTCTCCTACTCCCTTCTAAGGATGACTTATTTCACCATGGTATGGATCTATTAATATCCAAAACTGGAAAGTCCCAACATGACGAACATGGATGACATTTGCGGGATTTTCGATGATAGCTCTTCAAGAGGCACTTGAGATATGATATTCCATACATTCTGTCATGCCTTGCATCATGAAAATTGGAGCACCTTTTGTACTTTCAAGTCTAACTCAGAATCACTATCACATGGGAGAATATAATCTAGGGTTAATGCACTTAGGGAAGTTCCATGTTCTGATCCTCCCCTCCTGAATCATGTTTCTTCACTTTCTATTCCCGTTGGGGTTGAGGATAAGGATTCACCTCCAGATCTAGCCAACAAAATTGATGTCCCTGCACAATCAATTGATAGTTTTGGTTAGTTTCAATGGATAACAAAAGGTGATAAAGTTGTCTTGAAAATTTTGTGCAGCAACAAAATTTTTATCACTTACCCAATGGTAGAGAAACAGCAGGAGAAGGCTCCTCCCCGTCTTTCTTAACTTCAACAAGATTTTCAAGATGATTTTGAGGAAGCTCTACTGGGTTCAAATCCACTTGATTCAGTGTCTCTGCAATAGTAGTGTTGTCTGTACCCCCTTCAGGCATTGGCAGTTCGGCAGCTTGTTCAGATTGATCTACACATTTGAGCTATTCATGATCAGTGATGTAATAAGAAGTTATTTTAAAAGGAAGAAGGATAACACTGACGTCCACAATCATCTAAATTATATGGTAATTTAACTTGATCTGAAATATCTTCAAAAGATGCACCGAGTTTCACTATTTCATCTAATGATATCTCTAATTTCTGGTTAGTCTCACCAGTGAGAGCATTCTATGTATCTACTTGGCGACCCACATCCTCAGCCTCTGACCCTGGAAAACTTCTTCAGTTAAAATTTCAACATCAGTTGCAATGGCCGCCAAAATCTCTAGTGCAGGGGTTGAACCTAAAGTATCACAGAATGGATGTCATTTGATGTTTCATTCAAAATTTTATGAAGAATTGTTAATTTACCAGAAGAAGGTTCTTCTCTTCTTGCAGTAATAATAGGAGTGGTACTTGGAACAGACGCTGTTTCCTCTTCAGGATTAGCCAAGCCAGCATGAACTTGTGATTGTTCACCAGCACCCTCTATTGTTCTTAGAGGTGGGTCATTCGTCTACCTCAAAAGGGAAATTGAAGAATCCCCTACAATCCCAAGAAGAATAAGAAATCTTCTCATGGGTTAAGACTCATGTATATCCAAAGGACTTACCACTACTGATGAAGGGTTTAGTTTTGGACTTCTTCCTTCGATGCCTTTGTTTCTTTGGGTTTTTGGGAGTGTTGACATTATACTCTCCAAATACAGGTATTGGAGATAGAAAATACATTTCTAATTCCTCATCCATGGATTACCGTCCTGGAGATACCTCGCTCGGCTCGCGAGGAGATTCATTGCCCCGATGGCAGTACCACCGGGGCTATACTGTGGTGAAGGAACCTCAGCTGTTCCTTTCTTTGCAAGCTGCAAGATAAAGAAAATAATTTCCTTGAGTCACAATGTTTTGACTGAAATCATGTTTCAATCCAAATAAGGAAAAAAATTACATCTTCAGGATCCACGTAATCATGCCACTCATCATCTCCGGAACCACCAGTCCCCTTAGTGGTGCCAAGATCTATCATTTCCTTCACCCTATTGGTGATAAGAATAGAATCGTCGGTGGAATATATGAGCATCTCCAGCTCTCTGATGTAATCCCACACTTCATAGGGATTATCCTCGAAAAAGATATCAGTAGAAGCACGAAGGATCCCTATACCAGGGATGTGTAGCCCTTCGCATAAATCCAGCTAGCCAGTTTCAGTATCGTAATATAAACTCCACCATGTCTGAATAGCATTTGGTCATAAATATTTAGCATGTGTACTAAGAGTGTCTATGAGGAGGGTCCTACAATCTTAGACATCAGCTTCTTCCCAGCTATTGTAACTACAGATAAAGGATAATAAAATATGACTTGTTTCTCTATAAAGTAATGATGATTAAATTTCCCCAATGATGTAACTCCCTAGGAGTTGAGGGAGTTGGTCTCTTGATTCTGACTGGAGGATTTTATCTGAAACGAGGCCGCTTTGCCGCATGTTGTTCGTCATCATCCCCATCTTGGGAATCTAGCGAGTCAGCCCTAAGTGAGGAACCTGGTGAATTATCTCCAGGTGGGGAAGCATCACCTTCCCGATGAAGTGTTTATTTCTCTACAGTTCTTTTCTTTTTCCCCACCTGATAAACCAGAAAATTCAAAACCCCTCCAGGGTATGATGCTATCCAGTTCTCGGCATACCATGTATTTAAGTTACTCGCTGCTTTATCAACTAGTAAATCAAACATTGCCCGAGTCTTATCCATAGATGTCAGTAACCATAGTTGTTCGGAAACTATCAGATGCTGCTCTAACCTGACATGCACATGAGGGGATACAACCATCTACTGCAGTCAATTGAATTGGCATGAAAATTTTTATGGAGAATATGCCTCACATATAATCTCTCCGTCAATCCTAGAGGCCAGTACACCATCTCTGCAAGCCATCATGTACGACCTAAATTCCAGGCTGGTTGTTCCATCATCAACAAGCCGCCCAGTTGGCGGGTTTCTATAATGAAAGAAATTGAATTCCTTGTACATGCTTAGCCTCACCTTCATATCATAGATATTGAGAGCTAATGAAGAAACTCCAGAAAATGCCTGCACTGATAGTATAAAAGAGCTTCCAGGAACCTGTACTCCATTCTGAACATTATATGTCCTGAAATTAGTGGTGATCCAGCCCCACAACACTTGGAATGGTCCCGTTATTCTCAATGGAGACTTACCCATAACGACATGGAGTAAGCTCCTATGAATCTTTTCCAAAATGGAGGTGGCCAACCCAACCATTTTCTTCTCAGCCAACTTGGCTTCCACAAAGAAGGTCCCTGACCTAATGCCTCCCTTCGAATCCCTAACTGGAAAAAAGATAAACACTGAGCCACAAGGCTAAGAAGCCCTCCAGATGGGTCTTTTGTGGGATTTTGTGATCAACTCCATAACCCCAGTTATCAAATTCTCCTTCTTTTAGAGTCGGCGAGAATGTGTCAGGAGCACCCCTCTTCTCTATTTTGGGGCAAAGAGTAGGATGAGTACAGGTGGGCCACTCCCTCTTCTTCCTGGTAATAAACATATCCATCCACTCCTCTGGATGAATATCCTTTCTGGAATGATTTTTGGAGGTCTTGGAATTCTTGATCTTGTAGAAGATTTTCAATAATTCCCGATCCAAAGCCGGAGTCTTCTCCGGATCATTCCATGCCGCCTTGGGGGATGAATTCATCATACATGTCACCCAGAATTGGATCCCCTATGAACTTATAGACATCCCACAAACTGATTCTTACTTCTCCATGATTCAGATGGAAAAAATTGGTTTCTGGGCTCTAGCGGCTGATTAGCTCCGGCACAAAGTCATCATTCCTATAGACATATGTCTGCCCATCCTAGACGGCTTCATATATCGCAGCTCCTTTCAATTCCTCGACAATCTCTGCACAGGGTTTTCACACCCAGTATACTGACATCCAAGTTGGCTTCACACCTCCTTCAGGATGGAAGTCCTAACTCTTCATCCAGACTTTGGATTGATCCATCTATGCATTTCGGAAGATTGAAGGATAACAATGTGGTTGCAGCTCAGGCTTGTGAGGTTTTAGATCTAGCGCACAAGGGATATGTTTCATCATATTGGCCATCTCCATTGTTCTAGTGTTTACAAATTCTCCTCCACTTGAGATATTTGTTGAAAAAAAATTGGTGTAATTCTGAAACCAAGAATGTGGAAGGTAGTTCTTTTCCTCTAGAATGTTGAAATCTTGCATATGAACATGCCCATACAGAGGCAAGTAGATGCTCTGTGAAAAGTTAAGATAATACTTCTTCAATTACTTGGACAAATCTGTAAGAGTGCTGTCGCAGATATCATAGTAATCATGGACAACAATGTTCATCATATCATCAAATCGCTTTCTCACCAGTTCATCAGCTATTCCAATTCTTCTAGAATCCATTGAATCTGCACAAAGGTCTAATAAATTAACTCTTAAGTAAGTTAATTTTTCATAAAATTTGTGAAGATATTAGAAAAAATTGCTAAGGCATTAAGGCGTGAAATTCCAAAGTTGGCGCGCAGGTGTATCTTTGTCGCGCAGGTTTTGGCGTGCAGGTTTGACCATGAAGGTCAAAATACCTCTGCAGTAGCACGACATAGAAGAGAAGAAATGAAACCATAGAAAATCGGTAACCTACATAGGGAAATCAACCTTCATGGTGAGAGAAAAAATGTTTGAGAGTCGGGTGCTTTGTGTGAGAATGAGGCACATATTTATAGGCCAGGCTGCAACCCTGCGTGCTGAAGCCTGCGCGCCTCTCACCTGCGCGCACAGAACCTGTGTTCCACCCTTCCTTGGTTCTTCTTTACCTCAGAGTCACATCCTCAATTCTTTCGGATCCAACTGTGAGGGGAGACATTTTTTGACACTCCATTCCATAGCAGAGTCTAATGACTGAAAACGGGGAACACCATAGCTTAAAGAGATTCATCATTTGAAGAAACATCAAAATTAGACAAAGGCATGAAGAAGGATTTGGTCAAAGGTGGGACATGCAGGTTTCATCATGGTTGTTCAAGTATACCTACGTGCCACATATTTGGCATGCAGGTCACCTACGCGCCCTATTTGATTTTCGGCCGGGGTCTTCAGTAGCCTATAAATACCCCTTGTGGGCCCCCCATTTCGGGGACGAAAAAAATCAAGAAACTCATATTTGAGCTCTCGTCGCCCTAGACTCTTCTTGAAGCCTTCCGAACAATTATAAGGTAATTTATTACCTAGAACGGAAGATCTAAAGAGGCAGAACAAGGACAAGGTGTTGAAATTCACCAACACCTGCGTGCCTACATGTCTAACCCTTAAGGGAAATGAAGACACTTGTGCGCCGCCTTGTACCTTCAACAGAACCTGTGTTCCACTCATTTAAAAGTCTTTTGGGATAATACTAAGGGCTAGAGCAAATCCTTTCCCATGTATTACCCCACGGGTTGACCATCGTGCATGTACCTTAGTGCCGTGCAGGTATATCTACGCGACCAGTACCTACGCGCCCCAACATGACCTCCATGCCTACTTTTTTTTTGGGTTCCCCTCCTGCCTATTCAACTTTCATCTTCAAATCCACCTCTCTTATTCCATATTATGCCTTCAAAAACCTCTTCAAAGACATTTTTTTCATGGTTCCCCTGTTGGCTTCCTTATCTGAAAGGAATTATGTGGAAAATCTCTTAAAGCCTATTGATTTACATCTCTTTATGTCACTAAGGTTAGAGATTTCATTTATTGAACCTCATCCTTTAAAATGAGAGGATATTTAACCTGGGCCTCCTTTTCAGGAGTATGTCCCAATCATAATTTTTCTTAACATGGGCCTCTTTCTTACAAGTAATTCCCAATATCAAAATCCTAAATAGGGGCATCCTTCTTAGGAGTAAGCCCCAGTCTTCAAGTTACCAAATATGGGAATCCTCCTCAGGAGTAAGCCCCAATCATAATTCATTTAATATGGGAATTATTTTCACGAGTAAGCCCAATGTTCCAAATTTCCAAATAGGGGCATCCTCCTTAGGAGTAACCCCCAAATTCCAAATTCCGTAACCTGGGCATCCTCCTAAGGAGTAAGCCCCAGTCATAATTTCCCTCAACCTGGGCCTCCTTATAAGGAGTTACCCCCAAGTCCCTTAACCCGGTCTTCCATCTCAGGAGTAAGCCCCAGTATCAGATTACCAAATATGGGCATCCCCCTTAGGAGTAAGCCCCATGTTCTTTATTCATGGGTCATCTTTTTCAGAAGTAAGCTACAGTCTTCAAATTCCCTTAATTTGGGCCTCCTTCTCAGGAATAAGCTCGAGTCTTAAATTCCCCTTAACCTAGGCCTCCTCTTTACGAGTAACTCTAGTCTTAATTTACTTTTGATTTTTTCTTCCTTTTTAGGAGTAAATCCAAATCATAAGTCCCCTCTAATTTAGGCATCCTTCTTAAGAGTAAACCCTATGTTAAGTATCCAAATCTCCATAAAGAAAATATACCTCTATGGTCCTTGTTCCCAGGGTTCTTCCCGGAAGTAAATCCCAATCCTTGTTTATTTTGGTCAGTCATACATACATAATCCATACATTATTTCTTATGATTTCAACTTTAATGGAACAATTTTAAGGTTATAAAAATACCTCTTGTTTATCAAACTGAGCATGACTAACGTGAGCTTAAAGCGTAAAAGTAATTATGAAATCTTTCTTTGAGACATCAATCATACATAAACCTCATACTTCATTACTAGAACTATGTTGGTAATGATTCATTTTCTAAACAAAATATTAATAGGTAAACCATTGGCGAGTACATTCCCATCTCTGAAATAATCTATGTCCTTCTGAATGACAATAAACTTCATGTACCCCACTGAGTGGATTTAAAACCAGTATGGTTATCATAATGACCAAGAGATTTGTATATAATGTTTTGAAGGATACCATTGAGTAAGAATATCTAACAAATACAGATGATCCTCTATGGATGAAGAACCTTGAATACATATAAAAGATTCTCTAAATCTTCTACATATCAATCATTGATTGTTTGATCTAAAACAAATATCATTTTCATACATGGTAATTTAATAAGGATTAACGAACATAACATTAATCTATAACGAGAGTCCCGAAGTAGACAATAATTCCCCTCAAAAAGGTGTGATGAGTCCGACCTCCAATCCACTTGACCAATGAAAATTATTAAGCCTCATCAGTTCATAAATAATGAGCACCTACCATTGGAAATTAGGTCCAATTGGATGTAGAATCATTGGATGTTTCCAGTTCTACGAACAAACCCATTAGAAACTGCCGGAATGTTTGAAACTGAATCCAACAAGGTTATCCCCATTTCCAGAGAGAAACAGACCCGCCATCTCCATGAATAGTGTAATTCATCACTAAATTTTACAGATTACACTAAATTCATATATTCTAAATATACGTGATTTTTAAATCATTTTTCACAATCTAGAGACTTTGAAACAATGGTCTATGTAATTTTGAGAAAAATATCAGGTAAAAACATATACGGAAAACAAAGATGTTATTACCAAAAAATGTAAATGTATCATGGAATATTTGATAAATGTGTAATAAATTGTTATAATAAAATCATATATGATTTTAAAAATATTAATATGGTTTTTAATAAGTCAATAACTTATTAAAAACCCATACACTTTAGGTAAATGAACGTCCGTCCAAAAACAATTGCAAATTAAGGTTTTTTCTCATCTTTCTTTTATTTATATGAGATACCGGCTGTATTCACCACTGATTTTTTTGTGTGGGGTATATACTACCCAAAAATTTATTTTATGATTCTTGTAATTGAATTTATGGGGATTTAAATATATATTATATGATATCTCTTTCATGTGGTTTATCATTTTAATGTTACTAAATGGTAACGGATTGTTGTCACAATTTTCGTTCTCTCAAAATTTAGTTATGATATACACCTATCTTCTTTTATAAGGTGTATATTTTACATAATCTACATGTTATATCAGGAATGTAATTATATTTCATTATATTTTAATTTTCATTTTATGTAATTTCATTATGTTAATGATGATTTAATGTTACAAAAGTGGTAAGATTCATTTGTTACAATATCATCATTTATTTGGCTAGGATGGATAATGGTATTAGGGTCACTTGTTTTCCTAGTAGCATTATTTTTAAACCTGAAGTGGTGAAATTGATTAGGGGTGACACTCTTGTCCTCCATTACATCATAACGCCTTAGGTCTTGTGTTTTGTTAAAATCCTTGTATGTTTGGACCCCTCTTCTGGTTTTTATAAAAATTTACCTTTGATGAATGACTATAATGTTGAGATCATATAATTATCATGAATTCCCTTATCATATGGTTTTTCCTGATAATTACAAGTAATTTTACGAATTTTTCACTCTTTGGTACAAAAGATTATTGAGACATTGTTTTCACGAAAATTTGACTTCATTTCTCTCTTTAGTCAGAAATCTATATTCTCTCAAAATAATGATTTCTTAAAAATTATTTGAAAATATTTTTAAGTAGTTTTTTAAGATCATTTTTAGGTGATTGTATTTTTTTGAAACAAATTTTTATTTTGAATGTTTTTTAAATGAATAATAACGCTTTATTTATAATTTCTCAAGGTTATTTTTGAAGAAAAATGTTTTAAAAATGTTTTTTGTTTTAAGAAGTGGTTTCAAAAATGAAAAATGAATTCTCCCAAAAATTTAAATAATGATATTTTAATTGTATTTAAATTCATCAATGCTAACAAACCATTTCATTATATACCATAATATGGGGATATATATTTTTTTATAGCATACTAATTCTCTCATAGGTTGGATTAATATTTTCACAAAGACATTATTATGAAACACGTATCTTTTCCACTGGTTAATCATGATTAAAATATATTAATTTCAAAACAATTTATTTCCAGGCATTGGTCATTTTTTATAAGTTTTCTAAAGAATGTGTTTATTTATGATATTGTACATGATCATTATATGAAATGGGTGAGTTCTATATAGCATATACGAAGGGTTGAACACCATTATATCTCACAATTATGCCTATTATTGCTTAATATATGGTGGTCCAGATAACATCAGTTGATCCCATTAAATTGTAACTTGTTATGGAAAATATAACACTAGGTTATCCCATTATATATTTACTTAGGGTGGCTTATATTTCCCCAGAAAATCTGATTACAACTTAACATGGGGTGCCCAAGATATTACCGAATAATATTGTAATAGTTTAAATTATGTGTGCAGAAATATAGGATAATGATTATATTAGAATTTTTCTAAAGTTTAATCCAATTAAAGGAGTTTCAAATGGTTTTTAATAAAATAATGATCAAATTTATGAAAAATGTTTTTAAATTTACTATATTTTGTTTATAATGTTTCTCACGATCATGATCAGTATCACATGGCTTATGATTATTTATTTTGATGACTCTTTATATTTCTATGTTTTTTTATTTGTCAATCCTAGTATTTGAGTGTATAATTTATTTTATGATTTACTCATGCACTATAAATATGTCTTTATACCCTTATGAATTTATTATACTCATTGATAACATATATTACGCTATGATTTATGTTTACCATTACATTGAATTTTATCTCACCTTTATTATGTTTCCTTACCACTATGTTTATAAATAAAAAAATTAAATGAATTATGTCAAGAAGTGATTTCATATGGACGATGACGATGAATTAATGTTAAATAATAAAATCTTGTTAAAATTGGAGAAATGTTCATTTGATGAATTTGGTATTGTTTATAAAGGTTTTTTCTTAGTTATCTAAATCTATAAAGCAAAAAAGACTACAAGGATATAACTGATCCAATTTTTTCATTTTATGTTGTATGATCTGGATGAAAAAAATGGTCCACCCTTATCGACATCAAACCTGGATACATAATTTGTTGATTTTATCACTAATTTTATGAGTGCAAGCCTTTGGCTGTTATATCTTATGATTACTTTTATAATATTGTTTTAGGTTTAGTTAATATTTGGGTTTCTCATAGATTGAAAAGGTTTCAGTTATGGTGGTGACACTTGATGTCATGTGTAGGAATGTTTAGTTTCGTATCTTTCCTCCACTGTCAACATTTTCTTAATTTATTCTGTTCTCATTTGTTTACTACTTTTAATGGGATAAATCATTCCCAATTATGCTATGATTGATTCCTAAAAATAGTTCCCAATACTAGAGGATCAGGAACACCTCTAATTTATTTTCATATCCTATCATAGGAGCCCATTTCATGGTTGGATCATGAGATATTGTTATCAAAGAATAGCTTATCATTTATGGATTTATGTGTGTACGGAGATAGAAACATCGAAACACTAAATTGATTCATGATTGGATTCTTCATTACCACCTACATATGATGAGATTTTAGTTACTATGGTATTAAGGGATGAGTAAGACTCTAATTTCAGAATTTATTCTCAATGTTTTTTATACATTAAGACTTCATTTGAGTATTATGAGTTTTTAAAGGTATTATGTGTAACTGTTGGGGAATCCATGGTCAGAGTGAAAATTGGAAAGTAAATATAGTGTCTGAATATATTATTCATGTTCTATTAATAAATTCATATACTATTTGTCCATTACTATGTACATCTTGTAGGACTCATACATTTAGAACATGGCGCTTCCAGTCTTGAATCTAAACCATGTGTTGATGTAAATTTTCCTCATTGGTGAACATTCATTTTATTTGAGAAATTTCAATTTTTATTGTTCTTTTTATGTACCATTTGGGATGTTTGAGACATTTTTTGACCATTTATATCATTTAATTTATGTTCATTTGGTATTTTGAGTTGAAATTTTTAAAAATATGTTTTTAAGGGAGTATTGGGTTTTCAAACTAATAGGGTCTCTATTAGAAATTTTTTGTTTTTTAAATGTAAAATTTGTTTGAGAAAACCACTATTTTTCTATAATAGAATGTAATATTTTAGAGATAAATTGTGGAATTTGTGAATTTTTATTATTGAATGGATTTCCATAAAGGAATCCAAAAATGGGTGTTTTGAAAAAGTTTTTACATAGTGATTGGATCAATTATAAGGACGTTCCATTTAGTAAGTTAGTGTTGATTTTTTGTATTTCATTATGTATATTTATGAATTCATTTTTCGGTACTTATTTTAACCCTCAAATTTTGGAATTATAATGTTTTTTAATTTTTATGTGCTTATTGTTTTTAGAGTAAACCATAATAAAATCTATAGAGTCCGGTAGTGTATTTTTGAGTGGATCATACCTAGTATTATTTTTAGTTGATGAAGTATTATCCTAGACATTTGGTACACCAATTTATAATATGGGACTTAGTTGTTATCATCAAATTTCTCATTATTATGAATTTTTCGTGATATTCTAATATTGGAATCATAATCTTTTCTTCAGATATCCAGAATAGAGAAATTATGAGGAATGGTTGTGAACTATTGAGGTTAACATCTATCGAGTTATTCTTCCCATGCCTCATAATATTAATTTATCCCCATTTCGGATTGAAGGGATAAGTTGGAGGTGTTTTATGTATATTATTCATACCAAACCACAAAGGTAAAACTAATGGGAAATTCAAAAGGCTTTATTTATATAGTTGTACTTCTTAAAATCAATAAAGATGCCAAAGTTTTTGGAATTCCATTATCTCCAGGTAAGGTTATTCATTATAATTGGATTATTACAAGAGTTTTTCTGATTCATTTTCATGGTTGATATTTCATGTAGGATATAAATACTTAAATTTAGGGTAATTTGGATGGTTCCTCTGACAAAAACATCTTTGAGTTGTTTTTTATCAACCTTAACACATTTGAAGATAGGGTGATATCCGTTTTTAGTCGAAGTTGAAATGGAGAGAGAGTTTGAGGTTGTTTATTCCTTGTCTATCCCAAGTATTAATGGTGGTAGCTATAGTAAAGGTAAAATTGTTGGGTCGTTCCCATTATAAAATCACATGAAAATGTTACTATATTTCATTCACCAGATACTTCTAGGAAAAAATTCTTAGTGTTTCATAAGTGTGTAAATTTAGCCCATAAGAAGTAATCATTCCTAGAATAACCAATGATCTATTATACCTATGGTCCGTTGATGAACTTAAAAATATTTTTCAAGGGTGTTTCTAGAAAAGAGACATTGATCCTGATCCAATTATTCAACGAAGCATCTTTCTTAGTCGGATGATGAATGCATTAATGAGAGTTCTATTTAAAAAATTTATTATTTTAAATGTATTTTTTTTTTGTGTTTTTGGTTTTCTATTTTGTTTCCATTTTATGGGAATAGATGATGGTGGTGTGGATCATTATGATTTTTTTATTAATTTTGACGATAACATTTTGTTATTTTTGGAATCTATCTCATTTTTTGGGGTTCTTGACTTTTAGAATGTCTTGGAATTTTGTTGTTTTGGGTGTTTAAGATTAGGGGTCTTCTATAATGGAGGGTGGGATCTAGTATGTTAACTCTAATTTTTTGAGAATGGTGGGGTTTAATGAGCCTCATATAGAGTTAATATTTCAGAATAAAACCCTCACTCCCTGATCTGGTGCTCAGTGAATCATAAAATATCTCATAACCATCAGTACATGAATCATCAATCATGAAACACAGATGACGTCTCTAAAAAGAAAATATTTATAAGAGTCATTAATCATGAGCCATGTAATATCAATCATGTTCAAATTATACCTTCTAAACTCATGGAAAGAGTAGTTAAAATGTGTTGGTATCATGGAACTTCATCATACCACCCTCACTATTTGGGGTAACTATATGGGTGAATTCCAATATAATTATCAATATTATATAATCATTACCCAATGTTTTGGGGATATATCCTGGTGAACCCATCATATAAACTATAATTGGAGCACACACCATTATCTAGGAACACCCATTATATAATCTATAGCGGGATCACCCAGTGGTACCCTGTCTCATCCATTGTATAAAATGTAATTGGTTCACCCAGTTCTATCTAGGCACACCCATAATATATGATATAATTAGTTCAATATGATCTAATCATGTGAAATCATTGTATAAGATATAATGGTATCACTAGGCTCCGTCTCAAAGCATCCATAATATATACCTTAATGGGCCCCTAACGAAATCTGGGCACACCTATCTTATATAATGTCCATTAACCACAAATAAGGTACATCGAGTTTAGAAGTCATCATAAAACTCATAAAAACAACCATTATTAAATTCTTAATTTTATTAACACATGGAAAACGTCTTAAATAAAAATCATTTTAATCATGATTAACCTGTAGAAAACAAACAAGTTCTAGAAAAGAGTCTTTGAATCATAATGAAACAGTGGAAAAGAAGAAGGTTCTATATAAATCTATTTGAAACATGAAAAACCAATGGAATAAAAATATGATCCATAATAATCTCTTCAAAACATGATTAAACCATGTAAATTAAATGAGTTCCATAATAATCTCTGCAAACCATGGTTGACCCATGGAAAATAAATGGGTTCCAAAACAATCTCTTTGAGAAATTATAATCATGTGGAAATGAAAAAGGTTTCACAGCACTCTCTTCAAAATAATCTCAATATATCCCGATAAATGAGGATGATATCATTCAAAAAATATCCCCATTGGAGATTAAGTAACAGCAATTTTTTTAGATGTTGATGAATGGAAATACCATTAAAATATCAGAACATTTTTTTAGGATAAAACCAATTAATTTTGTAAATCACTTTTTAGGAAACTAAAAATTCAAAAAATATTGGGAAAAATATTTTCCTCAAAAACAACCTCGGAAACATATAATCGAATCTTTAAAAAATAATTTCATACATTTCCTAAGGAAACCATCCCTTCCATTTTGAAAAACACTTTTAATAACTTTTTGAAAATCATTTTATTTTAAAATAACCATGAAAATTTATAAAGGAAGCTTCAATGAAAATAATGATCAAGAGATAATAAGGTTCTATTCATTTAGTTCATTTTAAAACAAAAATTCTTTAAACATTTTCATTAAAAGAAAAAAAATGTATGTTTTAGAAAAAATTATGATTATTCATTTAAAATAATTTTATAAAAAAATAAAATATGGGTGAAAATATATTTTAAAAATAATTTTACTAATGTTAATGAAATTAATACATTTATAGAAAATATAGTTTTTGGATGAAGAAGGGTTTTTGGCGTAAGAGAGAAATAAAGATGATTTTTAAATAAAAACATTATTATGAAATCTTGATTATATGAATAGTAAACATGTATTACCATGATATAACCGTAGATGAATAAAATTAATGATAATTCTTGGGAGTTAGATAATAATATTTCAACATTGGATTCTTTATCACAAACAATCCTGATAAATGATGAGATAGCAACATAAAAATCTTACCACTTTGGTAATTTTGAATCATATACCATATAAAAGGATTACATTAAATGAAACTTAATATACCATGAGAATAAATTAATTCTGGATATTATATGTCCAAAGGGTAGTATGTGGACCTCAAGAAATGAATATTGGTTCATAACATGAAATAGGTTTCAAAGAAGACAAATTTTGAGAGAAATCGCATACCACTTCAGTAATATTTTGAATCGAAATACATAATAAGTAATAAAATTAAAAAAAATTATATATCATAAAAATAATTTTTTAATGGTATATCAGGTTAAATAGGCACTATATAAAAATTATCAAATGAATAATGGGTGAATTTAATGTATATCTCAAAGAAGTTAAAGCGTGATGAGAAAAAACATTACCTCACACTTCCATTCTGCTGAACATCATTTAACCACTTGTATAGTGTTCCTAAAAAATTTATTAAATTATTATCTAAGCATATTAATATTTATAATATCATATATAATCCTTTTATAACACCGTATCACTTGTTCATTAATAATCTTCCATTATTTTTGTTGATTCGGGTGCTAATTACCTTGTTTCATCATTCAAGATTTGTTATGAAAGATTAGTTCTTATGAATATGATATAATATCATTATATAAAGATTAAAAATCATGATATAATTATCCTATTTAAATATAAATTTCATTTTTTTATCAATCATGAAATATGATTTTGATAAATAATGTATGTTACGATCATATAGATAGTAGGTCGTATGTACGCACGAGTAAAGTTGCAATTTTTCCATGATCATTTTTTGAAAGGAGGTAAGTAAAATTTTAAACATAAATACTAGTTATAATACATATATATATATAATATTATATACTTATATATACAATCATTTTTTTTGATAAAAAGAGAGTATAATTGCTTCGTGAAGACGGTAGTCAATACTTTCCCGAACTATGTTTTAATTTTTCGGTGTGAGAGATAAAAAGATATATTATTTTTTTCATAATGAAACATATTTCATGAATATAATTATTATTTCATTAATATCACATATATTCATTAACTCTTTCATTATTAACTTCCATGAAATGTGTTAGTGAAATACAAATCACATCGCTCCGCAAGGTGATAGTTTATCAAACACACGAGAGAAATTATCGTATACCCCGTAGAATGGAATGAAAATATTTATATATGATATAATGAATTAATAGGTATAATTATATTTTATATATCATATATATATTTTATAAAAATAATCATACCCATCCTTGATAGGTTTTAATGGAAAAACGAATGACATCGATTCACGAGGTTTTAGTTCTCCACACACATGAATGATGATTTTGTAACATATTTGGGGAAAGAGGAGAAGGATATTTGTTAATACATCCACATAATATAATCTATGTATATTTAAGATAAAATATTTATTATATAGTCATGTTTTAAAGTGAAATAATGTTTGTGGAGTAATAAATAAAATAAAAATGACCATTGAAGAATATCACGTCCTCTATAGGTATCTTCATTTGTTATGCACCAAAGGGGTTCCTTGGTAGGACTTCATCACAAAGTAATGAATATACGAGAATATGATGGAATTACAGAAGTTATATGGGTATTATTTTCCTAACCAATGGATTTTGATGGTTTTAAGAGAGGAGGACAGGGGGTTGTCTTTTATAAGTGAGGTTAGTGGCACACTAGTAAATTTTCAAAAGAAATTATTCCACCCATGTAATTTTAATATAATAAAGACCAAAAATATTCTATTTTATATAATATAAGGAATAGGGTATAAATATTTACATCCAATGAATTTTATAAAAGTATTTAGGTTGTCTTAACCCTTATCTTTTTAGTTTAGCCACCAGAAAAACCCATTTTTAACCTTAACTGCGTTAGTTAATTGTTATTGTTTTTACTATTCAATTTGGTAAAAAAATCAAGTTGAACATATTTTTAAAAAAACTCAATCCAAATATGGAATAAAGTTTTAAAAATTCATTACTCTTAAATTGAAAATTTCAATTTATTATTAATCATTCGAACATGATGAAAAGCAGGGTTTCAAAGAGAAAATGTTCAAATGTTTTTAATGTATTTCTATACAATTTCAATCTGAAAATGATTAAAATTACCTAATTTTTTTAATAGATATTTAACTGAACTAATTTTACATTACATATAATTTTAAATATAAATTATCCTTATAAATAATTTAAATGAAAATTAAAATTTTCAATTAAAATTCATTATTTTGAAAATTAACCAAAAAAATTTAAGAAAATTCTAAAAAATTAGCCTTAATAAATATTAAAAATATGATTTAAATAATTAAGTTTATTTTTACAATTAGAATTTATAAAATTTAAAAAAAATTAAAATGAATACCACTTACATGATACAAATGAGGTATGTTGATTATTATATTTTTTTCAGGTACAAGATGATTTTATATTAAATCTATTTATAATGATTATAATTGTATGAATATCAATTAAATTTAGTGGTATATAATATATAAATTTCAATTAAAATATTATTAATTATGGATTATTTTAATTAATTAAAATTAGGAAACATTATTCACTTTAAACATTTTTCTTAAAAAAACCATTTTAAAACAAGAAAACAAACTTATACTAAAATATAATATAATGATAATTCAAATGTAATTATGATTATTATATATAACTAAATAATAATTAAGTTACATTAAATCATATTTAAAACTTAATGTAAATTGAATTTTCTTCATTTATTTAAAATATAAGAAATTTTTACCAAGAATTTAAATTTTTAAAAATTCTATGAAAAATCAATTGTTTCCGAAAATTCAAAGAATTACCCCCATAGTAAATTTTGATATCAATTTTTCAAAAAATGAATTTATTTTCTTAAATTATTATTACAAATTTTCCAGTAAATCAATTATAATTTTTTTTCTTGAAAGTCAATAAAAATAATTTTTGAAGAAAACATATTTAGGAAGAAATAAATTACTTTAAAAAAAATAAAATGGTTTTTTACTAAATATTAAAAAATAGTTTATATTTTGTAGAAAAAATATATATATATTATAATGTAGTTTAACCTATTAAAACCCACCAATTTAATGTCTTTGTTATAGTGGTAAAACAGATCATGGGTCATTTAAGTTCGGTTTTGCGTGTTGAATATGCTATAGAAAATAAAAATCTCTAGGTTCTGTGTACTTCAAGCTATCAAAGATATTTAATTTATTCAAAAATAAATATATCATATTGTCTTAGGGTGTTACATTCTCATCTAAACATAGTGTTGTGCATTTGTTATGCTACCAAACATAATTTTTTTCTTTCCAAATCTCTGGGTGTTACATCCTCCACTTAATAAATTTCATCCTCATAATTCACACTTTGTCTTTATAATCATAGGGTAGAAATTTGAAAATACTAATTTTTTATCCCACATCATAAAATCGTTTATAAATCAACCTCTTTATAGATGTGAAATTTAAGGACGAGGGTCATTTAGAATAACACAGACATGTTTCAAAATAAGGTAACATATTAGGAAAGTGAGTATTTAGACATTAAAGGAAACCATTAATAATTATAGAGACATATTTAGTAAATTTTTCACAGGAATGTGAATGATTGATGAAAAGATAAGGGCCACAAAACCATAAAACAATGATGATTTAAAAGACCATGTAATTCATTTTATATAATTGTAACAGAATAAAAAAATCTAAGATCCTTTTCGAAAATTTGAGGAATTAATTTTTTAAATAGACAACTATAATAAGGAAATATAATTGATGTGAATAATTTCATACTTTTTTGAATTTAATCCACAACCTCATATATTTTTCTAATTCATGAGTACTCGAGATGAATTCTTCATGTCTGAAGAACTAAAAATAAAAATATAAATGATCAAATAACCATAAAATGGGTAAAAAAATATTTCATAAATATGTATAAACTAACTAAAACCACAATATATACCACATAGTAAGATAATACCCAAAATTGTTTAGCCAACGTATGATACATAATCATAAAAATTCAATAATGTTTCCCAATCTTCAAACTAAATAATTTCTATGTAACCTCAAAATAACATGATCTTTTATCCAAATGTATATTCACATACCATTAATCTTTCAATAATAAATATATGGATATATATTTTTAATAACATCAATCACTTAGTCACCACAACAATTTTTAATCTTGCGACTATCTATACGATAAAAATTGTGTTCCCTTAATTACTATAGTATCCATAATCATATAAATCCAAAAGGTTATCAATACCTTAAATATTATTTCAACAAAATAAAAATTCATACTTCATGTAGAACCAATTCTTTACCAATACCACAACCTAAAAAAACATTCTTCTAATATTTCATTAATCACTTTTATATCTCATCAAATTTGACATAAAAAGGTGTGTTTAATAAATTGAACATATGATCATCATTTACATTATAGATGTAACGACCCTGACCCACACCCAATAAAACCACTATCCATAACGGTAAGCACATGTCCTCAAGAATTCCTCCCCATATGCTAGAGGCTGCTAACAAGAAGTGAGGGTCTAATGATGGCAAGTTGGGGATACAATACCCTCACAGTCATATAATCATAGTAGTAAATTAAATGAGGGAAAATAGTGTAATCAATACTAAATAAAAAAAAGAGTAGAAAAAAGTAAAAATAACTAAATATAAATTAACAACTCTAATTAGAATAATGCATGCATGTCTATATAATGATATGTAAACTAAAAAATAGACACATAACAGGGAACCCAAAAACGTGTAGTACATGAATAAAAAACGAAATAAAATCTTTGAGGGGAACTCCACTATTATACTATGAATCATTTCTGTCATGTGCTCCTAGCTTCCATGTACATGAATTGAAGCATAATAAAAGGTCCATGTTCCTCCAAATGCGGGATCTTTTTGGGTACCCCAGTGAAATGGCAGCCTAGGTAGGGTGTGAGATGTACTCAGTATGCCACCACCAATGGTTTATAAAGCTCAATCAATTTCAAAAATATATGAGACATTAGTGTTTTGGTATAAATAAAAATAAAAAAATCTGAATAAACTAATAAAAGTCGTATCAGGTTCCAATAGGATACCTAGACCACTCTACATACTCCAGAATATACCAAATTGATAGTCTAACCAATAACTACATATACAGTAATTATATATATATAGAATAGTTATATATTGTATGCACCAATTTTAACTATTATATATGATGGTTTAAGGAAACATATACTTGGATACTAGGTGTTGTCTTGGACGGAATGTAATCAGTCATCCATAACCTGTCTGAATGAGCCTATAAGCTCAATAATGGGTGAATTTCCTACATCACATGGTGAATGTGATATATCATGCTCATCAATTGAGATGGTGGGTGATTCATCATGTCAATGCCCAAAATTAGATATATGTTGTGTCATTACCATCATCTGAATGGTTATGATGGAGTGAGACATCATGTAAAACACTCGAGGTATGGGAGACTGAAACGTCATGCTCAACAATTCCCATAACCATTGAATCATTTCCAATATCAATGGTGCATTAATAAGAATAATGATACCTCATTACTTATTCATTTATAATCATGGAAACTAATTTTATCAATGAGGTAAAAATTCACATATGTTGTGGTGACTTATATATTGAAAGCGGCATGGTCGTGTCAATCACTTAAATTTCCATTTAATTAAAGCCATTCCTTTTTCAAGTTATAGAAATTTTCAAAAAAGGAATTCCCAGCCCACTTAGATGGTGGTTGGTCATTGAATGTTTTTTAGGAGGGAAAATCCATTTAATAATATTAATAGAGGCCTTGTACTACACATGGAATATATCTATAAATAAACATAAAGGAAAAGGAAAAGGAAAAGCCAATTCCATAATGAGAAGAATGATTTGAAACACTAATCCACAATTTTTTGTTTAAAAGTTGGTACACCCCAACAGAAGGGTTTTATTCTAAAACATGAAAATATTAACAAACAATTCACTTGTCTCATCCAATAATAACATTCCACAGGCATAACTCAACTCACCAAAAAGTCACATTTTAAAAATATAATAGACATTGTTGTTGATCATAATAACAATCAAATTAATTTAACAACACACAAGGTTGGATTAGTCACAAGGAACCACATGGTTCATTTGTGATTTTAAAAAATAATCCTAAATGGGTTGATTCAGTTTAAGGTAATTACCTCTACCCATGATATGGGTTCTAAGGTTGTGAAGACATGATCTAACCATTTAATTAAAGTAATTCCATGATTTATGGGGGACACACGGAAATTATGGAGCATGACACAATTAAGATATTTATAAATAAATAGATACTTGGAGAAAGAGATATAGAAAACCTACCATATAATAATAATTATTCTCTGATCCAAAATAAATTCATTTTTTGGTATGTTTAAGAGAAATTGAAGAGACATACTTCCACAATGAAAATAAGGGGAATGAACTCATCCCAAAATAGAAAAATAGATAGGAAGAGAAATTTAGGTATGAAGAAAGGTGATTTGATGTCTTACATATATCTATAAATTCCTTCTTAGAATGTTTCAATTGGATTTTTGTATAAACACACAACCAAATAACATAAAAGGAGGAGAATTAGAGGTCCATGAGAGGAGAATCACACCACCTATTTTTTCAAAAAGGTAAGGGAAGATCTGAATAGTTTTTAAAATCATTTAAGTGGAAAATTGTAAATTTAAACAATATTTAAGGGGTATAAAATTTGGATACATGGTGGTCCAAATCATGCACCAACTATGCTTAATGAACTACCCAATATTTCTTTAGTAATGGATGTATGAAAGGTGGCCAAATTGTGCACCAACCATCCTTAAAAAACAACCCAATATTTCTCTAACATGGGATGGCCTCACAGTTTGGAAAATTGTGAATGTCTAGTGAAAACACTGCTACCAAGAATCAACAGAAAAGTGCATCGTCATGTGGCTGGACTTTCATGGGTAGATAAAACCATATGATACCTACTGTTATACTAAAATATTTGCACTATTTTATTTCTGGGGAAACATGGTATCAGGACCATGTTCCCTATCCTATTCATTAAATTTTTTAGTTTTTGGATCCTAATTCTCTCAAAATGCAACGGAATGCATTAGGAACCTCTCGATCCTTTAATCATGTCTAAAAACAACACTTTTGAGGGTTCCGATTCTCTGAATTATGTATCAAATATCATCTCATATAAAACCTCATCCAAAAAATTCCAAAATTAAAATTATCTTTGAGTTATACATCATCTCAAAACTGAGGTCGTTTTTACCTCCCCACCATAAAACTTATCATCCCTAATAAAACTCGGGGAAACAAAAAAACATGACATAAACTATAGGGGTCATGAGGTCTTGTCAAAATGGATATATTGTGATCCAAAATTCCCAGCATAATTCCATGTATTTCACAAATGTACAACACATAAGCCATCATAACCCACACTGACGCTCCTTTTCCAACTAAAATGATGAAATAGTGCTTTCCCAAGAATGTTAGTCTAGAGAAACTATAACGTTGTCATCTCTTTAAACATCAGGATGATATTTCTCCTTGTCATAGGTTTTAACATCAAAATGGTCCAATTCTAATACATGGAACCACCACCTTCAGAATTTTCTACAAAGAACATCGTAAGCATTCTAAGGATGTTATAGGTTTATTTTGAATTGTTCAAATTGTTGATACCCCACCGACCTCATTTTGCAAGTTCAATCCATTTTTTCATGAAAATCCTCTTTCGACACATACTTCACTATTCTCTACCAAACAACATCCTAAAAAGGTTCTTCATTAAACATATTCCATAATAAAAAAGAGAACTTGTTGATCCACCTATAGCTGAACAACATCAAAACACTCAGTCAGACAGATGGTGTATTATATCCCAAAATGTGATTCCTTCTTCCAAGGCAATTCACATTACCCATTATCATATCTATTAATTCTCATTTCTGACATTCAAAGACGTTTCAATAACCTCATACTTTTATGTTGTTGTTCATCAACATGAACAAGAGTGTGAACCCAATAAGATATACTTAGATCATCATTCTTGAAATATCTCATCAGATCCTTACTGAGTTTAGGGGTAAACATGGAATGATCATATGAAATTTTAGAAGCTCATCCAAGATAAAATATATTCAAGGATTTAAAAGTCATATGTCTTTGCACAACTGAGATTTCCACCCATCAAGTCACTAATTGATCTTAATTATAGTTAATTAATGAAATGGCTAGTGTTTGTTTGTCCGTCCATGGTGTTCCTTTGTGGGAACCCATATATCACACAGGATTAACCTTTCCCATTTAAACAATAGATTTATAGAAGAATAACTCTCAAGGAGCTTACTTATTGGATCAAATACATTTATATTTAGTGTGGCAGTTAACTGAAACTCTCTCAGTGTACTCGGATGATTACAAGAGAGTGGACATGATCTTCACCAAATGAAGTTCAAATTAAGACGAAATCGAATACTACCATGAATATTTGAAACACTTTTGTCATATTCAAGAGGAAGTATTTTATGGATTAACCCTAACATCAGTCCAACTAATGTAAGGAAAAGTAGTCAAATTACTACTAGTCAACTTCTCTTGAAAGAAGATCAGATTCACCAGTTGATGCATCTTCATTAATTGACCATTATTCCTTTACCACCAGAGGCATATTGTGATCCTCAAATCATTAACACCAAAGTAAATACATGGATAATGTTTTATCTAAAGGTAACATAAATAGAAAAAAAATCTCTATCTCTCTACCTTTTAAGGTAAAAAAATCCACTGACTTACCTATCCCAATGGAAATTTAAAAAATGAACTAAACATTTATAAATGGAATTCCTCGGTTGTCTCCACTATTAGGTAAGACATGTATTAACTATAATGGATGTGAATCTCCCATACATAGTAATGTATTAGTCATAAAAAGTAGAAATATACCAGCCACTTATATGTGTGTGATATCAGATTCACCTTAAAAACTTATGTGACACATCTCTGAGTCATGGTAACATACGTCCTAGAATTTGGCATGAAATCCAAAACTATCCTGACCGTCATGTCAACACTTATGATCCCTCTAGAACTCCATCACAATAATTGGGATTAATTTGATACTTTTGACACTTGGGTCACTCTACTTTGAAGATAACCTAAGAACATAGTCAATATCTCAGGACTTAATGATTTCCACTGAACTCAAATAGTTGATTGTATCATTCTGTAATTGGATAGGCACCGCATATATGAACATACACTACGCTGAGGCTACTAAAGCAATATGAAACATCATTAATAAAATAAATAGGTTTTAATCCCTATTCATAGACACATCAGTTGGTCCATAAAAGATATTTTACAAATATTTGTATTCCCCCATACAACCATCAATCTGGATAATGACATACATAGTCATCCGTCAATGAGGAAGAGGAGACAGTCATGTGACCTACCAAGTGGCCGAACATGTCTTAGGCATGTCTTATCTTCTAAAACCAACCATCTATTGATTCCAATTTTCATTACAAGATTCATGAATACTAACATAATCCCTCAAAATAAGGGTTTCATTTATAATCTTAAGGTCCTACTTGGTTCGACGACACCCGAATGGTACCATATGTCAGAAATATCACAAAATTTAAGAAGGCATTAAATATTTAAAGGTGATACCTACCTTGGGATATCCCCATAACAAATAATAAGCATCATCCCTATTAATGGGAAAAAGAAAATAGAGTTCACTAGGCCATACGCCTATTATTTAAACCCTTGCTAAAATGGAAAAAGGTTTTATATAAAATTCTCATGCTTCTATTCCAAGGAATCTCAAATAAGTTCTTAAACTACCCTTAAATGATGGTTTGAACTAAGGATACAACCTAACGTTCTAAAGTTTTTCTATAAATAGATTAAACTTTGATCTTTAAATAATTAAAATATATAATTTAGAACAAAAAATATGAATTATAATACAAAAGCACTTGGTTTTTGATTTTACTAATGCCTCAAGGAAAATTAGGTATGTATTTTCTAAAATCATTTTTAAACATTAATCATTTATTTTAATCGCATCATAATTAGGCAATTTATCCTATAAACTAATTTTAATAATTTTATTTATCTATATGGATTTCACAATTGAGATTAGTTAATGAAAATTGAAATTAAATATATAGAGGAATATACCCGCCATGTTGAAATTTAAATCATAATTAACTAACACCTCATATTAAAATATATCAAAATCATATATAGTTTATTATAATTTTAAGAGGGAGTTGGTCAAGTAAGATGCTACCATATGTCAATTTGAACCCATATAATCAATTACAGACACATTAAATGACCATTCCAACATAGTATAAGTATACCTTCATGGGGTTAAATACTAAGTTGTAATAGATAATGAGGCATATAAGAGTTCCATTAAGCCAACCTTGGTTTATCATAATAGAACCCAATAGTACTTTTTTAATTATCAATGTTTCAAAAAATCGTTGGGGGTTATCTTATAAGAATCATTATCCCACTCACCGAATTGGGTCCAGCTGTACATTTATGAAGTTAATCTTATGGATCGTCATGATCATGTGATAAATTCACAAGCCATTATATAGGAAACCATAAACCATTAAAATTTAAAAACATATCTTAATTGGTTTTATCTGATAAGCATAACTACCACAACAGAACTTCTGTGGTTGACTCACATAAGTCTCCATAAGAAACCACTTCATTTCATATCAAAATTTAACACCTTTTACATTTATAACCATCTAAAATTATATTATGATCTTATAAAAAACAGATAATATTATTTTCTATATCCCAATCTTTAAATATCCCATGCACAGTATCTGAATGGAATTTAGAACAAATTAGTCATAGAAAATATGTTTCATCGCATAAGGCCAATGGTTCCTGGCTGAAACAATTCAGGATTAATTATATATGGTTTCATAATCAATATTTATTGAAAATATGCATTTAGAGTGTTTCCAAAACATATAAAAAATTACATATCAAAATCATAAGTAGGAATGTTATCAAAAGAAGTAAAAACATCGTAAAATTCTAAATAATAATAGAAACTTGTTTTATAGGAAATATATGCTATATCATCCGGTATAAAGGAATATAATTACCTAAATATTGTAGCATATTAACATTTTAGATAAATCATCCAGTCATGTTATAAAAAATAGAATTCTAAATAAATACATAAATAGATACAAAACTAATCATACCTCTAAAATAATTAAAATGGTATATTATATCTAGACTAATAAACACATAAGGCGCATCACCAAATCAGTAGGCATTCTACATATTCAACTACAAGACATGGCGTATAACTGTAATGTGAATCTTTATGTTCCTATAATGATGCATGTATTTCCACTTCCTTGAGAAAAAATCCAATAGCAAAATACCTTAAATTTCTTAAATTACAAAGTAGTGAAAAGTACTCCAATCTCTCAATATGAAATAATAATCAAATATAATAGTAAAATGCAAGGAAAAAAATCCCATAATTTCCTACTAAGACATTTCCCCATGGGATAGTTGATCACTTCTAGATACAACTATTTACCAAGGGCCAACATGTTCCTAGTCTAATTTTTACTAGCCCAAAATATTGAGACAAAGTAAAAAAATTAACCCCTTTGATACCACTTTGTAATGTCACAACCTGACATCCAATAAATCATGTACCCAGAACAATTTCCCCCTGGCCTCATGCACCCCTCCCTGTATTCCATAGGCTAGCAATTAGTAGAGAGGGTCTAATGGTAGAATGGAGGGAGACTATATCCTCATGAGCAGAGTATTATAGTATCAAAATAATTGACAAAAAATAGTGGAAGTAGAAATCAATGAAATAAATTATAGCACAAGAATAATATTAACTAAATATATATGTAAAATTACAATATACAATAATGATTTAATTTATAGATAATGATACTTAAACTAAAATTTTAGACACAAAATTGGTAGCATGATAATGTGTTGTACAATAATAATGAAAATAAATAAAATCCCTAAGGTAAAACTCCACGATCATCATGTTATCTACCTTAATCCTCTGCTCTTAACTCCCAATTATAATAAATTCAACAAAAAAGGTCCATGATCCATCAAACATGTGATATACTCTGGAACACCAGTGTAATGGAGGCCGAGTAAGGGTTTTATATATATTAAATAGGCCACCACCAATGGTTTCTCTATATTAATACAGTATGTGAACAAAAGCTGCCACAGTTTGCATGTATAAAGAATAATATACAATGCTAAATATATAAATATCTATTGTCTTAGGTTTCAATTGGATAGTTTAATGACTCTACATACATCGGAATATACCGGAATTCTAGTCTAACTAATAAATCCACACACACACACAAATATAAATAAATAGTAATAGTATGATTATATATATATATATATCATTGTTATATATGGTATCCACTTGCATGTACTATGTACATGAGGATGTAAGTTGACATATACCTGGATAGTAGGAGTTGGATGGTTAGGGGTGCAACTCGGTCATCCAAAACTACTCTAAATGATCCTACAAGATCAAGAAAGGGTAAAATATCTATATCTAATGATGAATGTGAAACTTTATACCCACCACTCGATATGGTTGGAGAGTCATCATTTCATCACCCAAAATAAAGGATGGGGTGCATCATAACCACCATCTGAATAGTTTCAATTGTGTGAGACGTCATTCATTATATCTGTTGAAAGGGATTGTGAAATTTATTTCTCTAAAAGTCCTGGAATAATTGTATCATATCCAATGTCATTGGAAAATAAATAATCATAAATTTTCATCATAGTTAATTTATTAATAATAATCAAGACCAATATCACTAAGGGATTCACAATTCATATAATCCAGGATTACTTATAAATAGCTAGAGGATTGGTCATCCCACCCACTTCAATTTTGATTTAATTCAAGAAATTATGTTATCAAGGAAATGAAATTTATAATCAAGGCATCCCAAAAACACATATAAGGTGGTTGGTATTTGAAAATTAATAAGAATAAGGGAAACTCTATTTAACAATATAAAGAGAGTTCTCGTACTAGTTATTCCATATATATATATAAATAATAATAAATGAACAAGAAACACCAATTCCATAAATCCATGTATCCTTTAAAATAGTAATCCCCAATTTTTAGTTTTTAAGGGAGTGTACCACAACTAAGGGGTTTTAATATAAAACATGAAATTGTTAACAAGAAATTTCATTATCTCAACCAAGCGTCACATTCATGAGAAAAAAAATCAATTACACATAAAGGATAATTTTATAAAGATACCAATCATGAATGTTCATCATAATAATAATCAAATTAATTTAACGCAACAGAGGGGTGTATTAGTCACAGTCTATCGTATGTATAATTTTTATTTGCAAAACCCACCCCAAATGGGGTGATTCTAGTTTAGGTAATCACCTATTACAATGTGGTGGGTTTTGAGGTAGTCATCAATGATCTAACCAATTAATTAACATCATATCATAGTTTAGTGGTGACATCAGAAATGTAGAAATTGTACCAAGATGGTAATATTTAAAATCACTGTAATCTTAGAAAAATAGATACAAACCACATACCATAATCTAAAGATGTTTTAATCTTCGATAATTGATGATTTATTTAATAAGATTCATAAGAAATCAAAGAAACAAACATCCACCCTAGAAATATGGTGAAAGGGATCATAGAAAATACAGAAACAGATAGTAAGTGAATCTTAAATAGAATGAAAATGGATTTAATAACTTACCGCTATATATCCAACACCTCTAATGGTGTTCGAATTAGAGTTCGAACAAAGGAGAAACCAAGAGACTCAGAAGGTTGAGGTTGAAAGTTTCATAAGAGGATAATCCCAAATATTATCTTTTGAAAAAGATAAGGGAAAAGGGAAATGTTTTTCAAATAATTTAAGTGATTTTTATAATTTACCTATCTTTACATGGGAATAATGTTTGGCCACATTTTTGGCCAAACCAAGTCCTAATTGTTCTTAATGATCTACCCAAGAACACCCCTAGTAGGGGTTGGCCGAACTATTTGGCTAACTTTGTGGAACCCATAAAAAGTTACACTATGAAGAACATGCAAAATGGAAAATGGTCGTGCATATCCACTCGCATGGTTTATTCAAACCTATGAGACAAGTAGCTTTACTAAAATAGCCGCATGGTTTCCTCTGGTGGCCAGCACCATTTTTAACAAACTGTGCACCCGAACAGGTCTTTTTTTGAGTTTTTGGAGCTTGATGCAATTGAAACTAGATAGAATACATGAATCACCTATAATTACATTAAATAAGTCAAGAAACAACACTTTTTAGTGTTAAAATTCTCATAATTATCTTAATATTCTCAGTAAAAAGGATAGCCAATCCCCCAAATGTAAAAAGTCAAATTCCCTTAGAATTATACATTGGCTCCAAACACTAGTCATTACAAGTGATATTTTCAAATATCCATAACCATTAATAAAACCTCACATGATAAATCCTAACCTCCAATGTTATCTATACTAACCACTAATACAAACTATAATAGTACAGAACCTTCACACCGAGATCCAATGCTGAAATAATAAACATCACATTTTTGGATTTGATATTAATAATTGGGACTTAATTTTTCCATCTAAACCATACAATAAAAAAGAAAAAACTAGATTACTCAGATTGTTAAGGATATTTTAGGTTTATATTCTTATATAATTAGGAAAAAATATGATACAAATAACACCCATGTAGATAAATGAGAATTTATTCCACTTAACCCAGTGTTTCTAATTTCACATTATGTCATCTTCATCATCCATATGAAATCCATTCTAAACTTAATTTGTTCAATCCCATTATTTATAACCTGATGAAGATGAAGAATAATAAGGGGGGGCAGAACTTATCAATAAGTGTAAACATAATCATTTTATATTGAAAATCATCAATGCACATAAAAAGTGCATAAGGGTATGACGACATAATCTATGTTAAAGGTAGAATCATAAAAGAACTCATACCCATCAATATCTCAATAATAATTTAAGAAACATTCAATAAGGCTCTAAAAAGATAAATAGCATTAAAAATCAATTATCATGATCTAGTTTATATCAATCATGTTCAAAGAAAAAATTATAGTCATGGAATGCATTGATAAAACATATATGTATCTTGGAACATCATCATCAAATAACCATAAAAATCCCTAATAATTTGAATAACCATATTTCGGAGTTAAATTATAATTATTTGGAGAAAATAATCATTACCCAATGAATTGGAGAAATATATTGGGTTCATACTTCTTATAATATATAATGGGTGCACCTAATTCTATCTATTTCACTAATAGTATATGATATAGTGGGCTCACTCAGTGCGATCTTGACGCAACTTTTATATAAGATATAATGGAATCAATTAGTGATATCATGGAACACCCATCATATAAGCTAAAATGGGCTCACCTAGTGCTACTAGGACGCACCAACTATATAATCTATAATAGTTTAATCTAATGCTACTTGGGAGTTCCCATTGTAGATAATGTCCATAAACCACAAATAAGGTATATATATCTTACAATCATTGTAAAACTCCTAAAAACCCATTATTACATTGATAACTCTATTAGCCTAGGGAATATGAATGGTTTCCATAAAAATATCTTCGAAATTAGATTTACCCCAAGAAAATAATGAGGTTCCATATCAATCTCCTTGAAACATGTTTAAACTATAGAAGACAAATAAGTTCTATAATAATCTATTTTACACATTATTAACATGTAGAAAAGAAATTGATTCCATAAAAATATATATAAAATATCATTCTCCCATGTAAAATAAATAGGACACATTAAGATATTTCTCAAAAATGATTAACCAATAGAAAATTAAGGGGTTCCCTAAAAATATATTTAACAACCTTAATCAATTTAGTGAATGAATGATGATAGTATCATTAGAAAATATCCCCATTAGAGAATAATTAACAAAAAGGGTTTTTAAAATTGATGAATGGAAATACCATTGAATGATTATTAAAAAAAGCTTGAGTAAAAAAAAACTTTTCATTTTAAACATCTCTTTTAAGAGATTAGTATTTTACAAAACACAGTAAAATAATTTTCTTTAATAAAAACATTCAAAACATATAAAAAATATTTAAAAAAGAATTTAAAACATTTCTTGGGGAAAAAATAAATTCTATTTTAAAGAACACATTTTAAAAAAAATTTAAAATCATTTTATATTTGAAAATCCATGAAAAAATATATAGTAATAATCAATGTAAATAATTTCTTGGATAGTGTAAAATTATGTTCATTCGGTACTCGTTTAAACAAATATAGATTTTACATTTTTGGTAAAAAAATAGGAAATTTTGGAAAAATGATTGTATTATTTCCTTCAAAAAAAATTATAAAATAAAAAAATGGGTAAAAATTTATTTAATAAATCTTCTTAATAATGATAATAGAATTTTTTAGTTCAATTTTAGACAACTGGTTTTTTGATAGATAAAGGGTTTTCGGCCAAAGGAACTAATAAAGATGATTTTTCATAAAAAATATAATTGGAAAAATACAGTAATAGATGGGAAAAGGTTTTTTCTCCTAGAATAACCTGAGGAGAAGACTGTTTATGACAATACTTGAGAGTTAAATAATTATATTTAAAAATTGAAAACTTAATCATAAACAATCCGGATAAAAGATGATATTGTAACATAAAACTCTTAAGACATTGGTAACATTGAATTGTAAGCCCCACGAGAGGATAAAATTTAATAAAACCTAATATTACATGAGAATAAATAAATTCGTGATATTACATGTCTATGTGGTTGTATATACACCTCATAAAATAATACTAGTTCACAACAGTATATATGTCTCAGAAAAGGAAAATTGAGGCAAAAATCTCTTACCAATTTAGTAATCATTTGAATCATAATACCTAATAAATATTAACATTAAATGGAACATTATATATCATTGAAATAATGGTATTAGTTATATAACTTTTCAAGTGGTAATTATATTGTAACTCCCAAGACTTTTATGTTATATAAATCATCAAAGGAATCTTTTTCTACACAACACTTGCTTGGCTTGCTTTACATGCAATCGCGACCTTCCTCGATAGCTTTCGTCGTACGCAATACCGAGTTTCAATATGCTATTAAAACTAGCTGTTATGAATAGTAATAACCACTTTTAGAAATTTTATAAATTTTATTTTTTAAAATGGACTTCATTTTTGGACTCATAATATCAAATTTAGCCTAAGGTGAAATTTTGGTACTTTTCGGATAACTTTAATATTTTGATGAATAGTGAAAATTACTAAATTTTAATTAAAAACATCTTTTTTAATCAAAACATTTAATAGTAATAAATTATGAATTTGAGTGGTTTTAAAGTATATTTAGAATATATTTTTACCACTTAATATAATGTTGGTCATTGGACACAATGTTACAATTAAACCGAACATAAACAAGTGTCAATCTTTTGATAGTTATTATCTCTTAAAAACACGCTTTTTGTTTTGACAGCAGGAATTAATTTTAAATTAATTTCTGCCACTTCTATGTTTTGAATTTAGAAAAATGGATTCCATATTTTTAATTAGGATGTTCAAATTGTGTAAATAGGTAACTTTTATTTTTAGACATTTTGAATAATTACTGCGGTAAATATTTTATTTACCATGGTTAAGGGTAAATCCGGTAAATAAGGGTTAAAAAATAATATTATAATAATATTAAATTAACTTAAAACGTGTCTTAACCCTATTAGTTGATACATGGTCGACCATGGGCATCTTTGGGTCGATTTTGGGACCCCATTGATCCACTTGTAAGTGATAATGACACTTTATTTTAATTAAGTTAAAATGAATACAAAAATGACACAAGCATATATCTTTTAGAAAAACAATTGTTACATAGGGTTATATATGTTGGATTTTAGATTATAAATATTAATTAGAAAGATAAAAAGGTTTCCTACATAATGGTATTTTATTTGTAATTTTTAGACTTTAAATAAGTTAATTTATTTATGACACAATGATGATGCAGTAATTATCTTATTAATGAAATATAGACATAATTGATGTTATAAACACCAAAATAAATGTAATTTAAGACTTTTTATGAATTCCACTAATTTTCTAGGTTACTATGATATATTAGTGTTGATTTAATCAACTTGGTTCGAACATATAATTCTGTTATGACTTTCACAAAAATCATATATCAAATAGTTTCAAAATTGAAACAAAATAGTATTTAAATCAAATATTATATTATTAATTGTTATTGTATTCCTAAAAATATAAGGTTCTGCCAAATGACTTAGATAAGGATATATATTTTAATAATAAACAATTTGGGGTTCTTTTGGCATGTTATAGTAAGTGTATTAACCATATAGTGAAAGAAAACAAAAAGACATGGTAAAAGTTAAATTATTTAACTTAGAGTTAAATATAATTGATAAGGTTAAAATAATACCCTAAACTTGTCTAAATCCTATTGGTTGATAGGATTTAGACCCTTCCCCACTTTATCTTCGAAATAAGACCCTTTGGAACCATTATAAACCGATTTTTGACTTTAATATAAAATAATATTTTGAGATATTCCTAAGGTGCCCCTCTCCTCCCTTATAAAAGGGCACCTCCTCCCCCTCCTCCTCACACCAAATTGAGCACTCATGCTCGGACAACCCCTGCCATTTTCTCCTCTACACTTCCCTAGAATAGTCCTAGAGGTCCTGTTCTTCTCCAAAGACCACTCTTAGTTCCTTAAGTGGAGGATTCAAAGAGGCGTTCCAAAGAAGAGGTAATATCCATTACCGATCTTTTCAATTTCTTTCTTCTTCAACTTATTCTTCTTTAGTTGTTTCATGATGAAGTAATAAAATCAGTATTACTTACATACTGATATGTTATTATAAATATGAAACAACCCTAATTCACCTTCTATCCATCCTACGGAAAAATGAAATCACCGCGCGTGCGTACGTACGGAATACCGTCTCCACGCCGTGGTGTAATCTATTTTTCCACCATCACTTTACAAGGATGGGTATAATGGTGTAATGAGTAACTATTTATGATTATTATAAAGTAATATTGATACTGAAATAATATATATATACTCCAATACATTTCCACGATCATAGGAACGATATCATCACTCGTGCGTACGTACGGAATACCGTCTCCACGATGTGATGCGACTCGTTCTACATGATCATCATTACATAGTAATTATATAAATGAATTGAATGAATAAATATGATATATGTTACACTAATACCATTCTGGATATAAGGTATCTATAACCTTGAAATAAGAATAAGAATTTATTCGGCAAAACACACGTAAGAACAAAAGGCAATAAAGACCCGAGTAACAAGTAACAATGAAATATTACTAACAAGAAGCTAAGAATATGACCATATATGATATCATATCAATATGTATGAATCTGGAATAAGTCAATAACATTATTTAAACCATTATACAGGAGCTTCGGACACATACAAGGCAAATTGGACCTAAGGTAAGGGAAATATCACAATCTCATTTTTATCCGAGATTGTTTATTCGTAAGTATTTACTGGGGTGTATTTTATCAGCCACATCCATGTTTCATCAATATGTAATATTATTTCCATCCACCTAAAATTGTTTAAATCCATTTTTACCCTTTGTTGAGTTTTTAGTAATATGTATGAAAGGAATCTTTTGTCGTTTTTCGTACGAGGTACTTTTTTGACTTATCCGACAAAAGTACGAAGAATGTTTTTTTTAACTTATACGGCATGAATGGATTTTTAAAATATTATTTCCAAGAAGCTTCCTTTACAAGTTTTCAAGTTTATTTTTAATCAACTTCTTTTATTTTAAAGTTGTATGACATGTTAAGAAAGGAAAAATGTTTTTGAAGAAGAAAGGATATTTTCCTCAAGAATGGAGTTCAAGTGTTTTATCAAAATTATTTTCCATCTAAGATAATAAAGGGTTGTGTTTTTATCCCTATTATTAAATTGATTTGATCATGTTGTGATGCAATTATTTTTATGAATTGCTTTATCTTATATGAATTGTTTTATGATGTCATGTTGTTTAAGAATCCCATTTTTATTACATGGGTTATGTGATGATGTAAGATTTATGATTATGTGGCACACATAAGAAAGGATTCATTATAAGATGGGTGAGACCTATATCTCCCTCCAATGCATTGGGTAAAGATTTTATATCTCATGAGATAGACATGGCTGGAACGGAAGGTTATTTCGGTTCAGTGATACAGGACTGAAACGAGGAGTGAACTCGGTTCAGAAAGGGACTTTGTCCACTAAGATAGTCTTGGCAATGAGTCATGACTAACAAGAAATGATTTTCCATGATTATGTGTGCATGCCACAAAGTTTCAAGTTTTATGTTATGATTATGGGGATCTCATTTTCACTTCTATGATTTATTCCATGTTAAGATATTATGATCTCTTTTGCAGGTTTTGATTTTCAAAAAGATATGATATGATTTTTATTTCCTTTATTTGCCCTTGCTGAGCATTTGAGCTCACCCTTTTATGTTTTCTTTTCCCCAGGTTAGGAAGATGGATATTAAGTAGAATATGCTAAAAGGGACCCTGGATATGATGAAATAAATGGGAGACACTGTAGAAGATTTATGAACCAGTTGTTTATGTTTCCCAGTTTCTAAAGACACTATACCTATACGGTCCTTTTTGGTTTTGTCATATGTTGTAATAAGTGTGGTTCAATTTTGAAGTATTAACAATGTATGTAAATTATGGGTCGTTATAGTTGGTATCAGAGGAAAGGTGTAGTCAACCTTTGGAAACTAGGATGTGAAAGCCTTAGTAAGAACCATAAGGATAAGTCTAAGCATAGAACACAATCTTAGTGTTTTAGAAATGTCCTTGAATAACCTAGGATAAGACCTTAAGCATGAAAATTTTATTCTTGAATTATGTGGTTTTCCTATTATAATTAGTGTTGCTCACACTATTCTTCTTGGTTTTAGTCATTGGCTGGAACCCGAAGGAACCGTGTTAATGCGGAATGCGATGGGCAATGCAATGATTGTCCCCCTGAGCAACCAAACGATATGGGAGCTGGAATGCAAAATCTTGTAGCCATGCTAACACAACTTTCTCAAGCTATGAATCATGCAGGACTTCCAAACGAGCAAAGGAAGGAGCAACATTCTGTTGAATCCTTCATGAGGCAGCGTCCACCTTCTTTCAGTGGGTCTACTGATCCATTAGTTGCTGAACAATGGATTAGTACTACTGAAAATATATTTTCAGTTCTTCAATGTTCTGAACATGATAAAGTCATCCTAGCAGTGTATCGTTTGGAAGGAGATGCTGATCAATGGTGGAATCTTATTAAGAATACGAGGCAAAGGGATGAAATTGAGTCTATGGAATGGGACGAGTTCAAGAACTTATTTTTCAATAAGTACTTCCCCCGTATTCTCCGAACAAAGATGGAGAAAGAGTTCCTTGAACTGAAGCAAAGGGATAATGAATCTGTTAGTACCTATGAAGCAAATTATACAAGACTTGCAAGGTACGCTTCTGGTATTATTATCCAACCTCAGAGTAAGATCGATCGATTCTTTAGTGGCTTAAAACCAAGTCTCCAAAGGGCGTTAGCCATAAGGGACTTCAATAGCTACGAGGAAATCGTTCGATGTGCTCTCAAAGTCGAGATGGAGATTGGAGTAACTCATCAGTCACATGGGTTTGATAAGAAGAGGAAGATGGAATTCAAAGGAAACTCTAAAGAGCACACTGAAAAGAAGATGAACTTTCCCTTATGCTCAAAGTGTGGAAAGAAACATGGAGGGAGTTGTCTTAAAGGGACAAGTAAATGTTTTAAATGTGGAAAGGAAGGTCATCGGGCATTTGAATGCCGTGATAATGGGAAGAAGATGTCTAATGACGCAAAAAAATGAAGGGATACACAGAATGAACCTACTACACTTCAATGTTTCAAGTGCAAGGAGATGGGGCATTATGCCAATCAATGCCCAAATCCAAGGGTTGATGATGATGGTCGACGTCAACAAAATCTTAAGGCTAAAGACAAAGGAAAGTCACATGCAATTTCTATCAGCGATGTGGAGTACGATAACGAAGTGGTGAAAGGTACACTTACCATCCACTCTAAAGTAGAAAATGTTTTATTTGATTCTGGATCCACCCACTCTTTTATTTCTGAAGAATTTTCTAAGGGTATCACCGTATTACCTCAACAATTAGATGTTGAGTTAGCTGTGACAACACCTAATGGCACATTAATCGCATCAAAAGTTTATAATTCTTCTCCGATCAAAGTTTGTGGGAAAGTGCTTCCTGCAAATCTTGTGATCCTTCCTTTAGTGGAATTTGATGTGATTCTTGGCATGGATTGGCTTTCTCTACATGTAGCTCATATCAATTGCCAAAGAAGGGAAGTCACATTTCATATTCCAGATCAATCTACGATCTTCTATCAATGCAAGGATGAACATAACCTTCCAGTGGAAATTCCTTCCATCTTATGGGTCATGATTCCACTAAATGAAGGTTATTTATCTCAAATGGTTGGAGAGAAACTTACGATTAAGAATATGACCATTGTACGAGAGTTTGATGATGTCTTTCCAGAGGAATTACCAGGTCTTCCACCAAATCGTGAAGTTGAGTTTTCAATAGAACTCATACCGGGTGCTTTGCCTATTTCAAAGACACCTTATAGAATGGCCCCAATTGAGTTGCAGGAATTGAAGAAGCAACTCCAAGAGAATCTTGATAAGGGATTCATACGCCCTAGTGCGTCACCTTGGGGAGCACCTGTTCTATTTGTTAAGAAGAAAGATGGATCAATGAGACTCTGCATTGATTATCGAGAACTTAACAAGATCACTATCAAGAACAAATATCCTCTCCCACGCATTGATGACTTGTTTGACCAACTACGCGGAGCTCAATACTTTTCCAAGATTGATCTTCGTTTAGGGTATCATCAATTAAGGGTCAAAAGGGAGGATATACCAAAGACGGCTTTCCGTACAAGGCATGGACACTATGAATTTATAGTGATGCCATTTGGTCTTACTAATGCCCCTGCTATCTTCATGGATCTAATGAATAGAGTCTTTAGAGACTATCTTGATCAATTTGTGGTAGTCTTTATAGACGATATTCTTGTCTATTCAAAGGGCAAGGAAGAACATGAAGATCACTTGAGAATTATATTAAAGACCCTGAGAAAGGAGAAGCTTTATGCCAAATTTACCAAGTGTGAATTTTGGCTTCAAAAAGTTGCATTTTTGGGTCACATAATCTCAAAAGAGGGGATATATGTGGATCCAGCAAAAACAGAGGTTATCGAAAGATGGTCGAGACCATCAACAGTAACTGAGATCCGAAGTTTTCCTGGTTTGGCTGGATATTATCGACGTTTTGTAAAAGATTTTTCACGATTATCTAATCCAATCACCAAGTTGACTCGAAAAGGAGTTAAGTTTGTCTGGACAGAGGAATGTGAAGATAATTTCAAGGAGTTGAAAAGAAGGTTATCCAGTGCACCTGTGCTCACACTGCCTTGTAGTGGAGAAAGGTTTGTGATCTACAGTGATGCATCCAAGAAGGGATTGGGGTGTGTTCTTATGCAAAATGATATGGTGATAGCTTATGCCTCACGACGGTTGAAAATCCATGAGCAAAATTACCCAACACATGATTTGGAGTTGGCTGCGGTAATCTTTGCATTAAAGATTTGGAGGCATTACCTTTATGGTGAAAGGTGTGATATTTATACTGATCATAAAAGTTTAAAGTATATTTTCACACAAAAGGAGTTGAATATGCGTCAAAGAATATGGTTGGAGCTGATTAAGGATTATGACTGCTCAATCCATTACCACCCTGGGAAAGCAAACAAGGTGGCAGATGCATTAAGTCGACAAGACCATGCTAGTTTATCCATGATGAGGATCACAAAAGATCCAATATTTATGGATTTACAAAGGATGGATCTTGGAATTATAATGGAAGGGGAAAAATCTTATCTTTCTCAAATGAATGTTCAACCATCTATACATGTGAAGATTAAAGAGGCACAGAAAGAAGATGTCGAGTTACAAAAGAAGGTGAGAAATGTTCCTGAATTCAACCTTGATTGTGATGGGATAATAAAGTTCAGGAATCGGGTTTGTGTTCCTTCCATCCCTGAATTAAAGAAGGAGCTGCTGGATGAGGCTCATAGTTCTTCATTATCTATTCATCCTTGAAGCACGAAGATGTATAGGGACCTGAAAGAGTACTTCTGGAGGGATGGCATGAAAAGAGATGTTGCTGAATATGTCTCTCGATGCTTGGTTTGTCAACAAGTTAAAGCTGAGAGACAGAAGTCTAAGGGGATGTTACAACCATTACCCATACCCGAATGGAAATGGGAAAACATCACTATGGACTTTGTCACAGGACTTCCTAAAACATCCAAAGGCAATAATGCTATCCGGGTCATAGTTGTTCGTCTTACAAAGTCTGCACACTTCATTCCTATTAGAGAGGATTTCTCTCTAGATCAGCTTGCCAGGATATATGTAAAGGAAGTGGTAAGATTGCATGGAGTACCACTTTCTATTATATCTGATCGGGATCCGAGATTTACCTCGAAGTTCTGGCAAATTCTTCAGCATACTCTGGATACAGAGTTGAGTTTCAACACTGCTTATCATCCCCAGAAAGACGGTCAGTCTGAGAGAACAATTCAAACCCTAAAAGATATGTTGAGAGCTTGCTCTATGGATTTCAAAGGAGGTTGGGATCTACACCTACCTTTGGTGGAATTTTCTTATAATAATAGCTTTCACTCCAGTATTCAGATGGCTCCTTATGAAGCTCTCTATGGAAAGAAATGCAGGACTCCAACTTGCTGGGATGAAGTTGGGGAAAGAAATCTATTAGGACCTGATCTCGTTGATGAAATGGCAGAAAAGGTCAGATCTATTCAACAACACATAAGAGCAGCTCAGAGTCGACAGAAAAGTTATGCCGACAACCGAAGAAAAGACCTAGAGTTTGAAGTGGGTGATAAAGTGTTCTTACGAATATCTCCCTGGAAGAGGGTTATGAGATTTGGAAAGAAGGGGAAGTTGGGCCCTAGATATATCGGTCCTTTCGAAATACTGGATCGTGTTGGGAAGTTATCTTACCGATTGGTGCTTCCACCGAATCTCTCTCAAGTTCACGATGTGTTCCATGTATCTCTCCTGAGAATGTACACACCTGATCCTTCACATGTACTCAGCTCAGAAGTTGTACCGCTGGAGCAAGATCTTTCTTATGAAGAACAGCCGATAGAGATTCTGGATCGTAGCGAAAAAGTTCTACGAAACAAGACCACTCGATTGGTGAAAGTTTTATGGAGGAACCACCAACTTGAAGAAGCTACTTGGGAGCTTGAGGATATGATGAGGGAGAAGTATCCTCATCTGTTTGTTACAAAGTGACGAATTTCGAGGGAGAAATTCATTTTAAGGGGGGTAGAATGTAACACCCGAGACTTTTATGTTATATAAATCATCAAAGGAATCTTTTTCTACACAACACTTGCTTGGATTTCTTTACACGCAATCGCGACCTTCCTCGATAGCTTTCGTCGTACGCAATACCGAGTTTCAATATGCTATTAAAACTAGCCGTTATGAATAGTAATAACCACTTTTTGAAATTTTATAAATTTTATTTTTCAAAATGGACTTCATTTTTGGACTCAGAATATCAAATTTAGCCTAAGGTGAAATTTTGGTACTTTTCGGATAACTTTAATATTTTGATGAATAGTGAAAATTACTAAATTTTAATTAAAAACAACTTTTTTAATCAAAACATTTAATAGTAATAAATTATGAATTTGAGTGGTTTTAAAGTATATTTAGAATATATTTTTACCACTTAATATAATGTTGGTCATTGGACACAATGTTACAATTAAACCGAACATAAACAAGTGTCAATCTTTTGATAGTTATTATCTCATAAAAACACGCTTTTTGTTTTGACAGCGGGAATTAATTTTAAATTAATTTCTGCCACTTCTGTGTTTTGAATTTAGAAAAATGGATTCCATATTTGGAATCAGGATGTTCAAATTGTGTAAAGAGGTAACTTTTATTTTTAGACATTTTGAATAATTACTGCGGTAAATATTTTATTTACCATGGTTAAGGGTAAATCCGGTAAATAAGGGTTAAAAATAATATTAAATTTCCCTAAAACGTGTCTTAACCCTATTTGTTGATACATGGTAGACCATGGGCATCTTTGGGTCGATTTTGGGACCCCATTGATCCACTTGTAAGTGATAATGACACTTTATTTTAATTAAGTTAAAATGAATACAAAAATGACACAAGCATATATCTTTTAGAAAAACAATTGTTACATAGGGTTATATATGTTGGATTTTAGATTATAAATATTCATTAGAAAGATAAAACAATTTCCTACATAATGGTATTTTATTTGTAATTTTTAGACTTTAAATAATTTAATTTATTTATGACACAATGATGATGCAGTAATTATCTTATTAATGAAATATTGACATAATTGATGTTATAAACACCAAAATAAATGTAATTTAAGACTTTTTATGAATTCCACTAATTTTCTATGTTACTATGATATATTAGTGTTGATTTAATCAACATGGTTCGAACATATAATTCTTTTATGACTTTCACAAAAATCATATATCAAATAGTGTCAAAATTGACACAAAATAGTTTTTAAATCAAATATTATATTATTAATTGTTATTGTATTCCTAAAAATCTAAGGTTCGGCAAAATGACTTAGATAAGGATATATATTTTAATAATAAACAATTTGGGGTTCGTTTGGCATGTTATAGTAAGTGTATTAACCATATAGTGAAAGAAAACAAAAAGACATGGTAAAAGTTAAATTATTTAACTTAGAGTTAAATCTAATTGATAAGGTCAAAATAATACCCTAAACTTGTCTAAATCCTATTGGTTGATAGGATTTCGACCCTTCCCCACTTTATCTTCGAAATAAGACCCTTTGGAACCATTATAAACCGATTTTTGACTTTAATATAAAATAATATTTTGAGATATTCCTAAGGTGCCCCTCTCCTCCCTTATAAAAGGGCACCTCCTCCCCCTCCTCCTCACACCAAATTGAGCACTCAAGCTCGGCCAACCCCTGCCATTTTCTCCTCTCCACATCCCTAGAATAGTCCTAGAGGTCCTGTTCTTCTCCAAAGACCACTCTTAGTTCCTTAAGTGGAGTATTCAAAGAGGCGTTCTAAAGAAGAGGTAATATCCATTACTGATCTTTTCAATTTCTTTCTTCTTCAACTTCTTCTTCTTTAGTTGTTTCACGATGAAGTAATAACATCAGTATTACTTACATACTGATATGTTATTATAAATATGATACAACCCTAATTCACCTTCTATCCATCCTACGGAAAAATGAAATCACCGCGCGTGCGTACGTACGGAATACCGTCTCCACGCCGTGGTGTAATCTATTTTTCCACCATCACTTTACAAGGATGGGTATAATGGTGTAATGAGTTACTATTTATGATTATTATAAAGTAATATTGATACTGAAATAATATATATATACTCCAATACATTTCCACGATCATAGGAACGATATCATCACTCGTGCGTACGTACGGAATACCGTCTCCACGATGTGATGCGACTCGTTCTACATGATCATCATTACATAGTAATTATATAAATGAATTGAATGAATAAATATGATATATGTTACACTAATACCATTCCGGATATAAGGTATCTATAACCTTGAAAGAAGAATAAGAATTTATTCGGCAAAACACGCGTAAGAACAAAAGGCAATAAAGACCCGAGTAACAAGTAACAATGAAATATTACTAACAAGAAGCTAAGAATATGACCATATATGATATCATATCAATATGTATGATTCTTTAATAAGTCAATAACATTATTTAAACCATTATACAGGAGCTTCGGACACATACAAGGCAAATTGGACCTAAGGTAAGGGAAATATCACAATCTCATTTTTATCCGAGATTGTTTATTCGTAAGTATTTACTGGGGTGTATTTTATCATCCACATCCATGTTTCATCAATATGTAATATTATTTCCATCCACCTACAATTGTTTAAATCCATTTTTACCCTTCGTTGAGTTTTTAGTAATATGTATGAAAGGAATCTTTTGTCGTTTTTCGTACGAGGTACTTTTTTGACTTTTCCGACAAAAGTATGAAGAATGTTTTTTTTAACTTATACGGCATGAATGGATTTTTAAAATATTATTTCCAAGAAGCTTCCTTTACAAGTTTTCAAGTTTATTTTTAATCAACTTCTTTTATTTTAAAGTTGTATGACATGTTATGAAAGGAAAAATGTTTTTGAAGAAGAAAGGATATTTTCCTCAAAAATGGAGTTCAAGTGTTTTATCAAAATTATTTTCCATCTAAGATAATAAAGGTTTCTGTTTTTATCCCTATTATTAAATTGATTTGATCATGTTGTGATGGAATTATTTTTATGAATTCCTTTATCTTATATGAATTGTTTTATGATGTCATGTTGTTTAAGAATCCCATTTTTATTACATGGGTTATGTAATGATGTAAGATTTATGATTATGTGGCACACATAAGAAAGGATTCATTATAAGATGGGTGGGACCTATATCTCCCTCCAATGCATTGGGTAAAGATTTTATATCTCATGAGATAGACATGGCTGGAACGGATGGTTATTTCGGTTCAGTGATACAGGACTGAAACGAGGAGTGAACTCGGTTCAGAAAGGGACTTTGTCCACTAAGATAGTCTTGGCAATGAGTCATGACTAACAAGAAATGATTTTCCATGATTATGTGTGCATGCCAAAAAGTTTCAAGTTTTATGTTATGATTATGGGGATATCATTTTCACTTCTATGATTTATTCCATGTTAAGATATTATGATCTCTTTTGCAGGTTTTTATTTTCAAAAAGATATGATATGATTTTTATTTCCTTTATTTGCCCTTGCTGAGCATTTGAGCTCACCCATTTATGTTTTCTTTTCCCCAGGTCAGGAAGATGGATATTAAGTAGAATATGCTAAAAGGTACCCTAGATATGATGAAATAAATGGGAGACACTGTAAAAGATTTACGAACCAGTTGTTTATGTTTCCCAGTTTCTAAAGACACTATACCTATACGGTCCTTTGTGGTTTTGTCATATGTTGTAATAAGTGTGCTTCAATTTTGAAGTATTAACAATGTATGTAAAGTATGGGTCGTTATATATATACACCACAAAAAATAAATAAGTGGTAAATTTAACATATATCACACAGAAGTAACAGAGAAATTAGAAAAACCCTTACCTCACACTTATGTTTGGTTGAATATGATTTAACAACTTATATAGTGTTTTTATTCAGGTTATAAAATTATTATAGAACAATATTAGTACCTAGAATTTCAAGAGACATGCAAACCTGATCCTAAGAAAATTTATTAATGAAAAAGTAAATCATATAGCACAGAGTAAGAGAGGTGGTCAATAAAGGTGAGTATAAGTCTCGCCACGACAATCAGCCTGCACAAATACATTACAAAACTCTGGTGACAGAAAGGAACAACTGGAGCTCACCTCTTCAATAGATCTCTTAGAAAGAGAATCTGTAACATGGTTGGCCTCACGGTAAACATGTAGGACTTTAGGTGAGAGAGAGTCTGCAAGCAGAAGGCATTCCACCCAATACAGTAACATCCTCCATAACACATTCCTGGACCGATCCCTAAGGATTTGAACTGCAACAGATGAGTCGGACTCAAGCCATAGATCATGCCAGCCATACCGAATAGCATACGTTATAACATTTTATTAGACATTTCTTTATAATATTTCATAATCTTCATTGTTTCAGGTGTTAATTACAATGCATTCTCAATCGTGACATTTGATGAATGTTTTGGTTCATTATATATTATATATTCCCATTATCTCAAGAATAATAATAATTATCGAAATATAACATTTTTACATAAAATATAAATTTAAGACCAATCATTAAATATGTATATGAGAAGTGAAGTATGTTACGATCATGGAGATGGAAGGTCTACATACGCTAGATTAACGTTTCCATTTTTCAATGATCATTATGGAAATGAGTATGAAATATTATATCATTAAATATGATAAAAATCATATATATTATATTATATACTTATATATATCATTCATTTGGTTTGGTGATGAAAAGAGACTCACATCGCATAGTGAATACGACAGTCCACATGTACACGAATGATGTTATCATTTTTCAGTGCAAGAAATAAAATATTATATTATATTTTAAGAATGATAAATATGTCATTACTGTCATAATTATTTAATTTATATCCCATATATTCATTAAATATTTACCTATTTACCCCCATGTAATGTATTAGTGAGAAAAAAATATCATCACTTCGTGAGGTGGTAGTCCACCGAACACATGAGTGACTTTATTATATCCCCAAAGGAAGAGAATGTAAAAAAGTATATATGAAATAATGAAACAATAGGTATAATTATATTATAAATATCATATATATAATTTATATCAATATTCATACCCAATTGTGATAGGTTGTATTGGAATAAATAATAACATCAGTTCGCGAGGTGGTAGTCTATCATACACAAGAATCGTGATTTCATAACCCATTAGATGGGGAAGGAGAAGGATATATGATATTACATGACCATAATATTATATAAGTATATTTAATATAATAATTAAATTTTATAATAAAGGTTTAATAATTAATTATGCAATTTTATGAATAAATAAATTAAAAATGATTGTTAAATAATGTTACCTCTTCTCAGGGTAAATTCTTTTAATTAAAAAACTGATTTCTTTGTTGGTTTTATTGCCATGATGAGGCTTATAAGATTGTATTAAGGAATTATAGAAGTGATTTGGGTATGTTTTTCAAAAACCAATTGGTTTTTAATGTGTTATAAAATGAGAAGAGGTGGTGTCTTCTTATAAATGAGCTGAGTAGCACACATGTAATTTCTGAAAGTAATGAATTCCACACTTTTTTAACTATAAAAAATGTCCAACAATGAAATAATATTTATTTTATAAGTTATAAGGTCTAAATATTTCCATAAAAAAATATTTTAACCATTTTTAGGTTATTTCAAACATTATCATTTTAGTTTACCCCTTCCCCCTGTAAACACATTTTTCCCTCAAGAGAAGAAATTAATTTTTACCATCTTCACTGTTCATTTTGGTAAAAAATTAAGTTGATGGTATTAAATAATATAAATTAATATAACTACAAATATTGAATTAATTTTTTCAAATTAAATTCACATATGTGGAAATGTTAAATTTAAATTAATCACATAGATGCGAAAAAAGTGAGTTTTAAAAAGAGAAAATGTTTAAATGATTAAAATGTGTTTATATAAAATTTCAAATTGAGATTGAATAAAATGACCTAAATTTTATTAATGGATATATAATTCATCTAGTTTTACTTTTAAAAAAATAATATATTATTTAAAAATATAACTAATTTAAAAGAAAATGTAGTTTTTAATTAAAATTCGGTATTTTTCACTATACATAAATAATAATAATATTGTAATAAAATTCAAAAAACATATTCCAAAATAATAATATTTTCAAAAAATGGAGTTTATTTTATCATATATATTTTCCAAAAGAGTGAAAATTAAATTTTTTTAACAAAACCCACAAACACAACAAAAAGTGGGCTTTAGATAATTGTATTTTTTTTCAAGAACAAATGATTTTTATCAAATATATGTCTAATAATAAGGATTTTATGAATCTAAATTATAATTTACTAGTATATAATCTATAAATTTAATTTAATTAATTTCTTATTATAGATTATTTTAAATAATTTAAACATTAAAATATTATGCACTTTAAAACATTTTTCAGAAAAAACCCCAATATAAACCGAAAAAAACTAATACTACACTACAATATAATGATTATTAAAATGTAATTATGTGCATTATATATAAAACAATAACACTTAAGTTAATTTATATCAAATTCAAAACATAATTTAACATTTAAATTTGTTAGTTTATTGAAATTAAATGATATTTTTACAAAAATCTGTGTTTACCACTCTTCTATAAAAAGATCAATATTTTCAAAAAAATACCAAAAAAATCACCAAATTTAAAATTTGATATTATAATCCAAAAAAATATTATTTTATTAATTAGGTTTTCTAACCATTAAAAAATTATTTCTAATATTTTTTAATGAAAAGAAATGAAAATCCTTTTTGAAGAAAATGTATTTTTGATTAAACAAATATTCTACCAAAAATTAATTGATTATTTAATAAACAGTTATTCCTAATTTATAACGGATAATAAATATATAAATATATAAATATATAAATATATGTATATTTCATAATATAGTTAATACTGTTATACCCTTCCTATTTAACAGCTAGGTTATAATGGTTATATATATCATGGGTCTTTTAAACTCGATGTTGTGTGTTAAATATGCTATCGAATATAAAAATATAGTGGTTCTGTGTAACAAAATCTAATAAAGAGATTACATTAATTTAAAAAGAAATATATCATAAAGACTCAGGTGTTACATTCTTTTCAAATATCAGTATTGTGTGTCATTTACGATATTGAACAAAATTTCCTTATTTTAAAATCTCCAGGATTTACAATTAAAGTTTCCTTTTAAGGAATTTTCCTTATTTCCATATAGGGTGGCATCAATTAATGGTTCTTAACCAACATAGACCCACCCATGTGGTGAATTTTGAACCACTATTTTATATGACTTACTGGAAAATCGTTATTGGGTTAAGGTGTTCCTTTTTTGAGATATTGTTCTTAAATTTTGTCTCATTCTACCTCTCTCTCAGTAATATTATATATTTAAGATAAAATTAGCATGATATGGATTCTGGTGTTAATTATATTTAGTGTATATCTTCATATTCTATTCCCCGTAATATTTTTTTAGTTTTTTTGGGTTTGTTTTCATTGTCAACGTGTTTGATTATAATTTTTTAAGGATGGAAATTTCACAATGAGAAGAAATAACACCCAAACACTACAATACCCAATTAATTCATTTATTTTTTTGCGTTGTATTTATTTCATTTTTATTTTTTTTGTAGTTTAAAAAAAACTAGAGGTTTTGAGGAATAATATGCATGTATTATGAATAAGTCACTTGGTTTTCCATACCTTGCGATGCTCTATAAAATTTATTAGAGCCAAACCTCATGGTATATGTATGGATAATAAAACCATGTGTCTTTCCCAAGTGTGGTGCTCAATAATTATAAATAGAGTTCATGGTTAGTGAAATTTTTTACATACAGTGTGTAAAAAATATGTGTAGTGCCTAGACTTCATTGAATGTTGTTTTTACTATTTTTATCTTATTAAAATTTAACCCCAAACCACACACTCTACTACACCATTCGACCCTCATTCTAGGATATGCCTCTCCTTAGATTTATCACTCATTTTTTCCTCTACCATGGTGAGTATTTATGTTTTCATTAGGATATGAGGCTACACTATCAAAGACATTTTCTCCTTTCTTATTCCTCTCTTTATTTATTGTTTTTCTTCTTCATTTTTCTTATTCCATTGTTTTGATGGCCTAGAGATCATGATCGCTTTTTTAAGAAAATGTGGGTATTCTTTGGTAAGGGTCCATTTTGTTCTTTCTTGATTTTTTGGACCTCTGAGGGTTAGATTTAAGCAACTTTTTTCATAAGAAATACGATTTTAGGAAGTTTACCCTATGTCCATGCCATTAAATTGGAAAAAATATTTTCCTGGTTGTTTTAATAGGTGTTTCAATTATAAAATGATGTAAATATGTTACATATAATTATTATGCTGATTAGAATTCACTTATTTATTATTTTATATATTTTCACTAACTTTTTATTTGGGTTACTCTAATTAAATCGTGTTTCCAATGATGTTTTGAAATGAAAAGCATCGTAGGTGATTGATTAATCTACCCAATGTTCTATTCCATGTACATTAGGAATGTAAGGGATGTTTTTTCTTCCTATCTGTTTTCCATAATGTCATAATTACGTGTTTGTTTCTCTAAACATCCCCAATGATATTTATAAACTTATAATATAATAAATATGACTAATACACAGACACATATAAAAATATAAATGTGGGTATCCTATTTTAAAATATCCATTCATGGTTGTAAAAATATGTGTATTGGGTGACGTAATATATATATATATAATAAGGTCCATATGTTGGTAAGTGTAATGGGTGGATTAAGAATTTGAAATATTTAGACTAAAAATTGTTTTTCTTTCAAATGAACGTTTTCATTTCCTATTTATAAGGCTCAGATAGCACTTTGATGTGTTCCTATACAAATTAAAATCCTCACTAAGGAATTCCCCTTTTATTGGGAACATGAATGGGTGTTAAACATGTGATATGTGATGTGTTACTAGTATGTGGATTTTGTATTGTTTATGATTCGTTGAAATAGAATAAGGGAAACACTTAAAAGGGAGTTCATAGGTAAGAAAGCGAATTGATTATTTTAGAATAAAACTTGTGATACTTATGTATATGATAGTGTGAAAAACTAACCACCATTTATATGTCATGAGAATCCTTTGATAGTTAGTAATTATCTCAAGGTGAAAACGATTTAGTATTTTATTATTATTCTCCCACTTAGGGTCTTAATATATATCAGTCATATTCCCGTGGGATATACGCCTTGGTCAAACCTGTGAGGGTGACACTGAGTTCTAGGGAAAGTTGATTTTTAGTATCCAGCACCGGTGTTCAATTCATATATTAATATTAGAATCTTTTTCTCTAGACTATCTCAACTATCTTCTAGGTTCAAATGATACCCATTATTCATGTTCCCTATGTTCCTCTAATTTTTAATTCTTTTATAAAATAACTTCACCTGTTATGATCACTAAGGGAAAAAGCAGTATTAGCTACGGGTTATTTGCGACGGGATATTCTCACCCGCCGCAAATGGTTTGGCGCGACATGCGTGCCAAACCGCACAAAAGATATTTGCGACGGGAACCCCTTCCCCTCGCAAATAACTGGAGGCGGTAATAGGTTATTTGCGACGGGAAGGGGTTCCCGTCGCAAATAACCTGTCGGCATGGGTTATTTGCAACGGGACCCGTCGCAAATAATCCCTTTTATTGTCGCCCATAATAAATGCGCTCGGGGTTATTTGCGACGGGTCCCGTCGCAAATAATAACAATTGCGACAGGAATACTGTCGCAATAAATCCCGTCGTAAATAATCTAACTTATAAATACAGCCAGCCTTGACATATTTTCCGAATCTGAACTACTTCTTACTAGTATATATAAGTTGAGTGAATTTTGTTTTGCAAGCCGATTTCAAGGTGTTTGCGGGGATCATCCTACAATTACAATAAATTGAAAGCTCTAAAACCAGTTTAAGGTTTTTATCTGAATTTTAATTTAATATTTATTTAATGTTTTTGTTTTATATTTTTACATTAGTTTTTTTATTTCTAATTAGTTATAATTATGTTGTATTCAGGTTGTATTAAATTTGATTTGTTAGATTTAATTATTAGTAATTAACAATATTTAATAATTAAGTGACTGTAATTAGTAATTAATAATTGTAATTTTAATTAAAGATAGTAATTAGTAATTAATGAATGTAATTAGTAGTTAATGAATGCAATTAGTAATTAGTGAATGTAATTAGTAATTAATGAATATAATTTGTAATAAAAGTAATAATTAGTAAAATTTTCCAATAATTAGTAATAATTAGTAATAATTAACAAAAAATACGAATAATAATAAAATTGTAATTATTAGAAAAAAATAACAATAATTAGTAATAAGTAACAATAATTAGTAATAATTAGTAATAATTACTAATAATTAGTAATAATTTGTAATAATTAGTAATAATTACAAATAATTACCAATAATTAGGAATAATTAGGAATAATTAGTAATAATTAGTAATAATCACCAATAATTACCAATAATTACCAATAATTACCAATAATTACCAATAATTACCAATAATTACCAATAATTACCAATAATTAACAATAATTACCAATAATTAGGGATAATTACCAATAATTAGGAATAATTACCAATAATTAGCAATAATTACCAATAATTACCAATAATTAGCTATAATTACCAATAATTACCAATAATTAGCAATAATTAGCAATAAATAGCAATAATTAGCAATAATTGGAAATAATAAGCAATAACTACCAATAATTAGTAATAATTAGTAATAATTAGCAATAATTACCAATAATTTGTAATAAGTAGCAATAATTACCAATAATTAGCAATAATTACCAATAATTGGTATTAATTAGAAATAATTACCAATAATTAGCAATAATTACAAATAATTAGCAATAAATACCAATAATTCGCAATAATTACCAATAATTAGAAATAATTACCAATAATTGGGAATAATTACCAATAATTGGGAATAATTACCAATAATTTGGAATAATTACCAATAATTAGTAATAATTACCAATAATTAGTATTAATTACCAATAATTAGTAATAATTACCAATAATTAGCAATAATTACATATAATTAGCAATAATTACCAATAATTAGCAATAACAAGCAATAACTAGCAATAAATAGCAATAAGTAGCAATAACTAGCAATAACTAGCAATAACTAGTAATAACTAACAATAACTAGCAATAACTAGCAATAACTAGCAATAACTCGCAATAACTACCAAGAAGTACCAATAACTGCCAATAACTACTAATAATTACCAATAACTACCAATAGCTAGTATTAATTAGAAATAATTTGCAATAATTAGCAATAATTACGAATAATTACCAATAATTACCAATAATTACCAATAATTACCAATAATTACCAATAATTACCAATAATTAGTATTAATTACCAATAATTACCAATTATTAGCAATAATTAGCTATAATTCGCAATAATTAAAAATAATTAGCAATAATTAGCATTAATTACTATTAATTACCAATAATTACCAATAATTACCAATAATTTCCAATAATTTGAAAGAATTAGCCAGAATTATTAATAATTAACAATAATTAGTAATAATTACCAATAAATAGAAATAATTACCAATAATTAGAAATAATTACGAATAATTAGCAATAACTAGCAATATCTTGCAATAACTACCAATAACTTGCAATAACTAGCAATAACCAGCAATAACTCGCAATAACACGCAATAACAACCAATAACTCGCAATAACTACCAATAATTAGTAATAATTACCAATAATTAGCAATAATTAGGAATACTTACCAATGATTAGGAATAATTACCAATAATAAACAATAATTAGAAATAATTAGAAATAATTACCAATTATTAGAAATAATTAGTAATAATTAGAAATAATTAGCAATAATTAGCAATAATTACCAATAATTTGCAATAATTAGAAATAATTAGGAATACATTGCAATAATTAGGAATAATTACGAATAAATATCAATAATTAGTACTAATTAGTAATAATTAGTAATAATTACCAATAATTAGCAATAATTACCAATAATTAGTAATAATTAGTAATAATTATCTAATTAGAAAAAACAAGCATGACCAGTATCTTTCACAATTATCTTTTCATCTTTGTATTGGTTTTAAGAAAACTTCTGTCTCCACATGTGAAGAGAATTCTAACATAATATAGAAAATTATATTATTTTAATATTAATAATAAAAAAGTACTAATAATATAATAATAATATTATTATATAATTAATATTTATGAAAAAATAATATTAGTATTATTAAAATAATAATAAAATTATAAAATATTAAAATTATCAATATTCGTAATAGGTTTTTCTCTATTCTTAAAATGTTCAATTATTAAAGGGTCAATTTTTATTTCTATCCCAATAAAAAGTTTGTGCCAGTCATATCTGATATAATCTCTATAATTATCCTTTCTTGGTTGATCATATTAATATTATTTTTTTATAAATATTAATCATATAATAATAATTACAAATAACTAACGGTAAATATCGGTAATTATTAAGAAGTAGTTGTAATTAGTTATCTTCTCTTTTTGAGTGTTTTTCTAACAAATTATTCAATACCAGTAATGCTTTTATATTTTATAAAGAAATATGGAACAAAGAGGTCATCAAAAGTCCCTATTAGATGACCGCATATGGATAAATCAATGTAGAAATCCAAATGGTTCTAGTTTAATTCCAGTATATATTGAGGGTGTGGAAACATTCTTATCATTTGCAGCATCAAATCCAGAATTTGTTTCAGAAGGCACAATAAAATTTCCTTGTAAAAAATGTGCACTGAGAACATTTGACATGTTTGAAAAAGTTGTGGGACATCTCTTGCGTTTTGGGTTTCAACCGGATTATGTTTATTGGTATCAACATGGTGAACGCAGTTCTACAGAAGGTGATACTAACTTGATTCCGGATCCATCCCAGTTTCAAAATTTAGAACATGATGTTTCAGGTCCATCTATTCAACATACATAAACTCAGGATGATATTGATTCAACTCCTGAGTTGGCACACTCTGAATTTTATGAGTTGTTGAGGTATGATGAGGATGCATTATATCCTGGTTTCAAGATAAGAAAATTAGAAGTAGTTGCAAAATTTATGGCTATCAAATCAGATAATGGAATGTCAAACATGTGTTTTGATCAAATATTTTCTTTGGTTAAAAAACTGTTTCCCAAAGGAAATGTTTTGCCTGCAAATTACTATGAGATTAAGAGGCTGGTTGGGAATTTAAGAATCAGTTGTCAGAAGATTCCGGAATGTTCAAATGATTTAATTTTATATTCTGGGTAAAATGAGCCGTTGGATAGTTGTACCTCTTGTGGGCTATCGAGGTATAAAGAATCTCAACATGGGAAGCCTGGCTTGATTCCTGTAAAACAGTTGAGATATTTTCCTCTTACATCCAGACTTCAGCATTTATTCAGAGGTGTTCACCAGCGTCACATCATGGTCAGTATTATTTGTTTTCAAGTTTAAATATTAAATACATATAATATATTCAAAATTTTAATTTTAAATTGCAACTACATGAGTCATATGAGACCGCAACGTCACAGACCCGGCCTGAGGTTTAGGCCAAGGCATCAGATCAGACCAGTGGCCATCAGTTTGATGAGGCGGCATGGATGCAGGTGACCCAATATGCCTTCGAGAAGGGCTAGGTAGATGGTATCGGCTCTCGACTGACTCCTAAAGTTTATTATGGCAGTGATGCAATGTCGGCGTCCTACTCGAGAGAAGCTCATGCATCTTCTTCCGATACACAGTATGAGGATCAGTTGCCATTTCAGACTGAGTTGATAGAGAGTCTCCAAAAGGAGCATAAGGAGATGTGTCGGCAGCAGCAGCAACATGAGGAGGAGCGCCGACGGCAACAACAAGTGTATGAGGAGCTAATGTGTCAGTGGCAGCAGCCGCAGCAGGAGCAGATGGAGTACATGTGCAGACTCACTCGTGACTTAGGTATGGAGTTCCCTCCACCAGCAGACCCCCCCTCCCCCTCCTACTTCAGATTAGTTATTGTTTAGATGTTATAAAGTTTGTAAATTTAAAATATGACATTTTTTCTATTCAGAGTTTCGGTCTATCTTATAGTGGTGTCAATATTGTATTATTTAATATCTATTTATTTTTAATACATTATTATTTATTGTTGGTATTTATTTTAATGTTTGTTTATTTTATTAATAATAATATTACTCTTAATATTTTATAATTTGTTTATATTTATTTTTGAAAATGATGATAATTTTCATATTTTTATTTTCTAATTATTTTAATAATATTATATTCAGTATTTTTAATACATAAAAAGTTTCAAAAATTTTAATTAAAATTTTAATTTTTTTAATTATTTATAATAATATGAATTCGGTATATTATTATTATTATTATTATATAATATTATATAATTTATATTACAATATTAATATGATTAATAATATTATTCATATTTTATAATATTAATTTTTTATATATATTTAAATTTTTAAATATTCTAATTTAATTATAATTTTTTAAATATTTGATTGATTTTTTGTTTTAATATCTGAATGAATTATAATTGTATTATTAATATTATAATATTAATTATAATTTTTTAGAAATATTTTAATTTTTGTTTTATTTTTTTATATATATTTGCGACGGGCCCATCGCAAAAACCTATTTTTTTTAAAAAAATTAAAATTTTTGCGACGGGAATATTTTCCTGTCGCAATAGGAAATTGTGACGGGCCCATCACAATTCCTTATTTTTTTTAATTTTTTTTAACTTTTCTGCCATGGGATTAGTGGCCCGTCGCAAAAGCCTTATTTAGTCTTTTTTAAAATATATCTATTAGTATTTGCGACAGGAAATATTCCGTTCGTGAATAATATGTTTAGCGACGAGCCCGTCGGGAATAGTGTTAGTTGCGACACCATTTATCACAACGGGTCATTGCGACGGACCCCCGTCGCAAAAGCCCATTTGCGATGGGATCCCGTTGCAAATAACCCTTCGCAAATGTGCTTATTTCAAGAAGTGGATATACTACTAAAAATATTATTTTATCACATGTTTGTACCTATAAATGTTTTATTGGAAAGTACATAAATGATAGGAACTATTTTGAAATTTAAAGGCGAATAATTCTTATAAACATTCATATTTTTATATGTTTTGAAAAGATATGATATTATTATTTATAATATATTTCATTTCAAAATAGAATGAAATTAGTTTATCTTTAAATGTATGGCATAAGGCATGGTATTATTTGTTAATACCAACTTATAATTTGGATGGTTACACTAAATTTATAATTTTAGTTTTAGGTTTAGTTCAATAATGAAACTCTATAAATGAAATTTATGACCTATTAAGGATTTCATAAAATTTCATTCATAGCTTATTTAGTGGGAATTAAATATTTAAAGGATAAGGATCCATTTTCAAGTATCTAGAACCTTACTATAATATGTTTGTTGAGGCTCTCATGGAACTGATTATTCACTATATGATAAGAGAGACTCTCTCTCATCTCTCATACATCCAAGTGAGAAGAGTAGTGGATCCAAGCCTTTGATCAATGTTCAAGTTCATTTATCGATGGATCGTCACAATCATGATTTTTGAGATGATGAAGGATTCATCAAATATCCATTCTAGCATAGAAATTTTGATGAATGATATTCTAGTGAACATTAAAAGTGCATGTGGACAATTCATAGGGATTTAGATTTTGTTCCTTCGATTAATAACCCCTGGGGAAAATTGGTTCAATAAGTCAAAGTCAAAATGAATGTTGTATACTTTGTTTTAATTTTCATTAAAAAACATCATATAGAATTCTAGGGCCTTTGTAATAGGTATAATTCACAGGTTATGATATAGTTACATCGATCATTGGTGATAATTTTAAATCCCCAACCCATCACCTTCTACTACATAGCTCTGTGCCTTCAAGTGATCTGTCAATTTACTAGAATATTCTATGTTCCTTCTTGCTATCAATATATTGAGTGGACTCAATATTCCTCCTTTTTCATTATTAATAACATTTTGAGAACTCTCAACTCTTACAAATAATCTTACTACATTTTTAAAATTTGAGAATACACTATCTCTCAACTATGGTTCACTCAAAATGCTTTTATAATATTAGGATAATGTTCTCAATTATCTTTGATTCCACCAAAATTCAATCATCCTGGTGATTTTTGTTATCAAATTGATAAATTCAAATTTACCAGAAAAGTTTTGGGTGATTCATTTGTGCTTATAATTTCTCCCTCATTGAGAATGAATTATGTTTGTGAAAGTCATGTTTCACAAAAACTTATTCAGGTAGATAAACCAACTTCTGAACATAACTGATGATCACATAAAATGAATCAATGAAAAAAAATTTATGTGTGAGTATTAAATGAATATAGAAAACTTATACCTTCCTTTACTATTCCCCTTTCTTTAATGGTTGATTAGTGGCCTATTTTTAGGCATGACCAATACTGATATCCACACCCATAAAACATTCAACTTAAATTCTCAATAATTTTGTGAAAATTTACATGTGCAGTGTTTTTTTGAAACTTTACTTCCATAAGAGTCTGCCTAACTTTCTTGGGAATTATTCATTTACATCATAATGATACACAATCTTCACATCTATGATAGTTATACTGACTTCCATAAGAATCCTTCCTTTAGTCCTTTTTTCGAAACTTCTTTGATTGCTTCAAGTTATTTTAGGACTATACCTCCAAGAATTTGGAATGTTTTACATGTTCCTAAAACTTTTCAAACATTACTTATCAAAAAACACATCATTAAACACCTATAACATCATTTCATGTGATGTATTTTGAAATATTATTTATTGGGTTGAAATTGTTTAATCCCATAAGAATTTTATACTTTCTTTTACATCATGAATCACATAAAAAAGACATGAAATAATCATAAAACACAAAATAATTTATCCCTTATTTCGAAGAACACAAAAATAGATCACTAGTTAACCTAAACATTAGATCCTTGAATTCAATATAGCACCATTACAATAGATTAATTGTTTCCCATTATGGATAAGGGAAATAATAAGGGATGTAATCATAGAGAATTCATCCATAACTCACCAGTAATAACTTCTTGAACCATAGAATGTAATCACCACAAAAAATATACAAGGTGGATCCCAAGACATCACATAAATTATCTTAATAGATTCAACCATTACCACCAACTCTCAAAAGAAGTTTCCTGGGAAATTAAAATGTTGAATCTAGAATATAAACATCATGAGATTTTAAAATAGCTAGTTCTCATGTAATAATACTGGGATAGTCCTCAATTGATCAATATGATCACCCTCTATCTGATAATTAATTAGAATTTCATCAATGAAAACTACAATGATCAAGTATAAAAATGGTTAGTAGATTCATTTTATGGTTCTCATGAACACTGTAGGAAATTTTATCACTCATAATGGTATAATGATTAATTAATAGTGTCGAAAGAAACACTAGAATACTATCATTAAACTATCCTCCTCTTGAACCTACAATAGTAGTTATATAGACCAGATAACGATCATTGAGCAACATTTTTATACCATCAGCTACTCCATGAGTTCATCAATCTTCAAAATAGGTTATTTTTCTTCATTTTCACTTAATTTAAATAATTACAACTAATAAAAATCCTCAATATCATGTATTCCTTCTTTGAGAATGGCACAGAATCTTCTTATGTGAAAATGTTGGGTCTACTGTAACCTTTCTATATAAAGTTCTAAAAATCAATATATAGATCATTAAGCTAATAAGAACCTATTTGAAATGTTGTAAATGAAATCATGCTGGTCTCTTAGTGGAATTCAAAATTAAAATTGACCTCTTTTCGAGGTTAAAATATATAAACATCCATATAGAGAACTTCTTACTACTCAACCACCACTATAATATTATTATCTTGCATATCATTGATAAAAAACAAATATAGTCAAACCAATTGATGATAAATTATTCAAAAAATCTTGAGGACTGGAACTAATCATACAATTTGATATTCAAAATCACAAGTAAAGATGAATCTCAAACCATCTACTTGAGGAAAAATTACCTAAAATGATGGAAATGTAACCCATAATAGATTATAGAAAACCCATTCTTCCAAGTATAACATCATCGGGACTCATATCTAATAGGATGAGATCCTAATAAATCCTCTCTCATCCAATTATATTATCACATTGTCAATAGATATGGGTGAGATGGAAATCATCTTTGGTAAGAGTATCTATTCAAAGGGATTTGGTTAGGTGATCTATTAGGATCTATAATTCCTAATATGTAAAAGTATTAAGAAACTAATTTCTTTTGTAGGTGTTTCAAAGAATGAGTCCTTGGGTAAAGAATAAAAAGAACATATCTTAATCTGCATCAGTGACAACCTAATTAAAAACTCAATCAAATATGTCTAAATTTTCCCCTAACTACCAATACTCTATGACTACTATGAACCACCATGATGTGGTGGTACAAAAAATAGAAAATATTGTAATCCAAAACTAGTAGAACCAATTCCTCCTTCTCCATTTCCAAATCTTCCCTTGAGAGGGTCACCCTGCCCACTATAGTATGGCCATAAATCTCTATAGATTCTCAAATTGGAAGATCCATAAAAGGTGCTAACCTATGAGACCTCTATTATTAATGTGGGTGTATATAATATGAGCCAAATTCCATATGCCCACATTTAGTAAAATTATAGTCTCTATACTAGTTTAACTATTCATGGGAAACCATTTTTGTTTGCCATTAGAACACGGTAGATGAATAGATAGGTCTGTATCAATGAGGTATAGATTTATAGAATAAATGAGGAATTAAATATATTTATTTAAATAAGGGTGAATGGATCATTACCCAGGATTATGTGATGAATTTTATAATACTTTTAATTGTAAAAGAACTATCTTGAACTATAGAATTAGTGGGGGTGCACTTAGAACATTCACAAACCAAATAACTTTCTGAAATCATTGATCAAATGTCCGAGTTTGAAAAAATCATATTGAATCTTATCAAGGGAGAAACTTAGGATTTTTTGTGAACCTAAATAAAACTCCACCATATATATGTCACCGTATTGAATGTTGATCATATCCTAAACATGTACCATTATCAATGTTTCTAAATAGTACTCCTCTAAAAACAAATGCTCATAATCCAACCCTGGCAGGGAGACCCTATCAAGAGTCAGGGTGATTAGCATCCACCAATGGATATTTTTTCTATGGTGAGATCTCAATAGAAGAATAAAATTTTAGTTAAGTGGTTTTAAAACCTAATTGAATATATGAGTCACTACATCTGGAAATTATTTCACCATCTTCGGACCTAGATTGACTCAAAACACATGAGGCCAATTGTGATCGACCTTAATGCATACACCCAAATCTAGTGATAATAATAAAACCCTACAATGATATCACTGATACATATTTTAATGACCCAAAATTAAATTTTTATAAACTCAGTATCAATAAAAAATACTAACTCACCAAAATACAAAAGACTTTTTAGATTTAGAGTTTCAGAGAATTCAGAAAACCCATTTGTTTAAAAAAAATTCTCATTAAATGTAAAATTTTCTCATTATAAAATGAGCATTTTATTTTATAATAATTATTCAACAAGTACCAAAAATTTACTTATACAGTACACCCTTCTATATCACATATAATACCCTTATTCATAACTTATTGAAATAGGAACCTAAGAGTGGTGATATAAAATGCTCATTAAAGTTAAAGATAAACATTAATAATTTAATATCATGATGAGCATAAAATGATCATGTGGGAAAAATAAATATAATAACATAATTTGAACATAGAATAATGAAACGATACACAAGAAAAAACAATACATAAATCACGTGTCATAGCATGAAGCTATGAAAAACACCAGAGTAAATGTATTTTAAATTCATGATCTAGTCATCATGATCCATGAAAAAATAATATAGATATGTTTCAACTTATTAGATCAAGAATTTCATAGAACGTTCCCATAATAATTTATTAATGAAAAATAATCAAAATGGATGTTATTTGAGACAATATATTCATCACCTCTCTTAATGCATATTTTACACAAAATAGAAGAACTTATAATCAGTAAATTTTAAACATCAATAACCTAGAGAATATTTCAATACCTGATATATTTTAGCTAAAAATAGGACCTATATATCATAATATATAATTTATATAAACCATAATATGAATAAAACGCATTGAGAATTTCATTTTCATCATAAAACTTATCATAAATCATCATTCCTTCCTAGAGTAATTATCATGTTGGAAAGAAACAGGCCTCATTAAAATTTTCTTAAAACATAATAAAAATAAATATATAGAATTAAATAAGATAGTATAATTAGATAATAAACCTATTAAAGCGCAAAAATCATTAAAATATGTTGACATATCTTAAAAATACTTTTATAAAATCATTAGAAATAATATTTGAAAAATAAGATGAAATATCTTTTTTTTGGAAAACGAAAAAATTAAAGAATAATGAGAAAAGGATTTTCAGTGAAAAAATAAACATAAAATGTTAGATTAATAATGGAGAAAGGAAATAGTATAGGGGAAATGTTTTCAAACATAAAATTATAAATAAAGCATTATTTTTGAACTTTTGAAATGAAATTGAATACCGACATGTAAGAAAACATTAAAAAAATTTATTTTAAAACTTATGTAAATAAATTAAAATATATTTGAAAATGAAATTAAATAAAAATTGATGTATACAGAATATTATTGAAATAAGAAAATTAATATGTATAAGGAAGAAAAATAGTGGGGTAAATGACTTTCAAACTTTGGAAGAAAATATTTTAAATAAATTTGCATCACAAATTTTCAAATCAAAATCTCTTTAAAAAAGTGGCTGAAAAAGAAATTTCAAATTACATGAATTAAAAGATTAAAATAATTAATATGTAAAAATGGATATATATATATATATGCCATAAAATTAATATATGTTCATACAATAAAATGAGGATTAAAGAAGAAAATTTTAGATAAAAACCCCTTATGGATTTGGTAACCATTGAATCAATATCTCTTTAAGAAGAGTTATTGATGTTGAATATTGAAAAAATAAATAAATAAAAATTTATGATATAATATTTCCAATAGGTAGTATATAAAACATAAAAACAAAAATATGTGTATAATACAAAAGATATCTTTAAGAAAGAAATCCTGAGATGTGAAACCCTTATGGAATTGATGACATCTTAAACAAATTCTATTGAAATATAGACCATGAATTTAAATTTTAAATGTAATTAAATAAAATTATAATATGGTATAATAAATTAATATAGTAATATATATGCCAAATTAATAAATAATGTTCTGAATATAGAATATATCTCAAGGAGTGAAAATTGAGATGATAAAAGTCTAACCAATTTGTAAAATTTCGAGTCAAAATATATTGAATGATTGAACATAAAATAGACACTTAAATATCATAAAATAAAATATATTAATCATGCATATAGAAAATTTTGTAGTTAGAACATAATATAAAATAAAACCTTGAATGCAATATGAAACATTTCTCAAGGAACTGAAAACTTAGATAAAGAACACCTACATTTACTCTCAGCTTCCCCAAAAGTGATTTAACATCCCAGATACTAAATATAGTTATATTAATAACTCATTTTAATTCTTTATTCATATTTGTTATCTGACACCCTTTTATTTTTGAATAGAAATCTACGTTCGATATTGTATTCAATTGGAAACATCGAACTTAAATGACCCACGATAACTATAATTTTTATAACATTGAAGTTAAATTATTGGTATGAAAACTATAAACTAATTTATTACATATATATATACTACTAAATATAAATTATTGGAATAGGTTTATTAAAAAATAAATATTTTTTAGTAATGTTATTTTATTTTTCAAAAATATGTTTTCATCAAAAATGATTTTTATTTGTTTAAATGAAACAATATTATAATAAAATTCAATAACTTTTATAAATTATTTTATAAAAATAACCTAAATTTTTAGAAGGGAATTTAAAAAATTAATTTGGGTTAATTTTTTGGATTTTTCAGATAAAAACACATTTTTATGTTGATATTGTAAAATGACAATTTCTATAAAAACTTTATTTTTCAATAAATTAAGAAATATGATAATCACATTAAGTTTATAACATGATTTAATTTAAAATATGTATGATTTAATTATATTTTAATCCAAGTAATTTATTTTTAATGAATTTCATATTGGATTTTTGAATAAGTTTTTCTTTGCGATTAATAATAGGATTTCTCTGGGAACTATTTTAAAGTGCATAATGTTTCTCTATTTTAATTAATTAAAAACCCATAATGGGAAATTATTTCACTAGAATTTAAATAGTATATATCAAAAAATATTAATTTATATTTATTAAATAATTATTATTAGTCATATAGTTAATATGAAATCATCTTTTCCTTGAACAATACACTTCATGAAAGCCCTCATTTTCGTCGTGTCTGGGTGTTTAATTTTAAATAAAAACTTTCAAATTCTATGAATTGAATTTTTTAAGATGAATTAAATTTTTGAAATAATAATAATAATTTATAATATATAATAAATTTAAATTAATTTTTTACAATAATTGATAGTGAAACTAATAAAAATTAAATACAATGGATAAAAAATGGGGTTATCGGGGGTCAAACTAAAACGATATGTGTTAAAAATGACCCAAAACATGTCTAAGTCATTTTCAAAGGCATATTTCTATATTTACATTCCATATTTATAATCAATGGACATTTTTAATCTTTTTCATTGGAATGAATTTATCATTTTCCATATTTTAAGTAATTTCCATGTAGTTTCCAAGTGGGGTTTTTCCCTAGGTATAAAAGGATCACCCCAATACTATATTATCCATACCATACAATCATTTTGGTATGATAATTACACCCAAAATCACTTAAAAACTTCATTAACCTCTTCCTATAATAATTGTTTTTCATAAATTCATTCTAGGAAGACTTTAGTGACAATCCTAGAGAGTTTTTCTGAGAATAGATAACATTACAATCTATGAGTTTAAGATTTATTTATTATTCCAAATCCTTAAAATATTATTATAATGTGATAATATGATAACACCAATGTATAATATATACTGATATGTTATTATATTAATAAGCTAACCTAAATTTGTATTCTCTTCCATCAAATGGGATATCAAATCATTATTTTTCTGTATAGATCAAAAGTATATCGTGAACCGATGTCATTCATTTTCCATCATCGCCTATCAAGGATTTTTGTAAAGATGGATTTCAAGTATATATAATATATTTTTATCATATTTATACTTATTATGTTATGTGATCCCATGTTCCTTTTACATTTCATTCTGTGGGGACAAGATAACATCACTCCTATGTACAGTAGACGACCTCCCCACAAAGCGACGTGATTCGTTTCTAACTAATGATTTACATGAAAGGTAATAAGGATAATTTTAATGAATATATGTGAAATAAAAAAAATTATAACAATATTAATGACATATTTATCATAATTTAATAAAATATATCATTTCCATTCTTACATTGAAAAATGATAATGTCATTCTTGTACCAATGGATTATTACCCCGCTGAAGCGATGTAATTATTTTTTCTTCGCCGCATCACTAGAAAAATATATATAATTATATTTAAATAAATATTATGATATTTACAATATTAATATCATTATATATAGAGAAATTATTATGTTCCTTTTACCATAAAGATTGTTGAAAAATTGAAATGTTACTCCTCTGTATGTAAGGCATACCGTCTCCATGATCAAAAAGTGGAATGTTTTTCTGGATCATTTTCAATATAGGTTTTAAATGTATAATTGATGAAAAAAATGATAAATATTTAATTATTATTATTCTATATATATTTAAATAATTAATTCATTGACCATGGTCAACACATTGGAGTTATTTGGAAGTAATGAACTGAACATCCTCAAATCAACCAACATAGACATAACTTATTAAATATTTCAATTTTTCATATAAATGAAATAAAATAAATTATTTAATTATAATCTAGAAAAATAGAATATGTTCTGAATAAATCAAATAATTGATGTACTCTCTTTATATAACAGTTAATGGATATACAAAGAAAGTCTAGACATGAGGTAAGGCTTTCTCCACTCACTTTTACTTCAGATAGATATTATCCATATTCCCCACTTTCTTATACTGTGATATATATTAAATTTTACATGTAATATTGTAAAGACCTGGAAATTCCATGCAATTTTTTTTAATTATATGGGAATTTTATGAGTCTGCGAAAATTGAAGGCATGTGATTCCAAGGCCCAGTGTACCCGGACTGAATTTCAGAACTTTTCTTGGGGTTCGTTTAGTAAAAGTAAAAGTTTGTTTTTGAACATTTAAGTCGTTTCTCGGAATTTAAATTTGAGGGAACTGCCGAACTCACAGTCCCAGAATTCACTTAAGGAGACCTTTACCTCGACCATGGTAGGTCGAGGGTGAAAGGTAGTTTTTCACTTTTTCATGGGAAAATAAAAATAAAATTATTTAACATTTTTTTATTCTGGAAACCTCCTTTGATTAATGAAGGTGGGGACCACTAGAGTTTATCCTCCAAATTGAATGCTCAGTGGTGGGGAAAACCTAAGCCTAATACCTCCCTCAATTTGAATTTAATGGCGGGGACCACCTGAACCCTCTTAAGGGGAGAAACCCCTTGAACTTCATCATTAATGAAGAATTAAACCATGGACATACTCCCCATTAATTTTTCTCCCATTTATTTAGGCCTTGTCAATTGATTGATGTTTCCGACTAGGTTTGTGCCAAGAAATTGAAATTAGATAGACACTATTTTTCGGTTGGCAATTTCTTTTGAGAAAACTCATTGGGAAAAGGGTTTGAAAAGATTTTGGGAGAACACTGAGGAACACACCCTCCAATGAAGAACCACCTCCATCAAAGAGAGTTTATTCGATGAATGTGCTCGGGGTCGGGGGAGTGTGGTAGGCATGAAAAACATTGACATCTTTGACTTCTTTCTCACAACACAACAACAAACCTTCAATGTATGGGTTTAATTATATGTGATTAATATTTTCCCATATCCTTCTCTTCTAAACAAAGAACATGGATCAACTCTTTTAAACTAGTTGATCATCAGATGTTTTCTTTTGCAGGTTTGGGAATATTAATTGATGGTGGATGTGGGGTTTGATGTTTTAAATATCTTCCATACATGTTCTTGATTCGAAATTTGTGAACCAGTTTCTATAGCTCTAACGTGGAGAGTGCGGGCCAAACAAACATGGCACGACATCTCCGCATTTTTCTGGTGTTTATTTGTTGTTTTCACCATGACAAAGGTGACAAACAGAGGGTGGCCAGTCAAGATGGCCACCAGCGAAGGCACGGTGCACTACCACACCGAACGACACGCCTTGGAGGACGACCCCTCCTCGGCCTCCACTACCCTGTGGCCTCTCCGCTTTCCCACCCTCCGCGGCCTCGCTAACCCGCAACCCTCACAACCCTCCACGGTGTCCCTTGGCCCTCTGCGCCACATGAAATCCTCGATACCTCGCGACCCTCCACACCACCTCGCGGTCTCACCACCCTGCGGCCTCTCCACCCCATGCCCTTTCCACCTCGCGGCCCTCCATGCCGCCCCACGACCTCACCACACCACGGCCCCCGCAATCTCACCATCCCGCAGCCTCGTGGCCCCTACGGCCTCCGCACGGCCCTCATGACCTCTGCACTGCCCTCGCATCCTCGTGCCGCTCTGCGGCCCCGTGCTGCCCTACGCGGGCCGAGACGGACTCAGCGGGCATGGTTAACCCATACCAGGTCAGGTCAGCTCAGGCCGGGATGGTCCGTGTTGGTCCGACTGGGTCAGACTGGATCCGGACTAACAATGAGCTTTCTCCTCTGTTAGCCATAACATTGGAACTAGGAATCCATTGGCAAACCATCAACAAAACTGTAAACACTAGAGTGAAGCAGATCCTTTGGTATACCCCACTTGAGATTTGGATAAATTTGGGATATGTCGGGTCGGATCAATTAAGAATCCAACCGGAATCTTGGGACAAAAAGGCTAATAACTTACAGACCGGGCATCAGATTGACGCATAGTCTATTGCATTGAGACCCCTATAACTTGGTGGTCTTTTGGGATTATTCTTCAAGGGACTTTAGTACAGTTGGAGTATCGAACAGTGATTGATGATCAGACCCTCTCGGATATAAGAATTCTTAGTACAGAAACCTAGTAGCTGGATATGACGTGAAGAATGAATAGAGATCATGTGTGGTTCAGCACTAAGCGATCCTATGTGGGTCAGCACTGAGTGATCCTGTGTGGGTCAGCACTGAGCTATATTGTGTGGGTCAGCACCTAGAGATCTTTTGCGGGTCAGCACCAAGGGATCCTTTCTGCGTCAGCACCGAGTGATCTAGTGTGGGTCAGCACCTAGGGATCCTATGTGGGTCAGTATCTAGAGATCCTTCATGGGTCTGCCTCTTAACAGAGTAAGATGATTCAGGAGTTAAATTTAATCATCTCTATTATTGTGCCGAAGAAATACCTCGTGTGATCTGAGTTCATACATGAGTGGTAATTTCCTTTGTGGTAATACCATTGTTGTATTCTTCTGTGTGGTGTACCTGAGTAGTACATAGCATCGTGGTACTCCTTCCATTGTGGAACAGTTGAGCTTTGGGTTTTTGAGTTGGACTATGTGTTTCCTCATGATTGATATGGGTATACTTGATAACTTAGGTATACGTATGGGCATATCCAAAGAAGGCTTGCCAATTGATTTCAGGAATTTTGGTTTATGGTTTGTGGATTTTGTGAGACCTTGAAGGCCTCAGGGTCCCTACTGAGTATCATTATACTCACCCATGCACAAGCTATGGCCGCACCTTGTTGTGTATGGTGCATATGCTGGACTGCTTTCATCGTGGCTGAGGGTACCAAGACTATACGGGGCCCAGAGGTGGAGCATACGAATTTTCAAAATGTAGAGAAGATGGGAGAATGTGGAGTGTAGAAGAGGCGATATGTACCTACCCTTCAGGTAGGAACCTCGAAGGATGACCCATTAGATTCTTTTCTTTTACTTCAGTTGTATTTTATTTCAGTTGTACTTATACTATTACTATTGGGATTTTATTCTGGCCCTTTCTACTTTCAGCACAATTTTTTCTATACACTTGACTTGTGTTCATATTTTGTTGTGTGCTTGGTTACATGTGTTTATTGGTTATAAATGTAATACCTTCCGGGTTATAGGGATTTAGCCTTTCGGTGCTAGTCGCCATCCCCTGGCCTTTGGAAGGCTGGCTTAGGGTAGTCATGGCATGGGCCCCGAGGGATGGGTCGTGACAGATATCATTAATTTTTCAATCATAATGTTATTTTATTTTTCAATTTGAAATAATTTATTTATTTTTATTGACTTGAATGTTACCATGTGGTAATGATTTTCTTAACTCAATTTTCATTTTGTTGGGTGGTAAACCATCTTCAATGAATCCGTTAGGGTATTTTTATGATTTAATTGATATATAAATTGTCTGAATATATATTTAAACTTTTTTGTATGGATTTATATTTTTTACACATAATATATCCACTCAAGGACACTCAATTTGGTGTTATGTTCTTTAAAAGTGTTAATCTTCCAAAATTCCATTCATTGGGACATAACATTATAATATGAACATATCTTATTTTTTATGTCAATATAATAACCTATTGTAGTTGTATATAATGTACATCCTTATATTAATGGTATTTAAATTTGTATTTGATGTTACTCTTTCTTGTGGCTTACAAATAAAGATTTACCATAGTTGGAAATGTTTTATATTAAAATCCAATTTTCTTTCGAAATAATTTATGATGAAGTTTCTTTTAGAGGAAATCATGTTCTCTTATTTTATGGAAACCAAACTATTTTCTTATCATATGGTTATGAATATAGTTCCCAAGTTTGATTTCCATTTCTCTCCTTATTTATGGAAAAAATATCAAGAAATTTTTTTGTAAGTTAAAATTATCTTGTATTTTCTTTTAGTTTTGTTTTCATTCACTTCAATATAAATGTTCTCAATAATGTTTTCAGAAATATTCTTTCTAAAATTAAATTATCTCATAAGTCTATTTTATAAGGTCTTTGACCTTATTTTAATTTTTTTTCAAATGATTATCTTTGACTCCCTTTTACAAAATCTTGTGAAAAGAATGTTTACTTTTATTATTTACAACATGAATAGATTTTCTCACTATATTGACCAATATTATTTTTAGAAACTTCCATTATGTGTTTCCAAATTTTTAAATAATGAAAAATATTTTATTAATATTTTATGTGTTTTTTCATTTAAAATTAATTAAAAAATGAAAATTTTATTTTCTTCAAAACAAAATTTAATGATATTGTTATGTTATTTCCATTAATCATTTTCAACCACCATTTTTTACTTATTCTCTAATTGGGGTTTTCTTAATGAAATCATCCTCATTCTTTATTCTGATATATTAATATTGTTTAAGAGATATTGACAGTAGACAAGTCATCGTTCCATGGGTTACATATGTTTCATTGATATTGTTATGGAACCCATTTCTTTTCTATGGGTTAATCATATTTCAATGATATTGTAATAGATCCTATTTATTTTCAATGTGTTAATCACGATTCAAGATATATTTTTGGAACCCATTTCTTTCACATGTGTAAATCCCATTTCAAAGATATTATTATGGATCTTATTTGTTTTACATAGGTTCATGATGTTACAACGAGATTTTTATGGAACTCATTTCATTCCCATGAGATAATCTTATTTCAAAGAGATTAATATCTTACTCATATCTTTTACTTGGTTTAATCATGTTAGGAAATGAATAATGGGGATTTCAACATGTTTATGATGAATCGAATGTTATGTGTCCCTTATTCATGACATTGTTCTTGGAAATAATTTATAATGATGGGTGGTTCCATTATAAACCATGGAAGGTTGGTTCAATTATAAACCAAGGATGGGTGGTTATGTTATTAACCAAAGATGTGTGGTCACACGAAAAACCAGGAACATCTTGTTCCATTATTATCCTCAAATTAATTGGCTTCTTAGGAGAGTGAAGGTGACCATTTTAGTTATTCAATTTTCATTACATTATGTGAAGATAATGTTACAAGATAATAATAAACTTTATCTACGGTTCATTGGTTTTATATTGTTTTTAATGATCAATATAGATATCATATGTTCAATATTTTTGATTTTAAAGACTATTTATTTTATTAAAGCATTATTATATGTTTTCCAATTCAATGATCCTGGTATTGATGGGTATGAATATTATTATCTTATACTCATGCACTTTGATTATATCATTATACCCTTATTCTCTTATTTTATTCACTAGTGAGATCAAATTGTTAATCCTTACTTTTACCCTTACTAGGAATTTAAACTCCCCATTCTTATATTTAATTTTTCTGAGTAAAAAAGATTATGTTTGAAAAAAATATTTCTAGAAGAGATTTAATACGGATGATGATGATTACATAATGTGAATAATAAAATAAATTACATTGGGAGAAAATATCATTTAATAAAATTGGGGTTGTTTGTGTAATCATTTCCCTTACCTATATAAAACTCTAAACCTAAAAGCCACTTAAAAGTATAAGTGAATCTAATTTTTCATTTTTTGTGTTGAATGTTTTTGGTGGAAAAAATTGAGCCACATTCATAGATATCATATCAAAAAACTACAAGGTTTCTGATTTTAGTACCATATCAGGGAGTGGGGGTTTGTGGCAGTTATAATTGGTATCAGAGGATATGATTAAATGTCATTGGATACAATGATATTTTCAGGTGAGGTTATCTTAATTTTTAGGGATACTATATTAGGTTTATATGATTCTATAGGACAATAGTTTCAATTTCATAGACACCACTTTGTGGTTTTAATAGAAGGAAATATAAAGTGATTATTCACATTTTTGGTTTATACAGTTCTAGATGATCTTTTGTTAAATTTCTTAGACACCCCTTTAAGGTTTGAAGCTATTGATAACTGCTAGGGTTTATATGATCTATGATATTGAGGAAATTATTGGAACAAAAGTTGTATTGTCAATATAACCATGTGATTTAAATGTTGTAATACCCCTAAAATTTAAAATATGAAAAGGGGAATCGATGGAATATGAAAGCCAATTGTGGGAGGGAAATTTAGAGGTAGTGGATGGTGCAGAGTTTGTGATTGGATTTCCTATTCATTCTCCTTAATCGTGTAGTGTTAAAAATCAGTTATATGTTTTGTAGATCTAGTTTGAATCACCTCTTAAACCACACATTTTTCTATAATACAACCTTGACTCGAATTGTTATCCCTCCCAAAGATATTGATATCATTACATTTAGTCAATGAGTGATCTGTTGGTGAATCTTGGTGTATTGAATGAAAAATTCATGGGTAAGTGCTTGTTCATGGTTATTTTCCTTAGATTTTTTAATCTATCCATCCATGATTCATGGATATAATCTTTTGGGGATAGATCCATGATCTTTTATGATAATTATATTAAGATATAGTTTTTTGGATGATATGTAATTTTATTTAATGTAGTTTTTTTGAAGATCTAATCCCTGTTTGTTGAGTTTTGTTTTATTCCATGTTTTTTCCTAAGTTGCGAGTAAGGCCGATACAATCTCATCTCCTAAAAGTTAGAACAAGAAGGTTTTATGTAAAATTGATTTAATTACATGAAGAGAAATTTCAAATTGATGTGCAAATCATGATGGAAAACCTATTTAGTGATTATTTGTGATGTTGTGGAATCTAGTTGTTTCATGAAAAGTGAAATTTGTTTAATATTTTTAAAATAATGATTTTCAAATTTTTTGTATTATTTTGATTCATGGAAAATATTCACACAATTATATCAATAAAATGGATGGTTTTATTGAAATCATTTTATCAAGGGGTCTAGCATTATTTTTTCAATTTATGGTTTGCATGTGTTTATTTTGTTTTTTGATGTGGCCCTGTAGAAGGGGAACGTGCCATTAGGGAACCTGGTATATGGTAACCTTGTGATGACTTAATGGATCAACAATATACCTATCATGATTTTGAAACTATCATCTGTGCATGAATCTGTGGATGTTTGGAATTGAATGGGTTATTCAAAATAGATTATTAAAATGGTTTAAAGTACTTGTTTGGTTTATTTCCTTGGAAATTTCTTCATTTTGAAATTGTTTGGTTTGGAAATTATTTTTGTTTGGAAAACTATTTTATATCTAATATTAACTTATTTAAATAAATTTAAACTATTATATAGAGGGTGAATGGTATATTCCATGTATTTTAGCCGATGAGATACATGAATTATCCAATAGGAATTTTTTACTTGGGAAAGAAAGACATTGAATATGGAGAAACTTTTGTGGAGTATCATGTCATTACCGGGGATCAGAATGAGAGGACCTTCTGTGGATAGACCGTCACTATAGTTTGTGTATTGATTCTATATGGGATAATTTAAGAGAGTTCCTGGGAGAGGGAGATACATATTCGGGCACAATATATCGACCTTATGATTGTTTTTTTCTTTTTGGTGATGAAATAATTAAAAGGGGAATGATGTAGAGACCCTGTTTTTTATAAGTCTTACGAATATTTCTTGATATATTTTTAGTGTCCAAATTGTTAATGGTATGTGATTCTAAGGCCTTTTCATCACAAAATTAATTTAATAAAAGTATTAAATATATTTTATATTATACATGCACATTTTCGTATTGAAATTAGGATAACTCTTAAAAGGATTCTTCGATAAAACATATCAGACCAAGATTGAGACCAGAATGAGTGATATACCCTAGTCATGGTCTAAAATTAGTCAAATGTGGGGATTTCTATCATCACGACCATTGGTAGGTGAATTTAAACTATATTAATATTTTCATGAAATTATTTAATTAATTTGACATTAAAAGATTCATCTGTTAATTAACCGTTATAGAAATTCACTAGGATTGTCCACATAGACCCTAGTATAATAGAGAGGTTTTCCACTCACCTCTCAGTAGAGTATATGATTCAAACAATGAAGAGACACTAGATCTAGGAAGATCATGGAATAATGAACACAACAACTCCTCTTCTTCATTGGATAGAAAATTATTCATTGAAAGATGATCCAATCCCCATGTAGTAATCACCAATTTTTATATTATGAACCAGTTGATTAAATATATTGATCATAATTACATTTTTTCCTTTTATATGCACAAATTTTTCCTTTGCATATGCATGTGCAATGCATTTTCAATGATTATTCATTTTTCTCACTCAACACATCCCAATTTTAGTTTTTTGGACAAGATCACTTGACCAAAAATTATTTCACCCTTATAATTGTGAATTTCCCTCAATAATTCTTCAAATTCATCACTAATTAATCTATAGGGTCTCATTTAGACATTGTCAGGAAATATTGAGACGGATTGGACATCGATATTCATGGTGGAATCGTGTGTGAGGAATGGATTTGACAATCAGGGATGGATTAATAGGATTTTTAGGCTTTATATGTTTTATTCATGGATTTGAGATCAAAACATGAAATTTTTGTGGCATGGGAAGTATCTTAAGAGCCTGAGGCATACAAAGAACCCCCAAGAATAAAATAGAACCAAATTACCAGCCACCTGATGGATAGAAACATTGATTTGATTCCCAACCCACCAATTTTGGGAGTCTTGGAGGCAAGATCAGATTCATCATAGGTTGGATCCAGAATTCTGTAAGGAGGGAACTCCATGTAGTTTGAAGAACACAAATTTTGTGGTGACCCTTTTTCTGAGGCACTATGTTTTTTAAAAAATTTATGGTTAATAGGCCATTTGGATGGGCCACAGACAATGTTTACCTCCTCGGGTAGAGAATCCATGTGGAAAATCACGTAGGTAAAAACCCATGTAGGAGGACATGTCAAGGAACAAGTCGTGTACCAATGTACATGTATATGGATAGGGACATAGGAGGAGCCCCTTACAGATGGACCCACTATTTACCAAATTACATAGATAGGGGAATACTTACACGAGAAGGACAAGGAGCATAGACCGGACCCCAGGTGGCTAGGGCATGTCGTGTTCTCCACCTACATGCCATTTAGTGAAATATGATCATTGATCCAATTAATGATAAATATATGACAAAGAAGTGGAGTTTTACCATATTCCATGTGGGTCCCTTACATGTCGTGTACCCATACCAACTTTTTTTGAACCTTTAACCTCTCATATATCCTTCATTTAGAAATGGATTTTGTCACATGAGGGGACTATACTAGGTATTTTTACAAATATAATGTAATGGTGGAATTTTTAGAGGATTTTTAGATATGGTGTTAGATGTAGGATCACAAGAAACATCAGAGTGGCACACTCCTATTGAGTAGGGCTTGGGTCATCAAACGACTACTATAGTGAAACCCACGTGTTAGGCTAGGTATGGGTATTCTCTCTATATATTGAGTGGTACACCCCTATGTAAATATGGAGTGGATCCTCATTACATTTAGTGGTACCCCCTCCCCATATATACCATGGTGTGAGTCCTCTATCAATTGTGTGGTACCCCACTATAAAGTAAGGGTGAAGGTCCTTTATTTACCAAGTTGTACCCCTCCCCATCCCCTGTCATTAGGGAGAGGGTTGTCTATTTATCTAGAATTAACCCTCTAATGGTACCAAAATATGATTAACCCTTGTTGATTTCACGTTGTAGGTTCCAAAGACAAATATCCCCTAGGATTAATGTTGATCCCCTTCTCAAGTGGATGCGGTCATTCCTAATCCTAGGGTTTGGATATCCTACTTGGACAGGACCACTTTAGATGGTAGTTCTCATAGTGTGTCCTCTATAAGGTGATGTTGGGTTTTGGTTGAGTCATGAGATGGAGATATTTAGTGTGGCTTCAAACATTCATGGAAGAGGGACATTTCACCCAATCGAGACACATTTCTGGGTTGAGATGTAAAGACATTAGGGAAATCCATTGCCTTTCAAAAAGGATATTGTCAATGTGTGGTGTAAATGTTCCTTTGAAAGACAAGGTAATACCTACATATAATCGGTTCCAGATTCAGCAGTTAGTATAGAAATAAAAGAAATATTTCCCTATATGTACCCCTATTCAAGACCTAACAACCCTATTAGAGTCCTTTTTTTTCTCAACCCTTATATTGGATTATCCGACATATAATATCGATGGTCTGACATTTTTGTTATTAGGGGACCTTAATCGGTGAAGATAGAGAGCCTCACACAATATTTTTTTTATAGTGTTAGTGAGACCCTACGATTTTTTCTTCACTATGGACTAGTCATCGAAAATCCATACTCAAATGATTTAAACTGAGTTGTATGGTTGTGATTCTAGGTTGTAGGATAGAGTTTTCTTACTTAATGAGGTGTGATCCCCAAAGAGACAAGGATAATAAAAATTTCTTGAGGTTCCAAATGATATATCAATTTTCATGTATTACCAATGTATTAATGAATGTTATGAGCTCTCTGATCTGTCTAATAATGGGGGGGTTTGACGACATGGTAGGTTTACCTCCCCACCAAGAGGTTGACATCTATATGGACATCCACCAAGGATAAACTATTGTTTTTTCTAACATTTTGGATGACCCCATGGGGATATAAGAGTTAGTGGTGTAGTTTTATAGCATATAATGGTTGGAAAGGAATCCATGTGTTGTTTCCATGAGAGGTGGAAGGGAGCTTGAAGTGAGGTGTGGATTGAATTCACCCAAACCCAATGGATATTAGATTGGACTATCTATCCCCAAAATATAAGACTTGTTTGACCAGTGCCCTGGGGAAAATGGTTCTGATAGTCTAATCACGATGTAGGTTATCACCAGATTCAGGTGTGAGTTGATATTGTAATGAGCATGCATTCCTAGAGTCTCTTTGTTTGTTTGTTGTTCATGGATATACCATTTGATGTAGTGGAAACCCACAAGTATTGAGAGTCATGTAAAACAACCCATTTAACCTTTCGTGGAATGGTTCATAACGGTATTATTCATTGCTACCCTGGTGTCCTCAACATCTGGGTATGAGGATGTGAGACACTTTAGCATGGATACATGATGTGCTCCCAATGTAACAGTATTATAAGGAAATAACATGGATTCAGTTATATATTAAATACGTTTATGGAAGACTACTCCATGAATAAATCTTCTTTGACCACACTGACACAATAACATCGCCATCTACTTGGTCTAAGTAGTTATAGAGAGCCTTTGTGGAGTTGAGGCTGAGGCTGACAAGTGCTCTTGATTTGAGACTATTTGAGTTTGTTGTAGAGTATGTAGTGTATTTTGATGCCTCTTGATCTGGTCTCAACTATGTGTTGTTGTAGATTAATGAAGTTATCACATATGGGTTGAGGCATTTGAGACCCCCATGAAGAAAACTATTCAACTCATAACCTTATGCTACAGTGGTACTCTACACTCTCTAGATGTGGATGAATTATCCTCTAGGAGATAATTTTTTAGTTTACTTAGCCTTTCAGAGTCTCAGGAATGCCTTCACACAGATATACTTGAACCTGATATAGAGGAAATGGTTCTTGTTACTACAGGACTATAAATTTTAGATAGTCTATACTTTTAAAAAGGGAAACATATTGTAATATTCCCATAGAATGATATGTCAAGCTCATTTCATGTAGGAGGCATCTAAGAATGAATATTCCTTATAGTTTTCTCTATCGGGGAATTAATGTGAATATTTTCTTTAGTCTATTGAATTAAATCATCCACTTATCTAGTGTGTGAGATAGTCCTAGTTGGGTGACATGGAATATGAGTTCTTATGTGACCAGATAACCTTGGGAGATTAACCAAATGGATTTTCAGAAGGAGGTAATCCCGTCATCATTTTTTAGGGATAGAAAATCGTCCTAGTCATGATGTAGGAGGAGGTGGTGAGGGATTTCTTCACTTCTCCTTTGGATGAACATCTCGGTGTGGGTAATATGTAAGGAGACCATCATTGGTAGTTTTAGGGGGGGTCGATATGAGATGGATCATGGATGAATTCTTCTCAAGATGCCTCATGTATCTGTTAGTAAAGGTTGATCAACAGGTTTTGACAGTTTTTTTGAATCCCCCTAATATCCTGGTGTGTAAATGTTATTGAATGTCCATGGAGTTCATGACAGAGCTTCCATGGACAATGTGAGACCATGATTCCATCTGGGTGGTAATTGATATACTCATGAATTCTGCACACTTCATTTCTCTTTGGGAGAATAGTTGTGCAGAGGATCAAAAAAGGCGTTAAGGAAATAGATGAGGATGAGTACAACCTTCCACCCCCATAGATATGGGTAGACCGAGCACTCTATCTATGTGGTAGATAATATGTTGATGGATTTTTATTGTATTTTGGATGAATCTTAGGGGACCAATTTCCACTAGTATATTTTTTTCATACAATAGTAGCTACTAATCTTCTATCGACATGACCCCTTTTGAGGCCATGTATGGGAGACCGTGAAAGTAACCCTTATGTTGGATAGAGATCATTGATGAATATTTTGTGGGTACAAATATGATCAAGTGACGAGGGATGAGGTATAGGTTATCTGTGAGAAAATGAGGACAACCCAGAGCAGGAATAAAACATATGAATATTTATGTCAAAGTCCCTTTGTGTTCAATCAAGGAGACAATGATTTCCAAAGTTTTTTCCCACAATGAGGATTGTGCAGATTAAAATAGGGAGGCAAGATATACCCAAGGTTCATCAAGATGTTTGATATATTATAGAGTGTTAGTGAGGTTTCTTAACACCTTACCCTACCACCACTGCAGGAGCTGGTGCATGACATCTTCCTTGTCAAACAAATGAGGAGATACACAAATGAATGCACACACATTATTGACTGGGGAAAGCTGGACATCGAGGATGGGCACACGTTTTTAAAGAACCCAGTGTCTATCAAGGATTGTAATGAGAGGAACATAAGTGTACATACCACCTCCTTAGTTTAGGTATTGTGGTATCATAAGAGCATAAAAGAGTGTTCCCTAGAGTGGGAGAGTCAAATGTGAGCTTATTACCTAAATTTTTAAGATTAATTTTTTTACTTTCATAGATAATGAAATGCTGGATTTTATGATTTCAAGACCCTATTATTGCCTTTTATGAATTTGGAATAGTTCGAGATAATATTTTAGAGATAGGAACTGATAAAAAAACAATTTCGAGGCCTGGTGTACATAGAATTAAATTTATAAAAATATTATAAATAATTCAAATTACACGCACAATATTTCTTAAATAATTATATATAATCCTTAAATGAAAACATGGATTGAAAATTTGATACCACAACTGATTCTAAAACACAAGGTTTACTCTGGATGTGATATAAAATTTTTCGATGTGAGGCTTTAGATATTGTGACCATTGGAAGGTGAATTAAATTTAAATTTATTTAGTTATTTAGTTATTTAATTTATTTGACCTGAATAGATTCATCTATAAATTCAACTTGATGATAATTATCTTTTCTTATCCACATAAACCCTGAGATTATTAAGAGGTTTTCCTTCCACATTTCATTCACAAATCGGAATCAAATAACCATGGTATTCTAGATCCAAGAAGATCGAGGCATAATAAATGAAATGAATCCTCTACATCATTGGTTACCAAATTATTCATCAATAGATGATCTAATACCTAGATAAGAATCAACAAAATTTTGTATTAATCCATAATTAATTAAATAGATTGTGTTGATGACATTGTTTTATTTGATCTGTAAAAATTAAACATTTTCATTTTCCCTCAAAACTTATTTACATTGATTTTTTAGTTTTCTCTACATGTGAATCCCCAATTGTGTTTGTTTTCAAAGAAATCGTATCCAACTATTGATTCACCCTTTTTATTATGCATTTATCCTTATATTTATTTGCATTTTTCACTGATTGACCCATGGGGTCCTGGTTCGAAATTTTCAGGTGGGACCGAGACTGATTAAACCCCCATATTGACAGTAGAATCATGTGAAATGAATAGATAGGAAAATTAGGTATGTATTGAGTGAATTTTGTGGTCGTAGAAGTTTTATTATTGGATCTGGGATCCAAAGTGGAATGTGCAGGGAAATGGGAAGGGTTTCAGGAGTGAAAGGCATAAATCCAACCAATATTAATCAAATAGACCCAAATTGTTTTAACCGAATGACTGGAAATGATGAATTGAGGCCTTCTCCTACATTTTCAAGACACTTTCAGGATAGATCTGAATTATTTGAAGATGAATCATTAACACTGAATCAAGATCATTGATTTAGAAAAAAACAACCACATGCTATGTTGTTCAAAGGACACACACTATGTAGTTCCCTTTAGCTGTTGTGCTAGGGTTTTGATAAGGTTAAGGATAAAACAATATGTGCCTTAACCACACACCATGTATCAGTACCTAGGTAGACAAGCCATGTGGTAGTGAAAACAGGGATAACCACATGTGGGAGGACACATCCAAGAACACTCTATGTACCTATATACACAGATACAATAAGGGCCATGGGTGGAAACCCATGTGGATGGACAGACCATGTACTAAAGTACATAGACATAGGCATACTTACATCGGCATGACAAGAATCATAGGTAAGACCCCAGAACGGTGAGGTATGTCATGAAGTCCAGTTAAACACTATGTAGCTCTACATGATCAGTGATCCATGTAATGATAAGAAAACTACAGGAAATTAGAGTGGGGAAACACGTTTTTTGGGTCCCACACACGATGTGTACCCTATTATCCCTTGTGAGAAACCATAAAACTCTACTATATTCTTTGTTTGGACTCTAATTTTGGATCATGAGTAGTATATCTTGAGTTTTTTTTAATTTAAAATCTTATGGTGGAATTTATAGTGTATTTTGAGATACGAATCAAGATGTTCCAAGTGTGATGCTTCATTAGGTGATGCTCATTAATGGGAGTGATAGGACGAGATTACTAGAGTTATCAGAGAGGCACCCATCTGTTGGTAATGGCAAGGGTCATCAATCAACTATGAGAGTCTCACCCTGTAGATTGGATGGGCATGGGTCCTCTATCTATCTACTAAGTGGTACCCTCCATGGAAATAGAACAGGAGTCATCCTTACACTGAGTGATACCCCCTAATATATCATGGAGTGGATCTTTTATCTATAGAGTGATACCCCATATGGAATTAGTCTGTGGTCAAATATCTATAAAGTGGTAAACTATAGAAATATGGTGTGAATCTTATATCTATTGGGTGGTCCCCCCTAACGTATCGGGGTTCATAACATCTATCTGTTGAGTTGTACCCCCTGACGTACTAGGGTGTGGTTCCTCTATATATAAAGTTGTACCCCCACTTGAATAGGGTGGGTCCTCCATACACTGAGTGGTGCCCCCTCCCCCCAAGTACTAGGGAATGGGTACTCTATCTACTATGTGGTTCCCTGTATGGAATTAGGGTGTGGGAACTCTATATACTGAGTGGTACCCCTGACATACTAGGGTGATAGTCCTCTATATAACATGTTTAACCTCCCTCCTTCAGATAGGGTGCATGTCCCCCTTATAAAAAATTATCCCGATGACTCACGAGGGTGAATTTCCTATACTTGGTGATTGTGTTGCCTCGCCTATGCATCATAGTAGAGTGGCATGGGCCACCCACAAGGTTATTATTTGGAAATACATGATATATTATTGGGCATCACTAATGTACCTTCGGAACTAATGACACTCTTTCCTAGGCTGGGTTGTGATGTGGAGATCCCCATTTTCTATCGTTTTGGTTTCTTTAGTTTGAGAATTTATATATATTTGTATCCATGTCATTGGATTTTGTTGCTCTTTTTAGTTGGGATGAAATTCCTTTTTTTATATCATGTCTTTAACTGCTCCCCCTTCCACTTTTAGGGAATCCTACTGGGTATGTATATGCTCATTCGTGTGTAGACTTTTCCCACAAATGTTGTGTCTTATACAAATAATTGATATGTTAACGGTGCTTATAGAGGATTATTGAAATTCCAACTGCAATAAAACTATTTATTGGTCAGTTCATGGGGATTCAAAGATAGGACCTCTCATCATTTAAATTTTTATTTTTTTAAAGTTGGGCCATCTTTCTAGTCTGTCATTAATTTTTTTCCCTTTAACTTTCTCATTACAATGTCATACTCTTATACATATGTAAAATAAATGTATCTAATTTTTTAGTGATACATCATGATACTTGTTACATGGATTGTAGATTTGGATAAAGGATCATGTTTGGGGATTTGGAGTTTTTTCGTTGAAATTTTTGATTTTTTGGGGTTTTTTTCATCAACATTATACATAGATATATTTCTTTGTTTCCACATTGTATTCTTATATGGTTCTTTGCTTTAGTTTGGTACAATTTTCAGTAGAAATTTCTTTGAGTTTTATTTCATGTTAACCATACTTCATATAGTAGTTTGTTGGTTATGGTTTTTTTGTTTGACTGTATTATTTTCAATGGGAAAATCATTCATAGACTATTTAGGAAGCCCTTTGAATTTATTTCTACCATTGGTATCTTGGGGAAGAGACCTAAGGCCATGTTATGTCCATCCTTATTTCCAATACACTAGTGAGGGGTGGGATGTTACATATATGATCCTTGATAGTGAGGTAATTATTGGAAGACAAGTTTTATCATCTAGAAAATCGTGGTATTGAAAATGTTTTATAACCTTAGGTTTTAAAAAAAATATTATATTCGATAGAGTATGTGTCATGAAATGGTATGATTACAATAAAATATAACACCTCTAAACATTAAGTCATATTTATTTTTAAATAAATTCTACCACTTTAAATGATTATATTACACACAAGACTAATTTTATCTTTCATTACATGTAACACTGAGTTTAGCTTGTATTACAGACGACACTCAGTTTAGCTTGTGTTGCATATAACACTAAGTTTATAACAAATTTGAAATATAATTAAAATATTATTATTTAATATATTATTTATAACCTAGCCATAAAATTGGTGGGTATGAATAATATAAAATAAATTATAAAAATATGTTTACCAATATATATTATTAATTAAATAAGAATCATTTAGAAGAAAAATATACGTTTTTTGAAAACCTGTGTTTTTTTCTTAAAGGAAGACTTGTCATGCTTAGTGTAGATAAATTAAAACTAATATTTACCAAATTTATAATATTTACAAGAAAAATTAAATATATTATTGAAATATGAATATCAAAATTATTATAGGGTGAATTTTTAATATTTTTATAAAAGGATTCATCCTTGATGAATAGTGAGAAATATTGTATTTCAATTAAAAACTACCTTTTAGTTTATATAATTTATATTTTTAAATTATATTTTGAGTAAAATAAGTGAAATTGTATATAAATTAGTTCTATTTAGGTAATTTTAATTACTATCATATTTAATTTAGACATAAAAATGTTGTAAGCTTTTTTGAATATTAACTATAAAACCCCTTTTTTCTCTTCACGTCTACAGGGTTAATTTTAAATTAAAATTTTCAACATTTTGAATGAATTTAAAAAAAGGATTCATTATTATGAATCAGAATAATTAATTATATATAATAAGTTCAAGCTAATTGTTGACCAAAATAAATAATGAATAAAGTAAAAAATTAATTATTGTCGTTAAGGTAAAAAAGGGTTTATGAGGGATTAAAAAATGATAATGTTAAAAATAAACTATAAAATTGTCTAAAAAATGGAATGGAAATATTTCTACCATTAAACCAATAAGTGTCTAGAATGATCCTTTTTTTACCCTTGGAGATATGAAAATCCTTAGATCCCTCAATTCCATTGAAAAATACCATTTGGGTCCGCTCCCGCACTTATAAGAGGTCAACACCTCTCCTCTCTTCTTCACACATTATAACTAGTATGGTTCAACCAACAACTACCCAAATAACTTCAAAACATCAGTCACCTCATCCTTGAGTCATTATTTCATGAATAAATCCATCTTATAAAGTCATCACTACAACCCTAAGGAGGATACTTGAATAATATGTAATGTTCTTCAACAAGCATCTTAATTTTAATCCTTTTTTGACCTCTTTAAATTCATATAAAACCATGATGATATAAAAAACATGGTATCGTACATGTACGTGGTTTCTTTTATAATATGTTCTTCACTGAAAACCATATGAAATTCCATAAAAATATTTCTGAAATCATCGTTTGTGTGTACTGCAGACTACCACCTCAAAAACTGGAGTCATTTATTCTTGCATTACCACATAAAGCAGTTGGGTATGATGATTTATCTAATGTGTAACACCCAATGACTCTATAATATTTTAATCTATAAATATATTTAGTTTTGTTACTTTAAATATTTTTAGGCAACACCATGTTAATCTTACTCTATACACAACAATGAGTTGGCATATGCAACACACAATGCCCGATTTTAATGAAGAAAAATATCTTAATAATATATTATTATTTAATATAACATATAAACTAGCCATTAAATTAGTGGTTGTGAATATTATTAACTAAATATTGAATTTTATACATTTTTTATAATTTTATTATTAAGCATATGTTTTTTTACATAATATAAAAAAAAATTCAATTTTCAGAAAATAAAGTATTTTTTTTAAAAAAAATAGTTTCACACCCTTTGGATGGAACATCCATATTAAATAATGATTCTTGAACTTTAATATATTATGTTTTAAAAAATAAACATCTTATTTGAAATAGGTATATATAAATTTACTTTTTCTGAGTTTTTGATATTTTTCTGATAAGTTTTAAGTTTCAAGAATAGTAAAACTATACTAAAATTTAATTGAAAATAAATTTTTACATCGAAAAAATATAAATGGATAAATTATATTATCGAATGGTGTTAATATAAAACATAATATGTTTTTACGATTAAATATAATGTTGTTCATTGTCATTAATTTTACCATGAAATTTTTATGTAATTTTTTTGATCTTTTAAAAATGTTTTATCTTTTAAAGCACCTTTTTTCTTTTAGACAATGAGATTAATTTGAAATTTATTACTAAAAATAAGGTGGTTTTAATTTTTAAAAATGAATAAAAGATTTTGAATTAGTGGATCTAAATTATGTAAATAGGTTCATTCAATTTTAGATATTTATGAATAGAAACTTTAGTATGTTTTTTTATTATTGCAGTAAAGGGTAAATAAGGTAATTAACGGTAAAAATAATATTACAAAAATACCCTAAGAATAGTAAAACTTATATTGGATGAATTTATTAGACTCTTATAACCTATTTTTTGAAATTAAATCATTTAATGGACCATTTTTCATGAATATGACATTAATATTATTAAAACTAATGGATGTGACCCAAAGTCACACTCTCATATTTTATAGGTATATTAATATTAATACAGATCTCACCATAAGATAACATCGACTATAAATAGTATATATAAATAAAAAATTATTAGCTAAATTATAGAAATTAATTTATAAATTTTCGAGATTAAATAATTTCCAATAATGATCACATAATAGTGATGAAGAAATTATTTTACTAATAGAAATGTAAAATAAATGATATTTGTATTATTAAATAAATATAATTGTACATAATTAATTATAGCCACTAATTTTATTGTTAACATATACATTTTTCTGACATATTGGATGAGTTTTTTGATGTTATCATGTGTTTTTTTTTGATATTTTTATAAATGAAAATATTTATTAGTATTAACACTGACATGAATGATATTTTAAGATAAACATTATTTCATTAAGACAAATAAATGTCATAAAAATTCATATTTCTTCCAACGAACTATTAAAATGTAAAATATGTAAAAAATGATCCAATTGGGGTTCTTTGGGAATTTTATAGTAATTTTATTAACCATATAGTGTAAAAGTACAACAAGACAATGTAAGAGCTAAACCTTTGACTATGTGTTAAATATAAAAGATGAGGTTATTTTTTGACCTGAACATATATAAAATTCATTGATTGATGGGATTTTTACCCATACTCCTTTTTAATAGATGTATATAACTTTGGAAATAATTAAAACAGAAAAAAAATTTATAATATATTAATATTTTAAGATCATCAAACTATGGTCCTCACCTCTTTTATAAATGGGAATTTCTCATTCTCTTCAATTAAATCATCTGAAGTGATTTTTATTAGACAAACCCTAAACAATTATCCCCCAAAATTCCCTCATGTCAAAATTTATGCCACACTTTAGGCCAAAATTCAACATATGAGGTCCTTTGTTCAAATTAAAAGGAGACACTCGAAGAATAGGTAATTGTTTTACCAATTCGATTCAATTTATTTTCTTTTTTAACATCCTATACCTATTTTGTTTCCATAATAAATTAATATCAACAGAATCATATACATTATATGATTTTATTGTTATTATTATTATACAACCATATTTATCCTTTTACATATCCTACATGAAATAGTATCACTAAGCATGCGTAAGTAAGAATTACCGTCTGCACGTCGTGGTGAATTTTTTTTTTCATTTATACATTCTTTAAATGGGTATAATGATGAGTATCATAGATTAAAATATTTTTTTTATCATGAAAATGATTCTATATAATTAATATGCAATCCAATTCCATTCAATTTAAGCATTAAGTGAATGATATAGTCACTCATGCGTACGTACGACTTACCATGTTCTAACAATTTTTTTTCATAATGACTAAATATATATATATATTGGATTTTATATTTCTTTTATGGTAATGTGGTCCTCTAAAAGTTGATTTTATTTCTTCATGAATGAAATAAAGAATTGAATACTCATTGATAGGGGAAAAATATTATATTATACTGGAATTTGATAAAATGATGAAATTATAATCATCAAGTAAGTGAATTTTATTATTTTATTAGTCTATATTGTAATATAATTAATCAACTTTATGAAAAGGATCTTGAATCAAAATATTTTCTTTTTACCGTTATTTTTAATAAAATCAATGACCCTTTTTACACATCATTGGTGTATATTTTTATAGATGTCATCTTTCTCTTAATCATTCAATTTCTTGTGATCAATGATATTTGTCACCCCATTTCATTATTTTTGAATTAATAATTTCTTTCATGTCCAGATAATCACTCATTATTTATCTCTCCTATTAGGAAACATTTTATGTGTTTTTCTAGGACACCATCATACTTTCCTTCCTCTTTTATCATTAGGATATTTGAATATACCTTTTTACAATGTGGGTTTAAAACAAAATTATTTTCAAATATACAAAAATCAATTACCAAGATAAATTTATAATTTATAAGATTCAATTTATTAAATGGGGGAGGATGTAACTCCTTTATATTTTGAAAAAAAAGTATGTTCAATGGAGTATTTGACACACAACACCATGCTTAATGGATACATGATATATATAACCATTTAAACCTTGCTAAAAAAATTTTTATGAAAAGTTTTACAAAATTTTTGATATATATAAATATATATATTCCTCACTCAAAATAAAATATAGATAATTTTTCAGTTCATAATCAATGATGTTTTTACTAATGCCATTTTATTCATCAAAAATATGTTTTCATCAAAATGGGGCTTATTTTTTCATGAAACAAAATTATAATTAATTTTGGGAAAGTTAAGAATATTAATATGATAATATTAAAATCATTTTTTGAAATTGGAATATCATAATTTACATTGGGTAGAATTTTGGGATTTTTAAGATAATACTTTCTTATAGTGAATAGTGAAAATACTGTTTTTTTTGGAAAAAGGTAATCTTTTTTAAATAAATTAATCAATTAAAAAAGATAAAATATTCCTCTAATATTATTTAATGTAAGATAATTATTATTTTTTCATATTTAAACTTCTTAATTAATTATTAATTAATATCACATTGGATTTTATTATAAGTTTGTATTTGGTTTTAAAATGGGATTTTTTGAAAACTATTTTAAAGTTCATAATATTCATATGTTTTAATTAGTAAAAAAACCAATGATGGGGAATTTTTTAAATTATAATTATATATTATAACAAAATAAATTTTAATTAATATTCATACATTATATATTATTAGTCATAATGTAAATACAAAATCATCTTTTTTATTAAAAATACACTTCTTGGAAACCAGATTTTTCAACACGACAGATGGTTTCATTTTAAATTATAACATACCACTTTTGTGAAGATAATTTGGTAATATGGATTCCATATTTTTAATCATCGTAATTTATATTATTTAATAATTCCAAATTAAAATTTTTACCATAATTGTTAGTGAAAATAGTAAAAATGGGCTAACATGGGGTTAAACTAAAAATAAAGATGGTAAAAATGACCAAACACATGTATACATCCAATTTATATATATATTTAAATATTAAGCTTTCACGGTTTTAATATATTTTCATTTTCAATCTTTTTTAAATGGAATGACTTATGTTTTTGGATTCTTTTGAGAAATTTCCAGGTAGTTTCCAAGTGGTATCCTTTCTACACATATAGAATAACCTACCTTATCCTCTCATCATAAAATAGTAAAAGCCATTTGAATCATCCTATACATAAAAAAATAACATCCCAACTTCTATACCTTCATCCTATAATCCTTATTTTGGTCACAAATCCATTTTAGGAAGACTTTAGTCATATTAATAAATTATTGTTCTAAGAAGAGGTAAAATTCCAAACAATTAGTTTTTGTTATATTTATTCTTCCAATTCCTTTAGATGTAATTAAACTACGGTCATATGAAAACTCTAATATCTAATATATAATTATATTCTATTATATTAATGGAATAACCTAAATCTATTTAATCTTCTATCAAATGTGGTATGAAATCATTATTTTTGTGTCTAGAGGACTACCGCCTTGTGAACTGATGAAAATAATTTTCTATAATCATCCCAAATGGCTTGATGAAATGATGGATTTAAACTATATGTAAATGATATATGTAAAAAATTTATTCTTATGGAGTTATGATGTCACATTGTAACGTCCTGGTTCCCGGTGCCGCCCAAAGGTGCCCCCGTACATGGTTGGTCACATGGTCTCAAGTGCATTTCCCCAAACAACAGAGGCCTTAAACTAGCTATGAGGGCCTTGGGTGTGATAATGGGGAAAGGATGCCTACATTTGGAGAGTATGCATAGCAGAATAATAAATAATAAATAGTAGCGGAAGCAGTAATATGATACTACAGGTAAACAACGAAAGACTAAAACTAAATAAAAAACTTGGGCACATATATAAATGATGCATGTCACATTTGTCTACGAAAGTAGCAAAAAAAAGTCACAATGTTATGAATACAGTTCTAAACCAATGTACAAAGGAAAACAAGTAAAATTTAGCTACTTCAAAAGCCTCAACTTTGTCCCATGCTCTTCAACTCCACTATAATCAAGTACCTAATGACAATGGGCACTTTACCATATCAACTCCTACAACCATATAATATGTTTGGGTCCAAAATCCTGACCTAAATAGTGTGTGAGACAAATCCTAGTAGGAAACCACCAAAAGATCAGTGCCTAACTGTAAGTTAATATATATAGCAATAAAAAATGGAAAAGGAAACAATAAACCGGGAAGTACTAAAATGTATACAATCCTACAGTTTTTAATTACATTTATTTACATTAATAAATTATTCAAACCATTGAATAATATAACCCTTAGGATCTATCCTATGCTCTATATCCCCCTATTTAATAGTGATAAAAAGACATCTCAAAAGATCATCTAACAATCAAGTATGATAGAGTGCAAGTTTGTGATTTGGTATAGAAGACTCATCAACACATTCAAATGTCAAATTTACCCTATGGGTGGAACACACAGTGTAACCCTTATGATCAGGTGTTCCATCAAAACAAAGACTCTCTAAGGAATCACTCACTGTCAATTCCCCCTATAGTCTTTTAAGGATAAACTAAAGACTCTCTCAGGTTGCACTCAACTTCAATTCCCCACGTGGTCTCATAATGATATACCATAGAAACTCTGATTGAGGACTCGCCGTAAATCCCCCCTATGGTCCCACAACATAAATATAATAGACACTGAGGGGAATACCTCAATGTCAATTCCCCCTATGGTCTAACTACACCATGTTCTAATAAAACTGTGTAATAATTTTGTGCACAAATGATATCTATAAGCCCAAAGTAATCTCTACAAATACAAGTCTATAAAGCTACAATTCATAACACACGAATTTAACAAGCAACAATAAGAAATCAATTACAGCCTAACATGAAAGGTGAGGAAATAAGGTCTGCCTCATAGGCAACCTGGACCAAATGCACATAAACATTCAAACAAGGAAACACACTAATGGGGTGTCCCCTAAACATGTAATTTATCATTATACATCAACGAAAAACCCTTAATCAATCAATCCATTTAAGGTAGATGATACCAGGGTTCAAAACCTTAACACAATATACCTAAATCTTGGGTAATCGGCACTTAGGAATATATAATTCAAAGACAAATAGTGAATAGAAACAAACCACCTACCTAGAGGTTGAACTGTGAACACTCTTGAACATCAGCCCTTGAATCAGCCTAGAATGTCGTAGACCTACAAAAAGGTAAAAACCATTCAAACATGGATAACTCAAGAGAAAGGAGATATAAGGAAGAGAGTCTCTTGAAGAAGGAAGAACTCACTTTTGGGATTCCAACACACCCACCAGAGTTCAAATTGTTCATCGGACAGAGAAACGGTGGCTCGAACATTGATTGTCACTCCTAGCTGCTCATGGATGAACCAATGTAAGAAGAAGATGATTCTGGAGATGAGACATGATCCCAGTGGGATTAATAAAGTAAAATGAAAATTACACCTTGTGTTCATTTAATGTACACTCCATGTACTGTCCTCAATCATCTCTCACTTTATGTAGTCCAAACATCATTGTACTTTGTTGTTACTCGGCCAATACACGGCTACCCGCAGAAACTAGGTACATAATGTGTACGCCTATGTACACAGCATGAACTCCTAGGTACACTGTTTGTACTTATAAAATTTCCAAAATCATCATTTTCTCCACAAAACACCTGAAATAAAGATCCATACATGAAAAGAAGATCCGAGTTCTCACAAAATCCCCCCCCCTAAAGAAATTCATCCCTAAGTTACACTTATAAGGGTGGTGAAAAAGAAACATCAAACAAATCTGGCCACTATGATCATATGTCGGCCTCTGTCTCCCTAGTCTCATCCTATACTCACCCATTCTGCAATAAGACCCTTACCAGAGGAACATAATGACCACAAAGAACCTTTGTGTTATAATCCACAATCCAAATAGGTTGATCCTCGAAGGATGCATCCCCCTCCAACTCAACCTCCTCGGGTTTAAAAACATGAGGCATGTTTGAAAAGAAACACTGTAGCTAAGAAACATAGAAGATTTCATGCATAGCCCGATACCACTGAAGTAAATTCTATCTATAGGAAACTATCCCCAACTCTATCCAAAATCTCAAAAGGCCCAACATATCTCATTGAATGATTCCCCGATATACTAAACCATCTATGTCCCAACCTCGGTGGGACATCTAAAAAACCAAATCTCCAACCTCACACTCCAGAAGTCATCTCTAACGATCAGCATAAGACTTCTAGTGATACTGTGTAGCATCCATCCTCTTCTAAATCAATTCCACTTCCTCAGTGGTCTCCTAGAAAAAATTAGGTCCCAACATAGCTTCCTCTAATGCCTCCTGCCAACATAGGGGTGATCGATATGGCCTATAATACAGAACCGCATAAGGTGCCATCTGAATCCTCACCTAAAACTGTTATTGTAGGTAAACACCACTAGGGTGATAAGCCTCTCCGAAGAACCATCGAAATCTTGGACGCATGCTCAAAGCATGTCCTCTAAAACCTGAATTGTGTGCCCGAACTTTCCATCTTCCTCGGGATTATAACTTGTACTCAGAATTTCTTATATACCCAAATCCCTCTGTAGTCCCTTCCATACATGATAAGTAAATCAAGCATCCCTGTCCAAAATTATAGAGTGCTAAACCCATGAAAATTTACAATCTCTTAGTTGTACAATCCTCCAAGCTCATCAACATCGAACGTCTCCTTGTTCGTTAAAAACTGTTCAACCATTTTGAGTCTATTAATGACAACCCAAACTTCTTCATTCTATTTAGGGGACCTCATTAATCCCCTCTCGAAAATCATGAAATCATTCCACTTCCACTTGAAAATGTGTAACTGTTTCAAAATCCCTCTCAGTTGTTGATGCCCCACATTCACCTACGAACTGGTGGAAGATCTCAATACAAAACTAGAAATATCCATCTTCGTACCAATCCACCAGTACTAATGGTGTAAATCATAGTAAATTTCGGTAACACCTGTATGAACTACACAAACTGGGGAATGAAAGTTCCACATCAACTCCTCATGTATGTTTGTTGACACCCATACACATCCATGAAAGTACAAGACCTCATTCTAGCTTACGGTCCACCCAGGAGTAGGGTCTTATCCTAACACACTTTCCCATAGGACTAGGCCCCCATAATCTGATATCGTCCTCATTAACACTCAATCATGTAGAGTAGAGGAATAAAATATAGAAGAAATAAAATTCTTCCCATTTCTATCATGCACCTCTAAATTATTCTTAGAGAACATATCCATAAATTGTCCCTCACTACTGGCCTCCTGAACTACCTGTATCTGAGTCCTCCTGCTCAATGCATTAGCCACTACGTTGCCTTTCCTAGGCGTCTAGCCAAGCTTAATGTCAAAATACTATATGTACACATCCCATCTTCACTATCTCAAAATTAGGTCACGATGAGTAAAGATATAATTTAGGCTCTTTTGGTAAGTGTATGCAACAAAATGATCACCCATAAGATAATGTCTACAACTGTGTAAAGCATTCACAACTACAGCTTACTCGAGATTGTGATTTGGGTAATTCTTATCATGGGGCCTCAACTACTAAGAAACGTAAGCCAAAACTCCTTTCTCTTGCATAAAAACTACTCATATCCCGATTCTTGATGCATTATAGTAAACAGTGTAACTCTTTCCCAGCCTAGGAATAACTAGTATCAGTGCTGAACTCAATCTCCCTTTCATCTCATCAAAGGATGAAATGCATGAATTAGCCAACTAGTACTTCTCACCCTTCTTAGTACGACCTGTCAGTGTGGCTTCAACATGTTAAAAGTCCTATATAAAGTGCATTTAATAGCCAGCCAACCCCAAAAATACATCTTAAATCAAAGACATTTTTCTTCTACTCCTAGGAAACATTCATTCTCACTTTTTTTGGGTCTACTGATACTACAAAATCTGATATTAAAATACCCAATAAGTGTATCTGGTCTATCCAAAAGTGTCACATTGAGAGCATAGAATATAAATTATCCTCTCTCAGTGTACTCAAAATGATCTCAATATTGGTGTCATTGTCATGTCAAGTGTGAGAGTACACCAAGATATCATCCATGAATACTACCACAAAAGAATCCAATTATGGATGGAACACTTAGATCATCCGTACCATGAAGACTATAGGCACGTTCGTGGGACCAGACGACATAACCACATACTTGTATAGACCATACGTGCTTAGAAAGGCTTTAAGAGGTATATCTGCCAGTATAACCCCCAATTAATGATAACTGGATCTCAAGTCAGTATTCGAGAACACCTAGGCTCCTAGAAGATGAACAATGTGATCATCAATCCACGATAAGGGATATATGTTCTTGACTATAAACTTGTTCAACGTCGGATAATCCACACAATGTCTGAGGGAATCATTCAAATTTGTAATAAATATAGTAGAAACTCAAGGAAAAGTATTTGGTACAATGTAACCCTTTGCCTAAAACATTCATAACTTGTCCTTAAGATCCTATAAATCTAGTGTAGACATTATGCTCACATGCAGCTCTACTCACCTGGACATCCCATTCCCCCTTATGTTGAAAATAAAATCCCTCTGGTGAAGTGAAACTCACCCTTTGGTGATAGAAATAAAAAAAGTCCTAGAATGTGACTAACCAGTCTATTCTGAGAATGAAATCGAAGCCTATCACATCTAATAGATAGAGATCACAAATGAAGTGACACCCACTAACCTCAAGAGGGAACTTTTTTTTATTGATTTACACTAGTCATCCAAATCCCCAACAGAGTGTCAAGAATCATAACATCTTCAGGGGTAATGATATATAGCCCAATGCTCTCCAAAATTGAAATAGATATGAAATATGGGAATCCCCTGTATTAAAAAAAATAATAATATAAAACTGAGGAAACTAAAATCGTACCTCTAACTATAGAGGGTCTCAGATCCTGCTTTTATTGGGCCTACTCCACTGCAAAAAAAAATATTTCCTGCAATGTGGCCCTATAACCATGCCTGACTACCCTGATCTGATCAATCATGTTATCACTTAAGACCTATATCATGGCTACCATGGCTATAACCACCTCCTCAGTCTAATCATTTCCCTGTATCTAGTACACAGCGGAAGGATGACTCGGTTCCATGACTCTGTATGGTCAATCACACACATCAATTTTATATTATCATGGAAAAAAACTTATAAATGAAATAGTGGAATTGGAGAAGAAGAAAAAAGGTTTTTTACCAAACAGGTGTATACAGAATGTATAACCCCTACACGACATGTTCCCATAGGATTCAACATGGGCGGGTATCTCTACAAAAATTGGTCGTGTAACACCCACACACAAGGCATGTTTCTACATATACACAACATTTACTTGAGTATTCCCTCCTACCAAAGTTCTTTTATATGGTAAAACCACACGGTTCTCCCTTGGAAAACACAATATGGCTTGTTCTACTTACACACAACGTGTAACGTTTATGTTCTAACCACCTGTAGTCACACAGTCGGAGACATGGTCGACACTACACAACGTGAAAGAATGTGAAAAGGTGTGTAAAACTTGAGATTCAAACACCCATGTTGTTAGTCACATGCCCGAATACATAGTTCATTCAACATGGAATATACTCTATGTACATGACATGTTTCACCAAACATTTCCCAACCCCGTGTCTCTACTCACACAGTCATCCACACGGTTAAGGACTACACGGTGTGTACCTACAGTACACAGCCTGTACTTAAGAATTTTTTTTTCTTCCCGAACAAAAGAATACATGGGATGTGTTCACAACACTACAATTCTTTTTGTTTGGGTTTCCGGATAGTAGGCCTCAAAAAGTCCTCTGGAAACTAATAAAACACAAAATTTTGACCAAAGCATGACAAATTTGGACACTTCATATCCCATATTTCTAAGATCCAATGTTTGGATTCCATAATTATATCATATCATGACAACAATTTAGTTAAGGTTCAATATAATTCACTAAATTTCAATCCAATAGGGTCCCTAGCACCATAGGGTCTGAAATTTGGTGTCCATCCAAATGAAACTTTACATATTCCAATATCCTATCAAATGAGAAGTTATTCTTCTACAAAATCTATCACAACAATAAGCACATATTTCCCAACATCTATTACAACTGAATGAAATCAGTAATGCATCCTAAAGGGAATGACAAAATGCATGACATGTGATCTCTATCAAGTGCCTATATGATGCATGAGATAGAATACCCTCATATCATCAGGTTGTAGTAGAAATAGAACATAAAAAATATCAATGATAATGGAACAATTCAAGTGAGTTTCACAATGGTGAAATCAAATCAACTGTAAAAATTGCAAAACCTGTAAAATGGAAATATTTGAGGTAAATTGGATTTTTCCTGTGAACGGGTTGGCTACTCCCAGGCACAACATATTACTAACTACCGTTTCATTTCTATACATATCTATACGCTCCAAATAGTGAGACAAAGTAGAAAAGAAACCCCCTCCCATACAACATTGTGACATCACGGTTCTATGTGTCTCCCAAAGGTTCCCTGGTACACAGTTGGTCACAAAGCCATAAGCGCATTACACCAAATGTCAGAGTTGTATGAATAGTAGTGAGGGACTTATGTTTGAAAATATGGAAACTATTCCCTTATTGGATGATTATTCTCACCAGAATCACAAATAATAAATAGTAGTAGATGCGGTAAAATCATACTACTAGTAAACATGGGATGACTGAAGGTAAATAAACAAATAGAGTGCATACATAAATAATGAATGTCACATATGTCTTGGAAAGCAACCAAACAAGTCAAAATGTTGAAAATACATTACAAATACAAATTAAAAAAATAGTAAACTCCACCAGCATCGCAACCCTTAGTTTGGTCCAATGCCCTCCAGCTCCATAATAATCAAGTACCTGGTGATGAAGGGAACTTTCCCTTATTTGTACCTTTGACTGTATAATCTATTTGGGGTCTAAAATGTTGACCCAAATAGGGTGTGAGATGAATCCAAAATAGGTAACGACCAAAAGATCTATGAAAAATTTTAAGTGAATATATATAATATAAAAATATGAAAAATGAAACAACAAACTAGGAACTACTCAAAAGAAAAAAACCCTGCAGTTTTTAATTACATTCATTTCCAATTATAATTTATTCAAACCATTGAATAATATAACACTCAGGATATAGCCTAAGACAAGTATACCTTGTATAATAGTAAAAAAAAGACATCTCAAAATACCATCTGAAAATCATGTAATATAGAGTCCATGCATGTGCTTTGGATTGGTAGAGTTGTCACAACATTCAAATATCACACTAACCCTCTGGATGGAACACACAGTCTAGCCCATATGATCAATTGTTCCAGTAAAACAAAGACGTTCTGAGGAAGCACTCACCATCAATTCCCGTTGTGGTCTTTTAACCATATACTACAGACTCTATAAAGAAGAACTCAATATCAATTCCCCCTATGGTCTCGAAAAGGTATAATATAGAAAATATACAGGAGAACTCCTTGTAAATCCAAACTATGGTCTCACAACGTAATTATAACAGTCACTCTATGGAATCCCTCATTGTTAATTCCTCATATGGTCTAACCACACTATGTTCTTATATCCCTATGTAATATAATTGTGTATAAAGGATATCTAGAAGCCCAAATTAATCACAACTAATATAAGGCTTAGAAGCTACAATGCATAACATAGGCATTTAACAAATAGCAATAATAATTCAATTCCAATATAAAAATCAAGGAAAGGAAACAAGGTCTACATCATAGGTAACCAAGACCAAATGACCATAAACATTAAAATAAAGAAACACACAGACAAGGTGTCCCTTAAACAAGTAATTTAGAGTAATACATCAATAAGAAAAACATGAACATATCTATCAATCTAAGGAAGATGATATCATGGTTCCAAATCTTACCAAAATTTACCCAAATCAGGGGTAATCAGCACATAGGTATACAGAATTCAATGAAAAACACCAAAAAGCAATAAAAAACCTACCTTGATGTGGAATGATGAACACTCCTGAATATCATCTCCTCAATCGGCCTAGAATGTCATAGATCTCCAAAAAGGTCAAAATCGTTCAACCTTAAATAACTCAAGAGAGAAGAGAAATAATTAATAGAGGCTATAGGAGAAGAAATAACTCATTGGTGGGATTATAATTCACCCATTAGAGTTACAATAGGACCTCATATAGTGAAACGATAGATTAGACTTCTATTGTCACTGCTAGATAAACCCAGGATTGAAGACAATGATTCTGAAGATGAGATACGACTCTGGTCCAACTAATAAAATAAAAAAGAAAAGAAAATGGTGTGGTCATTTAATGTAAATTACATGTACTAGCCTCAACCAGACCTCACTTTACATGGTCTATATGGACATGTACTCGGTTGTTACACAGCTAGTACACTGCTAATCGCTTCAACTGGGTATGTGATGTCTATTCCTAAGTACACGACATGTACATATAAAATATAAAAAATATTTCTTTTTCCTCAAAAACACCCGAAATCGGGACCCATTCCTGAAATGACGATTTGGGTTCTTACACACATATACCTTTTACTTTCAAATACCTAGGGTATACAATAATTTCACTTGTGTGTGTGGCGGAATATTGCTTCATGAAGCGATGTGATCTGTTTTCACTAACATGTTACATGGGAGGAAATTAGGATACTTTTAATGAATATATGTCATATTCATGACATAATAATATTGCTAATATATTTACCATTCTAAAAAGGTAATATATCATCTTATTTCTTACACCAATAGATTATAAGGTCATTCATGTGCGTTTGGAGTATCGCATTAGTGAAGTTATTTTTAGCTAATTTATAGTGTTTGAGATGATTTTTATGTATTTCATAGTTGTATTAAACATAAATGAAGGATTTTGGAATTTTTTATTTCATGTATAAAAATTTCTAATTCTATAATTGTTCATATGTATCATTCCATATGTACTGTAATAATGACATGAAACATAAAATAATCATTTTTTCCTAGAGAATTATTAGAAATAGACAATTCATATGTTCGTATCCATGGTTTTCTCACATTTATATTGGGATTTTTTATTGTGTTATTGTGATATTGATTTTTGTAAACATCATGTGCAGTGTGTAATCATAAACTATATAAGTATCACTTGCATATGGATGATTCCAATGCTCTATATGGATGAATTAGGCACTATTTATCCATCATTTAACTGATCAGGAATCTTTTTTATCCATTGTAAACATCAATACATATATATTTAAGGATTACCACTTGGAAATTTATGAAAATATCTATTGGATGATATTATCGGTTATCATAACTACTTTCTAATGAAATAAAACTTGGTGATTACCTATATTAAAAAGTAACATTTAAAATGATATTAAAGGCTCATAATGAATATGTGATCCCCATATAATGAATAAAAAAACATGGTAATTACCTATGTTTAGAGATAAGTTTCACTATAAACAAATAATTCCTTTTTTGAGAATATGTAAGCCACTAAGAATAAATACTATTTCAATTAAATGAAATATTAATTAATTTTGGGTGTTTTTGAACATCCTATCCCCATTTTCATGAATATGTATTTCTAAAGGTAGAAGTTGGTAAGTCCTAAATGGTACGGAATTTAGTCAAAGAAGAAAAGGGTGGTTGTTGAAATTTTCTTGGAAAAGGAATCATGGAAGACTGGCCCATGTAAATGTCCTGGTGAAAATTAATTAAAATTTATAAGTGCTATAAATTAGTATTGAATAATTGTTATCTTTTCTACATGGCATGAAAAAAAATTAATATTACAATTTTGGAATTTGGAAATATAAATGATGAATTTATATTCTTCCAATACATTAATATAACATTATATAACATAGAAAATATTGATACATGTAAATTTTGAAGTTGTTTAATGGTTTAGTGGTTTAGAAGAATATAAAAAAAATCTCATTATTATAGGACAAAATATATTTTTTGAGGTTAAGTTGAAGGGAAGAACAATATTTTTTGAAGCAGTTGATAATATAGTTACTAAAAAATCTATTTTCCCTTATCTTATAGTACTCTATCTGAGAAAATAAAAAGAATTTCACCATCTATGTTTTTGTAGGAAATGAATTGATAAATCCATGTTCATCATATTTAATTGACTAGGTATATTTTTAGGTGAAATATGTGGAAAAGAATTGAATGTTCATTCAAGATATTGTTCAACTAGCTCAAAGGGGAGCAGTTGACAGATATTGTGAAGTCACATGTAAATAAAACATGACTAATCTCATCTGGTGCAATTGTTTTCATTATAACTATTGATAGATAGTGGAACATATATGTAACAACCCAATATATCATGGAATATTTTCTTAAAATTAATATTATGTTTCATGACATGAACAATATGCAACACCGAACAAAAATGAAAACAATTATTTGTTTAGGTAAGTTATAAATATTAAATATAACCATTAAAACCAACCCATTTAATTTATAGGTATCAATAGGAGTGAAATAAATATATAATAAGTCTATAATGGAAATAAATTCTTCACAAAATACTAATAAAATTAAAATTGTATATCTAAAATAAATAAGAAAATCATTTAATGCTTAGAATAAATTTTCCTAAAATTGGTGTTCTATTTAATGAAACTAAGTATATTAAAATTAAAAAATAATAAAATATTTTGTTAATATTAATAATATATTACCAATAAATTAATTTATAATTGAATGAAAACAATGATAAATAATAGTAATCAAATTTAAGGTTTATTTTCTTATATTAACAATATTCCACGATTATTTGATTTCATTTAAATATTGAGTTATACAATTTTTTGAATTTAATTTGGAAAAATGAATTTGATTTTATTATTAACCATAATACTATAATATTTAGATTAATTTATGGAGATTTTCAAAAAATAATCATTTATAGAAAAAATGGGTTTTATGGAAATTATAATTTTTTATAATTTTCTCATTATGTTAGTTTATCCTAGAAGATTAAAAATACTGAAATTTAAAAATACTTATTTAAGTAATAATATTATAAAATATAAATATTCTTAAGCTTTGAAAAACATTTTTAAATAATTTTATAAAAAAATTAAAATGATACATCAAAGGAAACTATTTTTTTCTTTTATTTTAATAAAGTGTTTTGATGGTGAAATTCAGTTTTGGGTTTCCATGAAATCCAGTTAAATTTTATTTTTTCTATAATAAAATAAATTTCCAAAATTAGTATCTAGGATCATATTATATTGTTGATAAATTTGTAAACATAATAAAGCCAATTTCATAATAAAAAATTATTTTACAAGTTGTGTGTGTTTCATTTAAAATTAATATTTCAAATAATTAAAATTTTCATTTTGTAAAGTGATTTAAACAATTTAAATAATAATTTTAAAATTTAATAAAAATTTTTGTCTAAATTTTTATCATCGATATTAATAACTATGGTTAAACGTTAATTACCATTGTAAAAGTAAATTAGAGTAAAAGTTAATAAGTTCAATGAAAAAATAAAAAAAACTCTATGGGTTGTATCCAAGATATGTTGATGGGGAAAGTATTGACCCACACTAACATTGACACCACTTTTTCCATTTAATATCCATTGAACTTTGAATAAAAAAATTACATTATTTAATATGTAATGGTTACTTCCAAAAATACACTCATCATCACCTATAAACTAGTAACACTTCCACCATGTCTTGGCCCACCTAAACCTGGAATTTATTATTGAAACTCTACCAATTTTATACTCATATAACCATATCTAATAAACATATGCTTCTTGTCACCTTTATTTTTATTAATTCATTCATCTAAAAGAACATTTCCAAGAGAAAAGTCAAGAAACCAACATGAGTGTTACTTTTTCATAGTCTTTAATTTTACTCCACTCCTTCATAATATTATCTAAAAATGATTATACGGTGAAATAATTATCATTATTAAACTAAAATTCAATTACATTTATGTAAAAAAAATTATTCAATCCTTAGCTCTTACTAAGAAAACAATAATAAAATTGATCATCCATGCATTTAAAATGCATCATCCATGAAGTGATATCATTCATTTATAAAAACCACCTATCGAGTTTGGTATAAAGTATTCAATTGATGAATAAATATTATTTATATTTCAAAAATAAAATTATTAAGTAACCAATTTTAATACCCCATCATTTTTTCATTTTTTGTGAAAGGGGATCGTTAATCGTGTGTATGGTGAATTACAGGATGGATGAATGATGAATTATTTTTTTCATCACCAAATATCATTGATGGTTAATATATTGGATTTACTAAGGATATATGATTTTTATTAGTTTCTTAATCTTCTGTATATTTCTCATTATCATTATCTAAATACAGTCCCATTTTTATTAAATCATTACAACACTTTACCAGTTGGATCGATTTAACTACCTATGTAAAACATGGTATAACGATAATGTCAAAAATGACTAATGGATGTCATATAATTTAAATATACTATAATAATTATATATTTAATATTATTAATAATTTTTTAATTTTTTGTAATTTTTTTAAATTTTTATCAATATATCACCTTTTTATTGTTAAATACCTCAAAACTAGTTCACCGTAATTTTTATTTTCCCTATTTGTATTCATGTATTTCACATAATGAAATTGGGAATTCTGTTATCATTGAAAAAAAAATATTTTTATATCTTGAATTATCTATGAATTATGAAATTGAATCCACTTAGTGAGACTCAATCTCTTCTTTATGATGATTGTTCAAAATAAACAACTTAAGGTTATAACACCCAAAAATGAAAATAAATAACAATAGTTTAATTTAGTTGTGATATATGGTTAAAAAATAATTATTATAATCATATAATATTAATATTTAAGTTATTACATAAGGTATTAAGATATTTCTATTCATTATACATGATTTTAGAGCATGTATGAGTAATCAGGAATACAAAGTAAGAGTTTTTGCATCTCAATTTTTCTCCATTGAGATATGAATTGTAATCATAGATTTTTTATTATATATAGTTTATATATAAGAAATTAAATTATTTTTATAATAACTTTTATTTGATATAATCTATTTAAATATTCAAATAATGTTATACCTTTTATGGGTCTTCGATTTTGAAGATAATAACGAATTAAAAGTATTTTACATCCCGGTTTTTCTTCATTGAGACAAGTTTTAATGGTATGCACAAATTTCCAATTTTGATAGAGTATATACTAAAAACAATTATTTTTTTAATACATGATTTAATTCATTTAATTTATAATTTCATATTATTTTTAGGCTTGAAATGTCATTTGATTCAAAAATTTCTAAATCTTTAAGGGTTTTTTCTGCTCAAATTCCTCTCTTTGAGACATATTTTTTATTATGAGACTAATGAATTTAATGTAAGGAATATTCTACAAAAAAGAGATTTTATATCATGGATTATTATTTATTCATGGTAATTTATGTTCAATTTAAATATATCTCTCTTTTAATAGGTTTTTTGAAAATTTATCATTAAATTGTAAGGGGTTATCATGACCTAAATCTTTTCCTTGGGTTATAATAACTTATCTTGGATTATTATCTTCAAGGCTCTTCTTTATAACCTATTATAAATTTATGGTTTATTTACAAATTGTTTTTGGGAAATCATGTTTCATGCCAATGTATTCTTCCTTGGCTATTCCTTTTTCATGAAAATAGATTCTTTTAATGAATAATTATTATATATTTTAATGTATTTTTTTCCATATCCTTTTTTACTCCCTCCTATATTATCAATTCCCTACATAAAACTCAAAAAAAATATCTTCAACGTTCTTTATATCCCCCATTATTTATTTTCAGAAATTATTATTTTTATCCTTCTAATAATGTGGATTTTTCAAACATGGCATTTAAAAATATTAAAAAGGTTTTCCATCCTTTAAAAATAAAATATTTTATCTTCCACTATACATTTTTTAATAACATTTATTCCTTTTCATGTATATTTTAAATGTAAATATTTATAGAAATGTTTTTAAAATTATTTTCTTTCCTGTCAGAAAAAATGTTTTTATAGTAATTTTTACTTCAATGTTTTAAAAGGTTTTGTGAAACTTTTATATTTTCACTTATATTTACCCTCCAAGGTTTATTATTCATGAAATAATATCTTGATCTCCATATGTATTTTATTAGGAAATGATTCATTTGAGAATATCATTTCTTTATATCCAATGACTTATTAATTTCAGGTTATTAGATGTTTTTGAATGTTGTAAGAATCCAATTACTTTTCCATGTGGTTTTAATGACACGATGAATGTTTGTTTTTATATAGAACTCATATATATGGATGATGATGTGTGCGATATTATATCACCATTTAATGTATTTTATAGGGTTTTATATCACATTAGATGATGAAATGTTTCGTGAATGATATTCAAAAATCTTTTTTAATTGTTTTTCCTGAATGAGATTTAATAATCTTTATTCACATGTTTGTTTTTTGAATAAAATCATGAATATTTTTTCACAATATTTTTATGTAAAATAGATATAGGAATATTTTTTCACTTTTTTTTATGCCAACATTATTTTTAAATATATTTTTTCAAAATATTTTATATTTTTATGTTTGTTACATAATTCTTTTTTATACTACGTTTCAATGAAATAACATATTTATATATGCATGTGATTATTCTCCTTGAGTAATCATTAATATATCATGATTGTAAAGTATTCTTCCATGGTATAACTTTGTTCATTTGAGATTACATATCCTTATAACATGTTATTTGGATAACAAAAATTTTTCTATATTGGTTTAATAATAAATTTTTCTCTAACACATGTTTTCTCATATGATTACAATATATCAACTGATGACATGTTGATAAGTTTTCCCATTCTAGGCCTTTTAACTAATCCATTCATTACATTTTCCTTTCCCCAGGTTTGGAAGATAATTATATCTTTTAGAAATTATAGGTTTGAGTCTAGTATTTTTCTATTACGAAATAATATTTAGAAATATTTTAAAATAATATTCCAATTTTACTAGTCCTCATATACGCCAAACATTTTTTTCTTGGTATTTTGAGATTATTTTGTGATTTGTAATGTTTATCATATATAAATAATGTAAAATAATGTTTTTTTTATCTTGGGATTCTTAAATTTGGGTGTTGTGATAGGAAACATGGGTCTCATGATAATAATTTACTCAACCACTTCTATAGATAAAAATATATTAATGTAAAATATATAGAATGTATTAACAACAATATGAATCATGGTTTTGTCTCTCACATAGATGCGAATCGCCTTAGAAACATTTTTGTGTAATTTTTATTATTATTCTTTATCAAATTCATGTGATTCTATGATATTTTATTGATAGGTTCACGCCCAATCCAACCAAGTTGATTTATTTTAATGAAATAAATTACAAAAAAGTAGCCTTTGTGTATTTACCCCCCCCCATAGTGTAGTTGTTCAGTACACTGGGACTAAAAAATATTTCCAAGATTACTAAAATAAAACCACAGTTTTCCACCAAATTTCTTATCATATCTATAAAAAAAATGTAGATTTCTCATTTATCTTATAATAATGTTTATAAATTATCTCATTGACCATAATCATAACTACTATTGGTTAATTATAGACTTTTTTAACAGTTTGTTTTTTATTTTATATAAAAGAAGCATATTGTGTAATATATTCAAATGATATTGAATCATACGCATCATGAGAATAAAAAGTGCATAAAGAATCTAAGTATAAAGCTGTAACAGCCTCAAGGGCTTCCTTTTCCATGAAACATACTTTTTATTGTGGTTTATTTTTATACAATTAAAGTATTTTCAGGATTTCATTGAGGTATGATCCACTATAATCGTCACAAGATGGATCAATATTGGAACTCCATGTGTGAATAATTTATATAAATTCCTTATTTCCTTTCACTAAAGGAAAATAACCTATTAGGGGCATTTTTTTGAATATAGCGGCGGTTTAAACCGCCGCTATATGCTTTGGAGTTGGTTTTAAGAAACCGCCCTACATTGCACTTCGGGAAACTATTTGCGTTGGTTATATCCATTTAGTAGTTGTTTAAATTAATCATCATATTTTCCTCATTTTTGCGGTGTTTTGGGTTTTTTTGCAGCGGTTTTACGGCCAGTGGATCTCTTTTATTGGCGGTGGTTATAACCACCGTGAATAAAAAACACCCCCTCATTGGAAAAGTGCCTCTAAAATAATCAAAACATCCACGGAATACATGTGCAGAGTGGGACACTGTAGCGGCGGTTTTAACCGCCGCTATGAGAAAATTATTTATATTTAGCGGCAGTTAAAAACGCCACTAAAATTTTACCAGTTTCATTTATATGCGGTTAAAACCGCCACTATTACTGATTCGAACAAAAAAATATCTATTCATCTCCTACACTAGTGCCCTGAAAAACAAACCATTCCAGGATTATGAATAGTCTAACAGAATAAATACCAGTCAATATAAAAAGTGATGCTTAACTAAGCACAATCAAATGCATCTTTCAGTACAAGAATGAAGAAAAACACATCACATGGCCATTAGACCATTAAACAAAATTATAAACAAGTATTTCTATCATATTTCCTGAAAACAATGCAAATCCTAGGTTCAACCTATTCCATCCATACTAGTTCCAACCCTGACATAACATTTCATGTCAACATACATCCCACTTGTAAAATATGATTAATTGTGTACGATATTCATAATATATGGTCATTCTCTCATATCATTATTCTTATCTTATGATTTAATATTTTTTTCAATTGATATCTCTCACGTTTACCCTTAATGAACATCTGAATTGAAACATTCTTTTGTTTCCCAAACCACTAGGTTATAATGAACTAAAACCCAACCTGTGAATTAGCATGACACAATCAATCAATTACATGACCACATAAAAATAATTTAAATTTTTTCTAAAATCAATTCTTTGAAAAATAAGTTCATACAAGAATGGACTTATATTCTATAAAAGTGAGTACAAGTAAGCATAGTGGGAAAATAGTTCATACAGTAGTCATGTCACAATTACTTTCTATATAAGTGAAAACTTGTAATATATAATAGAAAATAAGCACATATATGAATATGTATATTGGAAAAAATAAAATTAGTAATATATATAGAGTATAAAATGAGATTCCATGTATAAGAAGAAAGCACATCCTTTAGTAATATAAATACAAAATTCACAAAGAGAAACTACAAACATGAACTCATATATGCACTAATGTTACGAAGTTAATTTTGTGTGATTTTATCGTCATTAATTATTCAACATCATCTTGCCACTACCTCTATTATGAGAACGTAGGAAATGAATTGTTTGGTTACTCTACAATAGGGATTCCCATGATCGAGTTTAGATTCTATGAGCCTTGTTGGAATGTATATTTATCTAATCCCTTCATTATGCTTGAGATATAATCAAGTAATTCAGTCTATCATCACACGCAAACCATGATGCACGAGTCAATATCATCTTTCTCGTACATCCTATTGACCCTTGCTAATTAAAAAACTACCCTATGGTGATTTTAATGACACCCTTTGGCAATAAATATCAATGTTAGCATAGTTAGGGAAGAACCAATCCATCCCAAGAGTGATGTTAAAACCATCATCTCGAGGAAAACGAGGTCCCATACGAGGTGACACCCACTTCTATCAAGATCTGCATCCTACACTAACATAAATTCTCTAATCAAATCCCCAAAAATATTTTGAGTGTCATCACTTCACATGAAAACTGAATGTCGATCCCAATGATCTCCACAATATGCACAAATATGAGGGAATGAGAAGCACCTGTATCGAAAAAAATAAATACTAAAGTGTAAGCTACCAAAATAGTACCTCTCACTATATAAGGTCTGAAACTATATTCCTCATATATTGGACCCACAATATACAATTTTACTAATATGTGGCCCTAATATATAGCCTAGATACACTGAGCAGGTCCTTTATGCAAGTGATGTATGTCTTGTGTCTAGATGCTTTGACAATGACCACCACATCGGACTGATCGATTGGCCAAACAATGTCTCCCTTCCTAACATGAAGCTAATTTCCCCACTCATAAATTGGGAATTATTACAGACATTCATTCACTATATACTCTAAAAAATCATGTAGATGGGTCATCCTAGAGAAATGTTGACACTCAACTTGATTACTATCACATAGTCTCCCCATGTATCCCTGCCTCCCACACCAATGATAGAAAATATAATTACCAACAACAATGATACATATACAAACCAACTATTCCCAATAAATAATCGACAAATATGGTTCATACCACACTCGAGAAATCAATACATGAAAGGAAACATTAGAAATCAATAAAATGTATAAAAGGAAACTATGTGCCGCACATGATACATATAAAAACGAACTATTACCATATTTTTCCAACACATCAACAATACAACTATAAACAGTATGATGATGAACACATATCGTCACCCTCTCCACCTCCATCTCCACTTCCTTTTGTCACCTGTAAAAACATTATATTGAAAAGTAAATACTATTGCATAATTATATTTAAACTTATAACAAATAAACGTTTGAAAACTAATTGATTTTGAATTTGTGTGATTTACCTGATTACCACCAGTTGATGCACTTCCATAGAGGGTATATCTACTCATATACTGATATATATCAGTCATTGCTTTCTGAAAAACAGATACTTGAGCCCCCTGGTCTTGAACTCTAGTTCGAAGAGAAGAAATATCCCTCTGAGCATCTTCGGATATGGAATGAATATAATCTGGAGTACATGCAGATGGAATCCCTGGTGGCCTGCCAAAGACCTCAGATGGTACGGGTCCAAAACCCATCCCATACACTCTACCAGGATGCTCTTTCTGAAGGACTTTAGCAACCAGGCCATCCTGGGAGACTGAGTAGGACTGCCCAGGATTGGCACCCCACAGTTCTTGAATTTTAACCTATAAATAAAATATCAATATATATTAACATAGTAATAACTTATATTTGGTTATTATAATAAAAAATTGACTTTATAGTCCAACTTATTTTACAGGCGTTTAAAAAAACATCCATTTGATTTTTGTGAACATCCAACCACACTTCATTTCGAGATATGTTATCCCCTAAACTTTTTTACTGCATTAAGCAATGATAAATCAACAATTTAATATATTAAAAAGAAAATACTATCTTATAAATATTTAAACTAATGAAAATATTACCAGAGTCGTTCGACTTCTAGAAAAGCTTTTTGACCCCGTAATGTGAGGGATGACTTGCTTAGTCCTGTTTGATGCATTCTGTCTTGAGAGATCCTGAAATAAATAAAATTCAATTTAACAGTAATGTATTCAATCTCATCTCTTATTCATATAAATATATAAATGTAAAATAAGGATAATATAATAATATATATTTCATTACCATCTTCTTCTCATCACGATGACTGTCAACAAAAACATTCCACTATTTTTTCGGTACCCCACTGGGTAGCTTCTCAAAAATTAGTTGCACGGTCAATGAAATATCATTTACATTGCACCACAATCTCCATTTAAATTCTTTCCATTTATTACCATGATTTTTCAATGTCCACTTTCGTGCTATCACATCAGCAACTCTAAACTGGATGAACATCTGTATACAGAAATTTATTTTGAACATATTAGTAACATGACATTCAATTAAACCATAATGTATTAAAATTACCTTTATTTGGGAATAAAAAACATCATTTTTTCAACTTAGAGGCATATATATCCAATCATCATAATAAATAGGTAGGGAAATGGGTTCCGCTGCCAGTTGGACTAGAATCTGGCCACGTAACCCCACAGTGTAATCCGTAGACACCCAAATGAATCAAATGGCATGACTATCTTCTCGCCCTTCATATTACAATCATCTGAACTTTTTATGTTTTCCTCCACAGTTTCATTTTTTTCATCTTCAATGAGAAAACAATTAGTATAAACAAAATGAAATAAATTTATATATATTAAATTTTTTACCTATGATAGTGACCCTCCTATATGCCCGTGATGAACTGGAAGGGGCGTGCTACTGCCCCAATGTTGAGGCTCATGAAGGGAGATTTGATGACTCTGCCTCTAATGGGACACCCATAGAGGGTGTGAGAGTTGGTGTAGGGGGAGATGATGCTGGGGTGCAGGCAGCTGGTGGCTCATATGTCATGGGGATGGAGATAAATGGATCGTCATCTGTCGTAGTAGTAGATGAAATAGTGTACCACATCCTACTTGGCATTCATTTCATATAATCAAATAAAATTAAGTTCATAATATATATTTCAAAAATAAATATGCAGAAAAAAATTAAAAATGATAATATATTCCCAGAACTTACAAACAAAATATATATAACAATGATAATGAATGACTGTAGAAATGAAATAAGTGGTTGCTGAATGAATAAATAACTGTACATACAATCATTTTCCCCTTCAATAATGTTAGCTTCCTCCTCCATTAATTCATCCACTTCATTCATCATTGCTTCACTAATATTATCATTATCATGATGGACAAATAATTCTGCTTCTTGTTGTTGATGAGATTCAATTTCAGAGGTCAAATCTCCCACTTCATCACCCATATCATCTAAATCTATTTTTATTATGTGAGAAACTACACTCCACCCTTCATCCACAAAATCTTTCACATAATATACCATTTTTTTTGCGATGATAAGTTATATGGATCATGCAGTTCATGATCACCAACATCTATCATGTGAGAGAAGTTCATAGAAGTAAATTGCAAGGAATCTCATTTAAAACCTTCGATAATATCAACCCAATTGTATTTGAATAAAACAAGAGAAAAATGCTCGTGGTAGATTAATTAAATAATATCAAGAAGCTTTCCATGGTATCCATCTTCAGAAAATGTAAATATACCACTATTCTATGTTTTCAAACCCACTTCTCGATCGACTGTACAAAATCTAAATCCATTCACATTGTAAGCATCAAAATTTATAACCTGTTTTATAAGACCTCTAGCAAGAAACGTCAAATCCTATGACAAATACGGTCGAGTATCGGTATTCTTGATCTAAAAAAATAAATATAATTTATTAGATTTAGGAAATGTATGTTTCAAACTAATATTCATATTTATTGAAATATTTTTGAAGTTACACATCATGAAAACCATTCTACAAGCTCTTTATTCCCAGAATTCATTATATATTTCTCATTTCATGTTAGAGATCTCATTCATCTATTTATTTGTATCATCAACTCTTCAATAAATGGATCTGCAATTTCAGAATTCAGCAGCCCATATCTATGTGCCTGTAATAATTCCAATTCTATTAGTTTCACATTTGAGGTCCTCCCAACTGATCGTACAATAAGAGGAAATATTTATAATTTCTGATGTATTTGATATTGAGTTGATGTGTCATCAACATGTCCAACGTGATTAAATCTTTTCTCAATATCATCTAAGTTTCTATAACAAAAGGTAAGACACTCATCATCTAAATAGCCTTCAGCAATAGAGCCTTCTGGTTGATCTTTATTTCTCACGTATGCTTTCAAATGCCCAAAATTTTATTGAAATAAAATAATCATAATAATTCATTTATTTAAATGCCAAATTTTGTTTACTTAACTAAAAAACATATAAATAAAATACATCTCAATTGGATAAATCCATCAATAATGAATATGACCTCCGAATTTAGCTTCCTCAACCAAATGCACAGTTAAATGCATCATCACTGTAAAAAACGATGGAGAAAATATAATCTCCATTGCACAAAGGGTCAATACAAACCTCTCCTGGAGAATGTCAAGCTAAAATGTATGTAGTGATTTCTCACATAATTGACTAAAAAATGTGTAGAATTGGAGTACAATAGCATTAAATTTTTCTGGTAGTGATGAATGCAATGCCAATGGTAGTAACTTTCGTAACGAAATATGTTAATCGTGACTTTTCAATCCATGTAACTTAAGATTCTTCAAGTCAAAACACCTTGATATGCTACTCGAATACCCATCAGATACCTTCAAATTCTTTAAATATGAAGGAATGTATCTTTACCAAAAAATTTCATTGTAAAAATTGGTAGAGAATACTTTCAATCTCATCTGCCCAGAGATCATGTTTTATATTCATTACTTGTAAGTCATTGTGGGCATTGAGATGATCCTTAGATGTTCTATATTCATTAAGTAATATAAAAATCATATTGTCACATACATTCTTTTCAATATAAATCATAGAAAGATTATGCCACATAAAATTAAATTCACAATATGGAAGTTTGAAGAATATACATTGTTTCATCCATTGTTGCATTCTAATTTCACTTTATGATTCACTTCAGACCTGTTTTCCGCTATCATTCAAATGATAAACTTTCCCAAATTTTGATTCAATAATTTTAAGCGGTTTCAATATTTCAGAACCAATTAACAACGTTGGAGGTTGTCTATGATCAATGAAACCATTAAATATTTATCTTTTTAGCCGAATTCTATGAGATGCATCAATAAATCTTTGATGGCACAAGAAGCACCATTTTCTTCTATGAGGTAGTCGTTTGGGCTCAAAATTAAAGTTAAAAAAGGGAAAAGCCAATCCCATGTATGTGTTCCAACCAAATAATTTCCCAAGCCCAGGGAAGACACTAATAGTCTATATTAATGTAGCATTAATTTTGAACATTGTTTTAGAAGAAGCATAAAATTTCTCAACACAGTTGCTCTATATATCATGCAATTCGTCTATGAAAGGAAAAAATTATACATCAATATCATTTCTAGGAAGTTGTTTTCCATGAGTAATTATAGAAATGATAAAAGATGTTTGTTTTATAAACATCCATATAGGCAGATTGTAAGGGATCAAAACAACTGGAAAAAAGATATAACTGGTACACAATGTACCAAGTGGGTTGAATCCATCCGCAAGCAATCCCAATCGAACAATCCTAGGATCAGATGAGAAATCTGGATTTAATGACTCAAATGCCTTCCACGATTTTGAATCTAGTGGATGTCTCATTAACCCATCATTGTTATTATCTACAGAATTCCACTTCATGTGTTCAGTGGTTTGCGATGAAATGAATAATCTTTGTAATCAATGCTTCAATGGAAATTAATGAAAATCCTTTGCATATGTGTTCCTTTTCGACTTCTAAATGAAATTATGTTGATTCAAACTTCCAACATCACCCTTTGACTGCCATCTAGTGGAAGAACATTTTTTGAAATTTTGTCTACTTGAATCCTCTCCCCAATAAAGCATACAATCATTGTGACACACATGTATTTTTGTATAATTCAGACCAAGCCTGTTAACAACTTTTTTCATATCATAAAAATACTTGGGGATTTTTTCTCCATGAAATGAACCACGAATCAATTCCAATATCATGGATGTTGACTTATTTTTAACTCCACATAGAAATTTGATATGGTACAACTTCAGCAGAAAAGAAATCTTTGACTATTTTAAACACCCACTATACAACTCTTGATTTCCATCCTCAAATAAACCACGAAACACGTTTTCCTCAGTGAAGTTTTCTCTTAAATTTGGATCCAAATAATCAATAGAAAGATCCAACGATATGTTACAATCTTAATCTGGTTGTATTATATTCTTAAAAACATCACATGTCTCATTGCTATTTTTAGAACCTTTATATGGTTATTCGGATATGTTTTGATGTTGATGTTGGTCTCCTGTAGTGCCGAATTCATCATTTAAAAGGTTTTTCATTTAATTTTCCATTGTCTATGAAGTTGGGAGGTAATTCTATGGATTGACATCATTGTTCAACCTTTATGTAACATTCGATTCATTGTGCCAAATCCAACACAAATATTGACTAGGGAATTGCTTCAATATTAAATGTTCATAAAAATCATCTCCCTTCAACAATCTTCTGAATTTACATTTAAGACATGGAAATATTTTTCTCCCTTCAATGGATTTATTGGAAATTGAAAAATATAAAACTGATTCAGACCCTTAATATACTGAGCTGCGTTCCTTGGTAATGTGATCTAGCTTTTATCCACGTATATCACAATGTTCCTACACAATATTCAAAAAAATTAAAACACATAACTATTACTAAATAAGGAAAGAGATTCATATATACTAGTTGAAAAAATATATAAATATGTTACGTAAGGTTTTCCTAATAAATACATATGGTAAATCACCCACTAGTGGTGCCATCTAAAGTAATACCACCACAAAGGATTAGAATTAAATTGAGAGATTAGGGTGAGTGAACAAAGTCAAACCACAATAGTAAACTTAAGAAAGTTGGAGGTTCCCCTCTCCCATTAAATTAAATAATTCTAATTATTGTTTGAAGTGGCCCAATATTTAGGTGGAGATATGATCCATGGGGTGGATGTGCTAATAAAGTACATGTTATTCATCTAAAGGGAGATCTGATTAAATCCAAAAAATACATGAATTAAGTTATGTAATAATTATTTCTAGTCTCATTTGATATATAATATGATAAAAATGTGTCATGGCTAACCATGGCTCAACAAGAGTTGTTAAGAAACCACTTTTTTTACTTAAAAACATGATCTAGAAGTTTCATGATGATGTAATGTAACTTGTTGAATCAAGAATTACATAAAAATGGATTATTCTAGAATAAAAACAGGTTTACAATCCTTAACTAAGAGAATCAATGATGTCATATTGAATCTGGTTTATAACAGGGGATATCAATAACCGAAGTTAATAGAATTAGACCACTAATAAGAAATATGTACCATCCATACCATCTCGTAATAATGATAGAAAATATTTTTTTATGATGAGGATGGGAAGGAAAAAAATAATGTAGAAGTATGTAATTTGAAGTTTTTGATGGAATATTACACCTAATATAAGGTGGATAAGAAAATTAAAGATGTTTCCCTTAAAAATACAAACAAGTTATAAACAAGACCTAATGTCATTACTCAAATGAAATAAGATGATCATGGGTCGTGGATCAATGTTTGTGTTGTGAAAAATTTATTTATTGTGAATTAGATTATTTGTGTACATAGTTAAATGAAAAATTAGAAAAGAATCCAATTCTAATGAATAGAAATCCAGATATTAAGAAGAAGTATCCATAGGTTAAGAGAATCATGTATATGTTAAAAATAATTGGAAATTTTGAAAATGTGTTAGATGTATAAATAATTAGTATTCATAGGATTGGTCCATGTTCATAACAACTTATATATTAATCGAATAATAAAATAAGGCCACATATGTTTTGACTAAATAAAAATCATCCTTAGGAAAAAGTGAAATAATATTGTAAGAAAAACACTTCCTAAGAATATTTCACATAGGGAAGGTAAGCGGCCTTGGAATATAAATTTGAGATTTTTATAAAAGGATAATCATATAAATGAACTAATAAATGAAGAAAAGTTTGTAGTATCCATATTGAATGTTCAAACATTCTACCAATGAAATGATGCATTATTTCTACAGATAACTTTATTTGTTTTTTTATATTATACTAAATATAAGTGTAGGAAACACTAGTGTCATGAAATATATGAATTATGGTTAAATCAATACTAATAGTACATCACACTATTAAGGGAACCAATTATTAATTTTATATAGATTTATTATCCATAAATATTTTACATTCATCCCCTCCTTGATAATTCATGCCCGCATGTTGAGATAGGGCTTGCTGTGATGTTCTGGTTGTTCTTGGAATCACTATAAATAAATAAATTTTGTGAATGAAAATTACTATGATGATATCATCCTAGTTTATCATGAGAGTATTGAGTTATATTAAAACCATTGACTCATTTTGAATTCATAGGATAAGTATAGAAACATTTAAGATGTCATATTCGACCATAGTTGTGAAATTCTCAAAGGACTATCATACATTCCATTTTTATGTGATCCAAGAAGACATATTTGAATTAACCCAACTAAATATTTTGAAGTGGATAAATGTAAACCAAACTTGGGGATTGGTTATCTGGTGCTTTTCTATCCTAGGGATAATTTTTCCATCTATACTTATTTTCACTGCCGGAGTTTCCACCTATGCTCATGTGGAAAAAGGTGTTCTCTCCAATAATATTCCTTATAGATTACACCTTTTCTACCATCAAGTTATTCTAAATCTAAATGAAATTATCAATAAAAAACATGAAAACCGTATAGTTATTCTTAAGTAACATAACCAACTCAAACACACATGATTTGAGAGATTAACTAGATACCACTTCTAGTACAATGTGAGGAATGTAAGTAAATTGGGCTCTATATTACATACTTGGGATATATCTACGATTAAGATAAAAATATATTTTTCTTAATACTTGAAAGGTATGTAGGTAGAAATTTTTGTTAAAAAGAATCCTCAAATCCATCTAAGGTAAGGTATTGATCAACCTTAACATAGATGACTCAGTCTCACCATTTTCATGATAATCCTTTGAGAATGAGAACTACTATATTCGATTTAGTCCCATTTATAGTTGCAAGAAAATCAAAGATCCTATTTATCCATCCTATCCATGAAATTGAATCTTCAGGTCCCAAGTCACCCTAAAATATGGGTAGGATTTTCCTTTGAAATTACAATGATTGATCCATAAAATGTGGTTCCTCATTCCAATATTTTCTTTTACACTATCCAAAAATATTTCACTATTCTTATTAATAGTTAGTAATTTACATATGGTTTCGGTCGAACCACATCCCTAGAATCACACTCCTAATAATTTATATGTCTTCTAACCAGTGGTATTATTTTCTAAAACCATAGTCGATGTTATTAAAATCATTACTTAGTCACTACCCAACAATTTAGTTAATGGTTTTACAGTGTGAAATAATACACAAGAAAGAACAAAATGGAAAATTTTCAAAATAAAAACCCATGAAATATCATGTGAATGATGAATTTATGGTGGTAAGTCTCTTTAATAATGTTGATACACAACTCTCATTGGATAAACCCATGATGATGGGGAGAAAACACTCATATAAGTGTATTAAGACACTTTTAATACTCATGCCACCTAGGTAACCTGAATATTAGTATAAAGAGGTTATATATACCTTTTTATACCCCATATTTCAAGTTTGAATACATCACATATCCATACCTAACTTCCTTATTAATAGATCATACCAAACAGATATCATTTGTAATATCACAACCCCAACAGATCACCTTAGAAAATATTGTAATGCCACTAACTTTAGGTCCATCCCTGAGATACTAAAGGTTGGAAATAAACACCTAGGGTTAAGAATATTAGTAGGGGTGATTTACCCTTAAAATACATAAACTTCAGTGGAATAACTCTAATTGTAAAATATAAATATGATGCATGAGAATGGAAAACCAATCTATAATAATATAAAATAATAATAACAATCAAAGATATAATAAACAAAAATATCATCAAATAAGTCTATAAAACAAAGGACTTAAAAAGGTAGAATAGGAATCCAAACATGGAACTACACCAATCTACAAACCACTACTATCTCTAATATCCAACCTGTATCACCAATAACCACAAAATCAAGGTGCTCGTATATATAATTAAGAGGTCTTCCCTTTACCTATACCATGTCAAACTTCATATGCACTAAGATGCATATGTGGGGTGTGAGTATGTACACCTAGTAGATAGTCAACCAATGACTTCCAACACATGATACTATAATAAAAAAAAGTTATCTAATATTTTATATAAAATAAAAGTGATGCTAAAAACTAGTGAATAAGATACATATAACCAATGAAAAAAACTCATAATATAGCACACATCTAGATCACGAAATCGCAGACCCATAAAATACACTAAAACATCCCCTCTATGAGCTATTTAACTAACCTAGTGTATTTAGAATCGAAGTAGGACCAAATTAATAACCCAAAATCATGATTAGAAACCCATCCCCTAGACCCAAGTCATCACTTGGTGGTAAAATATATGTTAGTAGTTAAACAGAATTGGTATCCAAATCCAGACCAACAAAGGTGAATATATATGAATCATGAATGAACACTAACCTCTTCCAAGACATGTTGATACACACAAAAGGGTTACATATTTCTATGAACCTATGCACTGAAGCCTCCAAAAAATATGAAAAACAATAACTACTACTATGAAATCCACTGGAGGAAAGGGAGGGAAACTGAACTAGGGTAGGAACTCAATGGGGTCGGGGGAGAAGGCGGCGTCCCAGGTGTTGGGGGAGAAGGGGTTCAGTACCGACGAGTGGCAAGGTCACCGGTGACATAGGAGGGAAGCAGAGCTAGGGTTGGGACTTATCGGGGGAGAAGCATCACGAGTGTCGGGGAAGAGGGTCGGCTCAGCTTGGAGGGAGTGTTTCCACTGTAGAAGATTAAATGGGATTCGCGGGAGTCTTTAATAAACCGACACTAAACCATTTTATTGAATGGTTTTGTGGCAGTATTGTAAACCTCTTCTAAAAGACCACTGCTAAAGGAAATTTATGTTTTAGTGTTTATTTCTATCCTAATCATTTATATTCCTTTTATTTATTTTTAAACTTTAGAAATTACAGTCTGATGAGTTTAGGATTTTTACACTCATAGAATTTTATTTCTAAATCTCCCTTATACTTTTTTCTGTCCTTCTAACGATCTTTTATAAAGACATTTTTCCAATTATTATGTTCATTCACCCTGAAATATGGACAATTTATCCTTCACTAAATTTTGAACCGCTACTATATAAAATATTATTTTACATTATCTTCATAGAAGTGGAATTTTATGTGTAAAATCTAAAATTTGATAATGTATAATTTGAATGAAAATGGTACTCCATGTTTTCTACACTTTTCCATTACATCCCTTTTTATCATGTTCTCACACATTATTAAAAACCAAACCAAATAATCTCATTTCATATAATTGAAATTTTTTTTACCATTTATCTATGTATGTTTTGATTGATATTTTTTATAATTATTCCTATAATTTTATCCAATACAATCTCATATTTGATTTCCCATTAACTAAGAGATTATATACAATTAATTATTGTCATAAAGAATCGGTGAATTTAAAAAATGATTCTCCAAGAAAATAATTGATCATTATTTAACAAACTCTAAGTATCTCCCTTGTAGTCTTAAAAAAATAATATTTTATGAAGTGTGTGATTAAAAAAATTCATAAAATTTCATTTGTAGTTCAAAAAACATAAATGAATTTATATATTTCACATCATAAAACATTGTATTATGTTCTGGACTTCTAAATTCTGTAATATTCTGACCAATCATCTATAGTTAAAGAAAATATTATTTTCCCCATAAATTTTAAATTTTTTACCATCATTTGTTAATGATCCAATGTAGTATTAATTAAAAAGGTATTCATTCTATCTATCCAGTACTCATGGTTAGATCTCTTAGAAATAGGATAATGGATTGGATTTAAGTTCTCTAATGTTCTATTTGGTTTTCTCACCTTATAAAACAAAATATATATAAATTTCCTAATTATACAATATATTGTAAATAATATTGATAAAAAAAATATTGAAATAAAAAAAGTAAAGGGATGGGCTTTGGTACCAACAATTATCCTAGATAATAGAAGTGTGGGAGCATTATAGGCAGTGAATTTAATTGAAATCATATACACAATTTTAAGCTAATATTAATTATAAGTTGTTCAAAATCTTTAAACATCAAATAATATGTATAAATCAAATTTAAAATCATACACACACAAAAACTAAAACTATCTTAAGTTAAAAACATAACAGATAAAAGAGTTTCAATGATAAATAAATCAATTATAGTAAAAAAATGTAACATAGAGTATTGGATAACAATCCAAATATTCCTATAAAGGATGTTATTTATAAACTAGTAAAAATTCATATAATATATTCACTTTAACCATAAATAAAAAAGAGGTTTGTTTACCATAACTAGTGTGTACATGCTCTACATCAAGAACATGTTCTACTCAACCCTTCAAACGTCACAAGTTTTACACCAGAAGCTTTGTCGATACATAGATGGAAATCAAAAATTATATCCTCGATATCGTATTTGATTAGCATGATTAACATAAACAAGTCCAACACTAGAATTCATCACACTACACAATTTATAAGAATTAAATTGAACACCTATAATCTCACTAAACATAGTGGTTAGAAGAAACAATTACAAAAATAAAACTGTGAGATTTTATAATGAGTCCTCTCAAAATGAATCTCTTAGTTAACACTCTAAAAATAAAGCAACAACTTTAAGAACTCAAAGTATTCAGATGGTGTAGTAGTTTATAATATATGTATTCATTATCCAATTATTTTATTCTATTCCTTGAATCCATGGCCTTTATGTTTTAATGGTATTGTGAAAAAAACCAAACACTAATTTCCAAGACCCTAGGGATGGGTAATAATTACATCAGAGTTAGATCAATTTATTCAAATGAAATATTCAATACAACATCATGCAATTCTAAAATGTATATGGATACTTCAATTCACAAGAATTTACATAATCAGAAGTTAATTTTTTATGAAACATAAAACTAAAAACACCAATATAAGTATAACTATAAAATATTATCTTGAAATAAATCAATATAATGGATATGAAAGATGCCATTTTTTGATAATAAATCAACAATACATCGCATAATTGTAATGTAAATAATGGTACATGCCTCAATCCAATGTAATGATAAGGTTGGGTTTTTATGGGGTTGGGAAATAATAATCCTTCCCATTAAAAATTAATTAAATATCCAAAATAGTCACACAAAAAAATTGAAATGAAAATAGGAAAATACCATTTCTATGAAAAAACTCCCCTTTTATTAAAAAAACTATGGTTTTTGGTTTTCCATATGTGCCTCCAATTAAGAGATCTAAATTATTCTCTTTTATTAAAGCCCAAAGTATTATTTAAGTTGTTAATTGTTCATTGAATAACTACATTACTTATTAAAACCAACCACCCAACCTAATTTAAAATATTTTTTAGAATATTAAAAGGGATTAATTAAAATGATATTACAGATTTTTATTAAAATAGAAAACATGTGAATACTGAGGTTTCACCGATTTCACACCAATGAATAGAAACACTATAAAAGTCGTGAACCATATAAAACCTCCCGATATTTCTTGTAATTTTTACAAATTTCTTTGAAATTGGACAAATCTTGAATATATATGTTATATAATTAATTGTCTCAATCAAACAATGTGGATTGTGACATAAATTTTATAAATGTTTTTAAAAAAGTACTAGAACATTTATTCAACCCCAACACCATGATTAGAGTTATTTAAAAAATAAATTCTTTTAAAATAGTATTACATACCGGTTCTGTGACACCTGCATGTCACTATTATTTTATTTTTAATATTATTTCGGTTTATTTTAATTTTTTCCATGTTTTGAGATTAAAACATGGATTTTTTGGAATTTCTTATTACTTTTCATAATTGGTACACACTTTTAAGGGTAAATAATGCAGGAAGTCTTATACGTGGTCTTTTCTAGTTCAATTTCTTGGTGAAGTGTTGGTGTGCATGGGTTACACATGGTTTGGTCTAAACTATGCGAAGTCTAGTATATATTATGTGAGTCCTTTTGGGTGTGGGATATTGGCACATGGATTGTGAACTATGATGGTATACCTTATATGTATACCATGCATAGTTATATAGTATTTATAAATGGTTTTTTAATAGATGGTTATCTCTTAGTGAATCATGTAGTGGGACTATGTAGGGTGTCAATGTTTTTTCAAGTGTGAGCTATATGGTTGGTGTATAGTTTGGTAAATCGTGTATCATGATCATGTGAGTTTCGCAAAATCACATTAAAGTAATTTTCCCAAATTTCATCTCTCCAATTTTATAGGATTTATGTCCCCTCTTCTCCCACATTCATTCATTTTATCCTAGGTCACAAACAAGGGGGCCCCACCTCCTCTATATTATCACTTCAAGCCTCCGTCCTTTGGATTTCAAGAGGGCTCGTATATTAAATACCTTATTCACTGTAACTTTTTCATCCCTTAAAACCTACACCAATTTATTCTTTTTTCTTTTATATCTCACTGAAGCAATGTGTTTCTAGGATTGGGGTAGGGTTTATCGGTGGTTCTAATTGGATTTTTGGGTTTGTATAGCTTATAGAGGGGGTTTCTTGATCGGTTTAGTTTCCTACATCAATGGTAAACCATTTAATCATGATTTCATCTTGATAATGTTAAGTATATTTCTTCATTTCCATTAAACAACATTTAATTCAATGATTTATTCTTTCTAATTAAATTTTAATTAAATTAATATTTTATGTGTTAGTTATTTCTGATTTTATAAATTTTGTAGGGTCTTTATCACTTAAAGTAAAGGTGTTTAATGTTTTATATATTAACTAAGTTATTTTTTAATTTAAATTGTTTTAAATTATTCCTAAGATTTTTTTTTAAATTAAATTAATTTTTAATGGTTTTTTACCCCATTTGGATCATGAATAGGGAAAATAAATTGTTCAAATACAGTTGTTTAAATAGAAATAAATTGTTAGATTTGCGAAATGGTTTTGGGTAAAATTGGATTTAATTTCTTAAATGATATAAATGATGTTTTTTTAAATGGTTTTACGTGATTTTTCTTCCAGGATAATTTTAAAGAAAGATTCCAAAATTCTAGAAAATTTCTTATTATTTCGATTTGGTTTTGAAATATGACTTGGTTGGAATTTTATAATGATCCTTCTAGGATATATGTGAGACCCTCATCAATCAACTTAATTTATTCGATTAAAATATATTATAGAATCCTAGTGGGATGTTATATATATATCTATTCTATATTTATTGACGCTTGTGTGTATGAAATAAGGGATATTCCATGAGATGGAGTTAGAGGTGGGGTGTGGGTTTTAGTTAATGTATTTTATTCTTGATCCATATGATGATCATTTGGCTAATTTGTATAGTCCTTAATTTTTAGTTATATCATTGGAATCTTACGTTTAGTAAATAACCTAGATGAGTTCAATAACTAGTGTTGATTGTAATCTAAATATGGAATGTTTCACAGTTATATAGTATGAGCTCCAAAAGGATTAATTATGTGGCTCGTAGTAGCATGAACACTCACAAGTTGGATTTTATAGCTTGGGTTGTTTTTTAAGATTATTGGGATGTTGATGGATTTTTTAGTATAGTATTTCGGTTCTAATTACCAGTTTGGGATTGTATAACTTGAGTATTAGGGAGTATACTATGATTCCATATTCTACTAAGGATTACCAAGGGGATCATGTTATATTCCATCTTTGTATCCTATAACTCTTTATTGGTTTTAATGGCCCCATTACTTGAGTTTCTTAATTTTTATTCCTTATTGATACAATAGATATTGTTTGGGTTTCTTTATATTCTATCAATGGTTGTCATTTTCTATGAGATCGATTTATAAAATAGATTGAAAAGTATTTTAGGATTAAAGTGATCTATATTTCATAACATGGGAATTTATATATTTTTTTTGAATAAGGAAAGGGATTTGAGTTTTTTTCCCATGAATTTATTTATGTAAACTTTTTCTATAGTTTGAGAAGCTTTTTAATAAGATGTTTTTCATGACACCCGTTATTTTTATAAAATGTGAGGTTATATTAAAGTAATAATAGAGTGTTATTTGGTTTTAGTTTACATTCAAGGGAAAACAAATTTTATATTGATAACTCAAACTAGAATTAATGAAATGGATTTTGAAAGGAAATTTTCCGCACTCTTTGTTGATATATTATTCAATTTTTTTAGCTGACACCTTTTATACACAATTATATATTCAATCTTCTCATGTTTTTTTCATAGTAGGTGGTTATTTATTGGATTTGTTTCTGATGGTTATGTATCAGTAAGAAATAATCCTTGTTATCTCTTTTTTTCATGTATATATTTACTGATCAATGCTATTTTTATGATTGTGATGTTTAGTGGTACATTTTTTTACTACTATGTATTTCACAGTTTGGATGTCTTGTTTAATATTGACATTTCATATTATGTGAATGGTTTTCAAATAAAGGGATGTTTCATGCCAAATTCCTGGTAAAGACTTAACCTATTGTTTCTTTGTATGTTGTTGAAACCATTACCCATGTGTACATTCTTAAAATCCATGGACTAGTTTCTAGCCCATGAAGATCGAGAATACCCATTCATCCAAATGACGGAGTGGGTCAGATGACATGTTAGGATAGCCAGAGAAAGGTTTCTATTAATGGTGCCTATTACTATGTTCCTAATGAAGTACTAGGTTCAGTAACCACCCCCTTATTATTTCAAGAGTCAATCTTTCTCTCTCTTACTTTCTCTCTCTTACACTGATCCTAGTGTTTCCATGGGTGTTTCAAAATTTAATCTTGAGTTATTTATTTTTTATTCTTGTGGATATTTTCATCCCCATTGATTATATTAAGGATTTTGGGGTTAACCTTGGTATTTTTGGTTGAAAATAGAGGAAGAGGAAAAGTCGTGTGGTTAGCACACATGACATATAAAACCAGGCAGTGCCTGTGTATAATGATCTATAAGCCATTTTGGAAGTTGTTTCACATTTGGTGCATAGTTCCCAAAAACATGTGGCCGAACTGTGTGCAGATAGATTTTTCCCAATTTTTTTTGAATCCCGTTGATTATGAATCTCATATAATTGTCTTTATCATTTGTTTTAGGTTAAATGATGTATTTTTAGGGTGGATTTATGTTAACAGGTGATGTTTTAAGTGATGTGTTGTTCCTTTTTATCGATTTATGTTTTGAAAGTTGTTTTCTATTTTGGTAAAACATATAATTTCATTAAAAATGATATTTTATCCTTTTATTGGTTTTTAAATATTTTATGTCTATGGAATATATTTTGGTTTTATGAAAACTTTATAAAGGTTATTAGTCCTCCTCAATCATTTTTATTTGGTATAATTGTTTTGAATTAAAATGGGGTCCTATAAGGTGTTTTGGTTTATAAAATCTGATGTTAATAGTTATTTGTATGATATATTTAACCTTTATGAAATTATTTAAAATTAGTTTATTTCATTATGAAATTAGGGAAAACTGTTTGGAAAGGAAGTGAGATATATGGATCTGGTTTCAATGTATGTTGGTTTTCATTAGAATGTAATGAAATATATGTGAGCTTCATGGATTACATGGGTTTATAATGGAACTCATGAAGTTCAAAATTCCTTATAGGATCATTAAAAAAAAACCTAATAAGGGTGAATAAGGTGTGTTTAATGTTTACAAAAAAACAACTTATTATCTTAGGTTTATTCCAAAACATTGGTCTTCAGAACCTATATCATCGATTAAGATATAAATTGACCCTCTTATAGTTTACCCTAACATACACATTTATGAAATGTACATATTAAAAGTAGATAATTATTATTGGTTTTAAACCATTTATCCCCAATGTGGGAAACCCACTCCATTTCATGTTCAAATCCAATTAATTCATAGATTCTCCACTAACAATATAATTATAAATTATTGTGAGTGTCCACATATTATCCTAAAATTGAGTTCACCCTTTTTTATAGGTGAGGTCACAATATTACATAGGTAACATTCTTTCACTATATTACATAGTTGAATGGATATTTATACTGCACTCCATAATCTTTAAACTGAAACCACTCTAGCTAGTTCATATCTTCCTAACACCTCTAGATGGTCATAACAAATCGTAAACATATTGGGTTCATCATGGTATTTCATGCATCCTCTTTTCAACTCAAATGATACACCAAAACACCCATAATTATTGAATATCACATTTCCCAATAAATATTTCCTTAATTCATCCATCAAGATTAAATTCTCCATTATTAAAATATCTCTAAAGATACCACACTTCAATTTCCCAATCATTATTAAATTCATACATTAAATTAGATTTCAACATGGGAAATTTTCTTAATCCATGAGAGCTCCCATGAAAACATGTAAATGTTCAGGTTGAATCTATACCGAAGAAATTATCTTAATCCTTACTTTACTTTCCAAAAAAAAGTTAATCACGAGTGTTTTGTGATATTCAATTATTGGAAAGGGAAAAACATACATCTTCTAAATTTTTCCATGTACTTCTAGATTTAATGAAATCTAGAAATAGATAATTTTAGGTGTGCGTAAATTCCAAGAATTCCATCTAATTAAGATTTTATCTTCCTTGAAACAATTGGGGAGATGATATCTTGAGTTACAGAAATAGAACATTTTATAATGATATAGGGTTTACTGAACAGATCAATAATTGATGCAACTTCATATATATTTTTCTTAAAAACCCAAAAAAATAATTTTTCCTTTATAAAAAACATATAACTTTTCATCTTCACATTTGATCTTCTTCAAAAATTTCTTCAATCATGGTGAACCAAGTATCATTATACTTTATATTTTAATAAATGTCTTCTTCATATTTATATTTCATTATCATCAAAATTATAAATTATGGATACTCAAATTTCAAACAATAAAAAATTTTGAATTCCTCTTGTGCTAATCTTATTTTTCATGGATTGAAGATGAGCTTTATATTTAATTAACGCCTTTATTGACAAAACATTTGGTGTTTTCTTGATGTTTTGAATTCTTAAGAATGGATTTCGAAACATAACATAGAATTTATTTATCATATATTAAGTATAAAAACATAGTATTTCTATAATTAAATTCTCTAAATTATTCTAATTCAGGATGTATACATAGGTGGACATGATTCTTATACATATATGAATGTTGTTTACACAATCATAAATCACAATTATGATGAAATTCATAATGTATATAGAGGTTAGAATAATGGTTATGTAGTTATTACTAAAGATTACCCATGCTAGGATGATGTTTATTAATCTTAGGGAATGATGTTTATGAATACATGGAACCATCCATATGAATGCTATATGATGTTTATTTATATTCTTAGATAATTCTTATACACGAAAATGCCTTTCAATGATTCCACACAACTGAACTAGAGGATGGTTATACAAGATTGGTATGATCCCTACACTGAATATAGAATTTATACATGTCTTATACACTTCAATAATATAGGTACAATGATTCATTAAACCATATCCCAACTTCATAATCCTTTATCCAATATTGAATGAACTCAAAATATAGTATCCAAATAATTACGTAATTCATGTTTGGTTCTGGATAATACTTCGCAACCACAAAACGTATAGATCCTCCCAAATGGGTTTCTTTACACTAAACTTCTTAAAAACTATTATAATTAGTATTCCACAACCTTCATACTATTATTTCACTAGAATAATAAATCTCAAATCATCTCATGTAACGATTATCTCACCATGAAAAAGACATCATTCCCTTTTACCCAAATACATGTGTGAGATTCTCTCATCATTTTTAAACATGAGGTAACTATTCCAGTTCATGTTATATTATAGCCACTCCATTATCATTTACCACACATTTAATTTCTTCATATTGAAAGCACATACAACTCATTGATTTCTAAAAACATGGGCACTCTAATCTATCACATTAAATTTGTTATCAATTCCACATTTTTCTCCCAAATTCAATATATCTTAACTCTCCCTAATTTAAAATAAATATAAGCGATTGAAAATTTTAGGCCCATTAATTTTATGGTAGTGAATAATTGAGGATGGTCTTTTTCCTATTTTTCACGAACACAACTTCCATAGAAGGTTTCCTTTTCTCAAATGAACTCTTTCAAATTTAATAAACTTATCTTCCTTCCATTTTATTTACAACCACTTTCTAGGATATCCATAAATTCATGAGCTAAGGGAGGTACAACACTTTTTCTTAGAAAAGTTCCAATAACTTACCAACACAATTTCTATTTATGCTAGCTTAGTGTAGAAAAAATAGTTGTTATTTTACACAACAATGATGTCTATTTTCTCAATTCAACAAGGAATAAACTTAACCGCTCAATACTTATAGTTTCCAAAAACATATTTAAAATAATTTTCGGAACTCATATACACTTGAATACATAAATAAAAATATTTAAAAGTCAATATATATCATGGAACACACCATGTTACTATTTTTTTTGATATTTTGGGGTAATTTAATTTTTTCTATTTCAGGGTTAAGTTTTAATGTTTTCATTGAGTTGTATTCTATGTATAGACATGTCATGATCTCTACATGGTTTGGTAGACAATGAAATGACCCTTATATTGGTGGATATTCCTCCCATGCGTTAACATGCATGGTTTACAGTAAACTATGAAGATACCCTTATTTAAAGGGGTCACCATTTCATTTTAGAGCCTGCATGGTTAATATGAAAGGATAATGTATAAATAATGTGAGTCCTGGGGGAATTAATTTCTCATACCTTTTCATATAATTGTGTGTGAGGGTGGTGTATCATAATTTGTTCATCAATAGTAGAAAACATGTGAGTTAATATTGTTTTATGTTATAATTGGGATAGTTTCATCTTCACGGTTACCACATGATTTAAAAAAAGATGATTCCAAATCATGTGGTCTTCCTATATAATAGTTAAATGATTATTTACCTATTTTTCATCCTAATTTTTAACCCCTTTCTTTCTACCCTTCCCTCTCAATAATTTTTCAAACACTAATGAAATAGATGGGAACCTATAACTTTCCCATCCCCCTATTCTTGGATCATCCTAGATTTCAAGAGGTTTTAAAGATAATTCCTCTTCTTTCTCTCAATTAATCTTCTCTCATATTCCTTATTACATTACCCTTTAAATTTTATATCTTTCCTAGATCCATATTCACTGTATATTTGGGGTTAGGGGATAATTTTTTTCAAATCCTGAGTATTTTGTCATTAATGGGTTTTAGAGGATGATTCTTAGCTTGTTGGGGAATCCTCCATGGAAGGTGACATATTGTTGCATAGTTCAAATGATTTTGACGAAGGTGTTGTTATGACATTCATATATTATGAAATTAATGGTAACTTGAGTTATAGAAATTTCTTTTCCATGAAATGGATAGTTATGTATTGGACTTTTTGAATAGAAATATAAATTTTTCCGGGGAAATTTTATCTTCACATAAAATGGATTTTATTTGTGAATATATTATTGTTTTGGAATTGAATGTTTCCAATGTGAAAAGTGTTTAAAAAATTTCTCAATTATATTCTTTATTGGGTTTTAATGGAAAATTTTGTCCTTGAGACCTATTTTTTATTTTGAAATGTAATTTACATGTTTTTTCTTGAATGGTTTTGATTTGAAAAGGGGTTGTGTATCGTTATTTAAAAAATTGAAGTGATGAGATTTTATAAAAAATTGAAATAACCCATCATTCCATGGTAGTTTTCACATGTTGAATCATTATGGAACATTATGAGGGGATTATTTCTTTTGATACCATGTTGAATTTCCCCTATGTCTGTTTCACCCTTGTGGGTTGTTTGTTATTGTATGGTGACAGGATGAATAATGTGAAGGGGGATGTTCTATGAAAGGATGTTGGAGGTGTTTTTTGAGATTACTTATGCTTTATATTTGTAATTATGAGTATTTAATTATCTCCTCTTGATATTATGGTCAACAGAATTTAGGTGACTATATAGAGACCTAGATCATTCTAAAACACATATTTTCATTTATCTCTAACTAGGGGGTCATCCCATGTAGTTGTTAATTGATTCAGGGAAGGATAACAAATCCATTTAATCATATGGATCTAGGGATGGTTATAGGATCTGGTTTGTTTGATGTGACTGTCATGGTGGATAAGTTATTTAATGATCTGCTAGAGTCTGTGTAAACTATTTACGTTTTATTACTTGAATCCCAACATTTTTAGCCTAGGATTTATATTCCTTTATAGGTAGTTCAATATAGGGGATTCTTGTAATGACCCAAAATTTTGAATTTTTTTGTTTCTAGAATTTTTGTGTTATTTTCTTATATAATCAAAAAAACTATATCCTTTTATTAAAAAAGACCGTATATTAAAATGGGACCATTGGGTTTGAACTATTATATGACTGTTGGTCAATTTGACTGATGAAAAATATACTCTTAACATTATGATTATTATTTATAAATACAAATCATCATAGTTAATTAATACATAAAGAAGTGTAGATGGCCTCATCCATTAGACTAAGGCTATACGAATCCCATCTCTCAGAGCTTTCGAAGGAGATAGAATCATTGGGCTTTTCTCTGGACCAAGCCCATGCCAAACTCCAGCATGTTAATCTTGAATGGAATATCTTACGAGAGAATTTCAAGATAATAAAAATCACCAATTGAGAAATGTTTTCGGAGCTACCCTATGATTCCATCACCTTTCACACCTTACTCTTAGGTCCTATTAAGATGTTATATGGGGCTATGTAATGAGTCCTTGGTTACTTCATGTAGCCCTTTTAAATAAATGAAATTTGTATTTTTTATTATGGTAATTTTTTTGAATTTCAAATATCATGATAAATATAGGATGAATTTATAGAACTTTTATATTATTGATTAATATTGGAAAAACCTTTTTTAAAATAATTTTTTATTCTTTAAATAATTAATAATGTGATTTTCAAGAAATGGACTTCTATAGTTATGATCATTAAGAATGTTAGAATCTAATAAGATCAAATTAATTTTTATCGAATAGACAATTATGAATTCAAATATTTCCTTTATGAATAGTAGTGTGACCAATGGAATAGTAACATCACTTAAGAAAGTATAAACATAATTTTGGAATCTTGATTGGCAATGTGATATAATAGAATAACTAAATAACTATTTCATAAATTATTAGTTAAGTATTAGTATTTTTTTAGTAAATAGTGTTTTTATTACAAATTAAATATCTCATATTCGGAAAATTATTTTCATAAAATGGAGTTAATTTTTGAATTTAGATCATTGGTATTAGGTGAGGGTGAATTTATGAGATATTTAAAAAAATGTTTTCTTTTTCAATGAATAGGAAAAAATACAGTTTTTGAGTTATGGTTGGGTTTAATGACATCAAAATGATGTGTTAATTAATTTAAAATTTTGTAATACCTATTTAAAAGAAAATATGTTATGAGGTGTCCCATAGGGACAAGACCATGTGAAAATACCATGGAAATTCCCATGGTTTTGCAAATACTACTAATAAGGTGTCCGTTGGAAATTAATAAAATATTCCATCACTTTTTCTATAAGTAAAACCCATTTCCTTCATTCCATTTATTAAATATTCCACAGAAATGGAGTAATGGTATCTTTACCACTCAAGTATTCCTCCCAAGGTGCCCTTAATCCCCCCAAGGTACCAAACATCATGTTTTTTGTGTTACTCTTCAAGGTAAGGGAAACCTTTACACTCCTCTTTTAGTGAAAACTTCATTTATGTTATGTCTTTGAATTTCCATTTTCATATGTTGGGGTATGATATTATGTATCCCTGTTACTCTAATTTTTATGTCCATGTGATGATATTCCCTTTTTTCTCTGATTAATTCATTTTTTAAATTTTTAAGTGACGTCGTTAGGCTAGCAAATTTTCATAAAATAAATCACATCTTCTCTTTTCTTTCATGTTTCCCTTTCACATGGTATGTCATTCAAATATAAATAACATGATATTGTTTATATTTTATTCTGCCACTGTACAATTTTATGAGTTATTTATTAGTAGTTTTTCCTTGTCCCTTCTATTTTTAATGTTTTCTAAACCCATGTTATGTGGATATTATTATGTAGAAATTTCATTTCAAAATCTCTCTCTCTCTCTCTTCTAAAGAAATTATCTTATTTTATTTATGTGAATATCTAAACCTATTTCATTTCTAGGGGTATTAATAATAAATTAAAATGATATAGTTGATTCTATAATGTACATACATGAAACCATCATTCCCCATGGGTTATTAATGACAAAACGATTTTATTTTTAAGCACTTTTAAAATATACCGATTTTGATATGAAACTCAGTTAATTTATTATATTTGGGTTATTTATAAAATAATTTTTTTTTTCTATATGGATAATATGAAATTAAAAACATATTAAGGATGTGCCCTGATATCACTCCAATATATTAGGTAAATAAATAATATCTAGATATGATAAGTTTTACGATACCATGGTGAATAACCTTTGTAATTTTTTTGACACCTTGGGGATGGACCATGGTGATATAATTTTGAATAAAGAAATTAAATGTTTTAGCCACGCTTTCAGGTTATGATTCAATATATATATATTATTATATTACTCATTATCATGCCTTTATGATATTCCCCATACTCTTGTTTATATCGCTCATGTTCACATGTAAATTGTTTCACTTGTTTTCCTTACTAGGACTTCTGATCACACATTCCTTTGATGTATGTCTCCAGGTTATGAGATGGTGTAATTTTTTTAGGATGAACTTTTCAAGATTAATCACAAGAGGATTAATATATTTTTTTATCTTCTCATGTATTATGTACTTTTTTCAAATAAATTAGACATTAATGATCTTGTGTTGGTAAAATGAAATGAAAAGTTATGTAATTAAAAGGCGGGATACCATCGTTTCTATAAAATGATACTTTAGTAATTTGTGGAAATTTGAATATGAAAATTTTAGGAAGGACCCTATAGATATTTTTAATGATAGTAAAACATCCTAGTATTTTGGTGAAATATTAAATAAGTGGTTTCAGAATAAATAAATCCCTGTCTGGATACAAACAAGTGGATGTTTCTTTGGAACAGATATACCAATTAGTGAAAACTCTAACAAGGAGTTCTGGGCTTAAACCGAGGAATCCTAGTATATGTAAATGATCCTTGCTCCACTCCTCGTTTGATACTCCTAGGGAATATGTATGGTTAATTACAAGATTTTTATGAATCATTTTGAAGGATTTATAGATAAATGTAATTGTTATTAAGGAATAATATGTTTAAGAATAAGGTTTTAAGATATAAAAATACTTTACAGTTAAAAGATTTGTAAATGAAATAATATTCTCACTAAGGATTTATTATTTTAGAAAATGGATGAAAATATAAGGAACCTTGAAAATGGTGACTGCAATGGACCTTGCACTGAAGGCCCTCTGATGGAAGTTGGAATGGAATCTTTTATAATAATTATTAACCAACTGACTCAAGTTATAGGAAATTACTTGAATAAAGTCGAGAGAAAAATTTTACCATGTATGGAACAACATTCTATTGAGTCCTTTATGTACCAACAACCACTAACCATCAATGTATCTACCGACCCATTGATTTCTGAAAAGTGGATCAGCACAATCAAGATGATCCTTTCTATTCTCCATTGTTCAAAACATGGGAAGGTCACCATGGTAGTTTACCGCTTAGAGGGAGAAACTAATTAGTGGTGGAAACTGATTAAAAATATGTGGCCAATAGTAGAGGATGAATCTATGGATTGGGAAGAGTTCATATGGATATTCTGCAATAAGTATTTCTGTCATTTGTTGAGAAAAAAATAGAGAAGGCGTTTCTCAAGCTGATGTAGAATGAGAATGAATCTGTTGGAAGCTACAAGATAAAAATAAAAAGCCTTTCCTGTTATACCCCTTGAATTTTCAACGTTCCTAATGGGAAGGATGATAGATTCTATGGTGGACTTATACCTCATCTAAAGAATAATCTAGCCAAATGAGTCTACGATAGCTTTGAGGTGATCATGCAATGTGCTACAAAAGTCGAACTAGAGATTGGTGAGACATAGCGGTCTCATAAATCCAATGAAAATAAGAGATCAATGGATCCAAGATTAGGGAGGATATTTGATCTGGGAAAAGGAAGCCAGCAAGTGAAACGTCCCATGTGTAATATAGGTGGGAAAAAAATTTGGGGAACTGGTTGCTCGAATGAAGGAAGTTCTACAAGTGTGGAAGATATGTTCATATCACATGGAATTATCATAGTGAGGTGAAGCCTCAACTTATAAACACTAATTACTAGGGGAAGATGGTTAAACCCCTACCGAATATCTAATTATTCATGTGTGGAAAATATGGTCACTTTGTAAATTAGTATCTAAATCCAAGGTTAGTGAGGGGAATCACCATCAGCCTTATCAAAGCCTAAGGGAGAATGGTCATGATTTTTCTATCATGACCATTGATGTTGATGCTCCGAATGATGTGGTTTTAGGTACTCTTTATGTCCTCTCAATTCTATAAAGTATTCTTTTTTATCCTGGTTCAATTAATTCTTTTATTTCCTCCATTTTTTCAAAGAACATAGAATCAACCGCTGAGTTGCTAAAAGTAAAACTATAAGTCATGACTTCTGGTGGGATTATCTAAGAATCATTAGTATTTAAAAACTCTATTATTTAATTTAGTCAGAACATTATTATTGAAAAACTAGTAGTCATTTGAATTTTGGAATTCTAAATTATACTGGGGATGGACTGGATTTCAATGTATAATGTGATGATCAAATGAAGAAGCAAGGAAATCTCAGTACTCTTGAATGAAAAACCTTCAGTTATCTTCCATGGAGTGATATCTCAACCAGGTTGATGTATAAAAAAACCTCTAATAAACTTCTTTATAGAGTTGATCGGTGAAGAAGATTATGGAAAATAGAGTATAATGAATGAAGATTTCCCCATCGTCTTGGAATACATTAACGTATTTCCAGAGGAGTTACTCACACATCCCCTAGAAATAGAGGTATAGTTCTCCGTTGAAATCATATCTGGATCTCATTAGATATCAGTGACTCAGTAAAGGATGGAAAATAAGGAGTTGAAGGAATAAAATAAGAAACTCCAAGATCTTTTTGAGAAGTGGTTTATCTGATTCAGTTTTTCTCCTTGGGGAGGACATGTTCTCTTTATGAATAATAAGGATGGATCGATGCATATTATCATTGATTATAGAGAACTGAATGGGATCATAGTAAAGAAAAAATACCCTCCTCCAAGACTTTATGACATATTTGAAAAACATTGTGGTGAAAAATTCTTCACTAAGATTTATCTTCAGTTTGGTTATCATCCATTGAGGGTGAAGAAAGAAGATATTCTAAAAACTATCTTTCGATCAATATACGGGCATTATGAGTTTGATTTTATGCTATTCAAACTGACTAATCCACTTTAAGTTTTTATGGATATGTTGAATAGATCCTTTAAGGAATACATTGATAACCTGTTGGTAGTATTTATTGATGATATTATGATATAATCCAAAATTAGTGAGTAACATGAGGATCATCTAATGATAATTTTTCTAACTCTATGGAAGGAGAGGTGTTTTGGAATGTTTAGAAAATGTGAATTTTGGTTAGAGAAAGTTTCTTTCTTAGGGAACATTTAAACCAATGATGGAATCACATCTGACCCTACAAACAAAAAGGTTGGAGAGGAGTGGCCTTAGCCTACAACAACAACTAATATTCATAGTTTCTTTGGATTATAGGGATTTTATAGGAGGTTTATGAGAAAAACTTCATGAATTTATAATCCATTAACTAGTTTAACTCAAAATGGGGTCATGTTTATCTAGAAAAATGAGTGAGAGGAAATGTTACATGAGGTGATGAAGAGATCAGTTACTACATCTTTGTTATATATTCCCTTGAGTATAGAATGATTTGGTATTTTTAGTGATTCATCTCTAAAATTTCTTGGGTGCGTCCACATAAAAAATGAAAAAGTCATTCCTTATACATATTGATAGTTTATGACTCATTACTATAACTATCATATGCATGATCTGGAGCTAGCTGCGGTCATTTTTTTCTCTGAAGATATGGAGGAAAAATATTTATTTTTAGAATTGTGATATATACCCATACCCTCAAATTTTGAAGTATATTTTCAGAAAAATGGAATCAAACATGAGACAGAAAATATTGTTAAAACTTCTTAAAGACTATGATTGTTAAATTCATTATCATCCCAAAAGAGAAAACAATGTTGTTGATGAATTTAGTAGGAAAGACACAGTTTTTCTGTCCATAATGAGTATTCAAAGATATCGTATGATCAATGACCTAGTAAAGCATGAGATTGGAATGATAAGGGAAGGGACATCATCAACCCTATTCAAAATGATCTCTCAACCATTATTACAAGATAATATCAGAAAACGTCCCAAAGAAGATCTTTTTTTACTGAGGAATTTTGAGGCGGTGAAGGATTTGAAGTTTCCTGAGTTCAATATTGATCAAGATGGTGTACTAAAATTCTATACAAGACTATTCGTTCAATCTATTCCAGGAATAAAGAAGGAGTTGATCGATGAAGCTCATATAAATACTTTCTCTATACAGCTTGGAAGCACAAAAATGTATAGGGACCTTAGTGGTAAACACTATTTAATTCAACATGAAAAATAAGGCTTAAAACCCCATTGGGCGCAGGTATTGTAGCAGTAATGTAGTGTACTACAGCAGCAGTGGCAATGTAGCAACGACGAGAACTATAGTGGCGGTAGGTCACCATAGAAATGGTAGAGTACTGTAGCAGTGGCAGGTACTGTGTAGTACTGTAGTAGTGTGGGTTCTATAGCAGTACTATTCAGAGAAAGGGCTTTATGCCAAAAAAATGGGCCTACGGGCCATCTAATGGGCTAAATGCCCACTATGCCTTTGGGCTATGTAATAGGTCTCCCTCTACCAAGTTAAAGAGGTCTTTTCATTGATTTAATAATAAATGAGGTTTCAGCCCCAAACTTTTTTATTTATATATATATTAGAGAGATTGCTAACTATACTACAATGTGTCGGGTATGTCAGCAAGTGAATGAAGAGTAAAAAATTCCTAAAGGGGAAATACAAAAAATGCACATACCATCATAGAAGTGGAAAATATCACTATGGAAATTGTCATTTGTCTCTTGAGAAATTCCAAGGAAAACAATGTGATATGGGTTATAATTGACCATCTCACTAAGATTTCCCATTTTATCTCTATTCAAGAAGATTTCTCTCTTGTTCAATGTGCCAAGATTTATGTTAAATAAGTGGTAAGGCTTCATGGAGTAACACTTTTTATTTATCTTATCATGGACCGTGGTTTGCATCAAAATTCTAGATAAGCCTTCAACATTCAATATGTACCGAATTAAATATTTGTATTCCATATCACACCAAAATTTATGGAAAATCTGAAATAACTATTCAAACACTCAAGGACATGATGAGATCATGCGCAATGGAATATAAAGATGGATGAGACCAACATCTCCCATTAGTTGATTTCTCTTTCAAAAATAGTTTCGATATGAGAATTAAAATGGCACCCGAGGAACCTCTATATAGGAAGTGATGTAGAAATCATACTTTTTGGGATAAAGCTGGTGAGAGAATTCTTCTTGGGCATGATCTTGTGCAAGATATGACAAAAATTGTTTATTCCATCTAGCAACACATTATGGCTGCTTAGAGTCAGCAAAAGAGATATGACGACAACCATCAGGGACATGGAGTTTGATGTTGATGACAATGTATTTCTTCTAATATCACTTTATAAGAGAGTCTTGAGGTTTGGGATAAAGTGGAATCTTATCCTTACATACATTGGCCCATATAAAATCCTTGATCACATAAGAGAAGTGTCCTATCGACTTGCAATTCCTACAAATCTAGCTCACATTCATGATGTATTCCATGTATCCCTATTGAGGAAGTACATACCTGACCCTTCAGATGTACTAAATCTAGAGGTGGTACAACTAGAACATGACCTCACTTATGAGAAGATTCCAGTGGAGATCTTCGATTGTAGGGATAAGGTTATATGCAGTAAGACTACCCACGTTGTTACGATGTTATGGAGGAACTACAAATGTGAAGAAGCCATGTGGGAACTAGAGGTGTCTATGCGGTAGAATTACCCACACCTTTTCTTTTCTGATGGTTCATGTTGAAATTTCAGGGATGAAATTTCTTAAGAGGGGAAGAATGTAATGACCTAAATATTTGAATAATTTTTGTTTCCATGATTTTTGGGTTATTTTATTTTATACTAAACAAAACTATATCCTTTTATTAATGAAGTGAGTATAATTAAAATGAGACCACTGGGTTTTGACTGTTATATGACCATTGGTCAATATGACCATTGTTCAATATGACATTTGGAAACTATACTCTTAATGATATGATTATTATTTATACATACAAAAGATCATGGTTAATTAATACATAAAGAAAAGTTGATAGCCTCATCCAATGGACTCGGGCAATAAAAATCCCATCTGTCGGAGCTTGAGAAGGAGGTAGCATCACTGGGCCATTCTATGGACCAAGACCTAGACAAATCAAACACATTAAGCTAAAAAAATTGCTTACTGGAGAAGTTCAGGTTGATAGAAATGACCACTCAAGCAATGTTGTCCCACCTGCACATAGATTCCACCACCATTACACACCTTACCCTTATGTTATATGAAAGTGATATAAAGGGCTATGTAAGAAGGACTTAAGTACACTGTGTAATACACTTTTATAAATAAAATAGTTATTTCTTTTTATTGAAATTTTTTTGAATTTCAAATATCAAGATAAATATGGGATAAAGTTATAGATGTTCGATATTAGTGATGAATATTGGAAAAAATGTATTTTAAAATATCTTTTTACACATTAAATAATTAATAATGTTAATTTTTTTCCTACAAATGGTCTTCTTTAGTTGTGATAAGTATGTAATTTAGATTATAATAAGATCAACTTAAATTTTGGTGAATAGTAAATTATGAACAATAATATTTCACTTGTGAATAATAATGTGACCAATGTAATAGTAACATAACTTAATAATGTAAAAATATAATTTAGGCATCTTTATTGGTAATGTTATATAATATTATAAGTAAATAAATATTTCAAAAATTATTAGTTAAACATTAGTATTTTTTCATGTATATAGTGTTTTTACATAAAAATTAAATATAACATAATTAGAAAATTATTTAAAAAAAATTGTGTTAATTTTTTAATTTACTTCATCGATGGAAAGTTAGGGTGAATTTATGATATTTTTATAAAATGTTTTGTTTCTCAATGAATAGTAAAAATACAGTATTGTGGGGTTTCAGTGTGTTTTATGAAATCGTAATGAGGTAATAATTAATATCAAATTTTGGTCGACTTATGTAAAGTAAAATATGTTATTAGGTGTCCCGAGTGGCCAATACCATGGATAAATACCATGGGAAATCCCATGGTTTTGAAAATACAACTAATGAGGTGTGCCTTGGAAACTAATAAAACATCCTATCACTTTTTCTATAAATACCAACTCATTCCCTAATTCCTTTCATTCCATGTTTCTCGTAAAATAATACATGGTCTTATACCTCATAAGGAGTCCTCTCAATGATCCCTCAATCCCGCCAAGGTCCCAAACGTTGAATTTTTTAAGTTACACTTCAATGTATGGGAACCTTTCACCCTCCTCTTTCAGTCAATACTATTTAATGTTATGACTTTAAATTTCCACTTTCATATATTAGGGAATGATATTATGTATCCCTCCTACTATAAATTTTATCTCCATTTGATTAGATTCTAATTTTTCTCTCATCAATTCTTTTTCATAATTTTTAGGTGACGTCGTTTGTCTACTGAATTTTCAAAAAAGAAATCGCATCATCTCTTTTCTTTCAAGTCTTGTTTTTATATGGCATATCATTAAAATATCCATAACAAGATCTTATTTCTATATTATTATATCCTCATACTGTATTTTGAGTTTTTGATGAGGGGGTGACCCATGTCCCCACTCTTTTAAATGTTTTCTAAAACCATGTTATATAGCTGTTATACTGCAGAAATATCATTTCAAAATCTCTCTATCTCTCTTTTCTCAATAAATTCTCTTATTTTATTTATGTGAATAGCAAAAACCTATTTTGTTTCTACGGTTTTTAATAAAAACAAAAAAATGATTTTTTTTAATTTACATACCTGAAATCCTCATTTCTTTTCCATGGGATATAAATGACATTAAGATTATGTTCTTAAGCACTTTTAAAACATCATGATTTTGATATGAAATCAATTTACTTTATTATATTTAGCTTATTTATGAAATGTTTTTATGATATATGTGAATCACATTAATATAAAGATAAATTAAGGGTTCTCCATGATATCCCTCCAATGCATTGGGTAAATAACTAATCTCTTGAGATGAGAAGTTTTACGATACCTTAGTAAATAACCTTGCTATTTTTATGACATATTGGGGATGGACCATGGGGATGTGCTTATGAATGTCTAAATTAAATGTTGTATCCACACCTTCATGTAAGGTTGAAAGTTATATTTTTTATTATATTCCTCTTTATCATGAGTTTTTTTATACCCCATGTTCGTATTGATATCTTTCAATATCATAGGTAATCTCTTTCACTTGTTTTTATTACTGGTCCTTCTACCCTTACTTTCTTTTGATGTATTTCTCCGGGTTATGAGATTCTATAAATATTCTTAGGATTAACTTTTCAGTAATCCTTATAATAGGATATAAATATTCATATATGTTTTCATGTATTATGTACCTTATTTACAAGATACTTGACTTTAATGATCCTTTGTTTGTAAAATAAAATGAAAAGTTATGTAATAAAAGGCCGGGATGCCATAAATCTCTTCCTAGTATCCCCTTGTTCTTTCATTTATTATATATCCTCTATTATTTTCATATTAATCATGGTCTTATGGTTCCACTTTTATTTTTATCATTAATCCATGGGTGGGTATGCACATGAAATGGTTTTAAAGGTAAGATTAACAAGATGTTTTCTACAATTAGGAAAACATGGTGTAATTTAAAAGAAGGGTTTTGGAATAGATTTAAAAAGTTTACTTATATAATTTTGTTAAAAGGAAAAAAGTTTTTGTTTCAGTTCTGAGTTATTTTAATCTGTTTGGATTTAAAATGTAAAAATTGTTTGTATTCTTGAAATAAATATCACAACTTTTTTAACCTTATGGGTTATAAAATATTAAAAAAAATATCTTTTATAATTTATTTCAAACTAGAATTAATGGACTATTTAATTTAATGAATTTTATTGGCTCATTAGTGATATGAAATTGATCATATCAGCTCACACACTATACAACCACCCATGTGTGTGTATGTGTATCCCATGTTTTTTATATGTTCTGATTCTATTTTTTCTTTGTTTACTTTTCTTTTTGGACATATTTAGTGATTTGGGATGTTGAGGTAAAATGTGAGATGAAAAGAGTAACATGATTAGTTTCATTTGAGCTATGTTCTTATTTTTATATATCAATCTATCAACCTAGACGACATTCAATTTTTCCTTAGACTAAGTTTATTTCATTTTTTCCAGTTTTATGTTGATTCTTGATCAATGTTAGTAGGTAGATAAAAATTAGTTGAATAATAATTATTATTTATGGATCATTTGGTTTATAATCTATTTTTTATGTTTATTTGACCTTCAATAGACATCCAGAGGATATATGGTCCATATTAGATTCTTGGTAAAAGATCATTCATGCATTAACTCTGATTTGAGGGTGAAATAATTCCCAAGTGTGATTCCTTGAAGCATGTCACTAGCCTCCTACTCGTGGGGATATAGAATACCATTTAAGTAATGTCATGTATTGGGTTGGGTGAAGTATTGATTAATCTCAAGTCATTTCATTACAAAATCTTATCACTTATAAGGATTAGTGTATAGGACAAGGTCCTTAGTAATTATCTATTGTTTTCTGGGGGATTTTATGGTAGTTTTGAGATAGAGATGTCAAAATTTGAAATGTATTTGTAAGGAGGGCCTCGTGACAACTTTCCTATTTAGAACCTTAAGATACCATGGGTAGTTATGTTTGAATCCTTTATATTTAGATTTTTTATGATCCATTGATGTAAATTTATGTAAGGGGATGATATTGGAATACCTAATGAGTTATAATAGATATTTTTGGGGTTAAGAAATCATTTTTATTGTGAAATAGAGGTAGGAATGTGGTTTCTATATAATCTTGAATCATTCGTTAAATTATGAGGATCCCATAAATATGGTTCAATAAACATATAAGAGGCCATCACACTATTGGAGCATATTGATGTGGAATTTATTTATATTAATTATCCAAATTTTTTCTGTTTTTATTTCATTTTTGATTCCTAAATTTTTTTGATGAGTGGAAATTATAGAATTTTAGGTAATTTTATATTGAATATGTCATTCATTAAAAATTATTTCAAATATTTTGTTTTTAGAGTTCATGGGTTAAATAGTTCTTGATTATATTTTTCAACGTATTTTAATAGATATCCATTATTGTGATTTTTAGGAAAATATTCATTGAAAATATATTTCTCATGTTATTTCTTATGTGGTTTGTATTTATGAATAATTCTTTCATAATTCCATTTTTTTAAACATCAATTGAAGAATTCATCTTATTTAAAAATTTATTGATATTTTTTACCTGATTTATTATATTTTAATTATAATAGATCATTTTCCATGAATTATTTTTTCTATTTTTAAAGGTTATTCATCTTGTTAAATAATTTTAGAAACAATTCTTGTAAAGTATTTGAGAAACTGTCCGATGAAGTGGTAGTGTGGTTGATAAATAGACCACAATTTCAAAGTTTGAAGCTATTGTAAATGAAAAAATATCAATCACATATTTTAAAAGGAAAAAAAACTTAAGTCACTATAACAATGAAATATCAATTAACCACAAGTTTGAATTCCAATCATCCACAAGAATAAATTTGGAAAATTAGTGGAGATGTTGTTAGAACTACTTCATTGTACCATGTGTGTAAAAATTTGGAAAACTCCTTGACCATCCATTCCTCTATCCTAAACATACCAATAGGTAATCATCCATGATGTTATTCATTTTTCTCACACCACAAAAACTTGAGGGTGTAGAGGATTCACCCACTAAATCTGCTCCAAATGAAAAAAATGACAACTCTCAAACCTGTTGTAGATATTCTTTGTATTCGACTGGACCTTCAAACAAAGACCTATTTAATTGAACACAAATGAAAACTAACTGATCACACATGGGAGAAAAAATCTATCATTCCCAAATAGAGAACCAACCTTATATGAGGATCACTAGATGAATACCAAACTAAGAATTGAGTTGAAGATGGGATTTTGTTTGAGCATGATGGATATACCGAGATGAGTGTAGCTGAAATAAGTTGATGGAAAAATCGATGACGAATTCAAATGCATGATGAGATTAACTACACTGATTTAAACCTATGAATATTTTATATAAATAAAAAATAATGTCACAAAAGTCAAATTGAATCAATATGATGATTCCTAAAATAGACACTGATCATGGAGCCACAACTTTAAGAAAATATTTAAGAGGTTGAGCTAAAGAATTGAATCATGAAGATGAAGATGAATGATAAGGACATTGAGTCTATGACACTATAAATCAAATCATGAAATCTACCTAAATGTGATAATCGAAGCACGATAGCTTGAGGAAAAGGAGGTTTGAAAAACAATATTGATGGTCAGTAAACTTGGTTTGAAGAATGGAAGATCATGAAGATTGGTAGTTAATGATAATGGTAGATTGATATGATGTGGATGAAATAATGTTGAAACTAAATAAATATGGTCATAATGTAGATGAGATCCTATGCTTAAAATATTTCAAACTTTAATAAATGAGATCAATCATTATGGGTGATTAGTGGTGGAGGCCTGTATTGGGGAAGATCTTTAATTAGTCATAAGGGAGTCAAAATTGAGAAATACAAAGTAAACTAAATTTTAATTTTGAACATGGAAGATGTGTGTACCTCACCCGAGTATAATTGGTTGGAAATAAACTAAAACTTAGACCAAATTTGAGAGGATGTTAATAAAGTGAATTTAAAAATTTGTACAATTTTACAAAAAGGGTGAACATTGAAATTCTCTTAGGATGTTTTTATAGGGAAAAAATACTAAGACGGAATTTTTTCAATAGATCAATGGGAATTTAGATAGATATTTTTATGATTATCGTGTGTCATTGGAATGATTGGAATCCGCTCTGAATTTTTCATTAGTGTTCATGAATGATGGATTTGACATGGGACCATTCCACTAATTTCTATCTACCTAGTTCCATGTCTAGGAATAAGAATAATATTTAAGAAATAGTGGACAAGCTGATCTAAGCATGTCACTCAGTCCTATTTAAAGAGAACCCTTATTTTTTATTTTCTTAATAACTGACTCTTGGACTTTTTAAGAAAAAACTAAAAATATTAAATAATTATTAAATTTTTTACATACTGAACAGATTAAATGGGGATTCCAGAGGATATTATAGTATTCATAAAATCTTTCAAATCGATTCAATTAATTTCATTGGTTCATTCCCATATGTGGGGGAGCACATTCGTTCAGAAGATATTTTCTCAGATCTCTTGAGGGAAATATTCTAGAGTATTTTTTCATGTTGGGGAAGTTTATTTAGTTTTATGGTATTTAATCAGTCCATAAAAAATGAATATAGTCTAAAATGAAGGTACCACATTGAATCTAGGGATTTATTTTCTATATTTATCACCATGATCTCAATGCCGGGATTGGTGAACATACTGTTATTAAGAGGAGAACCACTTGACGACAGTGGGAGATAGAGTATTCCAGAGAACTTCTAGAGACTTACGATTGAGTAATGAGAGTATAACTGATCAAAGTGAGAAGGAATCTGAAGGGTAGCTACTCAATAAGAGATTATCCATTCCTCTCTTCTTGTTTTTATGAATTTTATATATTGTATTCAATTGAAATTATTAATTATATTTGAATTGGACATGATCATCTACTATATATTTTTATGGGAATAATATTGTGATGGTAATCTAATAATTTCATTCATGTGAAATTTTTACTGGTCACTTCTCCCAGTATTAAATTTTATATGATGTTTGTTATCAAACTAAAACATTGAGTTCTATAATGCCTGACCTTGATTAAATTTTTTTAACATCTTATTTTTCTCATATTCATTTGGAAAGTTAACATCTCTTTAGAGGTTGACATAAGAATAAAGGAAATTTTCTATCTTGTGATAATTGGATCATCTTTAGTGAATGGATGAATTCAATATTTGTAAAATAGAATGATGAAATCACCCACCAATTGATCATCAGACATTGTTTTATAGCCACATTTAATTCACTTTCCATGATTTTTTTTCATGAATGAATGGAAACATTTATAAAAACAGATAATTGAAATTCTTCAATCTGTTATATGATTGTTATTTCTTACTCTTTGATTTTTTCGATATATCTTTTATTTTATTTCATGAATCTACACTACTTCAGCACCAAAAATATAATTTTAATTCAATACTACATCACCACTACTTTATTTTTTTAGTTTTTTTCTATCTTCTTGGGCCACACACAAACACTCACAATATTCCTTCCATTGGATTAACCCACTCTCACCTCTAAAATAGTTTAAAGTGAGCTTATTAATAATTAATTTGACTTAATACTTGTAAAAATACAGGGATCATATTTATATTTTAGAATCATTTCCTTGGAAGTCATGTATGACTTAGGAAAGTACATGCATTAATAATTCAATAGAATTCCAAAACTAGACTCACATGACTTTATTAAGAACTACAAATGTTTGATTCAACATCTACCACTAAGGTAGTGTATGAATCACATAGGTAGTGTATGAAGGATAAATGTTCAATAAAAAGGGTGATAGATTTAGAGGTTTACTTAGTTAGTGTATGAATCACATATCCACTCCAAATTGTATCATAGAAACATTCTATTTTAGTCTAATATCGTAATACCAAACACTTTTTGGTCTATCTATAAGAGGAGACATCAGTGATAGAAAAGTTAAGGATTTAAAAAAATTCAAAATATTGGCTCCAAAAACACAAAATATGTTTCTAGAATAATATATAATATTATAAAGTAAAATATTCATTTTTAACAAGATTATTTCCGAGATTCAAGATTTTAATATGAAAATCATCAAAATATCCTAAGGGAGAAAGGTCACAAAAAAGGAATGCTAGGTAATTTAAATTATTGTTGTATAAACTATATGTGTCCTTCCAAGATTTTAATAATAAAAAATTAAATGGATATGAAACATGGATGAAACAAAAGTATGGAACATTATCAAAAAAATATAATCAGCCCTATTAGAGTCATCTAAATCTCTCCTGGAGAGAGTAGGGAGTGACATTACCTACCACTCCCTAGGATATTCACAAAACCCTATGAAATAATTATATACTCAACTAAGAGATGAATCTTCGATTTCAAAATAGAATTTAGTTAGCTAAGTTTCTTATAAGATAGAACAATATTTTAATTAAACTATCTACTAAAGTGAAAATATGTGATGCTCAATTTGTTATACCCAAATCCTAATATGATGCATACAGTCCGAAGACAAATGATAAGATAAAAAACCTTGAATAAAAAATGGGATAGTGAGATTGGGAAAAGTAAACAATAGAAAAACCTTTCTATGAACCACATAAGCTAATCTTAGGGATAATCTAATGAACATTACAATTATGGTTAGTCTACAAGTCTAACAGAAACCTAGAGATGTCCAAAAAAATCTCAAGATGAGAAACTAGCTCAAATGGGAAAAAAATTTAGAAAATGTGGAAACTAAAAATCTGGATTTCCGTAAAGAAATCAACTTAAACACTAATTATCCTATTTAAAAAATATGAACAGATTTTGGAAAAAAAAGATGTGGATAAAAAAGTTGATGATGAAAAAGAGGGAATTCCAACTATATTCAAGAATTTCACCCTAACCATTCCTTCCCCAGAAGGAATAAAGAAAAATAACCATTAACTGGAGTTTCTCACCATCATAAATAATTTTAAGAAACTTTAAATCCAAACTCTATTTCATGGGGACATACTTCAAAACCAATATTATAAAAAATAATTTTTGGAAAATTTGTACAAATAAGAATATTTTGGAAAATTTTCCACCAATTATCTCACTTCGGTGTGTAGTGTTTACATACAAAATGGGATACCGCCCAAACATCAAGATCCATGGAGTTTTTCAGACCATGCAATTTAGGGGATAGTGGAATGTGTAAATACTTGTGTGACCATGGAAACAGAATAAATTTGATACCTCTTTAACTATTCCAAAAACTAGGATTAGTATTTCTATAACCCACAACTATTTCTCCTAGAGCAAGCATGATGAACAATTACTCACAAAATATGAAGAGTTAATGGTTTTTTATAGGGATTAATAAAGCATTACCTACCTACAAATTTTCACATACTTGGCATAGAGTGTGATAATGAAGTACCAATCATCCTTCATAGTCCCTTCTATTATATATGAAGATCTTTTATAGAATTTTAAAAGGGAAAATTTATCTTCAACTGTGGAGAAAAAAGGAGAGAAATTTAATTTTTTCAAAAGAACACAAGAACTATCATCAAGTTAAATGCTTCCATGAGATAAGCATAAAGTGATTAAAGAATTTGTTTATGAGGTATCAGAATAGTTTTTAAGAATGATTGAAAAAATTTCTAGAAGATAAAAATTATATAATGAAACTTCCGTAGGTATTTTCTCAGGAAATTAGGTGTTTAGTCAATACGTTTCTTTATGACTTTTTCATTCCATTACGTTCTTGAAATCATAAACACATTTTATTAAGGAAAGATATCTTTATCTAAGAAAATTTTTCTTAATGAAAATTTTCATTATATAAGAATTTTTTTATCTTTACATACAATTTACAATACATTATAAATTTTTTTCTTCAACATATATTAACCATTTTTTTCATATGTAAAAAATTAAAACCTCGTCTAACTAAAAACCATAAAGTTATTATGATTCTAGATTTCTCTATAATTATAAAACCTATTATTTTAGAATTATGAATCCAATTAATTAAGAATTGGGAATCTGATTCTATTAGAATTATGAATCTAATTATATCATAATTTGGAATCCCATTATATTGGAATTCAGAATCTGGTGTCTTCAAAATTTTGAGTATGATTCCTTATTAATAGTGAATCTGATTCTTAGGGAATTGGGAATTTGATTCTCTCATAATTGTGAATATGATTATATTATAATTGTGCATTGGATTCTATTAGAATTTTGAATCTAATTCTATAAGAATATTGAATTTTATTATCTTAGAATTGTGTCTCTGATTTACTTTAAATTCAAATTTTGAATTCATCAAAATTCAGACTTCGATTTCCTTAGAAATCGGATTCTGATTATTAACTTTCTTAGACTCCAATTTTCACAATATTCAGAATCTGATTATATGTGTTTTTCAAAGTTATCATTATTCCATAAATTAGAGTTCCATTTTATCTAATCATATATGTTTCTTAAAATTATTTATTTTTCTTATAATATGATTTCATCCAATCTATTTTAACATAACCATTTCTTTAGTGTCACAGGCATAGGTCCCTCTGACATTAAAGGAAAAATATGATTGTTGAAGGCTAGAGTCTATGGTTGAGAACATTTATATATATACCCATCTATTTGAATAGTTATTTGCTAGAGTTTTTTCTGCGATATAAGGGATGGATGTGCTAAGGATTCGTGAGATATTTGTTCGAATATTCCTTGTGAATATGATTTGAACGTCCTATTTTATGTCAAGGAACATCCAGTTTAACCATCTTAGTGTGAATTTGATTGTAGTTGTTCAATATGTGGTTTCTAGTTATAAAAAGATAGTAATTCCAACTACCTTAAAGATCGAGAGCTTCTGAGGCTTGGAAGACAGAGGTGCTCGTCACCTTAAAGATTGAGGGTTTATATTGATAAAAAGATATAGACTGATTCTGATCACTAAATCAAGGAATTACCCTGGTGTGGGTAGGACATACTTTCTTGAATGTATAAATCAAGGAACATTTATCCAAGGTTGTTGGCTTCCCTCTTATTTTGGTTAAAAGATAACAAAATTGTTTACTTCTCATTCATACCTATTTTTCTTTCCACTGTATTTTACATAATGATGGAATGTATAAATTTTTTATACTTTTTTATTATTGTTAACTCTGATATAGATAAGATTATATAATCTTTAATGTAGAATCATTCATTAAGAATTTTTTTTAATTTACCGAATTAGATCCACCTTTCCAGATCCTAGTCCATGTTTGTTTCTTTAAGAAATGAAAACAGGTTTTGTGAAGAATTCCTATTTAAATTTGGTAAACTTAGGTTTTCATATGGTTAGAAGTGAAATGTTTAAAACCTAAATTCCCCCTTTATTTGAGACTCTCATAACACTATTTGATCCTCAAAATTGGTATCAGATGTTGGACTCTATATTACTGGTACCAACATTTGTTGTTATAGTAGACTATAAGACACTTAAACTAACACATAAGTATATTTCTCAAATTTTATTATGAAAACTTTTCTTTCTCACCTTTTCTTATATAAGTTCACATAAATTTACTTTATTCAATTGTTTCTCAATGTTTTACATATACAATTGATATACTATCTTATTTTTGTGGAAAAATATTTTTAGTTTTAAGAATGGAAGGAATGAATGTTAGTTAAATAGATAATCTAAATCCTACCAAACCTCCAATTTTTTTATGGAAATGGATATGAATACTAGAGATATAGGATGTAGATTTTTTTATAAATACTAGAGTTGAAACATCATCATGCTTAATTTAGATTACATAATTCCTGACAAGGAATTCATAAATTCACAAATCATGAAAAACAAGAGTTTGAGATTAACATTAAGGTACACAATAATTTTTTGTGTTCTATGACCAGGAATATCTATAAGTAGATTTGATCATGTAAAGATATAAATAGAATATGGACGAAATTATTAGTAACGCCTTTTGGAACCTCCAAAGTTTTTGAAAATAGAAGAGCTATTCTAAAATCTAACTACCATGTATTTTTATTTCAATATGGAGAACCTTTATATAAAGTTCAACAAAGGTTTATAAAAATCGTTAATATCCTTTAATAAATTGGTGAAAATGGTCTATATTATGTGATACTTGTTGAAAATATTATATATATCAATTACAATGAGTGGGAATCCAAAAGAATAGAAATTATTGAGAATGCGAATGTTTCTCAAATTACCCTTGATGAGTTATTTATAGCACTTCTAAAACCTAAAAATAGAATGAAATGATATGATTATAGTGGTAATAAAATAATGGAAATGGGAGTGTTAATTTCACTACCACTTGTAGTCAAATAAAATCCAAAACTACTAATATATCTTTCCAGGAAAAGACTAAGAAAACTAATGTTGTTTCAGATTATAGTGATTGTGAACATTCAGATAACAAACTAGCTAATCTATATCAATGGTTGAAAAAGATTGTGGTAATGAATGGTTTCCAATATTGGTACAATAAGAAAGACAAGAAGGATGAGAAATATTTAGAAGTGACCTGTAATGAATGTAAAATAACTGGACATATCAGACTTGATTGTCCAAATCTTAATAAGAATGAAAAAATAAATAAATTCAGAAACAAATAAGTAGAAGTACTACATATCTAATGAAATAAAATTGATGAATTCTAATGAAACCTAGAGTGCTAGTGGTGGTGACTCTTCATATGAATATTCGTAATATGAATCTTCTAGATAGAATAATATTGGTATTATAGCTAGATTACTTATCGAGAAATGTCTCATGGATAAGGTATACTATGTTGAATCTCTTATAAGCATGTCATTAAATTAAAATTATCTTAATGAGAAGTATTTTTACTCTTCAGATGAATAATTTTCCTCATTAGAGGATACCTTTCCTTTTATTGAAGAGGCCTCTAGATTCTGGAAATTAGTTGGGAATGAAAAGTGTAAGATAAAAAATAAGTTAGAGAAATAAAATTCTAGAATATCTATTTTAACAAAATAAATATAAGATCTCTCAAAATATCTTGATCAGTAAACCCTTGATTTGGAATTTTTTTTGCAAAAATATTAAGGAAGTTATTTCTGATAGGGATAATTTTTCTAAGAATATTAAGAATGATATTTCTAAGAATGTTTTTTTAGATACTAAAACTTCTTTTAAAACAATTAACTATGAGGATAAGAATTTAGTTATTAAACGAATGTCCAAAATTACCTATTTAAGACAGATTTTTATAAACACTATACTTGTAAAGAAAACATTGACAAAATTTATTACTTAATATAACCTCTAAAGAATAGTTCTAGAATAATTTACTCTCAACAAAAAACTATTTTTAGTTCTAAATATTTTTTTCTTAAGTGTGCTCTATTTTTCCCAAAAAATAAAAGTGGTGGAAACTGTGAAAGAAAGTGTTCTTAAAAAAATCCAATCCTTAAGATTTCATAAAGATCATTTCTCTACAAAAATGTGGATTACTAAGATTATTCTTTTCAACATATTCAGATCCAACAATGTTCGGGTTAATGAAACAAAACTTTTTCTTTTTCAGAAAAACAAAGGAAGTACCAACAACAACACTAGGTACTTGGATAGTAGATGTTCCTAGAACATGACTAGTAACATAAACTTCTTTGAAAATATCTTTAAGATGAAGGGAGTCAAAGTAAGATTCAGAGATAATTCCCAAAGAGAGATTATTGGTATAGGTAATATTGTTCATTTAGGAAATGTTTTGATTTAATTTTTTTTTTATTAATGGTTTTAAGCACAACATTATAAGAATAATCAAATTATGTGAAGAAGTTTACCTTGTGATTTTTAGGAATGATAAATTCTTAGCTCATAATTCCAAGGATGAATTCAACCTTTCTGCGCATAGGAATGAGATTGTATACACATTTAACTCAAAAAACATTAAAATCCAAGACATACCATTCCTTAGTGAAAAAGATGATCAATATTGGTTATAACATAGATTGTTAAGACATTGTTACTTTATGAACCTATAAAAACTCTCAAACCAAAGACTTGTTAATGATCTACTGGTTATTAGGTTTAATTCGCCAAAAGTCTGTGACTCTAGCTAATATTGTAAGAAAAATAAATCATGCATTTAAATCTATAAGTGATGTTTCAACTTCTAATACATTACATTTAGTTCACATGGATATTTTCAGACCCACAGAAAATGGACGTATTGGAGGAAAATATTATGTATTTTTTTAGTTGATTATTACACTTGGTTTATATGTAATTATTTTCTAGAAAATAAATCAGAATCATTTTATAATTTAAAAACTTTTAGAGCCAAATTTGAAAATGAGAAAACCCAACTATTGATATTTATTCATAGTTATCATGGAAAATAATTTGAAATTTCAGATTATGAAACATTTTGTAGTAACAAAGGTATTACCCAAAACTTTTCTTCTCTAGGAAGCCCTAAAAAATAGAGTTGTTGAAAAAAGAAATAATATTATTCATGAAATAACAAAAAATATGTTGACTAAATATTGAATTGCTATTAATTTCTCGGATAAATCTAAAAGTACCCCTTTATATACTATAAATTGAGTTTTATTCTGACCCTTTTTTAAGAAAACACCTTATTTATTATAGAAAGGAGAAATCCAAAATTTTCATACTTTAATGTATTTAGATGAATAATATTCTTCATGAATAATAAATTTTACTTAAAAAATTTTCACCCAAATATGATGAAGGAATTTTTTAGGATATTCCCCTATATCTACTTCCTATAGAGTTCTCTAAAAAAATTCTTGTATTGTTGTGGAAAAAGTGCATGTTAAATTTGATGAAACTGATCCTTTTGTTTTTAAACAACACATATCTACATCTTCATATGTGTTTTTCAAACTGATTATCAACATTTTATAGAAGATTATTCTCATAAGAAAAACACTCTAGAAAATAGTTATGAAGTATTTACCCCAGAAGAAATTCTCCCTTATGTTTAATAAGATGTTTTAAAAACCGAATTTAGTTGTATCTTAGGAATCATCTTACTGATAAAATAATTGGAGATTTTAATCAACATATAAGGAATAGAAATTCCTTAAGAAATAAATTATAAAATCTACCATTTCAAAACCAATTTTAACCTAAGACTCTTGATGAGACCCTAGGTGATGAAGATTAGATAAAGGCAATGCAAGATAATCTAAATTAATTTGGGAGGAATAGTGTGTGGACCTTGGATGAAATTCCTTAAAAAAATTATTGTTGGAGTAAAGTTGGTCTTTATAAATAAATGTGATGAAAATGGAGTCATCATTAGAAATAATTCAAGATTAGCTACTAAAGTATATAATCAATAAGAAGTAATAGTGAATGAAGAAACTTATGCACTTGTAGAAAGACTTGAATCTATTCACATTTCTTTATCTAATGGATCATTCTTCAACTTTAATATTTTTTAAATTGATATGGTGTGTTCTTTAATTAATTGATATATACAGGAGGAACATTATGTTGAAAAACCTCATGGTATTAAAGACACAAAACATCCTAAACATGATTTTAAATTACCAATAATTTTTATGGCCTTAAACAATCCCCAAGATCCTCGTATGATATAATTATAGTATTTTTGTTTCAAAACAAATTTGTTAAGGGAATTTTGGATCCAACCCTCTTTTTAAAAAGTGATTTAAAATTCATTTAGAGGAATGATAAGAAGTTTATTATACTTAACCACTTGTTAACCATAATTTATGTTTTCTGTATTTTTATGTATAAGATACTAAAAAAATCAAAAATAATATCATTTTAAAGAAATGAAAATTATTTTTCTCTATTTAAAGAGAAATATGGTTTTGGGACTATTTTACACCTTTGAAAATGGTTTTTTAAAAAAATAACTTCAGAAGATAATTTGGGTGGATATAAAGTGGATAAAAAATGTACTTCTAGAAATTGTAATTTCTTAGGAGATTCATTAGTTTCTTTGTCAAGCAATAAACAACACTCCATATCACCTTCCACTACTAAAGATGAATATATAGTAGCTAGAATATGTTGTGGTCATGTTTTTTGGATTCAATACACACTAAAAGACTATGGAATTATTTTTACCAAAAAAAATTATGGTATGATAATACAAATTCAATTTCTATATGTCAAAACCATACACATCACTACTATGAAAAAAAACATAGATATTAGGCATCACTTTCTTAAGGATCACACACATAACGGATATATCATTCTTGAATTTATCAGAATGAAAGATCAACTTGCTGATATATATTTGAAACCATTATCATCCTATAGATTATATTACATTAAAAAAATATAGGAATGATTACCATAAAGTAATCATCCATATTATATTTTTATTAAAACATATCTCTTAACATTATGATATTCATTTCCAAAGGAGGAGTAAATATACTTTTTAAGATTCCTTTTCTAAATTTTTTTCATTAGCACCCGAAATTTTTTACTTTTCAGAACCTAATATTTTAATTTTTCAAAACATGAAATTTCAGCTTTTTAGAACCAGAAATATTAACATTATAGAACCAAAAAAAATTAATTTTAGGTAGGAAAAATGATTAATTTTTGGAACCAAAAAATTTATCTTTTTGGAACCTAAAATTTTAACTTTTCAGAAAATGAAATTTTAACTTTTCAGAACCCAATATTTTAGCTTTTCAGAAACCAAAATTTTCCCTTTTCAGAACCAGAATTTTTTATTTTTTGGAACCTATATTTTTACTATTTTAGGATCTCAGAATAACCTTATCAATACTAAAAAATATTTCAGTGTAATCTAGAAGGTATTTTTTCTTACATCTATCATTATTATTGCGTTTATGTTTCTTGGTATTTCCAATATATTTTATGAGAACCTTATCAGATTCATGTTCCATAAATCTAATTTTTTCATAAAACCACACCTGTTAGGAACCTATAAATCTTTCATGGGCATGTATATCAACCATCAGATCAAATTAATTAAATCTCAAACATTGTATTGACACAAGAAGATGAAACTTCACTCTGAATCCTATATAAAGGGACCCCATCTTCGCATCCTAGATCTGTTGTCTTAGTGTTTTTGTTCCCGAGCTCTAAACCCCTTTATATTTATTGTTTGGATTCCCTTTTTTCCATCACTTTTGAATGTAACTCAATATCTCCTCATAGACTCCAATTCCTCCAAATAAATATCATAATAATTAGAGTATCTTTAGGGAAAAGTTAATGGACCAGAAACTATTTTCTATGTACAATTCCTTAATTGAAAAAGTTATAATGTTTTATTAATGGGAAAATATTTTCATAGCCAGAAAGAATAATCAAAATCCAATGTTTCCTGATTTGGTTATATAATTTTATTATAGAATTCATTTTTATGAACAATGGGTAAAAGACATGTTTTCATTCAAGAGTTATGGAAAATCATATTCTATATCTTTAAAGAAGGGTGTGAGTATATTAGACAAAGCCTATGAAGGTGTGGCAATATTTTTCTCTAAAAAGTTTCCCGATAAGGAAGGATCATTTGAAAAGGATAATCCAGTAGAGTTCCTTGGGCTTGAGGGAGTGAATACATCCATGTTTCAACATCATTCAGTAAACCATAGATGGTACCCATCTATATTCAAGGCGTTTTAACTTCAAGAAAGGGAGATAAAGATGTTATGAAAATCAATGACATATTAATTTTGGACTTTTTGGTAAATTTAAGAAAGATAAACCTGATCAAGTACATCCTTGTAACCATTATCAAAATCATTGGCACAACAAAATCTAAATTAGTAGTGTACCAGAAATTGTGTCCAAGATTAAAATCTTGTGCCTAGATTATTTCAAAATTTCGTGAAAGTATAAGCCCAACACATTCAAGATCACGTTTCTCAAGGATGAAAATTTGAGGAGAATAAAAATCTATTTCAGTGAAAAGACATGTAAATTATTTGATCTTCCTAATAAGGATAGTGTAGCTAATGCTAATAATGGATAATTTGGAGAAAACTCAAATCCAAAAAACCATAATAGGAATAGTTAAGGATCCTAAATGGTAAGAAAAAAACTACTGCTAAACCAATATCATCATCTCCTAATCCAAAAAACAAAATATTTATTCTAAGGAAGTTGTATTGATGTGGAGATAGGATAAAAAGAAGAGAAATGAAGGTGATGTTGTCTTCGGAATAGACCATGTTGAGGATAAGGCCTTGAAAATTCAAGAAGCTGAGGAGATTGAGAAGAATGAAAAGAAAATTAAGTTGGAAAAGAAAATTTCAGAAGCTAAAATTATTCATGCATTATTAAGAGATATTGTGAACTCATCAGAACAAGTTCATGTACTAGAATCCTTCTTATAAGAACCCATGAGCAATTTGGAACCAGTGACAGTTGAGACCAAGATGCCAATTAAAGGAAACAAAGATATTTCAGCTAAATAACCAGTTTTTGAAGAATAATAATATGAGGATAAAGTATATGATGTGATAAAAATGGTCAAATATTATGAAGATATGGAATGCCCTTATGAACCAATTTCAATAAGAACCACCCAGGATTCCTCCACCACGATTATCTTAGAAGAAAAATCGTAACAGGAATATGATGTTGATCAGGAAGAGGTGAATAAAATCCCATAAAATAATGAAATAGAGAATGGTGATCAGAATCTAGATGATAAGGCCAATAAGGATGATAAATTTTATGATGATGATAATTAAATTGTTTAAGTCTCAGAGGAAGAACAAGAAATCCAATGAATTGAGAAGAAAATTTCCTAGGAAGATAAAGGTTAGAAAGATCTTGTTGATACAGCTAACGATGTGATGTTATTGAAAATAAAAGAAGGTTTTTGGTGGAACATCGAAGGATTTTGATAATTAATAAGGATTAATTTATTTAAAAAAGTAAGATGCTAATGATTTTTGATCCTCTTCGTCAATCAAAGCATACTTTGTCATACAGTATTTGTAGAAGACTTTCAATTCCATCCCAATGCTTCTGAATATTGAATCCAAATGAAAACTAAATCAAGAAACAATCAATTATAAGTTAGAATATACAAATATTCTTACGGAAAAGTTTATTAATCATGAATCTCAGTTAAAGAAATTTCTCAACAATTATGATTCCCAAATAAATTCATGCCATGAAATTTTAAAGCGATCAAAATCAGTTGCAAATGAGATGAATATCTATAATGAATTCAATGATTCTATTAATAAATTCAATTATCAATGATATGAAAAGCTTATGAATCTTTTAGTAATTTTTTCAGAGAAACTGAAGGAAGAGAAAGCCGCCCGCCAGATGGATGATAATGATTTTTGTGGAATATATAACTTTTTTGCACTCAATTGAAAACATTTAAGGGAAATAAATGAATAGTTATCTTTGATAGTCATAGTTCAGGAAGGGATGATAAAGTATCAAGGTGAAATGATGCTATCCCAGCAAGAGAGGATAATGGAACATGAAAATAAATGTCAAAAATAGGAAGATCTACTAGAAAAATTACATGAAGATCACCAAGATCTATAAAAGTTGAAAACCAACATGAAAAAGTTGATGCCGAAAATGAAGAAAGATGATTTCTTTTTTCCTGATATTTTTTTGTATTAAATTTTTTGATACTTATTTTATCTCAATGAAATCTTTTCATTGAAATTTTTCTGTATATTTATTTCCTATCTTTTCAAGTACAATTTTTTCCTCGTTCATTTACATTTAAAAATCTCAAAATGTGAGAAAATATTATTTCAAAAAGAATATTATGAAGAGAATTACTAATTAAAGGGAAGTCAAATTAAATTATATATTCTTCTATAAGGGTGGTATCTCTTTAAGAAGAAAAATAATACGATCCTTAGGGGAACTTAACCTAAGGGGTAGCTAGTCATACTCATCCTAAATCATAAACAAAGGGGGTGATAAGTATTTCTTATATGAAAATAGTTCTTTATATTCATTATGAAAAGTATTTTGTGCTTTCCAAAAGGAGGATATCTTTGAGTCAATAAGTTTCCTTATTACTTTTTCAGTACATTATGTTTTGGAAATCACAATCAGAATTTCTAAAGGAAATTTATATTCCTCTATGAAAAAATTTGTTAAGGAACCTTTTATTACTTTAATAATGTTTTATCCTTATCTATTATTTTCAATAACTAATTTAATGTTTTATTTAACATATTTTAACCATAATTTTCTTTAGTAAAAAATTAGAACAATATCTAACTTAGTCCCTTACAGTTATTGTTAATCCGATTTCTCTGTAATTCTGAATAAAATTATATCAAAATACTGGATCTGATTCTTTTAGAATTGTGAATATGATTCTCCTAAAATTGTGAATCTGATTATTTCATAATTGGAAAACTGCTTCTCTTAGAATTGGGAATCTCATTCTTTCATAATTGTGAATCCTCAGAATTTAAAATCATATTCTCTTAGTATTGTGAATCAAATTCTCTCAAAATTATGATTCTGATTCTATCAGGATTATGAATATGATTCTATCAAAATTATGAATCCGATTATTTGAGAATTTTGAAAACGGTTATCCCAGAATTGTAACTCCATTTATCTATGAATTAATATTTTAAGATCATCAGAATTCAGACTGAAATTTATTTAGAATTCATAATCTGATTGTTAACTTAGACTTTGAGTTTCACTATCTTCACAATATTATTAAAATAGTTTGTTAAAGTAATCATTTTTTATTATTTTAGAGTTCCATTTTATTAGATATTATATGTTTTTTAATATTAATAATTTTCCTTCTAAAATGATGTAATCCAACATGTTTTAACTTAACCGTTTCATGAGTGCCATGTGTATATGTCCCTATGAAATTAAAGGAAAAATATGGTGGTTGGAGGAGGGATTCAACCATTGAGAACATGACTATAAATACCTAGTCATTTTGAGATTCTATTTCTAGAGTTTTTTCTAAGAGAGAAGTGTTGGATGTGTTGATAGTCTACGAGAGCTCTGCTCAAATCTGCATTGTGTGAATGATGTGAACAACCTATTCTATGTTCTGAAAATATTATTAAACATGCTCCATGTGTATCTGATTGTAGCTATTCAATAGATGGATTTTGGGGGAAGTAAGAAATAGGTGTATTCTACATTAAAGATCAAGTTATTTCTAGGGTAGGAATATAGAGGTGTCGATCACCTTAAAGAGCGATGGAAAGTGGGGATAGTAAGGCATAGACTGATTCTGATCATTGTATCGAGTTCTTACCTTGGTTTGGGTAAGATAGACTTTTTTGAGAGTATAAATCAAGGGACCTTTATCCAAGGTTGTTGGATACCTTTCTCTTTGGATTAAATGATTACATATTTTTTACTTATTATTTTTAAAAGTAATTATTTCCACTTAATTTTAGTTAAAGATATAATGTCTAACTTTCTTATAGTTTCTTATTCTTGTAAACTACGATATTGATAAGACTCTATACGCTTTAAGAATGATTATTTCTTTACGAAAAAATTTCATATGTTTGTCGATTGGATCCACTTTTCAGGATACTAATCAATGTTTGAGCCTCTCATAACCCTATTTGATACTCACATGAGGAGGACCCTTATTATGAATTTTTGCCAAATTTAACTCAGAACATAGATGAATTTTATATATAATTTTTTTTTAACACAAATGGAAAATCCCGATGTGAGGATAACATCTCTAAGAGAAATAGTGATGAAGAGGAGGAATTTATCTTTTCCTTGTTTAAGAGGAGGTCTATGGACCTTGGTCCCCCTCTGTAATAAATAGTCCCATTAATCCAACAAGCACCATAGAAGGAACTCAAATCCGTTCGTTCTCATTTGAAATACTCTATCATGGGTGAGTTCTCCACCGTTCCTTATAAAATATCATATATGTTAGAAGTTTCCTAATAGATGATTTTATTGTCTATTTAGATTAAATTAAAATATAAAATAGGTTGTTAAATATTTTCAATAAAGGGAATAATTCATTCAAAATCCATCAACAATATTCGCAATGATCTGAACCACAAACTAAGAGTTTATGGGTATATATGGTAAAATTCCAACCTAAAAAAGTAATTAGAATGAAATTTATTAGAATGATTGATGTTGGGATAATTTTACCCTTTATAAATATTCTATGGTTTCTTAATTTCCATATTTTTACAAGGAAGTGGGTTTCACTATTGTGACCAATGAAAAGAATGACCAAATTTTGGTTAGGAAAGAAACAAGTTGGAGGTCTACATAGACTATAAGAAACTAATAACTAACATCAGGAAAAACCTCTTAAAAATTCCATTTTTTCATATGATAGATACATAGTGGAGAAATTATTAATTTTGTTTTCTTGATGGATATTATTGTTATAGCTATAATTTCGTAGCACCTAAGTTCTAGGAGAATTTCAATTTCACATGTCTATTTGTTTCATTTACCAATCAATGAAACTTGTTGGCTTCTGTGGAACTCCAAACACTTTTCAGATTTTTATGATAAAAAATTTATGTGATATTAATTAAAGACTCGTTGAGATATTCAAAGATGAATAATAAATTTTTGTAATTAATTTTGAAAAAAAAAGTATATATAGGAGCTATTTTTGAAAAGTATGAGAAAATAAATATTGTTTATAACCTAGAAAAGTATACATCCAAGATTATTGAATAAATTTTCATAGGTCAAATATTTTCATAGAGGTTAATTGAAGTTTCACAAATGATACCACCACTAAAAAAATTTAAATGAATTAGGAGTTTCTTAGTCCTTTCTAATTTATATTGGAGACTCATCAATGTATTTTCCAAAATCTCTAACCTTCGGTGCTCACTACTTGTTAAGGAATCACCCTTTTACATTGATAATAAGTGTTTATAGTTTTTTAATATAAATAAGGATAAGTAAACATATTGACCAATGATTACTACACCAGACTAGAAGATACCATTCAAAGTGATTTGTGAGGGAAGTGATGTAGTAGTGGGTGATGTTTTTGGTTAAAGGAAATATAAGAGGATCTATGTTTTTACACTACTATTAAGCAATAATATGATATAGAAAATAATTACAATACCACTAAAAATTGATTTTTTTATTTTATGTTTGATATTGAAAATTTTGGGTAATATTTGACAGAATGTAGGTTTTACATTTTCAAAAGATATTCTCCGCTCAAATGTCTTCATGATAAAAAATAAATAATAAAGATCACAAGATAAATACTTCAATAAAATTAATTTCAATTTGAAATAATGAATAAAAATGGTATGAAATTTAGTTATGGGTCACTTTTCTAGGTTTCGCAATTCCTAAGCTGGGAAACCAATGGAAATCAACACCTCCTTTCCTATTTGGTAACTATTTTCTACTTCAGTTAAGTAGGAATCCTGGTTTGATGTTTATGAAATAAATTATTCTATAATATTAATTCCCAAGGACCATTCATAAAACCAGAAAAAATATACTCTTTTATAGTTTAAAATATTACTTCTAGGTGTATCTTTTACTATTTAGGAGATGCGATGATATCATCATGATTAGATCTATGGTAAATGATGAAATGCTCCCCATTCTTGAGATATTTCATTCTTCACAATGGGGAGTACATCAGAGGGGAGATAACACTACTTATAATATCATCCCAAATAGGTTCTACTATCCATATTTATTTAAAGATGCCTATATTTTTGTGATTGGTTGTGATAATTTTCATCGGATGAGAAATTTGTGTGGGAAATAAGAGCTTCCCAAATATAGGATTCTTGAGTTGAATTTTATAATCTGTGGCACATGGATGTCATGTGAAATTTCCCATAATCTAGTGGGAATTAATACATAATTTTTTCTATATACTATGAATCAAAATGGTTTGAGTATGTTGGACTTCCAAATAACAAAAATACAAGTGTTATCAAATTCATCAAGAAGAATATTCTCTAAATATTTAGATTTTTTATAGAATTTATCATATATAATGGAAATTATTTCAATAATTATATGTTAAAATTTTTAATCAAGAAAAAAGGGCAATCTCACAAATCTATAACAACATATCACCCATAATCCAATGGACAAGGTGGAATTTCAAATTGACGGCTGAAACAAATTTTAGAGAAGATAGTTTCATAATCTATTAATGGTTGGTTAGTTAAATTAGATGTAACTTTTTGTTAAAATAGGAATTATTAAAAGACCACCATAGGTATTTCACCTTTCTTGATTCTCATTGGAAAAAACATATCTTATACATGTGTAATTTCATCACAAGTCACATTATGAAGTGATGTCCCTATGGTATAACTTCAATTATATTGATGAGAGGAGGTTGTTGAAGCTAATTGGGTAGAAGGAAATTATAAGGGAAAATTATGAAAATGATAAAATCTACAAGGATAGAAAAAAATCCCCAAATGACCCAATCATTCAAAATATTTACTTCAAGGTTATTAGAAAGGTTTTTATATTTAATTAAAGGATCAATATAGTTACTAGTAAACATAGAACCATGTGGTATGGACCTTTCAGAGTTCTGAAGTTGTTGGTAGTTGGTGTTGAATAGATTTTTGGAGTGGAGAATTTACAATTTATCATAAATTGTCTTAGAAATAAATTTTAATTTGGGGGAGGTGAAGGTCTTGGATACCATCTCATTTATTGATCAATTACCCATCACTAATGTTAAATGAGGTCCATAAACTAAGTGTTTCATGAGAACTAACCAAAAGTAACATTCATGTTTTCTCTTTTTCTCTTTCATTTAATAGTAATAATTCTTGTTTATATGCTCTTAGCACTTAAAAACAAATTTAAACTCTACCCCAGGATTCTTTATTGTGTAAAAAATTTGGAAATTCAACTATGTGTTGGATGGACCAGTAGAGGTATCATCATATTGGAACTTTCTTGAAAACATTTACTACAATGAAACATTGGTTTCTATAAACATTTATCCATCATCCTATTTCATATTATTTTTAATAGGTTCCAACTGTGTACATTCTTGAATATAGTAAGAATGGAGACTACTCAATGATAGAAAGTAGTATACATCTAGAATAACTCTAATGATAAAAGATTCCACTTTTTGGGGATTTTTGTTGTAAACTTCTTATGTAATTATTTTATTGTATTATGTTGAGAATCACGTATAGGGGAATCCCTCTTACTTTTTAGAACAAATATAATTGAATCTCGTTATCTTAATATTGTTTCTTGTCTTGTTGATATCTTAGATGTTGAAAATAAATTGGAACCAAATTTAAAATTTGTTTCTCTCATCAAAATTTTATTCATTCAACTACTCCAGCAGATAATTTTAATCACACTATATTTTAAGCCAAATTTAAATTTTTTTTTGATATTATTAATAAATTAATGAGATTTTTTATTTAATTTCTGATTAGTCAATTTTATGAGGAAACAATTTAGTGAATATTCATTAACCCTTTAAATCTATATATGAATTACTAAATGGTCATTTTAATTTAAAAAAAATTTCTTTTTTAGTAAACAATAGTGATAGTTTCTTATGTGTGTCGGAGATTGGTCTTTAAATTTCTTTTATTTTATATTAATGATTTACTTCTATATCAAAATTCAAAAAATAAATTTAAAAAAAATAAATTTTATTTAAAAATAAGGTTCCTTTACCTATAAATTGCTTAAAACTGGTATATTTCCTGATAGAAAATCACATTATAGTTACTAAGGATGATTTTAAGTATAGAATTTTTGTAATTGAATGAATAATGATAGATTTGACCCATTTTTTTATATAACATAATTCTATGATCAGTAAAATGGTGTTTTGTATGATAGATCCTTATGGAGTTGGAATTAGAATATTAGGAAACTAAACCATTGAGCTTGAACATAGGGGACTCAACCTTTGTGAAATATAACACCATTAACATAAAACTAAAAATATGTTTATATAAGTTCTTTGAATATAGAGTAAAATTTGAAATTGGAATCCCATGGTATATCTAAGAGATATTAGGAAATAAAAAATTGAAACAAAAAAGCAACTTATATATTCAATAAGTTCTTTGTGTAATCATGGATTTTAAAAAATCAATAATGTTCCTACATATCAAAAATGAATTCATTAAGGTGAGGGAAATATGGAACCCAAATAAAGAATGGGGAAATTGACTTATAATGTAATTTTTATTATTGAATCAATGAAGTGAAAAATGGATCGTTTATTTTTAAAACCTGTGAGAGAGTGAAAATTTAGGGTTCCTCTTACTAAGGTTTTAATTCTACTTAAATATTACTTTTATACACATCTAGAATATGAGATTTAATTGGAATTGAAGTAGGGTAGTTGGGTATTTCCTATAGGTTGTATGAAATTTTCAAGGATTAATGAGACTTCTCTGTCTTCACATCTAGTGGGTATTTGAATCTAGGTAGGTCATGTTCTGAAAATATCCTGAACATTTCATAAAAATCAAAGCCCATATCAAAATAATTTTCCTTGAAAATAAATGTTTCAAATTCATTCATTTTAAGAAAATCTATAAAAAAAGTCTATATAAAAACCTAAAGCATGGATAGTTTGATAAAAAAAATTATTTACATATGGGAGAATTCTATGTGGTATTTACTTAAGATAGTTTCCCAAATTTGTTTTGTGTTTGCATAGAGGTTTTAGCTACAATAATTTTTTGATAATTGGAAATTCAATAATTTCGGGTAATTTTATGTTGAATATGTTATTCATTAATAATTAATTAAAATATTTTGTTTTGGAGTTCAATAGATGAATTATTATTGAGATTAATTTCCAATTTATTTTAATGGACATCCATTATGGTGATTTTGGGGTAAATATTAAATGAAAATATATTTCTCATCTAATTTTTATTATGTTTTAAGTTTATAAATAATTCTTTTATAATTATATAGTTTATATTGAACATCAATTATGGAATTAATCCTATAGAAATTCATTGATTTATTCTCTTGAATCTTTATTTAGTATCCAAAGAGATCGTTTTCAATGATTGATGATTACTCTATAAAAAAAGGCATGCATCATGTGAATCCATCATGGAAATAATTTCTATTATTCCCCAAAAATAGAGTTATTGTAGATCCAAAATTTATCAAATGAAATATACCAAAATAATTAAATTACAATGTATTAAAAGACCTAAATTCTAATCAATCACAAGTGTAGATTTGTAAAATTATTGGAGTTGTTGCATATCCATCTCCAACCTGAAATATGTTGAAAAATTGGGAAATATCTTAGGAAATACTATTCCTCTCTTCTCAAACTACCACAAGGGTATCATCTATGTTATTAAGCCTTTATCTTGAATCTACTACACTTTAGGATAAAGTGGGCACACCCATTAAGTTACCACATGTAAAAACCCAAAACCCTCACCAACATACCATGCGGGGTCCATGTGGTCAAACTCATTTTCAGAAAAATACCCCATAAACTAAACAATAATGAATACTAATTGAACACATATAAGAGATATAATATTATATTCCCAAGTAGTTAACCAACTGATAAAAAGGATAACCTGACAAATCCCAAATTGGGAATTAAATTGAGGATGATATTTCATTTGATTATAAAGGATATATTGAGTTGATATTTTCTGTATGAAGAATATAAATAATGTAAAACAGAAAAGTTAATCTAATTTTAATATGAATTTCACTAATTTCATTCTTGAATGATACAAGTTAAATGATGGATAAAGTCATATGAACCCAATAGAAGATTCTCTAGGCTTTCTAGTGAATACATTGAATGGATATCTTATTACTGAAGATGTGTAACATAAGTATAATCATGTAGATTGAAGCTTGATGATATTGATTATTATGGGGGAATTTGAGGCCACAAAACTACTCATATAACTGAGTAATGAAATTATTGTTGATAATACGAGAATGATTCTGAGAGTTGGAAATATGTCTGGGAAACACAGTTGAATATCGATGGTCTTATATTTAAAACCAGAAGTATCATTATCTTTGAAATTGAGGATTTTGGAAGATTCAAAAATATTCAAGAAGATTTGAATGTTGTTTAATTTAACCAGTCACATTTTGAAGGAATCCTATGCTTTCTGGAGAAGAAGCTTGAGGCCAGGACTGAGTCTAGTTATTGTAAAATTGGACTTTGGTTATTTATATAAGATTATTGAAAATCTTCATTTATTTCCCAATTTATACATGAATCCAAGAATAATATGGTGAATCAATCTCCACACTGGAGTGGATGCGTTGATTTTTGAGGATACACACATGGAGATCTAAAAAATGGCTCATGAAAGGATTACTTTAGGGAATCATTAATGTATAGGAGTCACTCAGGGGGCCCAATCGCATTCAAATGTTAGAAAATTAGATAAAGCAATGTGTGTGATGAGTGATAGAGGCACCTGAGGATGATGATATATTCCCAATTATAAGGGATTCGGGAACATAAATTTGAATCTTAGCTAAATTGTAATTGTGAATATTGAATATAGTTTTTCCCAACTTGAGTATGATCAGTTGAGTATGAATTAATACTATGATAAAAATCAAAGATACTTTTCATAAATTGGAATTAAAATTTTAGAAGATTTTAATGATGGGAGGGACCTTGTAACTATCTTAGGTTGTGGATGTCTGGAACCAATATAGGGTTCTAATTTTTAGTGATGTTTAGTAAGAAATTTGATGTAGATTTTAAGATTACTATGTTCCATTTGAATGAATGGAAGTTAGTTTGAATATTTTATGGGATTTAACACATGGTTGATTTGATATAGACTTTCTCGACTAGTTTCCATTTTCAAATCCCATGTCTTGGAATAATCCTACAACTTAAGACCAACTATTCCAAATCATTTAATCCTGACACACCTAAAAATTGAAGAGAACCTGAATTTTAATTTTTTGAAGAATTAGATCCTGGATCATCGAACATAAAAAACCATTGATATCTAATAATTTTCAAATTTGGATCTATATAGCAGATTACGGGGGGATTATATAGGATGTTAAAATGTATAGAGAATGTTTTGTGTGGATATTATTATCGATTGGGTGACATGACCACATGAAGTGGAGCACATTCGACTACTATGGTTTCACTTGGGTCTCCTATATGAAAGATTCTAGATTATTCCTAAATGTTATAGGGAATTGAATTCAATTTTATGGCCTCGTATTAGGTCAATGAAAAGGGATATGGTCTATAGTGAAGGTTCCAAAAGGCGGTCTGGGAGATATTTTCAGATCTATGGACGTGATCTCTAGTCAGGGATAGGAATGATTACTATTATTAAGAAGAAATTTATCATATTATGGGGCGACATAGGTTAAAAGAGGACATTTAGGGACTTATTATTGGGAAACTAGAGAAGAACATATCGGTGTGAGTTAGGAGATGTATAGGAGATACTGAACAATAGAATAATAATTTCTCTCTTATTATTTTTTTTATATCATTTTCATAGATTAGATTTTATTGAAATTCTTAATTCTTGTTTGATCAAACATGATCATCCGATGGACTTTTTCAGGGGAATAATACTATATTGGTAATCCATTTACATTATTCATGTGAATTTTTTTCCAGTCACTTCTTTCAATATTTTATTTTATAAGATACTTATATTAAAAAACAACATTTTTTAGGAATGATGTTGGAAAAAATTATCTAACTCTTTATTTTTTTGAGATTCATCCAAAACATTAACACTCATGAGAGTTCCACAAAAAAATCGAGAACATTTTTATTCAAGTGATCATAAGATCATCATTATTGAATTAATGAATTTTACAAATAAAAAATCATTGGAAACAGTCACTCGTTGGTTGATCAGCCGATATATTGTTTACCCACATTTAATTCAATTAAATTGATTTTTATTCATGATAAAATAAAAATTATTATAAAAATAGTAAATAAAAATTCACTAATCTAAATTCTAATTTTTCTAACTTACTTTTTTATATGTATTTCTCAATTTTTCTTCCTACATATCATCCGCACTACTTCATCACCACCAACATCATTTTCATTCTTCATTATATCACCATTGTTCGATTATTTAAATGAATTTGATAGTTATATTTATTGGTCAGGTAAAAACACACAACTATACTTACCCATTGATTAACACATACTCACCACTAAACTAGTTCAAATTATGGGTTTAAATAAATAATTTGCCATCATCCGAATCAATAACTCAGGGTAATGGTAACAAGGCCTGATTAAACCATGGGTATAAATGGTTCACAACTAAGAATCACTTATAACATTATTATTTTTATCCCTCATGGTTTTGGATTAATCTAAAAGTGGATCCCATTTATTAGAGATAAATTGGAGGGGGGAATTGATAGTGTTTTTGAAGACTTAATAATAGAATTTTTGTAGGATTGATATTATTTTTTCATGAATATTTTTTACTTTTCAATAAATCATTTTATTAAAATAGATATTTTACAAAGAATTTGTTTTCAAAATTAGTTTAAGTGTGTCTATTTTGGAAAATATCACCATCTTTTACATAAAACATTTAATAATGTAGTTGATTTTATATTTGGTATCCTAGTAAAATGTTTTTTTAATTTAAGTGGACCTTTATGTAAATATTTTATAATGGTTCTGGTCAATTAAGATATAATTTAAAATCATAATAATGTGAAAATGATTTTTTTGGAAATTTTGACTTGTAATAGAGTTATAAAATGTTTCATCAAGTATTTAAATGAAATAAAATGTTTCTAATGATTTATTATTTTAAAATATGGGTGATATAATTTTTTAGGTTATGACTTGGAAAAAAGAAATTTTAAATTATTTTGGAAATAAAATCATTAAAATAAAATAAAGAATTATAATGGGTTAATGGAGTATTTTAATTTGAAAATTTTTAATTTCTTTTATTTTTTCCTTATTTTTAAATGGGAATTATATTGTGTAGAAGGTGGTAGATGAATTTAATACATTCATATCTAATTATATTTCTAATATTCCTCATATAATGGTAAAGAAATATAGTAGATGGCTTGTTTATAAAAATTATTCACTCAATGAGTCCATTTTACCCCAAAAATGAGTTTCTTTTTTTCTAGACTATAACCATTATCTAAAAGGAGTGGTATATTTTCAACATTCTCTACCCTTGCAGCCGGTGTTCATTGAGATCATTAGGTCACAATAAAGGATTTTTTTATTTTCTTTTGTTTTTGGGTTTCTTGAGGAAATTAGAATTTGGTTAAGGCTTGGTAAGTTTTTTATAGGGTGTTTCTTTTGGGTGATTCTTGAATGATTTATGGGATGATTTTTATTGGTGGTTTATCTATTTCAAGGAATTAAATTCTATTTCATATGGGGAATATAGTTTAATGGTTATTAGGATGTGGTTCTATTCATTTTAGCTTCAGTTGTGGGCAGTTTTTGGATGAATTTGGATGGGATAAAAATCTATGATATTTGGGAGCATGATCTAATAGTTTGGACTGAGGTTCTTTTTTTATAAACACCTAAGGGTGATGATTTTGTTTTGTGGGTGATCTATGAGATAATTTCCCATGGTTTAGTTTCAAGTTTGCTTACATAGATCTATGGGGAGTGGTTGGTTACATTGTTTTTTCTTATTATATATGGGTTTTGAGTGTTTTCATGGTTCATTTTGGATGGTAAGTAATTGATGGGATCCTGGTTGACTTTATGAGATCATTTGGGGGCTGTTTAAATTGTTTTATGGATGGTATCTATATCATATTCTTATCATGTTCTTTGGATGGGTCAACTATGGTTAGTGGATGGGGCGAGTTTTTTATGATGGAATTCTCTTAACAATGTTTCATTTCATTTATCAACTTTAGAAGAATTATAAATTTTTGGGCGACACAAATGTGGTCCATCCTACTTGTCCATATAATTTAATGTTTCTTATTTGTTCAAGGCTTGAAGTTGGTTGGTGTGGTTTAGGTTTTTGATTTCTATTCCTTGTGGATTTTGGTTGGATAATCTTGGGATGGTAGACTGTGTTTAGTGGTTTCTGCCCTCTTTAGTAGATTTTTCAATGAATATCCACATATATTTTTTATCATTGTGTTTCTCAGGGAATACATAATTATGGTGGGGTGATAATAACACCCTATTGTTTTATTTATTTAATGAAATGTTATGGTAAAATAAATTTTTGAATGTTTTGGGATTGAATTTTACAATTTTCTACAATATTTCTTATGTACATAGTTATGGCATGGTTACTACACCATTGGGTAAACTATGAAAAAGAACCTTCAATATGGTAATCTTATCTACATCGAATAGTGCGTAGTATTTTGTATAAACTATTTAGGTTGTCTTATGTGAAATTATCATTTGTTTTTTTGTGTGAATGATTAATAAACATGTGTAATATATAGTCAATGTGGTACCTAGGGGAAGCCATGCATCATACCTTTCCTTTTGACTATGCATGAGGGAAGTGGAACAAGATTTTCTCATGCTTAGTATAAATCATGTTAATTAACTGTATATCAAATCAAAATTTATAAAGTTACATCGGCATGGTTTAGAAAAATTTGCATTCAAACAGTGATGGTAACAATGGTTTAATTTAAAGATGAATTTACATATTTTACCTGCTAGCTTTTAACCCCTTTTCATCTATCCTTATCCCACACTAATTAGGATAGCTCTGCGGATCTCAAACGGGGTTAATATTTCATCTCATTCAATTCTTGGTTACTTTTTTATATTAATGCGTTTTCAAGGAAATTTCTCATCTTTCTCTCTTTTCCAGTTATCTCCATTTCCTTCATCCAATACCCCTTATATTTTCTATATCCCTTGGAACCCTAATTTATGTATAGTTTGGATAAGGGGTTTTTTGTCTAATATTGAGGTTTTCGTCATTTAGGGAATATATAGGATGATTATTGGCCTGTTTGGGTATTCATTACCGAAGGTTATGCATTCTACCACAATTTATATATTTTTGAGGTGTATTTTTCTATGCCATTAATTTTTATGCATTTTATTGATGTTTAAGTGTTATAAAGTTATTTTTAAATCAATGAATATTTAAGTATATGATTTTTTAAATGTATATATGAATTTTTTCTTTGTAATTATGGGTCATAATAGAAGTAATTATCAGATGGAATTGTATTTTTTTTGAAATGAATATTTTAAATGTTCCAAGTGTTTGTAAAATTTGGAAATACACTTCATTAAATTGTCTTGTTAGAAAATGTATTATTTGAGCCCTGATTTAGATTTTTTTTCGATAGTGTCAGGTTTTTTAAGAATTATTTTGTTTTAAGAATGGTTGTTTATTATGTTATAAAAATTATTTTGAATGGGTAAAATTTTGATTAAAAGGAATGGAATCATCATTCCAAGTACGTTATCACATGAAGGCCCATTTTGGAGCTATACAAGGGTTTTATTGCTCATGATACACTCTTTCATTTCCACTATTCTTATGTGACCCTTTGTGGGTTCTTATATTATTGTATGGTGATTTAATGAACAATGTGAAGGTTTTTATTTTATGAAAGTTTTTTCGAGGTAATGTATATGATTTCATGTTCTTTACCTTTGAAATTATCTCGGTTTCTTTCCAACCATAATGATTTTTTGTTCATGGTAATTCTCGGTAAATTAGTATAGACTTGGTTAAGAGAAAACCCCTAGTGTGTATTGTTCTATTTATATGGGGTCATTACACATGGATAAAGAGTGATGTATGAAAATATTATTTACACATGGTAGCTTTGAGTTCCTAGAATAGTAATTGGTATAGAATAGTTCAGTGAGACAACCTCGATATACAGGTTCTTTAGTGTTGTCTTGGGGTCCATGTTTTTAGTACATGTTTATATTACTTGATTACCCAGGATTCTATACCGTGGAATGTATGTATATGTTGTTATATATTGTGAATTTGTTATTTTTTATACCCATATGATTTCATGTCTTGTAGAACCCCCATGTTATTATTTATTTTCATTTTCAAATTGATTTTTAGTTATTCTTTGATTATGATATTTTTTCCATGGGTGGTTATATGCATGAAATGGTTTTAAATGTTGGTTTGAAAAGATGTTTTAGAAAAATAGATACATTTTATTTTATTTTTAAACAAGGTTTTTATAATGGAATTAAAAAATTAATTTTTTATGAATTTCTAGAAATAAAAATGTTTATTTGTCCATTGATATTTTATTTGAGTGACATTAAAAATCTTAAAATTGTTTAGATTATTGAAATAATGATTTTTTATTTTTTCATTATGGGTTAAAAATTGTTAAAAACGTTATTTTGTTTATTTTATTTAAAACTATCATTCATTTCATGTTTAATTACTCAAATTTCAAGGACTGCATGTTAAGATCCAAATGAGATTTTTAGAACACACCCTACACACACATTGTTATATGAGTATGTAACTCTCATGCTTTATAGAGTCTTTTGCTTCCATTTAAACTTGTTATTGTTTATTTCGATTTATTTATGGTGAGTTTGGATTTTTATGGAAAGCATGGGTTTCATTGAGGTACTAGGGAATTATGTTCGAGTTTGGCCATAATTTTGATATGTTGTTGTATAGTTAAATATGGCTAAACATTATTACATGTACCCAATTTATATTTTTTTATTCCAATTATGTTGTAATTCTTGGTTGATGTATGTTTTTTGATACAAATGGCATGAATTGTTATTACTATGTACAACCATTTTGGTTATATTTTGTATTATGATTATGCTTATTTGATCTTGTATGGACATCCAAATAATTTATGGCACATGATAGAATTTTGGTAAAAATATATATCTTATGTTAAATCTAATTCATGGTTGAAATTGTTACCAAGTCTGTTACCTTGATGCCCGGGCACTAGTTTCTTTATTTTTATGGATCGAGAATGCCCATTATTATTTGTGACTGATCAATATTGGTGATGTGTTGGGTCGGCCCAAGTCAGTTAATTAAAAAATTCTATCAGATCCTAGGCTCAGGTAAAGGTCCTATAGGTTCTTCAATATTTTCTCATGATAATTAGAGTATGTCATGGTATTTTTGAGATAGGGACATTGGACCTTATGAGGTAGGTATGTGGGGAACCTTGTGATCAACTTCTCATTCAAAATCCAATGTTACCATGGGTAGCTGGGTTTATGACTTATATTTTATTTTTTTTCGGACTAAATAATTTATTTTTATGTGAGTGGATGATATTTGATTTCTATATTAGTTATAGAAGTAATTTTTGGTGATACTTATTCATTTTTGGGTGAAACAAAGATAGAACTAGGACTACATAGTTAACCTAGATAGCCTATAAAACCATCTGGATCCCATGTAGATAATTTTATAAATTTTTCATAGTTTTTCACTTGGTTTGAAAATTGTAACGATCCAAAATTTTATATTTTAAATTCACTTCTGGGGAAATATATGCCTTATTAAGTGATTTATTCTTATAAAACACATGCATTATATTTCCTTTTTTATTTTGGACTATTATAAAATCTGGCTAAAACTGTATGTCCTGCTTAAAATACTGTTAACAATTATTACCATTGATAATATTTATTCTACAATGATAGTTATGATTATTGTATCTAAATGTTTATAAAAAATCTATTTTATATAGAATGAATAAGTGATGGAATCAACCAATTGAATCATTCCCAATGAAGCCCATTTATCAAAGATTCTAAGGGATATGCCATCACTAGGATATACCCTTGATTAATCCCAATATAAGATTCAATAACTAAAACACTAAAAAATCCCCATATAGCACATTTTAAAGATTATAGGGATCTCTAACCCTACCATGTTCATCGAACCACCCTAATAAAGTACTGCCTCACACACCTTATGCTTAATGTGTATGTTTTTGCAAAAGTGGGTTATGTATATAGACCATAGTAGCATGAATCTGTATAATTTATTTTTAAATAATAATAATTCTATTGATTCATTTTAATTATTAATTTAGACATGATTATATTATATGCTTGATGAAAAATATTTTCTGAAAAAGTAAGCAAGATTGTATTTTGGGGAAATATATAGTTTCAACATAAACAATATTTTTAATAAATTTATGAGTTTTAGAAAAAAAATGTAACTTTCATGAAATAGTTATATTAAATAATATTTATTTTAATATATGTGGTAATAAATTTTATGGATGTCCTATTTAATTTTTTTAAGGGTGGGAATGTTTTTTTTGTTATAAAAACAAGTATTTTTCAATAAAAATAATTTTTATCTATAAGAGAAAAATAATATATTTAGAAATTAGGTTTTTTAAAATAAATATCATTTTTTAAATGATCATTTCAAAGTAATTAAATTCTGTATCTTCTATAATATTCTATGATGATTGAATTTTTGGTTGAAATTAAAAATGTTATAAACATCATATTTCTATTAGGACATAATAATGCCCCGAAACTAAAGTAATGATTACTAAAAAGGAGTAGTTTCACAAGATTATTTTTACCATTAAAATATTTTTTTTGAAGTTATTTAATGTATTTACAAACCTATAATTAATCCTTTGAAAACTATATTATATTTTAATGTTTTAAAAACAAATCATTATGAACATCACTCACTCCCACATCATGAATGGTGTTATTTTAATGATTTTGGTTCTTAAATAAATAACATATTTCAATCCTTCCATCTTTAGTAAAAATAATGCACAAAATACATGTGAAGGATTTTTTTTATTTTTTTACTTAGACTCCAAAACCTAAGTTTAGAAATTAATAAAGAATCCATCTCTGATTTTCTATAAATACCCACCCATCCTCCCATTCCCCTTCACTCAAAACCCATATCGAATAATCATACTCTTCATATCCCTCTATAAATCCATCTTAATGCATCCCCATGTTATTAATAATCCTCTATAAAACTTTTAGATGCAGCCCACCAAGGAAATGGATTCTCTTCATATTCCATTTTATTCAATTACTATCTTGTGTTAAGACTTTTGATTTCAAATTGTTCAAATTTAAATGTTTTTTACACATTAATCTACCGTAATTATTATTCATAGGTAATGATGTACCACTTTTCACTCTCATTACTCCATTTCAAGAACCTTTATATTCACCCATTATGCTACCGAAACTATTACCTGATTTTCCATGCCAAACTATTGTGTTTTCATTACCAATCCCAATTTCCACTCGAGTTTCTCACATAATTGTACCTAACTTCATTTATTGGGAACTTATAGGTCTGAATTCCACACTCCTTAATCATTGGGATTAAAATTTATGAAATATGTTTTTATGTTGTATAATCTATGTGGTACAAAAATGCATGTACATGATTAAATTTTGATCAGTGATACCAAAATTATATGACACTCCAATGGATTTGGTAATATTTTCCTCTCATGAGATACCATATATAGTGAATGGGTAGTAAACCTAAGCACTATAAGATGGGGCGTCTCAATAGTGATACTTGACTTTGGCTTATGATGTCACGTTTTATGTTATTTTTTTCAATCATATGATTCTATAATGTTCTCATATTATATAATTCTTCAGCATTAATGGTTATGTTTTTCACCCTTTTATGAAACCATGTTTTTATCCTTTACTAACATTTACTACCTTTCTTCTTGTTTTTATTTGATTATTCCTTTATCGTGCTTTATAGTTCACCTCTTTCTTATTTACTTTCCTAGTTTATCACATATAGAATTTGAAGATCAATGGATTTTTACAACATAATATTGATTTTTATATAATTTACCTATAACTCATTTTCAATCTATTGAGTTTTGTACCTAATTTCCGGTATACAAGAGGCCTCTCAATCTATGGGATTGAATTATGGGTATATTTATATAATAAATCATTAAATAAAGCATATAAATGGTATGGGTTATTTTAGTTTGTATAAGAGCAATGTTTGGTTGTTTTGAGGATTATTATTAGAAATCCATAGGGAAAACCATAGGGATAAGACTAAATACACGAAAATATATCAAAATTTTAGTAAGTATAAAGTTCTTGGTTACTCAAGAAAAAACATATCTTTATCTGTTTTTGAAATTGGATATATCTATGGATTTTTTGTACTTAGGGGTAATAACTCTAAAAGAGATTGTTGGATATCTGACATGTACCCACTACGTGAAAAATAGTATTAAGAGTAAATACCTCACTAGACACTCCTAAAATATATTCTTTGGTTAATGATGCATTTTTTAAAAACCATTATGAAGGGAATAAAAATTCTTATGAAATTAAATTTTAGGAAATAACTTTATGAAATCTAATATAGAAACCTAAAAAATGGGTAAAGGAATACATGTCATATATATTTTATCCCTTTAATGTTCATAGTTTCCATTTTATATTTTTAATATTTTTATAATTATAATCCCTAATCTTGTTTTATTTTAATCAATATTCATAAATAGGAGGAACTGATTTAATAACCAATGAGTTGGGAAATGTGATTACTAAACAAATGAGATACCCAACTCAATGGGATCAATAATTAAAAAAATTATGAAAATACTTCCTCAATTAAATAAAATTTTGAATAGAGAAAAAAATCATCTTGAACACCCACATCTCCCTAAGAAAGATAAGATATAAATTGAGGCCTTTCTGAAGAAAAGGCCTCTGACTTTCAGTGGTACTTTTGATCCCTTAATCACTTAACAATGGATCAAAGTCATTGAAAAGAACTTATTTATCCATAAAAGACTCATAAAAGAGAACATCATGATGGATATTTATCATTTAAATGGAGAAGTTTTTCATTTTTGGTCATTGTTCAAGAATATGAATCCCCTGGATGAAATCAGAATTATAGTGGAAGGAATTAAATGGATGGTTTGCAATAAATATTCTCTTTTCACTCTCTAATATAAATTATATAGGGATTTCATTTACTTAAAGAAAATTGAGGATAAATCTATCAGTGTATAGGAGGAAAACATCAAAAAACATGTATGATACACCATTTTATTTTCCATTGACAATGAAATTATATATGAAAAATTATTTAGTGGGTAAAATCAAAATCTATGAAAAGAATTTTCAATTATAGAAATATATATCTTTGAAGAAATTTTCTAATATTCCTTCAATGTCTAAATATATACTAGAGAATCTAAAGGGTATCATGGTACTATAGATGGGAAAAAGAGAATATAGATTAATTCTGGGGAAAAATATAGGAATCTCATGGTGGTTAGAAATGTCAACATCCCAATTGACTAATTTATTGTCATGAGTATCTTGAAAATTTCCTCAATGGGATAGGAAAATTCTTTATGTCTGGTAAAGAGGGGCCCCATGCTAGCGAATTTCAATGGGAGAAAACCAATAATGTTATCGAAGGAATATATGATAAATTAACCCCGTATCCTATCATATAATGTTTCAAATTAATAAATAAAGGACATTATGAGAACCAATGTACTAATCCAATGTTTATCGAAGATAACTGAAAAAAACAACCGTCAAGGACAGGAGATAAGGGTAATCATATAGTATCATAATTTATGAGGGGGATCAAGACAATTAACTATTGATGGGTATATTTTTTATTCATTTAAGAATAGAAAATGTAATATTTGATTTTATATTTATGCATTCAATCATATCATGAATGTTTAGTAATACTATTCAAACACCACCTCAATATATGGAAGGTAATTTATTGATAAAAACAATAAATGGGGGTATTATTTCATTCAATGTGCATAAATTCCCCGATGTATATATTTTTTGGATAAATTACCAAGAGAACCTTTTTCACACTTCCTTCAGTGTAATACGAGGATTTTCAAGGAATGGATTGGATTTCCTTGAATAGAGCCAATATAAATTGTCAAGAGAAGGAAACCACCCTCTTTATTGGGAATCACTCTCCAGATATATAGAATTGTAAAAAGAGTATGGATCCGCTTTGGAATCATCATCTCATGCATTGATATTATTTCATTATGAGAAACTGTATCTTTCTCAAATGATTGATATTAAGGAAATGATCATCCTTAATTATAGGCCCACTGAATGAGAATATGTTGATGTGTTTTCGAAAAAATTTCTTAGTCTTCTTCCTAGTTGAGAGTTTCAATTTTCAACAAAACATACACCAAGATCCTATCCAATATGAAAGTCTTCATATATAAAGTTCAATTTTGAACATTGAAAGATGAATAATCAGCTATAAGAGAATCTGAATAAACAATTATATTAAAATGTTCTCCATAATGGATTGAACCAGTCCTTCTCATTAAGAATAATAATGGTACAATCCACCTATTAATTGATTATTTCGATCTCAGAAAGGTCGCGATAATAAAAAATAAACCACTACCAAGTATTGGTAACTTGTTCAATCAGTTATGTGGACCCCAATACTTCTTTAAGGTAAATATTCAATCACGGTACTATCAATAAAAGGTAAAGAAGGGGATATCCTAAATTTTTCTTTTTATATAACGTATGGGCTCTAGTATTACATATTACTTCCATTTGGACTCCCAAATTCCCTAGTTATCTTCATTTTACTCATGAATAAAATTATTAGGGATTACCTTGACAAATTTGAGGTACTTTATCAAGATAATATTCTTATCTACTACCAAAGAAAGGAGTAACATGGGGATAGTTTTAATATAATAATGAAGATCATGTCAAACAACAAGTTATATGGGAAGTACCATAATTTTTAATCTTAGATAGAGTATGTAACATTTGTGGGGCATGTTATCACCATAAAAGGGGTATATATATATATAAAGATTTTTTGAAAATAGAGGAAATTAAATGATGGAATAGAAAAATATTTGTAAAATAGATCCGTAGTTTTCTTGGATTAGATGGGTATAATAATCGATTTGTGGGAAACTTGTAATTTTTTCAAAACCAACTACCATGATTACTAAAAAGGATCTGATGTTTGTCTGGACTAATGAATATTATGAGATCTTTAAATAGTTACAGAAGAGGTTAATCACCGCATTTGTGCTCACATTTCTGACCTATGGGGATGGATTTGTGATCTATAGTGATGAATCTAAATATTTCATGGGTTAGTTTTAATGAAAATGACAATATGATAGCTTATTCCTCCAAAGAAATAAAGTTCGAGGTCCAGAACTACCTGTTGTATGACTTGGAAATTACCTATAGTGATCATCATAATAAATATTTGGAAATTTCTATGGGTAGAAGTGTGACATTTATATGGATCATAAGAGACTCAAATATATATTCACAAATAAAGAGATAAATATTCTCTAACAATGGTGGTTAGAGAATATCAATGATTATGGTTTTTCAATCTATTAACGTCCTAGTAAGGCACATAAAGTGAGTAAAAATAATCCCACAACACTATCCACTGTGATGATTGAATGGGATCCAATATTCAAGGACATGAAAAGTAAGTTCTTGGGAAATATAAAATTAATTTCATCCTATATTCCTCAAATAACATCTCAAAAATACATTCTTGAGTGAATAATGAAGGCCCAAAAAGATGTTCAAGAGTTGTTGGGAAAGGTAGACAATATTCTAAAGTTCAAATTTACTGAAGATGAATTTGTATGGTTGAGAACCTAGTTATGTGTCCCATGAAAACAATAACTAAATAAGGAACATCTAGATGATTTTCAATACTCATACTTCTCTATTAGTCCAAGAATTAATAAGATATATAGGTATATGAAGCCAATGTTTTTATAGGATAACATGAAAAGTGATATTGTATAATATTTATCTTGATGCATAGTATTCCAAAAAAGTAAATTCTTAATGGAATAAGTACAAGGATATGATGCAACCATTTACCATACTAGTATGGAAATAGAAAACCATAACCATGGATTTCATTATTGGACTTCCTATGACATATAAAAGAAATAAAGTCATTTGGGTGGTAGTTTATCACCTTGAAAAGTCAAAACATTTCATATCTATCAAAATTATTTATCTATTGAACAAATCACTAGGATATATATATATATAAGATAAGTGGTAAGACTAAATGGAGTTACACTCTCCCTTATATATGATCAAGAAATAAGTTGTTCTGTGAGGTTCTAGAGGATCCTTTACATGCATTGGATACATAGATCAGTTTCAGAATTATTTCTCCACCACATACAGATAGTCATTCTAGGAGAAAAATTCAAAATCTAGAAGATATATTGAGATAATTTAATGTGTGATTCCAATTTCATTAGGATTATCACCTTCTCCTAATATTTTTCTCATATAACAATAGTTTCCATTAAAGATTTAAAATGGATCCATGTGAGGATCTACATGAGAATAGATTATTTAATTCAATATGTGGGGATAAAGTTGTAGAGTGGAAGATAATTATAAATTATAATATATACGATATGATATAGAAGGTATAAACCATTCAGTGTAAAATAAAATCTCTTTAAAGTAGAAAGAAAATCTAGATAGATAATTATTGGTGACACTGAGTTTCTAAGGATATAGATAAGGAGTTACTTCTTTTATCACTAGTAAATAAAATCATGAGGTTTGTAAAGAATGGAAATCATATTATTAGATATATCTGCCACTTTGAGATCCTTTATCAAATCTGAGTTGTGCCCAATTGACTATCTCACCCACATAACATTTCTCAAGTACATAATGTGTTCTCTGAATCCCTCTTAAAGAAGGACATACTAGACCACTCACTTGTATTGAATCTTGAAGATGTACCTTTTTATAATGACCAATAATTTGAGGATAATCTACTTAAAATCTTATATCATATAGATAAACATTTTGGAAATAAGAAAACTCGTGGGGTTATAAAACTACAGTGGAAACACATGTTTGAAGAGGTAACATGGGAACTAGAAGAGGTAGTGAAACAAAAGTACTTCCATTTATTTTAGTATATGGAATAAAATTAGGAGGGAGAGATTTATAAAGTTAGGAATAATTTAATGAATAATACTTTTATAAATGAGATTCCCATCGAAATGAACATATTATTTAGAAATTAATGTAGCCATAGAATACAATTTCACTATATTTCATTTGATAATTTAATATATTATAAAATATAGACATAATTCTTTTTAGTATTAAAAGGACATTAAGAATCATAACCATTTTTAATGTTGTCAATATATAATGGATGTTAAGATGTGTATACATTGTGTGTTATAAAAATGTACTTGACATAGAAGGTAGAAGAGACAGCCTCGGCCAGTAGAATTGTACCCTATAAATCCTAGATTTTGGAGCTTCTGAGAGATATGGAATCATGGGGATTTTTTATTTACTAATACCAATCCAAGATTCAATATCTAAATCTTAAGGGAACCGTTTTATGGGAAAAGTTCCGGAATTTTTAGATTACCACCCAAGAAATGTTCATAGAAACACCCCATGAAAGTACTATCATTGCAAACCTCTCCCTTAGGGTGTATGTTTGTGTGATAAGGGGTTATGTATCCACACCCTAGTAGAATGGCATTTTATATTTTCTACTAATAAATTATGAATTTTTTTATCTATTTAATTATTATATTATACATGATTATATAATGAGTTTGATAGAGGTTGTAGACGGGATGAGGGCTGCAGGGCGGGCAATGGTTTTCGTCACGTAAGATGGGAACTAGGGTTTCCTCATGGCGATTCCTCACTTCTTCGGGTTCGAACTCCTTCCTCCTGGTGGAAGATCGACTGATCTCTCTAACTCGCGGTGTCTCAACCGTGACAAGGCCTGCTCTACCTCGCGGTGCCATAGCGGATAGGCCTCGGCACCGATGAGATCCTGTTTATCCTCATCCTATACTATTCACGGATCTGGTGTCACGGAGAGATCCCATTCCACTACAGATCAGATGCCCATTGTTGGATCGGTTGTTTCAGAAACTCAAAACCTTTTGGCTCCTACATTTCCAGCGAGATCAGGTGTTGCGGGATCTGGAAAAATCAGATCTTCATCCCTTGGTAGCTCTCATTTTTCTGGAAAGAATGTGTTACCTAGAGGGCATTTTTCTTCACCTGGGGGAAAGGTTTTTTCTTCGCTGTTTTACGCTACTGCTTTAAAGAATTCAAATTCTGGTTCGCTGCTTGGTGGAACTCAGCCTTTGGCTCGGTTCAAGTATCCAGGTCCTCGTAGAATCATTCGGAAAGGTTCATGTGCGTGTAGTTACCTGATGCTTAACATACATGGACATTACATTACTTTTGCGGAATACTTAGTACATAACAATAACACACACACAAGGATCGTAATAGTTCAGTGTCTTTGCAAACTCAGAATATAATCTTCTAATTACGGTGAAAGATCTTCAACATCTACCATAAAGATCTTCCCTTTTTTACCTATAACTTTTCTTTATATCCTGGGGAAAATAAAACATAAAAGGGTGATCTCAAATGCTCATTAAGGGTAAACAAAAGAAATATCAATCACATCATATTCATAAGAACATACCATTTTGGAAATCTTAACCTGCAAAAGGGATCATAATTTCATAACATGGGATAAATCATAGTAGTGAAATGAAATCCCAATAATCATAACTTAAAACATGAAACGTTGTGGCATACACACATAATCATATAGAATCATTTCTTTTTAGTCAAGACTCGTTTCCAAGACTATCTTAGTGGACAAAGTCCATTTCTAAACCGAGTTCACTCCTCGTTTCATTCCTGTTTCACTGAATCGGTTTAACCTGCCGTTCCAGCCATGTCTATCTCATGAGATATAAAATCTTTACCCAATGCATTGGAGGGAGATATAGGTCCCACCCATCTCATAGTGAAATCATTCTTACTTGTGCAACAAAATAAACTTAAAACATTCATCATTACCCAAAGAATAAAATGGGTTTCATAAACATCATCCCATCATCACATAATCCATATCATACAAATGGATATTCCATCATAAGAAAATTGAAACAAATTAAATCATAGATACATTATACTTGAAACATACATATATGAAATAATTTCATCTTAGATAGAAAATGGTTTTGATAAAACACTTGAGATGAATTCTTGAGGCAAATATCATTTCTTCGTCAAAATCATTTTATTTTCAGAAAATGCCATGCAATTTAAAAATAAAATTATTTTTTTGAAAATATTCATAAAATAATGTATATTTAGCTTCATAAAAATGAGGCGTTATTAAACCATAAAAATCCTTTCACACCATATAAGTTAAAAAAAGATTCTTTTCGTACTTTTCCGGAAAAGTCAAAAAGTACCTTGTAATGTAAACAAAAGAAGGATTCCTTACATACCATGTAGTAAAAGTAAATAATGGGTAAAAAGGACTTTATACATATATGAAAACACTTTTATAAAACATGGACATGGATGATAGAAATAACCCCAGTAAATACTTAAGAATAAACAATCTCGGATAAAAATGAGATTTGCAAAATTATCCATTACCTTAGGTCCAATTTGTTTCATAAGTGTCCGAACCTCCTATATAATGATTTAAATAATGTTATTGACTTATTCCAGAATCATACTAATTGTTATGATATCATATATGGTCATATTCTTAGCTTATTATTAGTAATATTTCATTACTACTTGTTATTCGGGTGTTTATTACTTTTTTGTTCTTATGCGTGTTTCTCGAATAAATTCTTATTCTTCTCTCTAGGTTATAGATACCTCATTTACAGAATGGTATTAGTGTAATATATATCATATTCATTCATTCAATTCATTTATATAATCATTATGAAATGAAGATCATGTAGAACGAATCGCATCACATCGTGGAGATGGTATTCCTTATGTACGAACGAGCGATGATATCATTCCCATGATCGTTGAATTTTATGGGAGTGTATGTATACTATTTCATAATAAATACCACTTTAAAATAATCATATATATTCATTACATTCACCCTTATATCCATCCAAGTAAGGTGGTGGTGGAAAATAGATTACACCACGACGTGGAGACGGTATTCCTTACGTACGCTCGCACGATTATTTCGTTTTCTATAGGATGGATAAGAGGTGAAATAGAGTATTTTTAATATTGATAATAAGATATCAGTATATGATTGATACTTATGTTATTACCTCCTAATGAAACAACTAATGAACAAGATGTAGAAGAAAGAATTTTGAAAGGATCGGTAATGGATATTACCTCTTTTTGACGCGCCTCATCTTAACCTTCTCTTAGGGCACTTGGGTTGGTCATTGAAGAAGACCCGAAACACTAGGATGATTCTAGGGAAGTGTGGAAGTGAAATGGGAAGGGTTTGGCCGAGCATGAAGGATCAAATTGGTGTTAGGAAGAGAGGGAGGTGGTTCCCTTTTATATGGGAGGAGAGGGGCTCCTTTGGAAAAACTAAAAATATTATTTTATTATAAAGTCAAGTTTAGTTTTAAATAGCTCCAAATTGATTTATTTCGAAGCTAAGGTGGGTATGGGTCGGAATCCTCTCATCCAATATAATTTAGACAATTTTACGTTCCTATTTTAACCTTATCATTTAGATTTAACATTAAGTTAAATAATTTTACTTTTACCGCGTCTTCTCGTGTTCTTATACTTTAAGGTTAATAAACATACTATAAGAAGCAAAACGAACCCCAAGTTTTTTATTATTAATATATATAACCTTATCTAAGTCATTTGGCAGAACCATAGATTTTTAGGAATAAAATAACAATTAATAATATAATATTTGTTTTAAAAACAATTTTATGTGAATTTTGACACTATTTAGTAATTCATTTTTGTGAAACTCATAACAGAATTATTACTTCAAAAAAAGATAATTAAATAAATACTAACATGTCATATTAACCTATAAAATTAATTTAATTCATAAAAAGTCTTAAATTTCATTTATTTGATTATTTAAAACATCAATTATGTCAATGTTTCATTAGTAATACAATTACTGCATCATCTTTGTGTCATAATAAATGATAATTATTTAATCCCTATAAATTAAAAATAAATTCCTATGATGTAGATAATTGTATTAGCTTTTTGGAGACTATTCATGTTCTAAGTTCCATTAATTTTATCACTAAATTGAAATTCTTATACTTACAAGATTTAAGAAAGTGACATGTTGTCATATTCTTTGGTTTTAATAATAATTAAATTATTTTCATGGAAAAAGTCCATTAAATGAATCTAATCCAACCCTTAGGTGATTTGGGTCGACCTTTAGTCATACAATAGGATTTTGACATGTGTTAGGGTAATTTTATAATATTATATTTACCCTTAATTACCTGATTTACCTTTAACTATGGTAAATAGAATTTACCGTAGTTACTATTCATAATTCCCAAAAATAAAAAGTAGCTTATTAACATAATTTGGATCTACTGATTCCAAATATGGAATCCATTTTTCCAAATTCAATACACAAAAGTTGCAGAAATTAAATTAAAATTAATCTCGTTGTCGAAAGAAAACAGGTTTTTCTTTAAATAATTACTAAAGATTGAATTGATTTATCCTACGAATTCAAGGTAGAATCAATGATAATGACATAAATTATATTAAATGGTAAAAATATACTCTATTTATACTTTTAAACCATTCAATATTATAATTTATCTATATAAATTATTGCGATGAAAAAAGTTGTTTTTAATTAAAATATAGCGTGTTTTTACTATTCATCAAAATATGAAAGTTACCAGAATAATATGAAAAGTTTTTCCAAAGTAAATTTTTTTATCATGATTCCATAGAAGAATTTTATTTTGTAAAATTGAACTTATAAACTTGTCAAAAACTAGATTTAATGTGGGTGCACCATCAAAAGGCGGAAAAACTGCATTTTTTTAAAAATACTTATTTTACCCAAAAAATTTATTTTGATCTTATACCATGTTTTAGAAAATGTGTAAGACGAATAATAATGTTATAAGGTTTAAAATTTAGTTAATACTATTAATAACGGCTAGTTCATAATATTATTATAATAATATATCATTGTTTAGTAAAACCCGGTATTGCGTACAACACACGCTATCGAGGAAGGTCGCAATTGCATGTAATGCAAGCCAAGTCAGGGTTGCATGCTCTGCAAGAATCCTTTATTTTTTCATATAACATAATCCAACCATATTTTATTTATACATTGAATATATATATATACTCAATGTTTCTTAGAATAACTATTATCAAAATTGTGTGTAACACGATCCAAGAATAGTGTTGCGTATACTACAAGCTAATACGGTGTTGCGTATAGTGCACGGTAATCTTGGTGTAGCATACAACACAAAAATTAATGAAATTAAAAGAATATTTTTCATAAAATCTCGGGGTGTTACATTCTACCCCCTTAAAATGAATTTCTCTCTCGAAATTCGTCGGGGTTATAAATGGTTTACTACTCAAAAGTTTGTTTAATAGAAGCCCACATCGTAAAAAGGAATACCAAAACATGGCTTTAAAAACTAAAGTATGAAATGTAACAGTTACACAAATTAACTCATCACTGGGTTTCAACATAGGAGAACATATGTGAAAATATGGATATGGAAGAAAAATCTAACCATCATGTTTTGATGGAGAGTGGTAGAGAACATGGATATGAAAAAGCCAACAATCACAAAGCTATTGATTTGTGATGATCTAAGGTACCATCTAATTCATCAGATATAAGGGAACTAGGACAACATTTTTGGTTTTCAACATCATTTCCCTAAAGTTGATGAAATTGGAATTAGAAGAAATACTTTCGTGATATTGGTATAGTCTCACTGTTAGTAGTTCTTTGGACAATTTCCACTTCATCTCTTAAAGAAATGAGGTTGAATTTTTCATTCGTGTTGTGTTAGCAGATCATGTGATAGAATGAGGGGTCATTCTATCTCTCTCAAACAAAAGGTTAGAAAAGTAATCAAAAAAATACGTAAGTCCATCTATAGTGAGATTATTCATATATGGTTCCTAAAATGGACTTATACTTCTTATATTATATTGCATAATATAATAAAACTAGTTTCTACTAAAAAAGTACTTCCAGTAGGCCAGTGGTAGGTGATAAAGGCTAGTCGCACTTCGGTTGTGGGTTTGATTCCCACAGCCTTGTCCGACGCGATGAGTTGTCGCCCGTCCTGCAGGTTGTCCATTTTCTAAACCTATATTACTATAACATCCCATCAAAAATATGAAAAAAAAGTTTTACCCTTAAACAATACTAACTTATTTCCAAAATAATCTATTCCAATCTTTAGGATTATCTAAAATACTTCGGTCCAAGCTCATAGTATAAAGAAAATGATCACATGAATTCCATCATTTATCCCCCATATATCATAAGATATATCTTGTTGGTCAAATTACAAACATGTGAATACCTTAATCATGTATTCTCTTGAAGAATGAATACCCATTGTTCCTTAGTGAAAACATTAATGCAGTTAAAAGTTAACACTTTCCACATACCAAAATCCTCAAAATTCTATATAATCAAACCATGATATCACTTAGTCCATATATCAATCATGAGCTCATGAATACTATCAAACATATTATATTCTCTTTATCCCATCATTATGTGCATATCATCTGCTTTCCAAAAATATTTCAATCACTTTTCATGGTTAACGATGCCATGAAATTATTGAAAACCACAATAGACCAAAACAAAAATATTCCAATATTCCACGATACTATATACAACATTATTCTGGAATCCCATTACATAAACACTTAATCATTCCACCACATCGTTGTCATATACAACATCTCCAATGGTGATCGCATGTGACTTCCCTTTGTCCTTTTCCTTAAGTGGTTGCTAATGTCCATCATCACTAACCCTTGGATCAGGGCATTTATTAGCATAATGCCCCATTTCCTTGCACATGAAGCATTTAAGTGTAGTAGGTTCATTCTGTGTATCACATCCTTTGTTTGCATCATTAGGCATGTTCTTCCCATCATTGTGGCATTCAAATTCCCTATGAACATCCTTTACACATTTGAAACATTTACTTGTCCCATTAAAACAATCTCCACCATGCTTCTTTCCACACTTTGAGCATAAGACAACATTCATCTTCTTTTCACCATTATTCTGAGACTTCTCCTTGAACTCCATCTTTCGTTTCATGTCAAAACTATGAGATGGATAAGTAACACCAACTTCCTTTTCTACCTTGATAGCACAACGTACAATTTCTTCATAGCTACTGATGTCTCTTATAGCTAATGCCCTTTGAAGATTTGTTTTTAAGCCACTGAAGAATCGATCAACTTTACTTTCAGGTTGGATGAAAAATCCAGATGCATACCTTGCAAGCCTTGGAAAAATCGCTTCGTACATACCAACAGATTCATCATCCTTTTTCTTTAGTTCAAGAATATCCTTCTCCATCTTTGTTCGAAGAATACGAGGAAAGTACTTATTGAAAAATAAGTTTTTGAACTCATCCCATTCCATGGACTCAATTTCATCTCTTTTCCTCATATTCTTGAAAAGATTCCACCATTGATCAGCTTCACCTTCCAAATGATATACTGCTAAGATGACTTTATCATGTTTAGAACATTGAAGAACTGAAAATATCTTTTCACTGGTACTGATCCATTGGTCAGCAACAAGTGGATTAGAAGACCCACAGAAAGAAGGTGGACGTTGCCTCATGATGGACTCAATAGAATGTTGTTCCCTTCTCTGCTCATTTGGAAGTCCAGAATGATTCATATCTTGTGTAAGTATAGAAATAATATTTTTCACTCCATCTCCCATAACATTTTTTTCTTCAGAAGGACAATCGTTGAATTGTCCATTACATTGATCAGCACGGTTCCTTCGGGTTCCAGCCATCGTCTAAAACGCAAAAAGAATAGTGTGAGAGGCAAAAATTACGTTAGGGAAAACAATATAATAAAGGTGGAGTCCCTTTAATATCTAACATCTTAGATTACCATAATTCTAGTACTATAACATATACTAATACTTAACCATAGGGACATCCCTATACATACCTTAGAAATATCTATAGGGATCTCACTAAAGTTCTCTCATCCTAGTTTCCAAAGTTTGACTAAACCATTCCACTGATACCAACTGTAGTTACCCAAAGCTTAACGTACATGGACATTACATTACTTTTGTGGAATACTTAGTACATAACAAAAACACACATACAAGGATCGTAATAGTTTAGAGACTTTGCAAACTCGGAATATAATCTTCTAATCCTGGTAAATGATCTTCAACATCTTCCATATAGATCTTCCTTTTTTTTACATAAAACCTTTCATTATATCCTGGGGAATAGAAAACATAAAAGGGTGGGCTGAAATTCTTAGTAAGGGTAAACAAAACAAATATCAATCACATCATATTCATAAGAACATAAAATTTTGGAAATCTTAACCTGTAAAAGAGAGGATAATTTCATAACATGGGATAAATCATAGTAGTGAAATGAAATCCCAATAATCATAACTTAAAACATGAAACATTGTGGCGTACACACATAATCATAGAGAATCATTTCTTGTTAGTCAAGACTCATTTCCAAGAATATCTTAGCGGAAAAAGTCCATTTCTGAACCGAGTTCACTCCTCGTTTCAGTCCTGTTTCACGGAACCGGTTTAACCTGCCGTTCCAGCCATGTCTATCTCATGAGATATAAAATCTTTACCCAATGCATTGGAGGGAGATATAGGTCCCACCCATCTCATAGTGAAATCATTCTTACTTGTGCCACAATATAAAATTAAAACATTCATCATAACCAAAAGAATAAAATGGGTTTCATAAACATCATCCCATCATCACATAATCCATATCAAACAAATGTATATTTCATCATAAATTTTTTTAACCATTTAAATCATAGAGACATTATACTTGAAACATACACATATGAAATAATGTCATCTTATATAGAAAATGGTTTTGATAAAACACTTGAAATGAATTCTTGAGGGAAATATCCTTTCTTTGTCAAAATAATTTTCTTTTCAAAAAATTCCATCCACTTTAAAAAAAATATTTTGTTGAAAATAGTCATAAAATAATGTATAGTAATATTCATAAAAATTAGGCGTTATGAAATCGTAAAAATCCATTCACGCCGTATAAGTTAAAAAACATTCTTTTCGTACTTTTACAGGAAAAGTGAAAAAGTACCTCGTAACATAAACAAAAGAAAGATTAATTACATACCATGTAGTAAAAGTCAAGAATGGGTAAAAAGGAATTTATACATACATGAAAACACTTTTATAAAACATGGACATGGATGATTGAAATAACCCTAGTAGATACTTTAGAATAAACAATCTCGGATAAAAATGAGATTTGCAAAATTATCCCTTACCTTAGGTCTGATTTGCTTCATAAGTGTCCAAACCTCCTGTATAATGATTTAAATAATGTTATTTACTTCTTCCAGAATCATTCTTATTGTTATGATATCATATTTGGTCATATTCTTAGCTTATTATTAGTAATATTTCATTAGTACTTGTTATTCGGGTGCTTATTACTTTTTTGTTCTTATGCGTGTTTGTCGAATAAATTCTTATTCTTCTCTTTAGGTTATAGATACCTCATTTATAGAATGGTATTAGTGTAATATATATCATATTCATTCATTCAATTCATTTATATAATCATTATGCATTGAAGATCATGTAGAACGAATCGCATCACATCATGGAGACGGTATTCCGTACGTACGCACGAGCGATGATATCGTTCCCATGAACGTGGAATTGTATTGGAGTGTAAGTATACTATTTCAGAATAAATACCACTTTAAAATAATCATATATATTCATTACTTTCACCCTTATACCCATCAAAGTATGTTGGCGGTGGAAAATAGATTACACCACGGCATGGAGACGGTATTCCGTACATACGCACGCGCGATTATTTCATTTTCCGTAGGATGGATAAGAGGTGAAATAGGGTTGTTTCATATTTATAAAAACATATCAGTATATGAGTGATACTTATTTTATTACCTCATAATTAAAAAACTAAAGAAGAAGATGTAGAAGAAAGAATTTGGAAAGGATTGGTACTGGATATTACATCTTTTTGACGCGCCTCTTCTTAACATCCAGTTAGGGCACTAGGGTTGGTCTTTGAAGAAGACCAGAACCTCTAGGATGATTCTAGGGAAGTGGGGAAGTGAAATGGGCAGTGTTTGGCCGAGCTTGAAAGCTCAAATTGGTGTGAGGAGGAGAGGGAGGAGGTTCTCTTTTAAAAGGGAGGAGAGGGGCTCCTTTGAAAAACTAAAAATATTATTTTATTATAAAGTCAAGTTCGGTTTTAAATAGCTCCAAATTGATTTATTTTGAAGATAAGGTGGGGATGGGTCGAAGTCCACTCATCCAATAGAATTTATACAAGTTTAGGTTCCTATTTTAACCTTATCATTTAGATTTAACATTGAGTTAAATAATTTTACTTTTACCGTGTCTTCTTGTGTTCTTATACTATAAGGTTAATAAACATACTATAAGAAGACAAAAGAACCCCAAGTTGTTTATTATTAATATATATAACCTTATATAAGTCATTTTTCCGAACCTTAGATTTTTAGGAATAAAATAACAATTAATAATATAATATTTGTTTTAAAAACTATTTTATGTCAATTTTGACACTATTTAGTAATTGATTTTTGTGAAACTAATAACAGAATGATTAGTTATAATAATGTTAATTAAATCAATAAAAACATGTCATATTAACCTATAAAATTATGTTAATTCATAAAAAGTCTTAAATTACATTTATTTGGATATTTATAGCATCAATTATGTCAATATTTCTTTAATCAGACAATTACTACATCATCTTTGTGTCATAATAAATGAAAATTATATAATCCCTAAAAATACTAAATAAATTCCTATGATGTAGATAATTGTATTGGCATTCTGGAGACTATTCATGTTCGAAGTTTCATGATGTTTATCACTAAATTAAGATTATCATACTTATATGATTTAAGAAAGTGACATGTTGTCACATTCTTTGGTTTTAATAATAATTAAATTATTTTCATTGAAAAAAGTCCATTAAATGAATCTAATCCAATCCTTAAGTGATATTGGTAGACTTTTAGTCATCCAATAGGATTTTTACATGTGTTAGGGTAATTTTATAGTATTATATTTACCCTTAATTACCCGATTTAACTTTAACGATGGTAAATAAAATTTACTGTAGTTACTATTCATAATTCCCAAAAATAAAGAGCAGCATATTAACATAATTTGGATCTACTAATTCCAAATATGGAATCCATTTTTCCAAATTCAATACACAAAAGTTTCAGAAATTAAATTAAAATTAATCTCGTTATCGAAAAAAAAACGGGTTTTTCTTTAAAACATTGCAAAATATTTAATTGATTTATCCTACGAATTCAAGGTAGAATCAATGCTAATGACATAAATTATATTAAATTGTAAAAAAATATTCTATATATACTTTAAAACCATTTAATATTAAAATTTAACCATATAAATTATTGCGATGAAAAAAGTTGTTTTTAATTAAAATATAGCGTGTTTTTACTATTCATCAAAATATGAAAGTTACCAGAATAATATGAAAAATTTATCCAAAGTAAATTTTTATTTCATGATTCCAAATAAGAATTTTATTTTTTCAAATTGAACTTATATAAATGTCAAAATCTAGATTTAAAGTGGGTGCACTATCAAAAGGCGGCAAAACTGCATTTTTTGAAAAATATTATTTTACCCGAAAAATTTATTTTGTTCTTATACCATGATTTAGAAAATGTGTAAGATGAATAATAATGTTATAAGATTCAAAATTTACTTAATACTATTCATAACTGCTAGTTCATAATAATATTATAATAATATATCGTTGTTTAGTTAAACCCGGAATTGCGTACAACAAACGCTATCGAGGAAGGTCGCGATTTCATATAATGCAAGCCAAGTCAGGGTTGCGTGGTGTGAAAAAATCCTTTGTTGTTTCTTATAACATAATCCAACCATATTTCGTTTATACATTGAATATATATATATATATATACTCAATGATGCGTAGAATAACTATTATCAAAATTGTGTGTAACACGATCCAAGAATAGTGTTGTGTATACTGCAAGCTAATACGGTGTTGCGTATAGCGCATGGTAATCTTGGTGTAGAATACAACACAAGACATTAATGAAATTAAAAAAATATTTTTCATAAAATCTCGTGGTGTTACAGTTTGCATGTTGAAGCCAATCATGCATCCCTTGCAGAGAGAATGATGCTTGATAAAAATTATCTGATTGCACGTATTGTTCTCCCTAAGGGTGAGAAACCATGGAAGCTTAATGATTTGTTTCACAGAACCTCACTGTTATGGGGTTTTTCTAACTAGAAATGTTTCTCACCTGGTCACAGATTCTTTCATTGTTTGTTCCCCTCAGAGGAGTTGAAGCTGCAAGCATGGAGTAGTGGAACCCTGCTTTTGAAATATGGTTGGCTTCACCTTCATGAATGGTCTATGGAAATTAATGTTTCACGTGCGAGAAATTATTTTTCTCAGGTTTGGGCCCGCCTTCATGGACTCAATTTGGTCCTTTTTCATCTGAAGATCTTTCTTGATATAGGAACTGCTATTGGAACTCCCATCCGCCTCGATTAGGAGACTGAAGATGTCCGTTATGGTCACTTTTCCAGAATATTGGTAGAGATAGATCTCAGCTCTACGCTGATTGAAAAGGTAACAGTAGAGACCAGAAGCTTGACGTACATGGAAATTACGTTACTTTTTCGGAATACATAGTACATAACAAAAACAGACACACAAGAACCATAATATTTTAGTGTCTTTGGAAACTCAGAATATAATCTTCTAATCGTGGTGAATGATCTTCAACATCTCCCATAAAGATATTCCCCTTTTTTTCTCACCTAACACCTTTATTTATATCCTGGGGAAAAGAAAAAATAAAAGGGGTGAGCTAAAAGTCCTAGTAAGGTTAAACATAGAGATCATAAAACAATCCAGAAAAATTTGAATGCAAAAACATGAACATAAAATCTAAACATCAAAATCTTGAGCAAAGACATGAATCTTGGAAGTACGTAAGGAATATATCATAAGGGAAAATCAATCATGATAAAATAGAATGGGAATAAAACATGTAATTTTGGAAACCATTAATCACATGTTATTATTTCCATAGTAGCCAAGGCATTACTGCCAAGACCATCATAGTGGACAAAGTCCCTTTCTAAATCAAGTTCACTCCTTGTTTCTATCCTGTAACACTGAACCGGATTAACATACCGTTCCAGCCATGTCTATCTAAGGAGATATAAATCTTCACCCAATGTATTGGAGGTAGATATATGTCCCACCCATCTCATAATGAAACCATTCTTACTTGTGACACAACATAAACATAAATCGGTTATCATAACCCAAAGAATAAAAATGGGTTGCATAAACATCATCCCATCATAACATAATCCATATAAAAAATGGATATCATTTCATCATAAGAAAAGTGAAACCATGTAATCCATAGAGAAATTATACATGAAACATACTCATATGAAAATAATTTCATCTTAGATGGAAAATGGTTTTGATAAAACACTTGAAATGAATTCTTAAGCAAAATATCCGTTCTTCTTCAAAATCATTTTATTTTCACAAAATGCCATTAAATTTTAAAAGAAATGAATTTTTTTGAAAATATTCATAAAATCTTGTAGAGTAAGCTTTATGAAAATGAGGCATTATGAAACCAAAAAAATCCGTTCACGGAGTATAAGTTAGAAATAACATTCTTCTCGTACTTTTTGTCTGAAAAGTCAAAAAGTACCTCGATTGGTAAACAAAAGAATGATTCCTTCCATATGATGTGGTAAAAGTCAAAAAAGGGTATAAATGACTTTAAACATACATGGAAGAAACTTAAACATTTTATGAAAACATTTTGAGATCATATGGACATGGATGATAAATATAACCCTAGTAAATACTTAAGAATAAACAATCTCGGATAAGAATGAGATTGGAATAATTATCCCTTACCATAGGTCCGATATGCTTTGTACATATCCAAACCTCCTGTATAATGATTTAAATAATTTCATTGACTTATTATAGAATCATATTCATTGTTATGATATCATATATGTTTCACTTATGACTTTATATTACCCGTTCTTTTGTAAATTCCATGTTAAAGCAGCGTTTTGGGTAAAATCATTTCATTTATCGTATGTGTTTTCACTTGTCGTTCTTGATATTAATACTTATATCCGGATTTACATAATTCCAGAATGTAAAAAATGATTTATATAATATATATTCATTATATACATATATATATTATAGATCGATAAAAGGAATGAAATGCACTGTTCCTGGAGACGGTAGGCCGTACGTACGCATGAACGCTGTTTTCATTTCCTTATTGAATTGAATGAAACTAAATAGATGACATACATATATATATACATAAATCCAGTAGAATTATTATTTCATATATTTCATGATTACTTATTATATATACTTTATAATCATTTATGAATGGTAAATTATTGAGAATGAATCTCATCGCGTCGTGGAGACGGTATTCCGTACGTACGCACGAGCGATGATATCGTTCCCATGATTATTGAATAGAATTTTAGTGGATAGTATAATATATCAGAAGCATTATGTTGTTATAATAACCATATATAGTTATTCTTTACACCATTATACCCATCCATGTAAGGTGTTGGTGGAAAAACAGATTTCACCACGACGTAGAGATGGTATTCCGTACGTACGCACGCGTGGTGATTTCATATTCCGTAGGATGTATAGATGGTGAAATGGGTTTGATTCATACTTATAATAACATATAAGTATATGAGTTATACTGATTTTATTACTTCATAATGAAACAACTAAAGAAGAATAAGTGGAAGAAGAAATAAAGTTGAAAGAATCGGTAACAGACATTACCTCTTCTTTGAAGCGCCTCTTTGAGACCTCCTCTTAGGGCACCGAAATTTGTCTTTAAAGAAGACCAGGACCTCTAGGATGCATCTAGGGTAGTGGAGAAGAAAATTTGGCAGGGGTGGCCGAGTTTGAAGGCTCAAAGTGGTGTGAGGAAGAGAGGGAGGAGGTGCCCTTTTATATGGGAGGAGAGGGGCACCTTTGGAATAACTAAACATATTATTTTATTATAAAGTCATATTCAGTTTTTAATAGCTCCAAATTGAGTTATTTCTAAGATAATATGGGGATGGGTCTAAATACGCTCATCCAATATAATTTGGACAAGTTTAGTTTACTATTTTAACCTTATCATTTAGATTTAACTTTAAGTTTGATAATTTTACTCTTACCCTGTCTTTTTGTGTTATTACACTATAAGGTTAATAAACTTACTAAAACAAGCCAAACGAACCCCATGTTGTTTATTATTAATATATATAGAATCATCTAAGTCAGTTGGCCGAAAATTAGGTTTTTAGGAATAAAATATCAATTAATAATATAATATTGTTTTAAAAAACTATTTTATTTCAATTTTGACACTATTTAGTAATTGATTTTTGTGAAAATTATAACAGAATGATTAGTTCAAAAAAATTAATTAAATCAATACTAACATGTCATATTAACCTTTAAAATTATTTTAATTCATAAAAAGTCTCAAATTACATTTATTTGGGAATTTATAACATCAATTATGTCAATATTTTATTAATAAGATAATTACTGCATCATCTTTGTGTCATAAATAAATTCAAATTTTTAATGTATAAAAATTAAAAATATAATACCATTATGTAGAAAATCTTGTTAGATTTATAATGAATATTTATAGTCGAATTTATGTCATGTATAGCCCTATATTAAAAATTATTTACTTATTAAACTTTGATTTTAACTATTTTAACCCTTCTTTAAATAAATTAATAATAAATGTCCTAATCTAATCCAAGTGGGCCTAAATGGTCATATTTTATTCCTAAGGTTGTTTTCGGTCTAATTACACGTATCCAATATAATTAGGACATGTTTTAGGGTAATAATAATATCATTTTTACTCTTAATTACCCTATTTACTTTTAATCGTGGTAAATAAAAGTAAAAAGTCACTATTCACCAAAAATTATTTTCATCTCATTGAACCACATTTTACTTACTGACATCAACCGTGTCTCTCGGATTTTTGAAATTCCACTCATAGAAGCGGTAAATTTATGTTTTATGTAAGTTTTCAAATTCTCCTATGAGGTGGGTAAAATACGTTGAAAAGTTCAAAAAAAAAATTATATATCTAATATTATTATAAAATTAGTCCAATGAATTACATTGAACTTATATAGGTATTATGTATCAATTTTGAACTATAATAAATTTAAATAAAATAAATGATTATTTAAATAAAAATTCAGTTTTTAAATAGTAACCCAGTGTTTCACTATTCATCAAAAATTGAATGTTTACAGAAAAATACCAAAATTTTACCCTAGGCTAATTTTGATATTCCGAATCCAAAAATGAAGTCCATTTTGAAAAATAAAATTTACAAAATTTCAAAAAGTGGTTATTACTATTCATAACGGCTAGTTTTAAAAATATTTTAATAGCATATCGTTGTTTAATGAAACTCGGTATTGCGTACGACGCAAGCTATCAAGGAAGATCGTGATTGCAAGTAAAGAAAGCCAATCTAGTGTTTTGTGTAGTGAAAGATTCCTTTGATAATTTATATAACATAAAAACAAAATATTTCTCATAAAAGTCTCGGGTGTTACATTCTACCCCCCTTAAAATGAATTTCACCCTCGAAATTCGTCAGTTGTAACAAATAGATGAGGATACCTCTCCCCCCTCATATCCTCAAGATACCATATAGCTTCTTCTAATTGGTGGTTCCTCCATAAAACTTTCACCAAACGGGTGGTCTTGTTCCGTAGGACTTTTTCACTACGATTGAGAATCTCTATAGGTTGATCTTCATAAGAAAGATCTTGTTCCAGCGGTACAACTTCTGAGATGAGTACATGTGAAGGATCAGGTATGTACTTTCTCAGGAGAGATAAATGGAACACATCGTGAACTTGAGAGAGATTTGGTGGAAGCTCCAATAGGTATGCTACCTTCCCAACATGATCCATTATTTCGAAAGGACCGATATACCTAGGTCTCAACTTTCCCTTCTTTAAAAATCTCATTACTCTCTTCCAAGAAGATATTCGTATGAACACGTTATCACCCACCTAAAACTCTAAGTCTTTTCTTCGGTTGTTGGCATAACTTTTTTGTCGAATATGAGCTGCTCTTATGTTTTGTTGAATAGATTGGACCTTTTCTGCCATCTCATCAACAAGATCAGGTCCTAATAGCTATCTTTCCCCAACTTCATCCCATCAAGTTGGAGTCCTACATTTTTTTCCATAGAGAGCTTCATAAGGAGCCATCTGAATACCGGAGTGAAAGCTATTATTATAAGAAAATCCCACCAAAAGTAGGTGTTGATCCCAACCACATTTGAAATCCATAGAGAAAGCTCTCAACATATCTTCTAGAGTTTGAATTGTCTTCTCAGACTGACCATCTGTCTGAGGATGATAAGCAGTGCTGAAACTCAACTCTGTATCTAGAGTATGCTGAAGACTTCGCCAGAACATTGAAGTAATCCTCGGATCCCGACCAGATATAATAGAAAGTGGTACTCCATGCAATATTACCACTTCCTTTACATATATCCTGACAATCTAATCCAGAGAGAAATCCTCTCTAATAGAAATGAAGTGTGCAGACATTGTAAGATGATCAACTCTGACCCAGATCGCATTATTGGCTTAGGATGTTTTAGGAAGTCCTGTGACAAAGTCCATAGTGATGTTTTCCCATTTCCATTCGGTTATGGGTAATGGTTGTAACATCCCCTTAGACATCTGTCTCTCAACTTTAACATGCTAACAATCCAAGCATTGAGATACATATACAGCAACATCTCTTTTCATGCCATCCCGCCAGATGTACTCTTTCAGGTCCCTATACATCTTCGTGCTTCCAGGATGAATATAGAATGAAGAACTACGAGCCTCATCCACCAGCTCCTTCTTTAATTCGGGGATAGGAGAAACACAAAACCGATTCCTGAACATTATTATCCCATCACAATCAAGGATGAATTCAGGAACATTTCTCACCTACTTTTGTAACTCTACATCTTCTTTTTGTGCCTCTTTCATCTTAACATGTATAGATGGTTGAAAATTCATTTGAGAAAGATACAATTTTTCCCTTTCATTTTAATTCCAAGATCCATCCTTTGTAAATCCATAAATATTGGATCTTTTGTGATCCTCATCATGGATAAACTGGCATGGTCTTGTCGACTTAATGCATCTGCCACCTTGTTTTCTTTCCCAGGGTGGTAATGAATTGAGCAGTCAGAATCCTTAATCAGCTCCAACCATCTTCTTTGGCGCATATTCAGCTCCTTTTGTGTGAAAATATACTTTAATCTTTCATGATCAGTATAAATGTCACACCTTTCTCCATAAAGATAATGCCTCAAATCTTTAATGCCAAGATTACCGCAGCTAACTCCAAAACATGATTTGGGTAATTTTTCTCATGGAGTTTCAACTGTCGTGAGGCATAAGCTATCACCATATCATTTCTCATGATAACACACCCCAATCCCTTCATGGATGAATCACAGTAGATCACAAATCTTTCTCCACTACAAGGAAGTGTGAGTACAGGTGCATTGGATAACCTTCTTTTCAACTCCTTGAAATTCTCTTCACACTCCTCCGTCCACACGAACTTAACTCCTTTTCGAGTCAACCTTGTGAGTGGATTAGATAATCATGAAAAATCTTTCACAAAACTTCGATAATATCCATCCAAACCAAGAAAATTTTGGATCTCAGTTACTGTTGTTGCTCTCGACCATCTTTCAATAACCTTTGTTTTTGTTGGATCCACAGATATCCCCTCTTTTGAGATTATGTGACCCAAAAAAGAAACTTTTTGAAGCTAAAATTCACACTTGGTAATTTTGGCATAACGATTCTCCTTTAGAAGGGTCTTAAATATAATTCTCAAGTGATCTTCATGTTCTTCCATGATATTTGAATATACAAGAATACCGTCTATAAAGACTACCACAAACGGATCAAGATAGTCTCTAAAGACTCTATTCATCATATCCATGAAGATAACATGGGAATTAGTAAGACCAAATGGCATCACTATAAATTCATAATGTCCATAACTTATACAGAATGTCGTCTTTGGTATATCCTCCCTTTTGACCCTTAATTGATGATACCCTGAATGGAGATCAATATTGGAAAAGTATTGAGCTCTGCGTAGTTGGTCAAATAGGTCATCAATGCATGGGAGAGGATATTTGTTCTTGATAGTGATCTTGTTATGTTCTCGATAATCAATGCAGAGTCTCATTGATCCATATTTCTTTTTAACAAATAGAACAGGTGCTACCCAAGGTGACGCACTAGGGCGTATGAACCCCTTATCAAGATTCTATTGGAGTTGCTTCATCAATTCCTAAAACTCAGTTGGGGCCATTCTATAAGGTGTCTTTGAAATAGGTAAAGCACCCGGTATGAGTTCTATTGAAAACTCAACATCGCGATTTGGTGGAAGACCCTGCAATTCCTCCATAAAGACATCATCAAACTCCCGTACAATGGGAATATTCTTAATCGTCAGTTTCTCACCAACCATTTGAGAAAAATAACATTCATTTAGTGGAATCAAGACCCATAAGATGGGAAAAATTTCCACTGGAAGGTTATGTTCATCCTTGCATCGATAGACGATCAAAGATTGATATGGAATATGAAATGTGACTTCCCTTCTTTGGCAATTGATATGAGCTCCATATAGAGAAAGCCAATCCATGCCAAGAATCACATAAAATTACACTATAGGGAGGATCACAGGATTTTCAGGAAGCACATTCCCACAAACTTCAATCAGAGAAGAATTATAAACTTTTGATGCGACTGTTCTTCCATTAGGTGTTGTCACAGCTAACTCAACAACTAATTGTTGAGGTAATACAGTGATACCCTTAGAAAATTCTTCAGAAATAAAGGAGTGGGTGGATCCAAAATCAAATTAATCATTTTCTAATTTAGAGTGGATAGTAATTCTACCTTTCACCACTTCGTTATTGTACTCCACATTGCTAATAGAAATTGCATGTGACTTTCCTTTGTCTTTAGCCTTAAGAGTTTGTTGATGTCGATCATCATCAACAACCCGTGGATTAGGGAATTTATTGGCATAATTCCCAATTTCCTTGCACTTGTAACATTGAAGTGTAAGAGGTTCACTCCGTGTAGCCTTTTCATTATTCACATCAATAGACATCTTCTTCCCATCATTGCAGCATTCAAATGCCTAATTACCTTAATTTCCACATTTGAAACATTTACTTGTCCCTTTAAGACAACTCCCTACATGTTTCTTTCCACACATTGAGAAAAAGGGAAAACTCATATTCTTTTCAGTGTGCTCTTTAGATTTTCCTTTGAATTCCATTTTCCTCTTCTTATCAAACCCATATGACTGATGGGTTACTATAATCTCCATCTCAACTTCGAGAGCACATCGAACGATTTCCTCATAGCTATATAATTCCCTTATGGCTAAGGCCCTTAGAGGACTTGGATTTAAGCCACTAAAGAATCAATCTATCTTACTCTCAGGTTGGATAATAATACCAGAAGCGTACCTTTCAAGTCTTGTAAATTTTGCTTCATAGGTACCAACAGATTCATCATCCTTTTTCTTTAGTTCAAGAAACTCCTTCTCCATCTTTGTTCAGAGCATACAAGGGAAGTACTTATTGAAAAATAAGTTCTTGAACATGTCCCATTACATGGACTCAATTTCATCTCTTGGCCTTGTATTCTTGATAAGATTCCACCATTGATCAGCATCACCTTCCAAACGATACACTGCTAAGATGACTATATCATGTTCAGAACATTGAAGAACTAAAAATATATTTTCAGTAGTACTGATCCATTGTTCAGCAACTAATGGATCACTAGACCCGCGGAATGAAGGTGGATGCTATCTCATGAAATATTCAACAAAATGTTGCTCCTTCCTTTGCTCATTTGGATGTCCTGCATGATTCATAGCTTGAGAAAGTTTTGTGAGCATGGATACAAGATTTTTCATTCCAGCTCCCATAACGTTTGGTTGCTCAGGGGGACAATCATTGCATTTCCCGTCACATTCCACATTAACACGGTTCCTTTGGGTTCCAGCCATTGACTAAAACCAAGAAGAATAGTGTGAGAAACACAAATTATAATAGGAAAACCAGATAATCAAGAATAAAATTTCACACTTAAGGTCTTATCCTAGGTTATTCATGGCCATTTCTAAAACACTAAGATTGTGTTCTATGCATAGACTTGTCCTTATTATTCTTACTGAGGCTTTCACATCCTAGTTTCCAAAGGTTGATTATACCTTTCCTCTAATACCAACTGTAGAGACCCGAAGCTTGACGTACATGGAAATTACATTACTTTTGCAGAATACATAGTACATAACAAAAACAGACACACAAGGACCATAATAGTTTAGTGTCTTTGGAAACTTGGAATATAATCTTCTAATCATGGTGAAAGATCATCAACATCTCCCATAAAGATCTTACCGTTTTTTTCTTACCTAAAACCTTTCTTTATATCCTGGGGAAAAGAAAACATAAAAGGGGTGTGCTCAAATGCCCAGTAACGGTAAACATAGAGAACATAAAAAAATCCATAAACATTTTAATTCAAAAACTTGAACATAAAATCTAAACATCAAAATCTTGATCAAAGACATGAATCTTGGAAGTAGGTAAGGCATATATCATAAGGGAACATCAATCATGATAAAATATAATGGGAATAAAACATGTAATTTTGGCAACCATTAAGCACATGTTATGATTTTGATAGTAGCCAAGGAATTGCTGCCAAGACCATATTAGTGGACAAAGTCCCTTTCTGAATCGAGTTCACTCCTCGTTTCAGTCCTGTAACACTGAACCGAATTAACTTACCATTCCAGCCATGTCTATCTCATTAGATATAAATCATTACCCAATGCATTTTAGGGAGATATATATCCCACCCATCTCATAAGGAAATCATTCTTACTTGTGCCACAACATAAACATAAATCATTCATCATAACCCAAAGAAAAAAATGGGTTTCATAAACATCATCCCATCATAACATAATCCATATAAAAAAATGGATATCATTTCATCAAAAAAAAAGTGAAACCTTGTAAATCATAGAGACATTATACTTGAAATATACACATATGAAAATAATTTCATCTTAGATGGAAAATGGTTTTGATAAAACACTTGAAATGAATTCTTGAGGAAAATATCCTTTCTTCTTCAAAATCATTTTATTTTAACAAAATTCCATTCAATTTTAAATGAAAAGAATTTTGTTGAAAATATTCATAAAATCATGTTGAGTACGCTTCATGAAAATGAGGCGTTATGAAACCGTAAAAAAATTTTCATGCTGTATAAGTTAAAAATAACATTCTTCTCATACTTTTTTCGGAAAAGTCAAAAAGTACCTCATTTGGTAAACAAAAGTAAGATTCCTTCCATACGATGTGGTAAAAGTAAAAAAAGCGTATAAATGACTTTAAACATACATTGAAGAAATTTAAACATTTTATGAAAACATTTTGAGATCATATGGACATGGATGATAAACATAACCCCAGTAAATACTTAGGAATAAACAAACTCAGATAAGAATGAGATTAGAATAATTATCCTTTACCTTAGGTCCGATATGCTTCGTACATATCCGAAACTCATGTATAATGATTTAAATAATGACATTGACTTATTATAGAATCATATTCATTGTTATGATATAATATATGTTTCACTTATGACTTTATATTACCCATTCATTCGTAAATTCCATGTTAAAGCAGCGTTTTGGGTAAAATCATTTCATTTATCGTATGTGTTTCGACTAGTCGTTCTTGATATTAATACTTATATCCGGATTTAAATAATTCCAGAATGTAAAACATGATTTATATATAATATATATTCATCATATACATATATATATTATAAACGATAAAAGGAATGCAATACACCGTTCATGGAGATGGTAGGTCGTACGTACGCATGAACGATGTTTTTGTTTTCTTATTGAATTGAATGAAACTAAATAGATGACATACATATATATATATATACATAAATCATGTTGAATTATTATTTCATATATTTCATGATTACTTATTATATATACTTTATAATCATTTATGAATGGTTAATCATTGAGAATGAATCTCATCGCGTCGTGGAGACGGTATTCCGTACGTACGCACGAGTGATGATATCATTCCCATGATTTTTGAATAGAATTTTAGTGGATGGTATAATATATCAGAATTAGTATGATGTTATAATAACCATATATAGTTATTATTTACACTATTATACCCATCCATGTAAGGTGTTGGTGGAAAAACATATTTCACCACAGCGTGGAGACGGTATTCCGTACGTACGCACGTGTGGTGATTTCATTTTCCGTAGGATGGATAGATGGTGAAATAGGGTTGTTTCATACTTATAATAACATATCAGTATATGATTTATACTGATATTATTACTTCATAATGAAACAACAAAAGAAGAAGAAGTGGAAGATGAAATAAATTTGAAAGAATCGGTAATAGACATTACCTCTTCTTTGAAGCGCCTCTTTGAGATCTCCTCTTCGGGCACCAAAATTGGTCTTTGAAGAAGACCAGGACCTCTAGGATGTTTCTAGGGAAGTGTAAAAGAGAATTTGGCAGGGTTTGGCCGAGCCTGAAGGCTCAATGTTGTGTGAGGAAGAGAGGGAGGAGGTTCCCTTTTATAAGGGAGGAGAGGGGCACCTTTGGAATAACTGAAAATATTATTTTATTATAAAGTCATATTCGATTTTTAATAGCTCCAAATTGAGTTATTTCGATGCTAAGGTGGGTATGGGACGAAATTCTCCCATACAATATAATTTGGACAAGTTTAGTTTACTATTTTAACCTTATCATTTAGATTTAACTTTAAGTTAGATAATTTTACTTTTACCGTGTCTTTTTGTGTTCTTACACTATAAGGTTAATAAACATACTATAACAAGCCAAACGAACCCCAAGTTGTTTATTATTAATATATATAACCTTATATAAGTCATGTGACCTAAAAATAGATTTTTAGGAATAAAATAACAATTAATAATATAATATTTGTTTTAAAAACTATTTTATGTCAATTTTGACACTATTTAGTAATTGATTTTTCTGAAAATCATAAAAGAATAATTTGTTCGAAAAAAGTTAATTAAATCAATACTAACATGTCATATTAACCTATAAAATTAGTTTGATTCATAAAAAGTCTAAAATTACATTTATTTGGATATTTATAACATCAATTATGTCAATATGTTATTAATAAGATAATTACTACATCATCATTGTGTCATAAATAAATTAAATTATTTAATGTCTAAAAATTACAAATAAAATACCATTATATATTAAATCTTTTTATCTTTCTAATTAATATTTTTAGTACAATTTATCTCATGTATAACACTATATTAAAAATTATTTACTTATTAAACTTTGAATTTAACTATTTTAACCCTTTTTTAAATAAATTAATAATAAATGTCCTAATCTAATCCAAGTGGACCTAAATGGTAATATTTTATTCCTAAGGTTGTTTTTGGTCGAATTAAACTTATCCAATAGAATTAGTACATGTGTTAGGGTAATAATAATATCATTTTTACTCTTAATTACCCAATTTACAGTTAACCGTGGTAAATAAAGGTAAAAAGTTATTATTCACCAAAAATTATTTTCATCTCATTGAACCACATTTTACTTACTAAAATCAACCGTGTCTCTAGGATTTTTGAAATTCCATTCAATGAAGCGGTAAAATTAAGTTTTATGTAAATTTGCAAATTCTCCTAGGATGTGGGTAAAAGATGGTGAAAAGTTCAATAAACATTTTATATATCTAAAATTATTATAAAATTACTCCAATGAATTACATTGAAATTATATAGGTATTATGTATCAATTTTGACCTAAAATAAATTTAAATAAAATAAATAATTATTTAAATAAAAAGTTGGTTTTTAAATAGTAACCTAGTGTTTTCACTATTCATCAAAAATAGATTGTTTTTAGAAAAATACCAAAATTTCACCCTAGGCTAATTTCGATATTCCAAATCCAAATATTAAGTCCATTTTGAAAAATAAAATTTACAAAATTTCAAAAATTGGTTATTACTGTTCATAACAGCTAGTTTTAATAATATTTTAATAGCATATCGTTGTTTAGTGAAACTCGATATTGTGTACGAAACAAGCTATCAAGGAAGGTCACGATTGAATGTAAAGCAAGCCAAGATAGTGTTGTGTGTAGTGAAAGATTCCTTTGATGATTTATATAAAATAAAAACAAAATATTTCTCCTAAAAGTCTCAAGTGTTACAGTAATCCTCTCTACACCTTCTAACAATATCCAAATTGATGATGAATATGAAAAAAGCTACTTTTCTGTAATCTTTGTATGGCTGTTGGGCATTCTTTGGACTTATGTCAGAGGAACACCCCCTGTGATGAATGTGGGAGGACGGGCCACCCATCAAATCTCTGTCGAAGGAAAAAACAAATGAAATATTCTTCTTTGGCAATAACCACCATTCATTATGGTGACTCAAGTAAAGAGTCACCTCCTCCTACTTCTGATGTTCTGATTACTAGGATGTCTGGTTACTAGTCGACTGAGGGTGGTGCTGCTCCCAGAGAGTCATCTCTGGTTGATGCAGAGAAATCTATCCCACAATTGCCTCTTAAAGACAAAGAAAATCTAGTGGATGTGTCCCTCACAAGAGACCTTAGTGGTCCTTCTTGTGTAAATTTGAACCAAGTACAGTTAACTGAGATTTCTTTACCTGTGCTGGTTGCGGGGCAACATGTTGATGATCGACAAGAACCCCTTACTGGTAAATGGGGGGATGTTTCAAATGTTGAGGGAGAAAAGGCTAGCTTCACTACTCCAAACAGTAGTGGATCTCTCTCCTTCAAGGATATGGTCATAGCTGGGGAGGGAAGGATGACTGATGGTGAGGATTTTACTTCTATTCCTACAAAGTGAAGACAACGCAAGGATTACTCTCAAATTCCTAAGATGGTGTCGACTAGATCGGCTTCAAAGGTCTCAAAAATTTTTTATGACAATTATTGGAAGGCCTTTAACCATGATAAGTCTCAATCTGAATGGGAGCCTACTGGAGACTCTGATTATGGGAATGACATGTCGTATTATGATTTTTAATGTTTGAGAATGAGGGAATTACTGATTGTGTGACCCCTTTCGCCTCCTACCTGTTTTCTCTTTTATTTATTGAATAAAGGGTTAGAATATTTTGCTTCTGACTTGACCTTTAAAAAAATTATATAATTATTTTGATTAAATGTTTATTCTGGTAAAAAGTAATCAAAATTGTATTCTAGGGAAATAATTAATTTTTTAAAACTATTTTTTAAAAATACAATTAATTTGGTATAAACATTATTTTCATAATATATTATTTTTATACAATATTAATGTAAATATAATTGGTAATATAATTTAATGAACTCCCATAAAATTTTAATAAGGGTCAAAACATTGTTTGTTTCATAAAAACTATTATTTTTTCATAAAGAAAGATTTTTATTTAAGTGGAAATTTATATACTTAAAAAATTATTTTCTAAAATTTATTATTTTTTGTGAAATTTGTAAGTCAATATTAGTAAATGTTGAATTTTCATAATTTTTTTTACAACGTTGAATTTTTTGTTCATGATAAAAAACATTCTGAATATACTGTTTATATTATGACATTATAATGGCCCAAATTTAATTTAGAAAATAATATATAATCAATAAATGAATAAAAGTAATTCCTTTTAAATAATGAGATTTTATATTATTTCATTAATTTTACAAAGCTATAATGAATCCTCTAAAACCTATATTAAATTTTATGTTTTTAAAAATAATTATTTATGAACATGACTCACCTCTACATCATGAATGGTGTTATTTTTAATGAGTTTATTTCTTTAACTATTAAAATTTTTGGAACCACTCCTATTTTGAAAAAACCATGGTTAAAAATAATTTTTTGTTTTGTAGTTTTTCATATTTTATTACTTAGAGTCCAAATAATATATTTTAAAATTAATAAAGAATTATTATCTGTTTTTTATAAATACCCAGCCAACCTCACATTCCTCCCCACTCAAAACCCATTCAACAATAATGTATTATCCATATATCTCTCTAAATCTATCCAAAGGAGTCCCCAATCTCATAATAATCTCATCTCAATCATTTAGAAACACCCTATCAAGTTAAGGGATTATCTTCATCTACTTCTTTATTTATTTACTTTATTTATGTTAAGCATTTTTATTTCAAATTTTTCATTTTGAAATGTATTTTTAAACATCAATTTACTATTCTTTTGATTCTCTAGTAATTATATACCAACTTGAACTCTCATTATTACCTTTCATGAACATTTATAGACATGTATTTTACTGCTAAAATTATTTTATGATTTTTAATGTGAAACTTTTATTTTCTGAATACCTTTCCCGATTTAAAAATAAAGGTTACTCATCTAGTTTTATCTATCTATAATTTGTTTGTTACTTCCATTTATTCCACCCACACTCTTAAATCAGGGGATTAAAAGTGATAAAACATTTTATTATGTTGTGTGATTGACATGGAAAACAAATTCATGTACATAATGAGATTATGATGGGTGGTCCCATAATTATACCCCACTCTAATACAATTGGTATTTTTTTATCTCATGAGATACAATTTATAGTGTATGATTTGCTTGCCTAATCACACTATGTTTTTATGTCTCAACAGTTATCTTTAAATTCTTCTTATGATTTCATGTTTTATATTTTTTCCATATTCCTATGATGTATTGATATTATCATATTATTCCATTATACATTATTTACGATTAAGATTACAACTTTTTTTATTTCTCTATTTTATTCTCCATGACTCACTTACACTGCCTTACTTCATTTTATGGTTTAATAATTACCATACATGGATTTATATCTCACCCATTTCTTATGTACATTCACGGTTTATTAGATGTAGTATTAGAGTATCAAGGTATTTTAAGGCTATGTTATAGAGTTTTTAAATAATTTCATTATTTTCCAGTTTCAAAATATTGTGATATGTTACGAGTTTCATTAATTCACTAGGTATCTCAATCATTGATATTATGTTATGTACATGTTTATATAATAAATCATGAAATAAAGTGTATGAAATATATGTGTTGTATTACACACGACCTAAAAACCATGCAGCCAAACAATACCATACTTTGAATCCCTTAAACTTGTGTTTTCTAATCAATATTGGTTTTTTATTTCTCCAAAATTGGTCCCCAATTAGTGGATATGAATTAAAAAGTGTTGTGAGGGTGTTTGAGGTTCTAAAATGGGTTTTGTTTGGGGTTTGATATGATGTTTTATTATGTTTAATATGTGTTTAATATTTTTATAGACTGTTTGGATGAAAATAGGAATTTTATAGAGCATTTGGTGTTAAAACCAGTTTGGGTGTTTGTTATTTTGAAACGATTCCATTGTTTTTCATGAAACATTTTATACCGTGGCTTATTTTATTATGGAATATGTGGAAAACATTATGAAATTTATGTCAACATTTTCAAAAAAAAAATTGAAAAAAATTGATCAATAGAGATATAGTTTTAAATCATAATAAAGTGGACAATAATTTTCATTATAATTTTTTCAAATAATAAAGTAATAAAATCGTTCATTTAGTTCTTAAATGATATAATGTTCTTCCATGGATAATTTTTTTTTAAAAAAAGGTATATTATTCAATTGTATGCATTGAAAAATTAAAACTCTTTCTCATGTTAGAAATCAATTTCTTGATGACAATAATAATGTGTTATGACTGGATAGTGCATTTTGATTTAGTTCTTTTATTTGCATCATATTTTTCCCTTAGATTGTAATGGGTACTAATTTTTTGAGGGTTTTGGTTAAGAATTTAATGTATTCATGCAATGTTCTTTTTAAAATATGCATCTTAGAATGGTGTAGAATGATTTTAGGAGGCATGTTCTAATGTTTGATCATCGTTATTAGTCCTTTTTAACCTAAAAATGTGATTTTTTTCATTTATAACTCTACCCAAACACTGAATGGAGTGGTGTATTTTGAAATTTTTTATGCTTATATAATTCCCTTGAATTTTTTATTATGTCACTCTATTTATCTTCAGATAAATTTATATTTTGTGGGTTTTTTGAGTGAATTGTAATTTGGTTAAGGCTTGGGAAATATTCTTATATGGTGTTTGTTTTGGGTGACAATCAAAATATTTATGGGATGTTTTTTATTCATGGTAATTATTTGATGATGAGTTGAATTATATTTCTTGGGGATAATTTAGTTTTGAGGTTATTGGGTTATAATTATATTTATTTTAGTTCTGGTTTTGGGATGCTTAAGGTTGATTCTAGATAGGTTATAAATTAGAGTCCTTTAGGTGAATGCTTTGGTAATTTGGAAAAATGATTCATTTCAATGAGAAACTAAGTCTACTGTTTTTGATTTTTGGTTCCTTCATGAGATGGTGTCTCATTGTTAATATCAAAATTCACACATGTGCATTGCAGGTCTGAATTGATTAAACATGTTGTTTCCTATTGGAGATAGATTTTAAGAGTGTGTTGGACTATTTTAAATGAGGTTACACTAATGGATTCATTATTGGTTTGATGAGATTATTTTGGGACTATCTGGGTGATCTTATTGAGGGTTCCTATTTTGGGTTTTGATTGGTTTCCTTGGAGTGGTCGACTACGGTTACTGGACAGAGCATGTTTTTTATGATGGATTTCTCTTAAAATTATTTTCTTTTCCATAGCAACATTACAATAATTATAAATTTTTATGAGACCTTGACGAATCTCCATTTCCCATGGATATTCTGGTACGATGATTTTGGATTGATTGAGGTTTGAGGTCGTTTGGTGTGTATTAAGGATATGAATTCGATTTTTTTAGGATTTTTTGGATATTCTTGAGATGATAGACCATGTTTAGTGGTTTTATCCTTTATTAGTTTAGTTTTTATAGTTACATAAACTTTTCATAAATAGATATAAAATCTTAATAGATGAATTTTAATTTCATAACCTTATGATCCATGTAGAAATTCTATTGTTCTAGTGCCTTTAGAAACATGGACACATAAAAAATGGTTCATAACATTTCTACATCACTCCCCCTTATATATTCAAAAATAGTATCCTTATTAGACATATTATACTTAATATCTTTCTTTAGAACCTATTAGAAGGAAACATAAGAAAAGGGTGACCTCAAATGCTTTGTAAGGATAAACAAGGGAGATATCAATTATCTCAAAAGTGTAGCATGAACATAAGAGTATGATAAAATGAGTATAAAATTTTAAAATCATACCCTATATATCAAATATCATAATTTTGATCCATGTAATAAATAATAGTGGTTTATCAGACATTACTCACTAAGGAAAAAAAGAACATAATCCATGGAAGAATAACACTGTCAAAATACATAGATTTGTGGAATACACAAAAGCTTAGAATATCATTTCCTTAGTAGTAAAGGATATTTTCCAAGACTATCATAGTGGAGTTTTTTCACACCCCAAACCATCGTATTAGTCAATTTTAAGTCCTAATACTGTCATAGTAGATAAATAATCCTACTAAATTGGATTCACTACACACTTCAGTGCTATTTATCTCATGTGATATCAATCTTTAACCAATGCATTATAGAGAGATATAGGCACCCCATCACATAATCAAAACCATATATATGTCTTCCACAATATCATAAACTATTCATCGCATTATAACCCATTAAAATAAATTTGTTTCATAAATATTCCATTATATTATAACCCATGGGAAAGAAATGGGTTTCATGAACATTTCATCATTTCATCATTTCATCAAAGCATAAACTATGGAAAAGAAACACCTTTCATAAAAATTGTATAATCCAATTTATAATGAATTATAGAAATGAATAAGAATTGAATTCTTCATTTCTATACATATTAAATCATTATTGAAATCAAGGGTTGTTGTCTTTGGTGAGTAGTAATAACCATAAAAGAATATTAAAATATTCATAATGTAAATAATCATTCCATTTTTAAAATAACTTATTTTAAAAAAACTATAAAATTATAATTCAAAACATTTTCATTGAAAATAAAATTTTAAACTTATAAATTATGATTTAATATAAATACTTTTCATGATTGTAAGAAAATCCATTCATGATGTATAGGTCCAAAAAATATATTTTATTCATATTTTTCTCAAAAAGGTCAATAAGTACATCATTTTGAAAATGAAAAAAAATTCCTTTAAAACAATTTTATAAAAAGTAAAACAAGTGTAAAAATGACTTTACATAATCATAAGATAATGGTAAAATCATTTTTAAAACATTGATGTCGAATAAAATGTTTTTCAAACTAAAATAGAAATGAATTCAGTTTTCATTAAAAAAACATATTTTTTTATTATTTACTACTCAACGTGAGGAAAATGAAAGGGAAACATTTATTTTTTATAAATAACCATATTATAATAATTTTAATTATTATATTTATAGTTTAATCATAAGATTTATCTATTATGAGTTAATAATAAATAACCTTGATAAATAATGAGATTATAACATAAAACCCTTACCTTGAGTTTTACTTTCTTCAAAAGAACTATAAAATCATGTAAAATAAGTTTAATTTTTTTTATAATTCCATAAAAGTGACATTTTTATAGTTATAATATCATATATGGTCCCAATATTACATTTAAACACCCATTTTATCAATAATTCCTTAAAATTGTCATTTATTGGTGTTAACTGTTTCATTTATCATATGTAATTCAGTTTGGTGGTTCTACTCCTTTTATATGTATCATAGTGACGTAATCATAAATATATTAAAATGAAATAAATATCATATATATATATTTATATATATATTCATTATAGAAATATTTATAGTCATCCAAAACATTTAGAGATAGAAAATGAATTACACCATTCTTGGAGACGGTAGGTTGCACACACCTATAAATATTATTTTCATTTTTCAATGGGTAGAAATAAAGAATGGTAAATATAAAATCACATTTATATGTTAATTAATATATCATATATATCATATATATTAATAAAATTAATAATCATTACCATCCATGAAATATATAAATAAAAAACAAATCACGTCACTTTTTTGAGGTGGTAGTCCACACGTATGCACCAAAAACATTATCAGTCCTAAAAGGATTAGATGGTGAGAAAGTAGATATGATATTATCATTATATAAGTATTTTTTTTAATAAATATCATATATAAATATTAAACCAATCCTAACACTCATTCATAAAATATGGTGTCGAGAAATGAATAGTTTTGCTACTTGGAGACAGTACGTCTATATACTCACGAGTGATAATTTCACTTCTCATTTTTTGTAAAAGAGGGTTTATAATGTTTTTTTCATATTCATAACAAAATCATAGAATATATATGAAATTTTTGTTTTTATTTTATGATAAATATCACATAATTTTATGATTTATAGAAGATTAGAAAAGAATGTAATTAGTTTTGGAGAATTCCTATTCTTGGAAACGACTCATTTAGATATCCTCTAAAGGGCGCTAGGATTGGTTTTTTGGGATGAAATGAACCTATAGAATGTTTCTAGAGAAGTTTAAAATGGAAATTGGTTGGGTTTTTAAAGATATAATTCTCAATGTGGTGTAAATAAGTGAGGGTGGAGATTCCCTTTTATAATTGAGTTGACAAGTATTTTTGGAATTTCTCAAAATATTTAATTTCAATAAATTTATTTTCAATAAAAATACCTAAAAATGGATATATATATATATATATATATATATATATATATTGGAAGTTAAGTTTTTATAGGGTTGTAATCCAATCATCTAGTATAACATATACACGTTTTCATGTCTTTTTGAGTCTTATCATTTTGATTAACCCTAATTTAATAAATTATAATTTTAACTATGGTGACAAATTTTCAATAATAATGGGTTATAACTTTTACATAAGAATTTAAATTTTCCATTTATTTTCTAGGTTATTAAATTTTAAAAAATATCATATCCAACATCTATTATTTCAATATTTTTTATTATTTTAAAATAAAAAAATAAAATATTAATTTGATAGAGTATTATTATTTTAAATATTAACACATTCCATTTAATTTGACTTAAAAGAAAAAAAAAATTAAATTAGAGTATAATATTTTTAAATAACACCAATATTTCATTTTTAACAATAAAATTAATTTAACACTATAAATTATTCAAATTATATTACTTTTAATATTTTCAAAAAAAATTATTTTATTTTTCCATGAATTGAATAAATAATTTTTTTGCATTGTGTAACCATTTTAGGTAATTATAAAATATTGAAAAATTAGAAATAAATTATGATCATGAGTATAATTTCATTATTCCAAATAAATTACTATGATTCACTAATAACATGTTTTTTTACTATGTTAAAACCAAAAGGATATTTAAAACTACTGGAGTGAAATTTTGTAACTTTCATTGATTTAAATAATATAATAGTCTTTTCATGGATACGCGTCTATTAAACGAAAAAAATTTGAACCTAGGGTGATAAGGGTAAAAATAAATTCATTTGATAAGAATTATGATGGAAACTGATGGCCTTATCACTTATTTTTAATCTTGATTTACCCAATTTATCCTTTACTAAGACGATAAATTTTACAATAATTACTATTCATATTGACCAAAAATAAAAGGGTACTATTTAAAAAAATACATTCTAATTCAAAATATTTAATAAAATATTTAAATAAAATTCTGATTAATGGAATAAAATAATTTCAATGTAAGTGTGCAAAATGTAACAAAATATATCTTTAGAAAAAATACATTTTAGCATAAAACTATGTCTATTCTTATCTTTTGACAAGAAAATATTTATTGAATGTTTAAAACATTTGATCGAGTAAATAATATATCAATTTCATTAAAATCATTAACTAATAGTGATTAATTAAAATTATAGATAAAAATACACTGTGTGCATAAAAATAATTTTTCAGAAAAATATCACTTTTATTTTTAAATAACTTTTTTAATTATAATAATTTGATAATAGATGAATTAATTTTTTAAATATGTAGACTATACATTGATTACAATATAATTGTTACTATTCAAACCCACAAATCCAATAGTTATTCGATAACAGATACATAATATTTCTATAATGCTATGTAGTTTGTTTAAAATTTGTGTTGTGTGAAACGCAACCTATAAAGAAATAAAATTATTTGAAGACAAAATTTTCTCAAAATTCCCTAGGTTTTAAAATTTTCCCCCATTAAAATGAATTGATTTCTTGAAATTGATCACTCTAATATAAATAGATGTCTATAATTTTTCATCATTACATCATCATGTTCCAACATAGCATACACAGATGGGTGGGTTCCCCATAAACAATTTCTTGGTTATTGGTCTTGTTTCATAGAGCTCTCACAATATGATCCATAATATATACAAATTATTCTTCATTATAATGATATTTCTTTTTAACTATAACAGAATTGAATTCTAGTAGAGGTTTTTCCATACATCCTCTAATATTGGCATTGACATCCCAATTGAATCAGTTTCTTTAATTTAGTAGTGGTTTCTAGGAAGTTTCACGAAACACAGTTTTAGAGGTGATTATTTCATCTTTAGCAGTGGATTTTTATCCCAAAAAAAATCTATGTGTTAGTGGATTTTTTAATTTCCACTAAAAATATTAATTTATATAGGCCATTCGAAATTCCATTAAAAACATTTGACCACATATTACAGGATTTTAACCCATCGTTAACAAAATTTTGACCAAATATAGCCGTGGTTTAAAACGCCGCTATACAGTGATGTTTAAAAAATATATAGCTACAAAACTGAATCCCTAGAAAAGAGAAAACAAATCCGATATCAAATTATAACAATTATAATAATGATAAAATAATATTATGATGTATCTACCATTAGTCATCCATCCATATGAAAATAAATAATTTAATATGTAAACAGAAATCAAACAAGGAATACCATAATCTATACATATATAACTTTAAAAAAATTAAACATCAAGATACATACATAAATGTTATATAAATAAGAGAAATTACGATATGGTTATATTTCATTAAAATATTATTCGTTCATTTTAATTACAATCTATTTCAAAAACAAATGTGATTAAAACAAAGAAATAAAAAACCCTAAAAAGTAACCAAAGTCAAAACCATGGAAAAATGTCTTAAGTAAATTATAAAATATATAGCAAACATAATAATATTTTATGAGAATAAGTAAATATAATTTATAAAAGGAAAATGATCAATGATTATATTCAATATAATTGAAATCAAGGGTAGGTAATACAACAATAGAAATTATGAAACTAAAGAAACAAAAAACACCCAAAAATAAATAATTAATGTCAAATATATATCATAAGAAATACCATAGGTTCTAGTGATACATTCCTAAACCTACTGATTTTAAAGCATCTTGTGAGCTATTGATTAAGTTCCTAAATATTAACCTCCATATATCGTCAAAACTAGCCTGACTATATTGCACTCTCTGTAGCCTAAGCTTGTTATTCGAAAAAGGATACTTTTCAAATTCTTATAATGACTACCATACCAACTTTTTCTTGATCTACAACCTAGATAAACAAGGTTCCTATAAAACTAGCTAATGAAATTGAGGAAGTAAATCATAATCCTTATCATAATACCCATAAAACATGTTAAATCATATTTCCCAACTGAAATTCAGTCACCCTTTGATAATAATCCCCTTAAATCCACAAAATATATTATTTTGCATTGTTTAGAAATAAAACACAATAATGAAACATTAAATTCATTCAAATTTATTAAAAATATCTTCTTGGGAATTTTTCAAACATATACATTGTACAGAAAATTTTTCTACATTTGAAAATCATATAAACCAATAGAAAAGTAATTATGTCAATATTTTAAAACTTTAGTTAAATGTAAACCTTTTTATCTTCATCAATATTGGAATATATAAGTTGATAATGACAAATAGAATAGTTTTATAAAACTAAAGTATCCATAGAATGTAAAATAAATAGAGTTTTATAAAAACATCATTGTCAAACCATAATGTGGTTTCTTGATTACCATTTCATTGCATTAGATAGTAATGTATTTAGTAACGTGTCACCCTTATAGAAACATATAATTACCTAATAGACTAAGATTGACACTCTCTATGCCTCCATCACCATTCCCTCATACCGGAACATGTGTGATAATTTCCATAAAATTTAAATAATTCTGTATATTTAAATTGAAAGATACAAACAATTAAATTTTTTGTACTAAATGATTATGTAGTTGTGTGATTTACCTACTAACTCAAAAAAACCATCAATGAAATCTCACAAGGGAATCATACAATCATATTTTGATCTAAATCAACTAACTCTCTCTTCATAACAATAACATTCCCATCCAATATCTGTATATGTGTTCCTATTTTTGGATGCCCTTGTCATTAACATAAACTATCTCTATGTAACTCGGGTCAGGGAGTAATTACAAGAAATATTAGATGCCTTTTAAATCCCCTGTAACTAAAAAAATTACCCTAATGGTAATGATCTTAAACTCATACCATGCACATGAACATGATCCTACTACCCAACGACTTGACCAACTAGATAATCGTGGTAGGCTGATAAAGATAATGGGGGATTGGAATCCCATAGTTATTTTATTTATACAAATAAATAAAATAATATACATATTTAAAGCAATACATATTAACAAAGTGGAAACTAGAAATAAGTTATTATAATGAAAGTGGAATTCATACCCCAACATCTTTTCCAATATCATTCAAAAAACTCCTATTATATTTCATATTAGAATCCAACCAATGTTCCATTCAGGATAATTGGTTCCCTAAATTACTTGACCAAATTAAATAAATACAAATGAACATTTCAATATATATGTCAAATAATTTTTTCTTATAAATATTGAAACTAATAAAAGTATTACAATAGTATATAAGTTTCATGAAAAACGCTTTGAACCATCAATGTTGTGGATATTTTGATTACCTAAACTAGAAACACTTTTTCTTGAAATATACTGAAATAAATCACCTATAATTTAATAATAATTTATACAATTTTATCTTTTTATATTTGAAATGAGATTAATATAATAATATATTTTCCAATACCATGTGCTTCTCTTGGCCATTGATATAAATAAAGACCTTCCACTACTCTCTAGGTACCCTTTTTGGTACCTTATCATGTTTTTGTTTAGAGTTCAATGAAGTATCATTGAATTAATTAAATAACCTCTATTTAAATTCATTACATTTATTACCGGAATTTTTCAACATCCACTTTCTTTTGATATGATCATTAATAGAAAAGTGGAATAACATCTTCAACAATTGATTAATTTTTAAAATATAAAAATTTATATAACTAAATATATTCAATTGATCCATAATTTTTTAAAATTATCCTTCCCAAGTAATCAAATAATTCATTCATCTAAGATTGATACATATTCATCCAATTAGAATTATTAATCAAAAAGGTAGCTAGCTCATCTGCCAACTAGCCTAGAATTTGGCCGTTTAATCTCATAGCATCATCTATGGGAACTCCATAACAATTTAATGTTACAAATATCTTCAATCCATTAAGATTATAGACATATGAACAATTAATATTTTTCTCTATAGTAACATTGTTTCCATCATTTATGAAAAAATCATTTATTAGTATAACATATGTGCAATATATTTATTCACTATAAAATTTGTACCTATAACTGTCACCCTACAATATCCACATGATGAAACATGAGTAACCATCTATTCCCTAGCTGGGGAGTCTCTACAAGTTGAACCTACCGAATCTAGAGGCAATATACCTGATTTTGTTGTGATAGAGGAGGGTGTACAAAATGATGGTGGGGGAAGATGGAGCGTATCCTATATGTAGTAGGGAAGGGGCACAATGGATCAATATGTGTGTGTTTTTTTAGGAAACCTCATCTTGGATTCAGCTAGAATCATTGAAATTATTCTAACTTTGAACACTTATCATTTAAACAAATAAAAATAACATTAGAACATATATTTTGAAAACTTAATGCGGAAAAAAAGTATAAATGATTATATATGAATAATAAACGTTACACATGATGTTTTTCTTATTAAATATAACCCAACATGCTTCATAATTATTGGAAAATGAAATGAGTTATTTCTATCTCAATAATCGAAACTTCCACAATCCAAGTACACATTTCACTTGAATAATTATAGATATAATCTAAAAAGGAAACCATAACATATACACTTATACAATACATCAAAACAATATACATGTGAATGTATATTCACACGTTTTTAACTAATTACATATAGTATTCAACCAATAATTCATACCATTCCATTTATATGAGAAACATAAAATTGAAGTTTGAAATTAATGTATATAAAATATATTTCTTTACATTTCAATGTTAAGAAAAGAAATAAATATTTACCAATACTATTTACTTTACAAAAAACATTACTTTAATAAAAAAATATCATTCTGTTATTCACCCATGTAAATTATTTTGTAAAATGAATAGAGTATATAATAATAGAAACATAACCATTTTAAATTTTCAATAAATAATGATCTTAGTTTACTATAGTGTAGATTGTGAATTTAACATTTTGTCTTCAGTGTCAAAAAAACATATATTATTAATCTTAATGTAACTATATGATATCTCAATATGGAAACTTATTAAAACCATGAAACATATAACTAAAATATTAATAAATACATTATCAAAGCAATGTAACTTAAGATACATCAAGATAAAATACATTTATAAATAATGAGACAAAACTAGGTATACTCAGGTTGAACTATATGTTATACTATAATGAAATCCCATAAAAGTATCCCATTAATTACACACAAATTGATTCTATGTGTGGAACTCCCCATATCCTAGTAATAAACAAAACTAGGGAGTAGTAGCTAGTGTATTTTCTCATATATCAAAGAACTCATCTTTCGATTCCCCATATATCTACCCTAGGCTTCCCATGTTGTTTATAAAGGGATGTGAGGAAACAATAATGATATCATATTATAATATAAACACAATAAAATAAGAATCCAACACATTTCCTTGAAAAATACTTGAAATAAATAAACCCTTAAAATATTTTTAATTAATGATAAATAATTCACTTGGAAGATCAATAAAAAACAAGACACTACAAAATGTTCAACCACTTCCTGAGTGGAATTTTTATAACAAAACAATTAAACATTTTCAAAATAATACTTTTGTGTTTAAAAAATAAATTATAGAAAAAAACCCAACCCTATAAGATTAAAAAATAATTTATTAGACAATAAAATATCACATTGAATAATATAAAATCCATGAAATATATCAATAATATAATTTCATTATAAAAATGGGTAAACAAAATCACAAGTATAATTTAAAAAAACATACCCTTATACCAGAATGTTGTGTTCTAGAATTTAATGTCCTAAAATAATAAAAAATACTTTAAACTCAATTCCCTTGAAAATTTTGATGAAATTATACCTCAAAAGATCCAATAAAACAATTTAAAATTAATAGAAACCAAAAAATCTCAAAAAAGTAATAATTTAATATAATCCAAAATAGAAGAACAAGATAAAGCCCTATATTAAACAAGGAAAAACCATCATGTTGAATTTTTGTCACTATAATGGGCCTCAAATCACTTCTCATAAACCGAATTCTTTAGGGTTCAACCATGGATGCGTTGAACCAAAATGGGAGGGAAGAAGGAGGAGGGTCATGATTGGCGGTGATGGGGAATAGAGAACGACGGTGAGGGCTGATGAGGTGTAGTGGAAAATAGGATTTAGGAGCATTATTAAGGGGAATGGTTAATGTTTCCATCTAGGGATCAAGGGAGATTCATGAGAATTGGGTGATTGTGTGAAACTTAAAAACATTTAGTGGTGGTTTTTGAAAAACAGTCACTAAATATTTGAAATATTTATTAGTAGTTGTTTTGGAAACCACTTCTAATCAACTACCTGTATTCCCCTATTTTATTATTGTGAAGTTTTATGAAATCTGTGTTCAAAATATGTGAAGTATTAGGTATGTACTTAATCATAATAGATAAATAAAACCCATCACAAACTTGAAAACTATTTAGTGGAAGAATCAATTGATAAAATATTGTCTAAATATAGGGTTTAACTTTCCCTTTTTTAATAAATATCATCACCCTCTTCTAAGGAGATATTTGTAGGAATACTTTAACACCAACTTCAAAATATATATTTTTTCCTTCAATTTTTTTCATGGGTTTTTTTGGACACTGAGAAACTCTTTTGTGTTATTTAATGGCTATAATATTCTCCTCCATTTTCTCAGCTACATTTGGTCCAAATAGATTTCTTTCTCTAACTTAATCCATAAATTTTTGAGTTCTACACTTTCTACTATAGTGGGATTCATAAAGAGATATTTTAATGCTAGATTTAAAGCTATTTTTTGTAATAAAATTCTACCAAAGGAAGTAGTTGACCACAACCACTTTTGAAATCCATATAGATATCTCTCGACATGTCTTATAGAGTTTTAATGTTCCTAAGAAACCTACCATATTTCTGAGGATGATAAGCTCAACAGAAACGTAACTCTATGTCTATATCCATCTAATGAATTATCCAAAACATTGAGGAAAACCATTGACCTTGATCAAATAAAATTGATAGTGGTACCCCATGAAATCTTACCACATCCTTAATGTATGAGAGAGTAAGTTGATCAATAGATAAATATTCTCTATTGGAAATGAATTATGTTGACTTCCCATATAGAATTATTGATATTATATGTTTTGGGGAGTCTGATGACAAAATCTATGGTGATTTTTTCCACTTCCATAGTAGTATGCGTAATGGTTTTAACACCACCTTGGAGTTCTATCTCTTATCCTTAACTATCAGGAATACTAATCACCAGGAAAAATACTCTATTATATCACTCCCCATGTCATCCCACCAAAAATAACCTTTCAACTCTCTATACATCATTATACGTCTTGAATTAATGGATAATGAATAACTATGAGTTTCATCTATCATCTTCATCTCCAGTTCCGGTACTGAAGGGACACATATTCACTTCTTGAACATTATTATTATATCAAAATAATGTTTTAAATTAAGAACATTTATCACCTTATTTTGTATCTCTCAATCTTCTTTGTGTTCCCCTTTGATATATTACTGATCCCAAATTTTATCTAGATAATATTTTTCTCCTTCCTTTAAGATTTTAAGATCCATCATTTTCAAGTACAAAAATATCAGATCTGTTGTGATCCTCATCATGGGAATGCTGGCATGAACCATTTGACTCAGATTATCTTCCACATTCTTTTTCTTAGAGAGGTAATATATTGAGTAGTCATAATTATTTTTCAGGTTCTACCATATTATTTTGAACATATTCAGCTATTTTTGAGTGAAAATATACCTTAAACATTTATTATTATTATATATGTTGTACATTTATCCATAAATATAATACATAAAAATATTTTATGACAAACATACTGATTCTAACTCCAAATCTTGAGTTGGTTAATTTTTCTCAGGGGAATTCAATTATTTTGAGGAATAATCTATAACCATATTGCTCTGCAAGATGATTAATCATGATCCATTCTTTTATGTGTCACTATTGATTAAAAACCCTTCTCCACTGCAGGGTATTGCAAGCATAGGTGCAGTGACTAGACTTCTCTTTAGTTCCTTAAAAAAGTCCTCACATTCATTCATAAAAATAACTTGGCTCCCTTATAGGTTAACATGGTGATTAGATTTGATATCCATGAGAAATTATCCACAAAGCACAGATGGTCTCCAACAAAATGACAGAAATTATAAATCTTAATCACATAGGTTGGTATGGTCCAATGTGTAATAAATTTTTTCTTTTAGGGATCTAGTGATATAACCTCCCTTGAGATTATAAGAATCAATAATTAATGTTTTCAAGGACAAAATTTACATTTGGAATGTTTTTTCATTAGGATTTTACTTCTATAGGGTCTCTAGTACAATCCTCAAGTGATATTCAATATCATCCTTTACCTTTTTATAAATAATAATATCATCTATAGATACTACCACAAAATGATGAAGGTAACCTCTAAGGTCCCAATTTATTAAATCAAGGTAGATATAAGTTGAATTAGTAAGACCAAATGGAATCACAATAAATTCATTGTGTCTGTAACTTGTATCAGATGTTTTATTGGGAATATCTTCTTTCATAGCCCTCAATTGATGATATCCAAAATGATGTTTATTATTGGAAAATTAATCATCTCCATGTATTTGATCAGACAAGTCATAAATATATGGTAGATGATAATTTTTTCTTGAGTTTGATCTTATTAAATTATCTATAATCATTATAGAGTCACATTGATCCAACCTTCTTCATAATCAATATAGAAAGTGACCCCCAAGGTGATTCACATGTCTAAATGAATCCCTTTTAAAGATTCTCCTTGAGTTTCATTTTCAATTACTTAAAATAAATTAGTGTTATTCTATATGGAGTCATTCAAGTAGGTGTAGCACTAGGAATGATTTATATTGAAAACTCAACATCATGATTCTATGGAAGACTAGGAAACTCTTCTAAAAATACATAAATAAGCTCCCTCACAATATTAATATCATTAATACTGATTATATCCCTAACCATCTAAGATAAACAACCCATTTTGAATAGTAATCATGACTAATATGATTGATTTAATTTCCATTATAAGTTCATTTTATTCATGACACTAATAGGAGATCAAAGTTTAGTTCAAAATATAAAATGTAACTTCACTTCCTTGTAAATTCATTTATTATATTTTTTAAATTATGTAAATACATGGAAAAAATTACATCAAATTATACTAACAAAATAATGAAAAAATTATTCAGAAATACATTCTCACAGACTTCAATCGGAGAATAATCATAGACTTGCGATGCGACAAACATACTATTAGTAGTTTTTACCGGTTATTCAATATCTAATTTTTTAGGTATTGTTTTGATACCCTTAGAAATGTCTACAAATATAAAAGAGCGGACATATACATAATCAAATAAGACATTATCAGTTCTAGTGTGGATGATATGTATAAATTTCACTGTGTCATTATCATACCCCTCATTAGAAATACTAATCGCATAATATTTCCTATTATCATTGGGATTAAGAGGTTTTTATATCATTCTTAATCATTTACCTTCAAATTTGGTAACTAGTTATCATATTTTCATACACCTTTCATTTAAAACATTATAGAATGTGTGGGTAATTCTATAGAGTTTTCTCTCTATTTAAATAATTTGATAACTTATTCTCATCACTTCATCATTTGATCGTTCTATGACCTTCCTTTACACCCTTTAAAATTTTACCAGTTCCCTTAAGGAAACTTCCCCTATGTTTCCTTCCACAATTCGATCATAAAGGAAGGATCATCTTCATCTCTCTGTGGTTTTTAGAATTTCTATTGTGTACAATTTTTCTTTTCTTATAAAAACCATGACATTGATGGAAAACAAAACTTTGCATCACCACCTTGATAGAACATAAAAAAAATTACTCATAGATATAAAATTCCATTATGGATAACTCCCTTTATAATCTTGTTTTTAATCAACTGAAGAATCATTTAACCTTACATTTAGTTTGGTTGACAATCTCAAAAGTGTACCTCAAAAGTCATGTGAAATTTTCCTCATATGTACCAACCAATTAAACATTCTTCTGATTTAACTCATGTAATTTTTACTGTGTCTTCAGAAAATAAATATGAGGAAATTGGTTTTTAAAAAATAAGTTTTTAAATTCATCCCACTCCATAGATTGAATTTATTCTTATTTAATCACATTTTTTATATGTGTCCACCACTGGACTTCTTTTCCTTCTAAATGATAAATATACAATATAACATTCTCATGTGTTGAACCCGAATGAATGTAAAATATTTTTTAAAAGGAAACATTCCATTAATTAGTAACTATTGGATCATCAGTCCCGCAAAAATGAAAATGGGGGTTTCCTCACTTAGGACTCAATAGGACCGTGTTCCCTTTTGTTCTCGTTTGGAATATCAATGTGATTCACAGTCTATGAAATTTGTGTAAGGATAAAAATAAAATATTTCATTGAAAATAGCATAAAATTTGGATGATTTAGAGTGAAATCATTGCATTTTACATCACATTCATTATAAAAAATATTCCTTTAGATTCCAAACACAAAATTAAACCAAAATCCATAGTGTGAGAAATAATAATCATGGTCAGAAACCACATAATCTTTAACAAAAAATTGTAGGATTCCTAAATAATGAAACTTTAATTAATGAAAATCCTTTTCATTTATGATCATTACCAATATGTTTGGATTTTATACTATACATAGTGTTATTTCTAGGGTTCTTACAAAAACATTCTCATCCTAGTTTCCAAAGGATAACTAAAAATTACTCTGATACCAACCATAGCAACCCCTAATTTTCATACATATATATCACATATTTATATATTAATATTCATTTACTAACATATAGATACAATATAACTCTTATAGGTCCACTTCCATTAGAAACATGGAAATAAAAATAACTGGTTAAAAATTTTTCAATATCATCTCCCATTTAGAGCTTCATAACAAGAACCCTTCATAGAAATATCATACTTCAAAAACATTATTAATATAATGGGGATAGGAAATATAAGAAAAGGATGATCTCATTTTATTAGTAAGGGAGAGAATGAGAGATATAAATAATAACATAATCATATCAATAAAATAAGGGTATGAGAATAAGATCATGATAATTAAAAATCAGACCTTCAAATCATAGATCATAATACTGATTCATTACATAAATCTTCATAGTAAAAAATACATGAATTAAAATTTAATGAAATAACATAACCCAAGTAAGAATAACATTAACATAAGACATGAAATTTTGGAATTCAAATAAGCATAGAAAATAATTTACTTAGTATTGAAGGATCTTTTCCAACACTATTATAGTGATAAGGGTTCACTCCCCAAACCATATTAGTAGTTAAGGATCAATTCCAAGACTGCCATAGTAAGAAAATACACATAATAAAATGGGTTCATTCCCTATTCTATCCTAACGTATCTCATGAGAAATTAATATTTGCACAATTAAATGGACGTAGATAGAGATCCCACCCATAATAGAATAAAATTGATACATATGTGTTCCAAAAGATCATAAAGAATTAAATCTATTATAAACCATGAAAATAAATGGGTTTCATAAAAATAATAATATTATAAACTACAAAAAATAAACGGGTTTCATAAATATTTCATCATTTCATCATAGCATAACCTGTGTGGAAGAAAGGGGTTTCTTAAACATTGTGTCATCATATTCATTAACCATCCAAAGAATGAATAACAACAGTATCATTAGATCATATCCCTATTATATCATAAGTAAAATCATGGGTTGTTGATTTTGACAAATATAAGTACCATTAAAATATCATAAAAACAATTTTGAGGAAGATAACATTCATATTTTTGAAATCCTTTATTTTAAAAAGCTTCCAACTCTAAAGGAAAGAAATTTATTTTAAAATAATGTTTTAATATATTAGAGTAATATTAAAATAAAAGGATTATATATAATGTTAGTAAATTCCATTCATTATATATAGGTTTAAAAAATATTCTTTCCATACTTTTTTTGGAAAATAAACAAAGTACCTCATTTGGAAAATTCCAAAAGATATACCTTTCAAAATATTTTGTAAAAATTTAAACATGGGAAACATTAACATTCAATAATAGTATGAGAATAATACAATACTTATTTAAACCATTTTTTTATAACATTTATATATATGAAAAAATATTTCCGATCAAAGAGAGAATTGAAATCGTTTTTCCTTAAAAACATATTTTTTGTCTCTTATATACTTAAGGTGAGGAAAATGAAAGGAAAAAATTTATTTTCAAGAAATACCTATAGTATAAGAAATTTCATGAATATATTGAGATGTTTATAATAATATCTCATCATAAGAAATTATTCATAAATAACCTCAATAAATAATGGGATAGTTATATAAAACACTTATCTTGATTTTACAATAATTAAAAAGAACTATAACCTCCGATAGAAATAATATAAATTTAAAATAATTATATAAGAAATAAATTTTCATAATTATAATATCATGTATCATCAATTTATAACATTTCAACCCAAATTTTATAAATAATTCCTCAAAATCATCATTTCTGGGTGTTAATTATTTCGTTTATCTTGAGTATTTATGTTTGGTAGTTTTGGTCCCTCTAATTTAATTTTAGTTCTATAATATAAAATTTTTAAATAGTTGTATAAATATCAAATATTTATTAAAAATATAAATATATATAGTCATCAATAATTTTTATAGATAGAAAAATGAATTATGCAGTTCATGGAGATGGTGGCCCATACATACGCATGAACGTTGTTTTCAATTTTCAATGGATAGAACCAAATAAATGTAAATTTTAATTCACCTTTAAAATACAATTATTATATCAGATATATTCATTAAATCATTAATAACTACCTTCCATTTAAAATATAAATAAAAACTAATCACATCATTTCGTGGAGGTGGTAATCCACATATAAACATGAAAGACGATTTCATTTCCCAGAGGATTGGATGGTAAAAAGGTAGACAAGATAGAATCATTATCATAATATTAATTTTTTATAAATAACTTAAATAATCCTTAGACCAATCATAATACTCTTCTATAAAATATGGTGATGAAAAATTAATAGCATTGCTACGTAGAGATGGTAATTCGTACGTATGCATGAGTGATATTTCACTTCTCACTTTATGGGAAAGAGGGTGTTTATTGGTTTTTTTAGAGTAATAATAACATTTAAAATATATTTAGTATTTTTACATAATAATTTTAGGATGAATTCAATAAATTTAGATGAGGTAAATAGAGTATAAAAGATATTGGTCGGTTATGGTGACTAACTCTTCTTCGAAACTACTCTTTTAGTTATTCAAAAGGGGTCTAGGTTTGGTCATTTAGGATGAATAAAACCTCTATAATGTTTATAGGTAATTTTTTTAAAGAAAATTAGAATATTTTTTTGATATATAAGGTGCATTGTGTTGTAAATATGTAATGGATGAGTTTTCATTTTATAATTGAGGTGAGGGGCACTTTTGGAATTTCTCAAAAGAATAAATTATAATAAAATAACTCCAATGAAACATGAATCCAAATATATATTTAATTGAAGATAAGGAAGTAAATATTATTATTATAGACCATATCATATCCACCTTATCTTATTTAAATATTTTAATGATTTTGAGATAATTTAATATAATATTATTTTGATAAAATATCATCATTGTCAATTTTGAACCAATTCATTTAGTTTGACTTAAAATAAATAAAAAAAATTTGAATTCAAATATAATCATTTAAAAAACATTAATATTTTATATTCACTAATAAAATTTTACTAACACTATATATTAATCATGTTATATAAGTTTTAATATTTCCCAAATCATTTATTTAATTTTTCAATTAATTGAGTAAATATTGTGTTATCATTGTGTAAGAATTTAGGGAAATTATATAATACCTTAAAAATATAAATAAATTACCAACATAAATAAAATATTATTATGTACAAATTTAATATTAGTATTCATTCATAATAATTTTTTGTTACTATGTAAACACAAACGGGATATTTAAACTTAAGATAGTGACATTTTGTAATTTCTTTTTTTAAAATAATACATAATTCATTTTTATGGAAATATGTCCATTAAACTAAAATTTTTTAATAATAAGGTGAAAAGGTTCTAATTAACATCATAAAATAAGAATTATAATGAAAAATTACAGCCTCATCACTTGTTTTTAATCTATATTAATGCAATTAACCCTTTTCAAATGCGATAAATTTTACAATGACTATTATTTATATTAACCAAAAATAAAAGGGGACTATTTATAAAATTTGAAACTCGTAATAATAAAAATTTAATTAATTCTTATCTAATTCAATACATATAAATGGCATAGATTAATTTTAAATTAAATGTAAAAAATGCGAAAAAATGCATCTTATAAAAAAACATTTTAAGTGTAAAACTCGATTTATTCTTATCCAATGCCTATAAAAGAAAATTTATTCTATAAAAGTTTTAATAAAGTAAATAATATATAAATTTCATTAAAATCATTCACTAATTTGTATTAATTTAATATATTAATTAAAATACAATATGCATATAAAAATAATTTTTTAGAAAACATCAAATTTATTTTAAAATAATTTTTGTTTTCAATTTTTATCATTTGATGACAAATGAATTAACATTGTAAACATGTAAAATATATATTTTTTCTAATTTATTTGTTATAATTCATACTCGCTAATCCAATGGCTAGAAGATAAAGGGCACATACTATTTTATTTGTTATTTATTTTATTTCAAATTAGTATTAATTTTATTTTAAATTAAAGGAATTACATAGACTCCTTCGTGAGATCAAGTTGGGCCTATTATCTCACAAATTTCTTACACACCCCTGTGTGTGTATGAATATATCATGTCTGAAATATGTTCTTGCTTCCACTTCACCTTTTTATCTTTTTTGGGCATTATAGATGGTGATTTGAGATGTGGAGGGGAACTATGGGTTTCAAGGATATACTCATGTAGTTTTTTAGTTCTATATTTATTTTGATATGTAAATATATCATCCATGACATTCTTCCCATTTTCTTTATACCCATTTTAATTTATTTATTCCAATAGTATATTTATTCTTTTTAAAGATAGGTACATTGATACAAATTGATTAAATCTCATTATTACTTACAACTTATTTTCTTTTTTATCTATTTTTTATACTTATTAAATCTTGAGTAGATGTCCAATGTATATAATGTACACATTGGATTTTTTTTAAAAGACCCAATGTGAATTAACATTTTATTAAATTCATTCCCATTTGTTCTTACATGATTCCCTTGCTATTTTTTCAACTCATGGGGATTAGGAACACACATTAGGCCTTGTAAAATATCATTTTAGGGGGTGTGTCAGGTCATCCTAGGTAGGATCATTACATATACTCTCTGTAAGGTTAGTTTATCACTCCACCATGTTAAATGGATTGTATATAAGTTATGATAGTGAGGGGGAGAATTAAAATCACACCACATCCATAAATTTTGAAGGGGCTATCCAGAATTCCAGATTCAAGAGTAAGATATTATAATCTAATAGCTTGTAAATTTTTAATAATTCCACCTCAAGTGATGCTCACCATAATTCATGAATTTTAATTCCCAGATTTGAAGCATTGGATTAGTAGAATTGGTAATAAAGTAGATCCTCTATTAACAATTCAATGTGACTCAACAGGATAAGAACAATTTTCTAATTTGGTTATTCTCTTTATTGATGCTTTAAAATTCTTGGTCTTCATTATGAATGAAATTTTATTGGAGTTACATATCTGAGCATCTTTTAGAAACATGGAATTCTTCAAGAATCTATCTTTCTCCTTATCTAGAATAGAATTCTAAATTTTAACAACTAGTGTAGATTGATTATTTTTGTCTTTCTCTATCATAAAATATTTTTCCAATTAATATAGATATATATATTTAAACACACATTCTTCTCATGCACATATTTGAATTTCTCTACTGACTCCCTTTTTGCAGTGTCCTTCTTTACAGAAGTAATTATTAGTGTTTTTCCTTATTCTTCATTCAACCAAGAGAAGAATTCATATATTTCACAGTGAAATATACAACAGTATTGAATCATCCACGCAATTATTTTTAATCTTTAGGTTACCCTCTTTAGGAATCCATTCATACACTTCATTAAGAATATCCACCATAATAAAAATATTGCAATTTCTTTCTTAGATTGACTCTTTCCATTTGAATTATTGATTCATATCATTTACTTTAAAATTCATAAACATTATGAAATGGTTCATGGTTTGACCACATTTTGATCATAGAATAAATTCATCCATGTAATGTGGACATCTCGGTTAGCTCACTATATTAACTTCTTTGGAGGATTTGATTCTGTGACCTAATTTTCTAATTTATCTCCAAAGGAATGATTTATTTTCATCTTCACCTATCCAGTTTTCTGTAGTATAGTTTTCTTCACATCAATGTGGGGTATGTGTTGGGTTCATATATATAAAAACTACTCATAACAGTAACCATAATTATTACAAAACACGTAATCTATCCAATCATTCAAATATGATTTTTAATGGAAAATATTTCACTCTCTATAAAATCTGACTTATTTAATTATGATTATTCCTGATTTTAGTCTTTGTCCCCATTCATTTAGGGATTATATGATTATAATATACTAGCATGTCATGCCAGCAATCCATGGACTTATAACCAAATCTCTAACAACACAACCATATTAAATTTAATCTATTCTTCTCACTTATGATGAAATATGTTTAAATTTTCCAAATTCAACACCTCAATATTTTTAGGATGGTGCAACACTATTTTAGGTTTGTTTTAGTGGGGTGATTTCCATGTTATTGTTACCTCCACCGTTAAACTATTGGTGTGTTTTCTATCTTTTTTAGTCTTTTACATTTTCCCTATTTTAAAATTTAAATATTCACATTAAATTTTCAAGATTCATATGATTTATGGGACAAACATTAATATGAACTTGAGGTGGAAGATTATATAGGTGTCATCTACCTCATATTTACACAATTACAAGTCTTTGTTAAGCATCAATATTTTATGGTATTTGTTTTATTTTTATTGTCTTCTCAATATATTGGGTTGTTCAAGGTTTTTCTACTTTAATATTTTTCTGTTTCACTTCTAGCTTGTGATATTAAATGTTCCGATAATAATTCTCATTCTCAAAAGATCTCATGACATCTTTCCAAACATTCTTTATTTATAAATTGTATCCCCATGAAATGTCTTTTTCCCCACTATGGAATTATATTTCTCATTAATCCTTTATTATTTATCTTCATGCTCGGAAGACATGAAACCCATGTAGAGTTTATAATGATTATATAATTCATGTAATTACATATAAACTACCTTATAAATCACTTATTTCTCATCTTCATACCATTGAAATATGTCAATATATTTAAATAATATTTCATTGAAAAGTGAAACTATTTCTTCCCTACCTTTTAATAACATTATGAAAGTGTTTAATGGATCATCCTCCTTGTCAATTCCTCTCCCATTACATTATACTCTTATTATATCTATGAATTTTCATCATATAATCCTTTACAGAATCTGAATATATATGTCTCCACTATAATGTGGATATTCTTCATATATTCATTAACCACAAGGTTGAGGTCTTGAGTAGAATAAATGGAACCATTCTTACATATTTTACTTTATTCATTTTATGAATCATAACCAATATATTTACAAAAAAATTAGCATTGTGACGAAACATATTTAGTCACTATTCCACTTACACTAGTGAAGATTTTCACAGCCTGTTAGATTATTTTTTCTTCCTAATTTTCACTGTCAATGGTGAAATATTAAATCTGTTTAAACAGATTTGGAATCTAAATTTTCCAATTTAGGTACTTCAAAATAAAATTTTTAGTTTATGTAATATTTTAAATATCATTGGGTGTTAAAAATAGATCCAATTTATAGGTGACATGTTCTCTAATACAAATTATAATTCATAATAGAATCATTTTAACACACCTTAGAAGGGGGTGAAGCATGTTTGACCAATTTATCCCAAAACCCAATTTATTAATTTAATAATTCCTATACCTTTGTTCATTGGAACCATTGTGTCAAGATATAAAGTAAATTAATCTCTCCAAGATTACCATGGAATACACCTAAATGTAATATATATATTATAAGTAATGATGGAATGGGAGTTTTTACAATGTTTGGATCCAATGTTGGAAACCAACGCCTTAAGGTCTATAACTCCCATAGAGACATCGATTATCCATTAATAATCATTTTTTTAATTAAATTGGATGGATATTGTTTTCCTTTAAACTGAGTTTAACATATTACATAGGATTTGTCACCTAGATAAATAAGTGACATTCCTTCACTATATTATACAAGTAAAGGGATATTTATCATA